>CM035843.1:79587472-80787472 GCA_020510985.1 Pholidichthys leucotaenia | reverse complement strand
CACTTGACAGGAGGAGGGGGCGTGCCCGAGCTGTCAGGGAGTGATGCCAAAAGCTCCCTGAAGCGTCTGGAGGAGAATAGGGCAAAATAACCCTAAGTCAGAACTGGGTTTGAAACCATCAAACCAAGGTTCATGACACACGGTGCCTCGACATTTGTTGTGAATGAATGAAAAAATCACAAAATGGACTGTTCGAAGGAAAATTTAGAGGGACCATACTACTCCAAAGTGGACGGGACGGCAAAGGCACGCTATTTGGCAAAGCTTAAAGGGGTTAACGGGCTGGATCCCTACCACCATATAACGTGGAGGTCGGACGTAAACATTCTGCCTAACTTCAACCATGCCTTCATGTATAATTATTTGATTTTAACTGTAAGTCCATATACACATGTATTTTTCAGTTACTTTAGGTCTTTGCAACAAGCCCATCTGCAGTTCACAGATGGATGGGTGCATGACTTGGAGATGTACAAGGCAGACCTGAAGACAGTTGTGCACACAAAGGTATGTTTTTTTTAATTTCCTCTCTTGAGTAAATAAATAAATACATGTCTTAAATAAAATGAATTATGCACCAAATATACATGTGAAAGCATTCTTTTACTGAATGTACTGCATGTAGCATCAAATATTACTGCTAGTTTTTTGTTTTTGTTATTAAAGACAAGAATAAAAAGGAGATGTTTTTACCTTTACATGTTTCAGCTGTTCACTGCAGTTCGCCACACATCTCAGACATCTGAGGAAGACTGCAGTGGACAGTTGAAACATGTAAAGGTAAAAACGTCTCCTTTTTATTCTTGTCTTTAATAAGAAAAACAAAGAACTAATAATTGAAAAAGAAGACAAAATTAACCTAATCGAGCTAAACATTGCTGCTGTTTACTGCTGGCAATGCTTATAATGTTTTAACACATGTTTTATATTGCAAAAATGTTTTTTATTTTTGTATTTCTTAGGTTAATCACTCCATGCGGCTTAACCAAAAGCCTCTTCAGCCATGGGTTATCCTAACATCCAGTGGAGAAGTGGAGAGTGGTCATTGCACCTGTATGGCTGGGGTTGCAGAGAAGTGTGCACATGTTGCAGCACTGTTGTACAAAACTGATGTAGCTGTACATTTGTGGGGGAATGAACAGATGTCACAGCCTACTGGACAATGCCTGCCAATGTGACCAAAGTGCGGGAAGTGCCAGGCCACAGCATTGACTACACCACTGGTATAGCCAGGAAGAAAGCACTTGATAAATCAATCAATGACAGGTGTAGTGAAGTACCCAGAAAATGGACATGCTCCAGGGGCAGGCCGATCTCACCACATACACTTGCTGACTTGGAGCCCCTTACCAATCTTATGAACAAACACAAGTCTGCAGTCCAGCCCCACAGCAGCCGTGGTTTTGCGACATGTGCACACTAGATTAGTACTGTAGCATGAGACTGTTATATAGTACAACCTTGTTGTGTGAACAATGATGCATGTCAATTTATATTGACATTACAATTGATCCATGTCAATTTATATTCTTATATTGTGTTTACTATAGGTTTTCTTTGTGACTTGAAAGTGTTTAACATTATACTTCTGGACTGTGCTTTTCACACATTCTGTACAGTGTTTTCCACCACTTATGTTATGGTCAGAATTTTGCATCTTATAAATAAAGAGATGGAATTTGTAAGCCATTGTTTAATTTATTCCAAAAATTGTTACAAAGCAAGCAAGGAAGCAAGTGTGTTTATATAGCGTATTTCATACACAAAGGCAACTCAATGTGCTTTACATACATAAAAATAAAAGACGAAAGCAAAATGCTTGAGCAATAAAAAAAATTAGAGGTTAAAATATTACTGAAGCAGTTAAAGACATTATGTTAAAAGGGGTAAACCATACCAAAAACATGTCAGTGTTTACATTCTTAAACTATGGCTTTATCACAACACTGGGAGCATCATCAGCCTGACAGATCGGTGCTGCTTCATCAGATGTCCTTTCCTCCATCTCAGCCAGAGGTGTGGTGTCATTTGCTGGTGATAAGGACAACATACTATTTTAGTTAAAATATTTTCTAATCAAAAGGAATCCCATCACACATTTTAGAAAGGAAAACATATAGGCTAAAAAAAAGACTACCTGAATATAAAGGAGCTACATTATCCATCTCAGTCACGGGGCCAGTGTTTAGAGAAGATGCCCAGTCAGGATCACAGTCTAGCATTTCATAAGCTGGTCTAAGCTGGTCTACCTGTAAAAGCAAAGAAAACGGGAAGAAAATACTACAAATTAAAACCATTTACACACGTGTGTAAGTGGTAACTTCTTCTAGCTACTCGGATATCGGAGTCTTTCTTTAACTTAGCTTAGCTTTGTTTTACTTAATACTGCTAACATAGGCAAAACGCTATGACCAAGCAAGTTTTAACCACTCAGCAACAACAACAGACTTATATACAGTAAATCGTAACGTACCTTTATGAAAATGCTTTGAACATACCACCATCAATAAAGGAGTGTGTTTGAAAGTTATGTTGGGTCTTCTCACGGCTGCAATCCAGGCCATGCGTCACCTCTTTGTTAGATCCAAAACATGGGTTGTGCTTTTTTCTTCCACGTTGGAAAACGATTAACACCTATTCAGCCGTTTATCTTTTTTTCCACGGTGGTTGTGAGAACAACTATTGCAGTTTACAACACAGCAGTACTTCCTCATGTCTGCTTCTTTGTGATGCTATGTAGACGTAATCTCAGTGAACTACCATGGCCTACCCTTCCCAGAATGCACTTGGTCAGTTTTGTAAACACTACGTCACACTGGCGAGCCTTATTAAAATTTGGATCTCTTCCTCTCCAAGTCATACCGTGGCTCATTTTCCCTCTTATCAGCTGCCTTAACTTCCTGTGCTTGGTCCAAAAGTTTAAACCTTTCTGAAAATTACTTTCACACTCTAAACAAACTGGACCAAGCTTCAAGTTGATCTGGACCAAGACCACCTCTTTTTGGCAAACCAAATTTCAGCTTTTTGATACTGACCATGGTTTGGGGGAGCTTTCACACCTAAAATTTTGGTCCGAACCAAACTGAAAAGTCTGAAAGTCCAGACCAAATAGGTAAGGTGTGAAAGCCCCCTTAGTCATGTTTACATACCTGTTTCCATTACTTTATTTACTGTCGCCCTTCTCCTTCCCACAGGAGTGTTCCTGCTATCATACTGTTGTATATAGTTTAGACTTTTATTTGTGAGGTACGGGTGGCGGCTCCACCTTCCGGTTCTGCCACCATCCGTGGATATAAGAGGGCAGTGGGCAGGAGGGGTGGTCTCTTTGCCACCTCTTCTGCCCGACGGCAGCAACTGTGTGATATAATTCAATTCAATTCAATTTTATTTACAGTATATAGCTCCAAATCACAACACAAGTTATCTCAAGGCACTTTACAAAAAAAAGAGTGGGTTTAGGCCATGCGCTCAAATTTATAGAACCCAGCAGAGACCCCTAAGAGCAAGCACTGTGGTGACACAGGCGAGGAAAAACTTCATTTTAACGGCAGAAACCTCGAGTGGAACCATAGCTCATAGAGGACGGCCATCCGCCTCAACTGGCTGGGTTGAAAAAAAAAATATATAGTGCCTTTTTAATAAACATGTTCAGTTCTACACCTGGCCTCGTCCTTGGCTCCATATACAGACATAACATTTGGCAACGAGGATAAAAGTGGATTACGACAAGATATGAAAATGTGCGGGTTTGAAATTCGGCTGGTTTTTGAGCCCCCCGGCGAGCCACCGGTCCCATGGCCGAGGTGGTGCGCCATTTTCCGGACGTACATGGTGGCGCTGGACCTTTGGATGGCGTGTGAGTTGTTGGTGCGCAATTTTGCAGTGAAGGAACAGTGTGTTATAAGCACACTGGGTGACTGTGATAGTTTTGATGAAGGGATTGAGCTAATGGTGCGCTATTTTCATGCCCTGGAAAACGTCATGATTGGCAAGATTCAGTTTCGACAGTGCTGCCAACGGGTGGGCGAGTCTACTCAGCGGTTTGTGACAGACTGGGAGCTGTTGGTCGGCAGGTGCCAGCTTGGACTATTGGAGAAAGGGATGATTCACGACCAGTTGGCAGAATATATCAACGGCGCTATGATCTGGTTGAAGCTGCTTACGTTTTCGGGCAAATTGGTGCTGCCCACTGCCATTGAGATAGCTCAATTGCTGGAAGCTGTGGACGAACTGTCACAGGAGCTGAGTGAGAGCTTGTCACACCAACATCTGGGATCACCGTCGATCACATATGCAGTGGACCCGGTCAGCGTAGGAAGCGTGGAGGATGACGCCAGTGCTGTGAATGTGAGGTCCGCCCCGGGAACACCCAAAGGTGAGAGCTGTGGGTCCACGAAGCACCGTTTCAAGGCTAAAGGTTGTTCGGCAAGAGCGGAGCGCTGTGGCACGTGTAGCTGCTTGCTTCATGTCACCAGGGCATGCCACAGATCCGAGCGAGGAGGTCCATGGCACAAAGAGGATTCTCGCGCACTCCTGGTTGTTCATGCTGTGTCCCCGAGCACCAACGGTCATGTGTACTGCATGGTGGAGTTGGACGGGATGGAAGTGTTGTTGTGGATTGACGCGGGAGCGGTGGGCTCCGTGCCAGATTGGATGACCATGAGATGTTTTTCCCCTCACGTCAGAATTGAGAAGGACCTGGTGCCGCTTTGTGGTTGTGGAGGAGGATGGCTGACCACGGTGGGATCGTTGGAACTGACGGCTCAGTGTAAATCAGCTGAGATGTGGGACTGTTCGATCCTGGCCATGATAGACAGCACAGTGTGGGATGAGGAACTGCCTGGCACCCTGGAGAGTGAGCAGGACCAATATCACCCAGGGCCATCACAGGAGGGTTCCAGCGCCAGAGCTCAAATAGCCCAGGACGAGGTTATATGAAGTCTGCCTGTACCATGTGCTGAAAACACCTCCACACCATGATGGGATGTGCAGTGCCATTTCTTCCCCAAACATGCTGTGTGTTGTGGCATCTAAAAAGTTCAATTTTGGTCTCATCTGACCGGACTATATTCTCCCAGTATTTTACTGGCTTGCCCAAATGTTATGCAGCAAACTTTAAACAAGCTTTAACATGCTTTTTCTTCAGCAGTGGAGTCTTGTGAGGTGAGCGGGCAAAGAGCCCATGTCAGTTGAGTGCATTACTTACTGTTTTCTTTGAAACAGCAGTACCTGCTAACTCCAGGTCTTTCTGGAGGTCTCCACGAGTGAGGTTTGGCTGTTAGATAACTCTTCTGATAATTCTTTTGATTCCTCTCTCAGAAATCTTGGAGGAATTCCTGGTCATGGCCGATTTATGGTAAAATGATGTTCTTTCCACTTCTGAATGATAGCTCCAACAGTGCTCACTGAAACGTTCAGCTGGTTAGAAATGCACCTGTAGCCAATGCCATTATTATATTTTGCAACAATAAGATTGCAAAGGTCTAGAGAGAGCTCTTTGCTTCTCCCCCTCATGAATTCTTTGTGGTGTGACATTCTGATATTGTCAGGGGTGTGTGTTGGTGGGAGGACCCAAATGCCATACTCAAGTTTAGAACATGTATTTAGGAGCTGGTCACCCTAACACAGCTTGGGGGCTGAAAAATAATAAAACAAGACCAGGCTCGGACAGCCAAAATCAGGACAAGACTAAACTTAAAACAGACAGAGCAGAATCTTGGGCTCACGCCGATTCTGACAAGGACACCGTGCCCAGGTGAGGAACGGTGTCTCTTAAATAACAAATGGACAGGTGAGACATAATTACACTGAGGTGTGAACAATCAAAGATGGAACTAAGCTCAGATGGAAAATAACTCAGGGCGCTGTCACCATAAAACCAAACCAAAACTACAGATAAAGACAGGAATAATGATAAGCAAACATAAACATAACTCAGATAGTAATGATACTAATAAACCAGACTGAATAATAATACTAAGAACCACGGCCTAAGAATACAGCAGGGGTGAACAGACAATCACAGACAGGGAAAACACATGACACATAATACCAACAGATCAGGGGAGACAAGACCAAGAAAACCATCCATCCATCCATCCATCCATCCATTTTCTACCGCTTTTCCAGAGGTCCGGGTTGCGGAGGCAGCAGTTCAAGCAGAGAAGCCCAGAATTCCCTCTCCCTGGCCACCTGCTCCAGCTCTTCAGAGAAGATACCAAGACATCCCCAGGCCAGCTAGGAGACGTAGTCTCTCCAGTGTGTTGTGAGTCTGCGCCAGGGTCTCCTCCCAGTGGGACGTGCCCAAAACACCTCAAGTGGGAGGCGTCCAGGAGGCATCCTGATCAGATGCCCGAACCACCTCAACTGACTCCTTTCGATGTGGAGGAGCAGCAGTCCTATTCTGAGCCACTCCCAGATAACTGAGTTCCTCACCTTATCTCTGAGGGTGAGTCCAGCGATCCTACAAAGAAAGCTCATTTCAGCCGCTTGTATCCGCAATCTCGTTCTTTCGGTCATTACCCAAAGCTCATGACCATAGGTGAGGGTAGGAACATAGACTGACCGGTAAATCGACAGCTTTGCTTTAGAGCTCAGCTCCCTCTTCAGACCGGTACAACGTCTGCATCACTGCAGAGGCTGCTCCGATCTATCTCTCAATCTCTCGCGCCATTCTCCTCTCACTCGTGAATGAGACCCCAAGATACTTAAACTCCTCCACTTGGAGCAGGAGCTTGTCCCCAACCCGGAGAGGACAATCCACCTTTTTCCAGCTGAGGACCATGGACTTGGACTTGGAGGTGCTGATTCTCATCCCAGCCACTTCACACTCAGTAGCGAACCACCCCAGCAAGACCTGTAGGTCATTGGTCGATAAAGCCAACAGGACAACATCATCTGCAAACAGCAGAGATGAGATTCTGTGGTCACCAAGTATGACATCCTCCGATCGTTGGCTGCACCTAGATATCCTGTCCATAAAAATTATGAACATGGATTACTGTCTTATTGTGGTGGGAGGTTTGAGTACCCTAGTGATCCCAGGAGCTCTGTTGTCTGCAGCAATTTGCCTCTGGTAGGGTCTCCCAAGACAATCTGGTTCTGGGTGAAGGGCCAGACTAAGAGTGATCCAACAGACTCCCATGATGAATAAAAAAATCAAGGATTCAGCGTACCCCACCTGGTATGGGGTGACCAGGGCCCTGCTCTGCAGCCAGGCCTAGGGGTGGGGCTTGATGGCTAGTGCCTGGTGGCCAGGTTTCTGCCCATGGGACCTGGCAGGGCTCAGCCCAAAGGAGTTGCATGGGTCTGCCCTCCAGTGGGCTCACCACCTGCAGGAGGGACCATGGGGGTGCAGATCATGTGAAAGGCGAAAGCAGAGACCTTCGTGGTCTGATCCCCAGCTTTTGAAAGTGGCTTTTGGGACGTGGGTCATCACCTCTCTGGTGGGGAAGGAGCTGTATCCGATGCACGTGGTTGAGAGATACCGGCTAGATGTAGTTGGGCTCACCTCAACACACCGCTCCGGTTCTAGAACCAGTTTCCTGGAGAGGAGCTGGAGCTTGGCCTACACTGGAGTTGACCCGGGTGAGAGGCGATGGGCAGGGGTGGGTATTCTTGTATCCCCCCACCTTGCTGCCTCAGCATTGGAGTTCTCTCCAGTGGAAAAACGGGTAGTTTCCATGTGCCTTCGGGTTGGGAAAAGGGTCCTGACCATCATTTGTGCCTATGCACTAAATGGTGGTTCAGAGTACCCATCCTTTTTAGAGTATCTGACTGGGGTCCTGGAGAGTGCTCCTCTTGGAGACTCCATTGTCCTACCGGGGGACTTCAATGCACACATGCTCAACGACAGTGAAACCTGGAGGGGCGTGATTGGGATGAATGGCCTGCCCGATCTGAACCTGAGGGGTGTTCAGTTTTTGGACCTCTGTGCCAACCACAGTTTGTCCATAACGAACACCATGTTCAAGCATAAGGGTGTCCATATGTGCACCTTACACCAGGCCACCCTAGGTCACAGATTGATGATTGATTTTGTTATCATGTTCTCAGAGCTGCAACCACATCTCTTGGATACTCAGGTAATGAGAGGTGCAGAGCTGTCAGCTGATCACCACCTGGTGGTGAGTTGTAGCCGATGGCAAGGGTGGACACCACTCAGTCCCGGTAGACCTGAACGTATAGTGAGGGTATGCTGGGAACATCTGGCTGAGGCCTCTGTCCGGGAGGTCTTCAACTCCCACCTCCAGAAGAACTTCATCCACATTCCAAGGGAGTCTGGAGACATGGAGTCTGAATGGGCCATGTTCTCCACCTCCATTGTTAAAGCAGTTGCCCAGAGCTGTGGCCGCAAGGTTGTGGTCCATCTCATGGTGGCAACCCTCGAACCAAGTGGTGGACACTAGTGGTGGACATCAAGCTGAAGAAGGAGTCCTATCAAGCTTGGTTGGCTTGTGGGACTCCTGAAGCAGCTGATGTGTAACGGCAGGCCAAGTGGAGTGCAGCTTGGGTGGTTGCTAAAGCAACAACTCTGGTGTGGGAGGAATTTGGTGAGGCCATGGAACAAGACTTTCACTCAGACTTGAAGAGATTCTGGCAAGCTGTCCGGCGACTCAGGAGGGGGAAGCAGCTACCTGTCCATACTGTGTATGGTGCGGATGGGGTACTGCTGACTTTGACTGGGGGTATTGTTGGGTGGTGGAAGGAATACTTCGAGGATCACCTCAATCCCACTGGCATGCTTTTCCTAGAAGAATCAGGGCTTGAGAATGAGGGGGACAACTCACCCATCACAGGGACTGAGGTTGCCAAAGTGGTTAAAAAACTCTTTGGTGGCCAGGCCTCGGGGCTGGACGAGATTTGCCCTGAGTACTTCAAGGCCCTGGATGTTGTAGGGCTGTCATGGTTGACAGGCCTCTGCAATGTTGCGTGGAGGTCGGGGACAGTCCCTTTGGCATGGCAAACCAGGGTGGTGCTTCCTCTTTTTATAAAGGGGGACCGGAGGGTGTGTTCCAGCTTTTGGGGGATCACACTTCTCAGCCTCCGTGGGAAGGTCTATGCCAGGGTACTGGAGAGGAGAGTCCGGCCTCCGGTCGAACCTCAGATCCAGGAGGAGCAATGTGGTTTTCGTTCAGGCCGTGGCACATCGGACCAACTCTTTACCCTCTCAAGAATCTTCAAGGGTTCGTTGGACTTTGCCCAACCAGTCCACATGTGTTTTGTGGACTTGAAGAAAGCATTCGACCGCATCCCTCGAGGTCTCTTGTGGGGGAGGGGGGCTGCGGGAGTATGGTGTATCGGGCTCATTGTTACAAGGTATCCTGTCCCTATATGACCATTGCAAGAGTTTGGTTCATATTGCCAACACCCAGTCAAACTTGTTTCCAGTGAGAGTTGGACTCCCACCAGGGCTGCCCTTTGTTACCAAGAAAACCAGGATAATAATAATAAATAATAATGACCAAACTGAGAACCGAGCAGGGAACATATTCTATGGAACACAAATGCAGTCAAAATAATGAATGATAGTAAATACAGAAAAACCTTACCATACAACTTAAAGCGAGCCCCATGGGCTAGGGCCCATGGGGCCCATGTCCTGAAAACAAGGAAAACAGACTATAACTCAATGTGAGGACCTGGGGCCCAGTCCACGTTCTGACAGATATTCACAGACCTTTTAAAGGTGATCAGTCATGACTTTACCAGCTGAAATTAATTTGCACTGATGGGGGATGGGGTGGCTTCCTAAATTCTGATGGATTTCAGCTGGTTTCTTGGCTTTTTATGCCTTTTTGCCCATTTTTTTCTTCATGTGTTCAATACTTATTCCCTGTATCATTCCACTTCATTAAATAAGATAAGATAAGCCTTATCTTATCTTATTTAATAAAGATAACTTGTTTTGTGAACACAGTTGCCTTGATTTCTTTGAATGTATGTATTACTTGGGTTGTTATGAATATCTGGTGAAAATCTCAGGTCAATGGCTCCTTCAGAAATATGCTTAATGAGAAAAATGTTGCCGTGTTCAGTTCTTATTTTCCCCGCTGTATGCAGTGTGGTGCAGAAAAAGGCAGAGAGACAAGGTTTTTTTTTTTTTTTTTTTTTTTACAGTATATATATTTCTTCTGTAAAAGGATTTAACACAAAATTTAACAGGGGTCAGCTAAGCACTGAACAAGGATTTTGGGTTGCAAGAGACTTTCATGAATCTGTGATTGTGCTATCTGGCAGTGCAGTGTGAATAAGCTGAGAAAAGATGATAAAAGAGGCACAGCACATCATGACTAAAATTAGACGATCAAAACTCCGTCCTTATCTCCTGGTCATACATGGTGTCCCTTCCATACTCAGTATGGATGTTCCAATACAGTATGTTCAGAAAATGTGTTTATTTGATTTTTCCAGCATATCCAGTATGTGCTACCTATCATTGCTGGCCAACCTTGAAGACAAATATACATACTTCAGTACTGATTGAAATGGAAGGGGTGTTGCAATCGGAAATTGTGTCTTGTTGCCTCTAAAGAAGCATTTTAAATTAAGAGATCAGCTGAGAGTATGAATGTTGCTTATGTCTTCTTGTATCAATATCCTTTTAAAATTTAATTTGTCACTCCAAACCATTCACCTGTAGATAGGTATGATCACATATGGGACAAAGTATGGATGCTGACTCTTCCATAAACAAGCATTTCAAAGTTGAAGTTCTCCTGCTTAAAATATAGATATGCATTGTCAGGATTTCTTTTAATGTTTCTTTTTTGGGCTGTTTTTAATTTTTAATGCCACTCTGTTGCAGATTTTCCTGCCCAGTATTGTATTTACATTGTTCTTCGGTGATGAAATTATAGTTGTCACACCAACACTTTTCTCTCTTTCTCTCTCAGGTATTGTTTCGCTCATCTCTCTTGTGATCCTCTCCTATGACCGCTACAGCACCCTGACTGTATACAATAAGCGTGGTCCGAACTACCGTAAGCCCCTGCTGGCTGTCGGGGGCTCCTGGCTCTACTCCTTGTTCTGGACAGTGCCCCCTCTCCTGGGCTGGAGCAGCTATGGCATAGAGGGAGCAGGAACCAGCTGCTCTGTCTCCTGGACAGCTAACACAGCCCAGTCACATGCCTACATCATCTGCCTCTTTATTTTCTGCTTGGGCTTACCTGTACTGGTGATGATCTACTGCTACGGCAGACTGCTTTGGGCTGTCAAACAGGTATGTGAAATGTTCAAGGTGAACCAACAGATTTAAAAGTCACATTCAGTAAAATATGGTGCATATGTGTGTTTTCTAAAGTAAAATAAATTCTCTCTCCACTCAGAAATATTTATATTTTCACATTTTTGCAGAATGGGCAGAAGCTTGTACAACTCTTCGAGGTTAGGCTGCACGTCCACCAAAAGCGTTTTTTGCTGCCCAACCGCCCTAAGCAGTTTTTTTTTTCAGCGTTTGTGCACTGCACTCTGGAAAAAAAAAGTCTGTGCCCTGTATCCCAGCAACAGCTTGTCACTCTCAGCTCAGCACTTCCGCTTTTCCTATGGTCAGACTTTCTACTTATTTGTGACCTGTGCTGGCAAAATGAGTCACTTTGAGGAAATTATCAAAACTGAGGTAACGTTTTTCCTTATTCTGTATTGAAAGACCTTCAAAATGATATTTAATTTGTAGGAAGTGCGCAAAAACACATGTATTTTTGGAAAGTACGTTTTCTAAGCTTTCCAGTGATACTAGGTGCTCATGGAGGTTTTCCCGGGACTTGCTGCTAGCAATCAAAGAAAGAGTCATGATTTATGACTTCTTGTGACTGCAGCTCGTAATGACGCAATGCGCATTCCTACTCATTTTGCCAGCACGGGTCACATTTTTTTAATAACACTATCTAAACAACAATGGACAGAAAACATGTTTTAGCAGCTCTGAATGTAAAATATGATGACACGGAAAACAGGAGTCTGAGTAGAGACTGTACCGGCGTCCTATGTCCCACACTTCCTTATCTACTGCACCAAACTTGTAAGAAATATGACCATGACAAAGGAACAAACACTCACTTGACATGCCAACAGTTGTGGACACATTCCTCCAAGCATTTGCTTTTAAATTTTGATCATGATAGCCTTTTAGCATCAGATCAAACAATATCCGATTGTCTGATACAGCGAGTATCAGCCTCTCCTCCGCCATCACAACCGTTATCTTCTTCCAGTATGTCCCGCCCTTCCTTAATTGTGATTGGCTGCTTAGAAAGGTCTGACATTGACGAGCTCAGCTGCAGTCTAAAAAGTTGAACTTTTTTCAACGCTGAGTGCCGAGTGCCGAGTGCTGCAACAAAAAACGGCCACTGCTCAAAGTGTTTCAGTGCCAAAGGTGCTCAGTGCTGGAAACGCTGGACTACATAGAGAATGAATAGAAAACCATTGCCCAGAGCGGAAAAAATGCGTTTGGTGGACACGCAGCCTTATATTTCCTCACTCACAAATGTATCACAAGGTGATGGGTTGGGTGCTAGTTGTGGTTTATCATAACTTAATCATTGTTTAAATAAAGTATTAACATAGTATTTGTAGGCCAAAGTTTGAAGTGCTACCATACACCACAAAAAACAACATTTACATTTGACTGATGGATGGGGCAGACTATTGGGACATGGTGCAGCCGTAGACATGTTGGTCTGAGAGAAGCTGACAAGCCGCTGTGGCTGCTGCTGAGCCCGCCCGGCTGCCTCTCATCCAACCACTGTTGAGTGATGACTTCACGTGCGGTGCATAAAAATAAACAAATCAACCAACAACTACTGAGTAGGACGGCAACATGCAGAATGCGGATGAGATAATGCTACATTAAAGGCACCTAGTAAATACAGGATAAACTGCGTCCTGTATTGATCCAATAAAAAAAAAATACAAAATACAAAACTGGTTACCCAGTTATGTGACAATGCATATGTTTCTAATTTAGGAGAATATTCTATCTTCAGGTCAGATGTTGGCTTCCCATGGATGGCTATATTCCTCAACAGAGGTGACAAAATGGCCAACATTTTTCCAATCCATGTATTTGGGTCTGACCAGTGAAATGTGTGGAACCCACATTGTTTAAAATATCTCTTATCCTCATCAAATAGGATGGCGGATGCTTCTACACATCCCCGTGGTGATCAGTACAAGTTTTTTATGACCAATCTGGAGGATGGATTTTCGAAAAAATGTTTGCTCATGATTTGGATCAGATGCGTTCAATTTCCTATAGTACATGGTACAATGATATTGATTTGGAGATTGCCAATCGGTGGGAACTGTGGATGTAAAATGCTGTGATACCACTCAACATGGTTTGGCCAAGACCAGGTCGAGTGAGTATCAGTATTTCAGTTTGGAAGTCTCATAAACTATGTTTACTTCCTCAATATGTGGGTAGCCTCTGACAAAATGAACCACCCTTCAACAATGTTACCGATAGTAAGATCCTTTATTTTTACAGATTTTAATAGGTATTCTACTGTTAGTTTGCCATTTTGCAGATCTGTTACTTTTCCTTCTGACTTTGAAAAGCCTTGAACATCATTACCTGAAGTTACTGATCTACATGCACCTGCGCCACACAAATTTAATCGGAGTACCTTGAACTTCCAACATTACTTCTGGTAAACACTATGTTATTAACATTAGATCAAAGTCAGGTAAATGGAAGATGTCTGCTATTTTCTAATAATTTTCTAATAAACTAATTTTCTGCTAATTTTCTGTTTATGTGTAGGAGTGAGCCCACTTATCTGTTTTAATCTTAATCATGCAGTCCAGTTCTGTCGAAGTGGATGTGGGTCATGGGCGCCTCTCCTTCCCAGTGGCCGGTCTTGCCATCACTCAGTTTCCATTGTGGGGTGCGTTCCCTCCTCAGTCACGGCCCCTCCTCCTCAATTGCTGTTCTCCCCTCCTCCTTCTGGTTTCCTTAATAAAGAAAAAAAAAACAAAAAAAAAAAAAACAGATTCATAAGCTCCCATGGGTCAGCCATCACATAAGCAAGTGCAGATTTTTCTTTAAAATTTTTATTTTCCTTTCATACATACCTAGATTCCCAACACCAATCTGTTAATATCTTGAAATTTAGTACAATGTCAAACAATATTTATAAGTGATCCAGACCAGATGAGAGGTTTGTGTAAATAGTTTGCTGTTATTCTAAGCTTAGTTTTCACTAAATAACTATATTTTATTTGTCTGAATCAAGTGTAAGAGTTTAATTCCTATAAACTAGATTTCATGCTTTGATTTAGGTTATAATTAAAAATAATTAAGGATGATTTAAACATTATTATTTCATCTACTTCCATTTCATATTAGATGCAAAAAGATTAAACGTTGTTTTCCCAGTAACATAAGAACACACTGCTCCATTATTCATCAGATGGATATAATTCTGATTTTTATTGCTTTGACATGAAGTGTGCACCTTGCTTCTGGGTTAGAGTGCAGAGTTGGAAAAATAATGGAAAAGTAATCTTTATTTCCACACTATACTGTGAATTTTAGCTAGAGTAATTTTATTTGCTTTTTACACACATTCTAAACCCAAATTGTTGAAATGTGTCATAATGTTCTGTAAGGTGGGGCAGTCTCAGCTCAATGCAATATGAGTATGTACAGCTTTGAAAGCAGACCACGGTACCCATCTGAAATCCAATTTCAGGTATATTTTATGCCATAGTTGTTTAAAATAATGCAGTTCCAAGACAGTAAAAATAGTTTTACAACTTACATTCAGGCTAATGCTGTGTCTTCATGTCAGAAAACCCTCCTGGCACCACTAATTTGATTTTTTGTTCTCACACACACAGGAGAATTCCAGATTTGCTGTCTTTTTTTTTCTTCTTCTTCTCTTTCTCTCTCTTAGACTTTTAGTGAATGAAACTGCTGGTCAGTTACTGTGAAATGTGATTTTAGTGGTAGTTTTAAGTGACAGTTATTCAATTTTCAATTCTCGCGAACACGTGCTGATTATAGATGATTCACAAATGCTGTTTACGCACGCTTGGAGAACTTATGAGCAGTTTGTTGAATCTGGAGTGGCTTGTTAGTCCTAACACAGCTTCCTGGCAAAATGTGCATGATTTACACAGATTAACACTAAAATGTTCTTGAATGAGATCCAATATTTGAGACGCTGGGTGAGACTGGACATCCTAGCAGATAAGCACATCTGTCGCAAGGTCTGTGGTGGACTTTTGCCAGTCAGTGCATCGTGACATGCACTACACAAAGAGCAGAGATAAACAAACCTATCATCTGGTCAGTCACTGCAACAGATACTGGAGTCAGTTTGTCTTGGACTGTCCTTGCCACTGATAATACCTGTATCTGCCAAGAATGTGTCGCTAGTCCAGCAAAAGCTAGTGGTACTCAAATACTTTGCAAGCAGTTTCATGAAATGGTCAGTCAGAAAGCAACTCATACCAGCTTGGACGTTGCCCAGGTTAACGAGGTCAGGAGTTCCTGGCAGCTGAAGGCGAAGGACAGAGCTGCATGGAGGAATCTGATGAGACCTAAATGAAACAGTCATTGTCGCCCCCGACAGACTGCTAAGATGATGATGATGATTTGAGACGCTATCAGAAAAGTAAATGGAAAAACAACAATATGATTTATTTTACTTATGTGTGGTCAGTTTGATCATCTTTGTCCCATCTCTTGATGTCCCTTTCTCTTAAATTCTTTAACTGTAGTCACGGAGGGAAGAGGGGGTCATTAGGTGATGACGTGGGGGGTGGGGGGTGGACGCAGCCAATTCAAGTAGGTCTGAAGAGGAACTCACACGGTCGCTGGAGTAGGGAGGTGGAGCTGCCCAGAACCACAGCCACCACCGTTGTCTTGGATTAATAGCGAAACAGACAAACCATTAAACAGCGTCTTTTTTCTCTTTTTTTCCTTTTTTATTATTTTTTCATCTCACTGTTGCAGCGTCAGTCTCTCATTCTTATGTTTTTTTCTTCTTTTTTTCCAATCTTCTCCATACTTTTCCCTTATATCCTGTACAAAACTTTCACATTCATCAGCCTTCAAATTTCCTCTAAAACCAAACTCCCTCATCCATTTCTGTCCACTCTCGGCATACAAAATTCACTTCACCAATACATGCACATCTCCACAACATTTATTTTCCTTATTTTTCCCTTTTTTCAGTAGTGTTTTAAATTACCTTATTTTTATATATTCACCACCTAGGATTTTCACAGCAACACGTTCCCTTTTATAATTAGGAATCAAACTACTTATTCTCTCCTCTGCCCAGATTAAAGTTGAATCTCTTCACTCTCCAGCTGATTGGGTAAAATTTTTTTTTGCCTCACTGCTTCCAAAACTTGTTATTGAACAAGTGGGGGAGGGCTTTTGTTCAGCCATGTGCATGGTATTAAAGCTTTCCTTTCAGCCAGAGAGATACTAGGGTTCCCCAAATTATAAGAAAAATTTGAAGCTTGATTTGGAGGTAAATTTATGAAAGAATGCAATTCTGACAGTGGACCACAAGATGGAGGCAGTTCCTTTTGCACTGAAGGAGGAGGAGACAGTGACGTTGCTTGGAGGTGTTTCAAGATGGCGTTTACATGCACATGTGCACTGAATGCCATGTGGCTGTTTCAATCACGCGCAACATGGTCGCGAAGCCTATTGACCATAAACCACACCTTGTTCTTTTTCAAAGAAACTGGAGCACCGTCTCCTTAAAATTAGCTCTAAACATGCAAGAATGCATACATCTTTAACTTAGTGTTCAATTCAACACTGTTCCTCAAACAATCTCCTCTCAGTAACTTTTACCATATTTTAAATACAATTTCACATCTCATTCAGGAGAGTGGGTGAATTTCCCTCCTCCCCTTTTTTGTGAACAAAGACACACATAGACTTGCCTTTGTTCTGGATGGCTAGAAGTGCACTGTTTTTAGTTAAATCGCCTAAATATGTATACTATGGGAAAAAGAGTTAGTAGATATTTACAGCCCCCGTTATTTCTCAACCCACACATTTATTCCCTCAAGATTCACACTATGGACAATATCTGCAGAAGTTATTGTGTATTTGAGTGTGTGTCTTTCCCTTCCTCTGTATTTGCATATACTCTTTTCTCTTACCTTAACTTTATATAGAGGAATACTTTTATTGGGCCGTGTCCTGTCACCAATACAAGAGGTATCGTATAATAAAGTTCAGTTTTATACTGATTTTAACAAGCTATTGTGGAGAGTGTAAATAACGAGACTGATTTATGCAGCAGACGATTTTATTCACTCTCACATCAGTCATACACAGAAAAGCATGTCTCAATACACCATGGGTTCTCCTTTTATACCAACCGCCCATCTCACATCTACATGACATCTCACATCACAATACATTCATCCCTTCTCCCCCCAACTCCTTCTTCCCGCTACCTCACCGTAATCTCCATAGCTATTGTCCTTCTCTGTTTACCCTCTGCATCCAGTCTGAGATGATTAACCCAGTCTCTACACCCAGTCTCTACACGGCCCCCCCAGAATCTCAGACCGAGTTTCAGTCCTCACATCCTTTTGGCTTCAGTCTCCTCCCATATCTGCTGTAACGGGGGTTTACCGCCTCCGTGGCGCTGCTGTGCCGGCGGGGGGTTCCTGGGGGGGTGTCTGTTCGCGGGTGGGCAATGGCGGGGGGGGGGACCTTCGACTTGGCCATGTGGCTGCTCTGATGAATCGTTTACCTGGGGAGTTCTCAGTGGGGGTCTTCCACGCCGAGGGGTCTGAGCCAACAGCATTTGCTCGTCCGCCACTACAAAGGCAGACTTAAGTCTGTCTATGCATATTTTCTCCCGACGACCCCCCCAAGTCTAACAAAAAATGTTTGTCCCCTGTTTCCAGCACTCTGAACAGGCCGTCGTAGGGTGGGCGCAATGGAGGGCTGTGGGCATCGTGCCTGACAAACACGAACGCCGCGTTCTTCAAAGTTTTTGGCACAAAAGCGCGTGGAAAACAGTGGTGGGCCTGGCTGGGCAGTGTGTCTGTGTCTGTGCTATGCTGCAAACGCTGAGACGGGCAGTTGTCCGGCGCGGGATTATCTGGCAAAAATTCCCCGGGCAGCCGCAGTGGCTGAGAAAAAAACAAGCTTCGCCGGGGAAGCCTCCAAATCCTCTTTTGGTGTGGAACACAACCCCAATAAAACCCACAGCAACCGGTCTACCCAATTTGCATCCGTCAGCGAAGCCCTGAGCACTGCTTTCAGTGACCTATGGAAACACTCGCATAACCCATTGGCCTGTGGGTTGTACGCGGTTGTGCGATGAATTGCAACACCCAGGCTATGGGCCATCGCAGACCAGAGGTCGGAAACAAACTGAGGGCCTCTATCAGATGTGATGTCCGATGGGATTCCAAAATGTGCCACCCATGTCGTCAAAAAAGCGCGTGCCACGTCCGCGGACGTGGTTGCCTCCAGCGGGACTGCTTCTGGCCAGCGTGTGGTGCGGTCCACCACTGTCAGAAGGTGCGTGCACCCCTGCGATGGCGGAACGGGGCCCAAGAGGTCCACATGAACATGGTCGAACCTCTTTGCCAGTATACGAAACGGCTCCAAAGGAGCCTTCGTGTGTCTGTGTACTTTGGCTCATTGGCACGCTACGCAGGCTGCGGCCCACTCTTTCACTTGTTTGTGCAGGCCTGGCCACACAAATTTCACTCCCACCATTTTGACTGACGCGCGCACTCCTGGGTGCGCCAGAGTGTGAACTGACTCAAACACGCGGCGGCGCCAAGCAACTGGGACCACCGGGCGCGGGCGTCCCATGGAGACGTCGCAGATTGGGGGGGGCTTGCCGTCTTGCAGTACTCTGCTCTCCAGCCTTAACCCTGTTGGTCCAGACTGGAGCGCGCACACGTCTGTATCGCCAATCTGCTCTGCGGCCATGGCTGTATAATCTATCCCCACGTAGACTGGGGCCACTACTGCGCGCAAGAGGCAGTCCGCCACCACATTCAGTTTACCCGACACATGCTGAACATCGGTCGTAAACTCCGAGATCGCGGCCAGCTATCTCTGCTGCCGGCCCAAACATGGTTCAGAAACCTTGGCCATCGTGAACATTAGCGGCTTGTGGTCCACGAACGCGGTGAAGCTGCGCCCTTCCAGCCAGAACTGGAAGTGGCGTATGGCCAGGTGGAGAGCCAGCAACTCCCTGTCGAACGCGCTGTATTTACGCTCACTGTCACGCAAAGCCCTGCTGAAAAAAACGATCAGCTGCCAAGAACCAGCGACACGTTGCTCCACGACGGCCCCTATGGCCACGTCCGCGGCGTCGGTAGTGAGCGCTATCCGGGCCACTGGGTCCGGGTGCGCCAACAGTGCGGCATTTGCCAGGGCTGTTTTAACCTCAGAGAACGCCTGCTCCAGGTCCGGAGTCCATTCGACTCTGTCCGCGGGTTTCCGTTTCTTGAGCGTGACGTACAATGACTGCATGAGCTGAGCTGCGCGGGGGAGGAACCGGTTATAAAAGTTAACCATCCCCAAAAATTCTTGCAGCGCCCTGACCATCTGAGGCCGGGAAAAATTCGCCACGGCGTGCACTTTGTCGGGCAAGGGTATCGCTCCCTCCAGTGAGACGCGGTGCCCCAAAAAATCAATCCCCGTCACGCCGAACTGGCATTTCGCCGGGTTGATTATTAACCCGTGCTCCTCCAACCTCCCGAAGACCGTCCTGGGGTGGGTTACATGTTCGTCCTCGGACGCGCTGGCCACCAGGATATCATCCAGGTAGACGAACACAAACAGGAGATCACGCAACACCGCATCCATCATGCGCTGGAATGTCTGTGCCGCTCCTTTTAATCCGAAGGGCATGCGTAAAAACTCAAACAAGCCAAACGGAGTTATTACCTCTGTTTTGGGTATGTCCTCTGAGCACACTGGGACCTTGTGGTAACCGCGAACCAGGTCTATTTTAGGTCGTGCGCTGTGGTGTTATTCAATCTGCGGAAATCTCTGCATGGTCGCCATGATCCCTCGGCCTTAGGGACCATGTGTAGCAGGGATGCCCATGGGCTGTTCGATCGCCTGATGATGTGCAACCTTTCCAGGTTGGCAAACTCCTCGCGCGCTATGGCCAGTTTAGCTGCATCCAAGCACTGAGGTCATGCAAAAATAGGCGGCCTGGTGGTGGTGATAAAGTGTTCCACCCTGTGTGTAGCGATGGCCGCCGAAAATGTTGGGACCGTGAGTGCTGGGAACTGAGTGAGCAGTGTATGGAACTTACCGCCTGGAGCTGTGACGTTGGCTTGTGTTATTGGCCCGGCCCCTCGAGCTGTACAGGGGAGAGAATCAAAAGACAGTGCATTAACCAGGCGCCTGTTAGCAACTTCGACTAGTAACCCATGTGCACACAAAAAATCAGCTCCCAGGATTGGGAAACTCAGTGCCGCTATGACAAAAGTCCACTCGTACATACGGCGGTGTAGGGATAAAGTCAGTGTTCTCTCACCAAAAGTCTTAATGCTCAAGCACTGCTACCAGCCCGGGGCCACTAGGTCCTGCTAGCCGGTCAGCGTAGGATGGCAGGATGATGCTCTTCTGGGCTCCGGTGTCTATGAGGAACCGTCTCCCCGAGCGCGAGTCAGTCACGTAGAGCAGCTTGTTCTCTTCACCGGTGGTCGCAGCTGCTACCGACTGCCGGCCTTGGCGTTTCCTGAGTGCTTGAATTGGCATGGTGGCGCACACCTGCGTGCGCTCTCTCCAAAGCGGCGGTGGTAGAAGCAGAGCATGTCTCTCTGGCGTTTCCTGGCCTCCGCTGCCGCTACCGTCGGCGGCTCCTCGCCTCCGCTGGTCGTCTCACTGGGTTTCGACGCCGCCGTGTTCACTGTGAGGGCTCTGGTGGTGAGGAGGATCCGATCTGCCTCCTGGGCTAGCGCACGGTAGTCACGCGCGGCCAGCAACGGCGAATTGGCAAGGACCGCTCTCGCCTCTATTGGGAGGTTCCGGAGGAAAAGGTGGGCAAACAGAAAATGCCCGTTGCCCATGCCCATTAACGCCAACATCTTCTCCATCAGTTCGACCGCCGAACCATCTCCTAACTCGGAGCGCCTCAGGAGCCTCTCTACTCTCTCACAGTCCGAGAGCGTGTAGCGCCGGGTCAGTGCAGCCTTGAGAGTCCTGTATTTGTCGTGGGCTGGAGGCTGTTGGAGCAGGCTTGCTACTTGCTGAGACGTGCGAGCGTCCAGTGCTGCGACCACATAGTAATATTTGGTGTCGTCTGCCGTTATTCCCCAGAGGGCTAACTGAGCCTCGGTGTGGTGGAACCAAGACCGCGGGTCGTGCAGCCAAAAGTCCGGTAGTTTGACCGAAACAGCGCACGCGATGCTGGGGGTTCCCGTCCGGGCCGTCTCTGGGATGCTTGCCACGTCGCTGGGGCTTCCCGTCCGGGCCGACTCTGGGGTTCTTGCCTCGTGTTCCATAATTCGTCAAGGGGTCACCAGTGTGGAGAGTGTAAATAACGAGACTGATTTTTGCAGCAGACGATTTTATTCACTCTCACATCAGTCATACACAGAAAAGCATGTCTCAATACACTATGGGTTCTCCTTTTATACCAACCGCCCATCTCACATCTACATGACATCTCACATCACAATACATTCATCCCTTCTCCCCCCAACTCCTTCTTCCCGCTACCTCACCATAATCTCCATAGCTATTGTCCTTCTCTGTTTACCCTCTGCATCCAGTCTGAGATGATTAACCCAGTCTCTACACCCAGTCTTTACACTATCTTTATTATTATGGACAACGGCTCACTAGTGATGTATTTTAAGATCTCACACTGTACCATAAATTATTACAATCATTAATGCTTTTACTCACTTAGTGATGTTATTTAAGGTCTTGTATTAGAATTAATTCTTTTACTCACTCATGGATTAAATTTGAGAATCTGTCATGATTTTTAGTTTACAGTTCATGTGCAGAGTGCAACAACAGTGAAACAACCACACCAAAGTACACATTTGAGGGTTTCTATTAATTTCAAGAAATAACTCGAACTCTGCTACAGAAAAAGTCACTCTCCAGAGGAAGGAGTCGTGAGTAGAACAAGAGAACCGGCAAGGACCCCAGCGGGGAGAGACGAACCAGCAGGATAAAGCGGGTCATGGAGAGGAATGACTGATGGTACCTGACCGGGTGGAGGATAGCTGCTGAAGAGTGTGGATGGAGGGGCAGGTGAGTGCTCGCAGTCCCTGAAGACACACCCGCACCGATGGCAGCAACCCAGATGAGCCAGCACTGAGACATCGATGACGTGGTCCTAATAAGCGCTGGCTGATGAGAGGCAGCAGGTGTATCCACTCTCCCAGGTGTGCTGATTGCAGGAGAGGAGAGAAATGAGAAGGAGAGGGCGAGTGCTCACCAGACCATGACAGTGCCCCTCCCCCCCCAAGGACCGCCTCCTGGTGGTCCACAGGGCTTCTCTGGGTGGGCTAGATGGTAGGCCCGAACCATCCCCTTGTCGTGGAAATGTGACTTGGGGATTCATGATTATTCTTCTGGGTGGTAGCCCTCCCAGTGGACCGAATACTGTAGCCCCTGGCCCCGACGGCAAACATCCAAGATCCATTGAGCAGTATGGGTAATGTAGACATTGAGCACTCGGGGAGGTGGAGGTGGCTTGGGGGGAGGACAGAGAGGACTGATGGAGACAGGCTTGATGTTAGATACATGGAAGGTCGGGTTCACTCAGGGGGTCTGTGGGAGCCCGAGTTGGACAGTGACGTCGTTGATCACCCTGGTGATGGGATAAGGACCCAGAAAGCGAGCGGACAGCTTCTTGGAGTCTGTTTTAAGAGGAATCTGGTCCACCGCCAACCAAACTTGCTGCCCCATGGTGTACTTAGGGGCAGGGACCTGCTTCTAGTCGGCCATCTGGTGGTTGCGGTCGGACAATCGAGTAAGGGCAGCACGGGTGGACCTCCATATATGGTGGCAAAGGTGAGCATGGGCCCCCACGGACGGCACTGTGACCTCCCTTTCCGTCATAGGTAGCAGGGGCGGGGTATACGCCATCGAAGCTTCAAAGGGAGTGAGCCCCATGGCATGGAAATAGCCGAGTTGGGTGCGTATTCCACCCAGGTCAGGTGTGTGCTCCAGGTTGAGGGGTTCTCTGCTGCCACACACCGGAGGGTGGCCTTCAAGGACTGGTTGGCACACTCAGCCTGCCCGTTGCTCTGAAGATGATGTTCAGCAGTAAGACTCACGGTGGTCCCAAGAGTGTGGCAAAAGGACTTCCAAACATGGGATGGGAATTGGGAACCCCGGTCAGACACAATGTCACGAGGAATGCCATGTACGTGAATAACATGAGTAGTGAGCAGGTCGGCAGTCTCAGAGGCGGACGGAAGTTTGGGCAGGGCGATGAGGTGAACAGCCTTAGAGAAACGATCAACGATGGTGAGAATGACTGAATTACCATTGGGAGGGGGAGTCCAGTGATGAAATCAAGGGCAATGTGGGACCAAGGGCGACTAGGAACAGGCAGAGGATGAAGCAATCCAGCAGGGGGTGAAGAGTCAGCTTTGCCCCGAACGCAGGTTTGACACGCCTTAACATACTCCTGCACATCCCGCCGCAGTGTGGGACACCAGAATGCCTGCTGGATTAGGTTGGTGGTGCGGGCAATTCTGGGATGGCAGGTGAAGCGGCTAATGTGGCCCCAATGCATGACATCACTGTGGAGGGCAGCAGGAACAAACAGGCGGTTGTGGGGATATCCCACCGGCTCGGGCTTCCGAGACTGGGCCTGCCGGACCGTCTGTTCAATATCCCAGGTAAGGGCACCGAGGATACGGGAAGGAAGAACATTTGGCTGGGGGAGTGGGGTGGGGCTACTTGCATGGAATCAAACCGGCACGATAGCGCATCCGGTTTGGTGTTCCATGAGCCAGGCCGATAGGTAATAGTGAAATTGAACCTATTGAAAAACAAGGCCCAGCGGGCCTGCCTGGCATTAAGTCGGCGGACTGACCTAAGATACTCTAAATTTTTGTGGTCTGTCCGCACAACTATGGGGTGAATAGCCCCTTCTAACCAATGTCTTCATTCCTACAATGCCAACCTAATGGCTAACAGCTCTCTATCCCCCATGTTGTAATTCCTCTCAGCAGGCGTGAGCCGCTGGGAGAAAAAACATGCACGGGTGGAGCCTCTGATCAGAGGACAAGCGCTGTGAAAGGACAGTGCCCACCCCTGAGTCAGAAGCATCCACCTCGAGGATAAACTGGAGCTGAGGGTCGACCTGTGCCAAGATGGGTGTTTTAGAGAACAGGCCCTTTAATTTGGAAAAGGCCTGCTCAGTTGCCTTAGTCCAACGAAATGGAACCTTAACGGAAGTCAGCTGTGTAAGAGGCTGTGCTACCCCACTATAGTTCCGAATGAACCTGGGATAGAAATTTGCAAACCCCAGGAAGCATTGGAGCTCCCTCCGGGAGTGGGGTGTTGACCAATTCAGCACAGCCTCCACCTGGGCAGGGTCGGCAGTCAACTCTCCTTCAGCCACTATGAAGCCCAAGAAGGAGGTGGTGTTGGTGGAGAACTCACACTTCTCGGCTTTAACGTAGAGCTGGTTCTCCAAGAGCCGTTGTAAAACGGCCCTCACATGGACTTCATGTTCCTCTGGCGAACGAGAAAAGATTAATATATCATCAAGATATACAAAAACGAACTGATTAATCATACGGCGATGGATGTCATTGATGAGCCGCTGGAAGACGGCGGGGGCGTTAGTGAGCCCAAACGGCATGACCAAATATTCGAATTGCCCCAAATGAGTTTTAAAGGCTGTTTTCCACTCATCTCCTTCGCGGATACGAATTAAGTGATAGGCATTGTGGAGATCTAATCATAAACACCCTCACGCACTGAAGGAGCTCAAATGCAGAGTTAATCAGGGGCAGAGGATATTTTTTTTTTTGTTACTTATTTGTACCCGTAGGTAGATTTGGTTTGCAGTCTGGTGACAAGCCACCGGCTGCTGGTCCCTGCGTGCGCGAGCGCCCTAAACCTACATGTTTTTGGTATGCGGGAGGAAACCGGAGAAATCCCGGAGTAAACCCACGCAACACGGGGAGAACATGCAAACTCCACACAGCTCACTGTTGGTCGGGGGCTGGGATCGAACCCACGATCTCATGATCCCCGCAATCCCCCGGCCGAGGGTAAAACTGTGCTGCCACAGTGTTAAACCACTGCGCCCTTAACAGTGATTGCATTTAGTTCACAGTAATCTATGCACAGACGCAATGACCTGTTATTCTTTCCAACAAAAAAAAAAAAAAAAAAACCTGCTCTGAGTGGAGCCGAAGATGGCCGAATTAGGCCAGCGTTCAGAGATTCTTTAATGTATCTCTCCATTGCCTCCCTCTCCGGGCCAGAAATGCTATAGAGCTGGCTGGACAGCAACCCTGCTCCCGGGAGGAGCTCGATGGGGCAGTCATGAGAGCGATGAGGCGGAAGCGACAGCGCTCTAGACTTACTGAAGACCTCCCCTAAATCATGATAGGCTTCGGGGACGAGGCTGAGGTCCAGCGGCTCGACCGGAGGAGAGGAAATGAAGAGAGACGGCGAACACTCGGCTGAACTCAAACAAAAAGCCAAACAATACGGGCTCCAGGAGGAGATGGAATTTTGTGCCCAATTAATTATAGGGTTATGCCTCCGGAGCCACGGGTAACCAAGGACCATTGGAGAGGAAGAATTTGGAAAGATATAGAACGAAAGCTCCTCCTGATGGTTCCTGGAAAGAAGGACCGCGATGGGTGCCGTGCGTTCCACGACTACGGTGATCTTAAGGCCAGGGTGGAGGCTTTTAAGTTTCTGGGTGTTCATATTTCTCACAACCTTACCTGGGCAGTTAACACCATAGCTACGATAAAGAAGGCTCAACAACGTCTACACTTTCTGAGGCTCCTCAAGAAGAATGGCCTGAATGCACAGTTGCTGGTTTTATTTTATTGCTCTGCTATTGAGAGCATTTTATCATATGGCATCACGGTTTGGTATGAGGGCTGTTCAGCTGCAGACCGCAAAGCCTTCCAGAGAGTGATTGAGACTGCGCAAAAAATCACTGGCTGTTCTCTCCCTTCTCTGGAAGAGATTTCCAGGTCTCAGTATCTCAACAGAGTTACTGCCATCATTAAAGACTGTGCTCATCCAGGCCATGATTTCTTTCACTTGCTCCCCTCGGGAAAGCGGTACAGATCCCATAAAACCCGGACTACCAGGTTTAATCATAGTTTTTTCCCAGCAGCAGTACGTATTTTGAATGGATTTATGTAACACGCACAGACTGCTGATATTATTTTGTTATTTTAGGTTGTTTTGTGGCAATAACCCTGTGTGTATAAGCTGGTCTTTTATATTTATCGCTCAGTATGTTTTCATTATTGACATACTGAGGCAGGCCAGAAAGCTACGGGGAACAGAAGTTTACCTAAATGAACATCTAACAAAAACTAATGCTGAAATAGTACGGCAAGCACGGATGCTGAAAAGACAAAATAAGATACAGGCAACATGGACAAGAAATTGTAGAGTTTGGATCAAACTAAATGGAACACCTGAGGAAGCAAAGAGTATAATAATCAGAGATGTTACTGACTTAAATAAATACAGATGAACACTGATTAAGAAAATTAAGAGACTATAAAAATCCATATCCACACACACGGTAAGAATAGTTCTTTTGACATACCATGTCAATGTACTTAAAAACAACAACAAAAAAAATAAACAAAACAAACAAAAAAACTTATGACTGACTTGAGTAGACATCAATTATCCCCAGTTGGAGGAAGTCATTTGACACAGTGAGGAAACTCAAACTCTGAAAATATGCCATTATGCTGAACATAAACTACAAGAGATGGAAAATGATATTGATCCTGATAACCACTTTTTCAATAATATTCATAATCATTGTGAATATTACACTGAAAAGCAATTCAAAAGTCAAGTGCAACTAGATGGTAAACTATCAATAATACACTTCAACAGCAGAATCTTAACAAAAACTTTCCACAGATTCAGGACTATTTAAAACAGCTAGACAGAAAATTTACAGCTATCACAGTCTCTGAAACTTGGCTTAATGAAGAGCAGGCTCCCCTGATGGCAATAGAGGGATATCAGATGTTTCATATTAACAGATCTCAAAAAAAGGGTGGTGGTGTTGCACTGTATATTGATGACCTGTATAGGTGTAGGCTTGTAAATGGAATGTCCTTTGCACTACCAGGGATTTTGGAATGTGTTACTGTTGAGATTGACCAAGATAAAACAAAAAATCTAATTATAAGTTGTATATATAGAACGCCGGGAACTTGCATTGAGACATTCAGAGATAAATTAGTCGAGCTGTACAATAATATTACTAGTAAGAAAATGGTAGTAATTTGTGGAGATTTCAATATTGATTTACTAAATCCATATCAACAAAATGTAATTACAGAGTTCATGAATTCTATGTACAGCATGAGTCTATTTCCCACAATAACACATCCCAGTAGAATCACAGTTCACACTGCTACACTTATTGACAACCTGTTTGTTAATATTATTGATAAGAAAATAGAAAGTGGATTATTGATAAATGATATAAGTGACCATTTGCCAACCTTAGCACTTATCCATGGCCACACGGGGGCCAATACAGAAAAAATTTTAAAATCGTTCAGATACAAATCACAAAATGCAATCAGTTCTTTTAAAGAAGACTTGCTGAAGCAGGACTGGACAAAAGTCTATGTATCAGATGTAAATGAAGCCTATGACACATTTATAAACATTGTAACCACTCTTTATGAAAAAAATTGTCCATTAGTAAAGAAAAGCTTAAACATAAATTTGCCGATAAGCCATGGTTAACCAAAGGATTACAAAAGGCGTGTAAAAAGAAAAATTTATTATATAAAACTTTTCTAAAGAAAAGGACAAAAGAAGCAGAGCAGCGGTATAAAACATACAAAAATAAGTTAACATATATAATAAGATGTAGTAAAAGAGACTATTACAGTAAAGAACTGGAGAAAAACAGAGACAATATTAAAAATACATGGACAATACTTAACAATATTCTTGGAAATAAAAACAGAAATACAAGCTACCCAACCGATTTTTCAAAAAATAATAAAACAACTCAGAGTGTGAATGCAGCTTCACCTGCAGATGAATTTAATAACTTTTTTGTTAACATTGGTCCTAGTTTGGCTCGAGAAATACCCATTACGGCACCCACAAATGATACAATAAGCAAAAACACTGCTATAAAAGACTCCATTTTCATAAAGAACACAGACGAGAGAGAGGTCATTGAAATTGTTAAATCGTTTAAAAGTAAAACATCTACGGACTGTGCTGGTATTGACATGCTCTTAGTCAAAACTATTATTGAATGCTTAGTGAAACCACTGACGTATATCTGTAACCTGTCTCTCCAAACAGGTATATTTCCCAATGCAATGAAAATACGTAGCTGAAGTAATTCGATATACAAGACAGGTGACAGAGGGGAACTTTCAAACTATAGACCAATTTCACTATTGCCGCAATTTTCCAAGATACTTGAAAAAATATTCTATGAGAGAATTGACAACTTCATACTGAAGAATAATTTATTGTGTGAGCAGCAATATGGGTTCAGACACAAGAGGACAACTGCATTTGCTCTAATGGAATTTATAGAAAAAATATCAACTGCCAAAGAAAATAAAGAGTATTCAGTTGGGGTATTCCTGGATCTTAAAAAAGCATTTGATACAGTGGATCATAATTTATTATTAAAGAAATTACAAAATTGTGGTATTAGGGGAGTAGCACTGTCCTGGTTATGTAGTTACTTAAAGAATAGATATCAGTATGTATGTGTTGGTAACAAAAACTCACAGTTACTGAAGGTTACTTGTGGAGTCCCACAGGGTTCAGTTTTGGGGCCACTGTTATTCAATATGTATATAAATGATATATGTAAAGTTTCAGAAAAAATGGATTTAATATTGTTTGCCGATGACACTAATTTATTATGCAGTGGAAGAAATTTGGAACAACTTTTGGATACACGCGGAAAGGAATTAGGAAAGCTTAAACTGTGGTTTGATTCAAACAAATTAACGCTCAATTTAAGTAAGACAAAATCTATAGTTTTTAACAACCATCACAACAACTTTGTATCTAAGCTCAGTGTAAATGGTGTAGAGATTGAAAGGGTATCCGAAACTAAATTTCTTGGTGTAATAATTGATAATAAACTGTGTTGGAAGTCACATATTAATTATATTAAAGGTAAAATATCCAAATCAATTGCAATACTACACAGAGTGAAATATTTGCTGAATCAACCCACACTATATACCTTGTATAAGATAAGATAAGAGAAGCCTTTATTAGTCCCACAACGGGGAAATTCCAGGATTGCAACAGCACAGGGATAGCAACACTCAGAGCAACAATCAGAAGGCAAGAAAAAAAACAAGCAAGCAAGTATCAAGTATCATTCATTAATACTCCCATACATGACATATTGTACTGAAGTATGGGGAAATACATATAAAACAAACATATATCCAGTCGGACTTCCGGTTATGGCGGCCACATAGGAAGACGCTTTTCACTCTACTCTGCTCCTAAAAATAAAAAGTCAGCAAATAACTCTCTCATTTGGAACAAAACCTATCCCGGCGTTAGGGCAAGGATATGCCGGTAAAGCCTAAGGCTGGGAAATTAGGTGGAGGAAAAACTGAACCGCCGAAACAGTCCAAGTTAACGGACTTTCACGTTCGTGACGAAGCAGAAAAATCTTCAGATATGGTGGAGCAAGCTAGCGGTGGAGCAGTGACTGCTGGCGATGGCACAGGTGCGGTGCTCGCTGCCATTAGCTCAATGAGAGCAGATTTTTCCACTAAATTTGATGGGATTATAGCAGCGATAGAAGGAATGAGAAAGGAATTAAGCGACTGTATGGAATGAGTGTCGCAGGTGGAGCTCCGAGTCTCCAGCGCTGAGGATGACGTCACCAGCCTACAATTAAAGGTGCGCACTTTGGAATTAAAAAATAAACGTCTGGAAGATAATGTCATTTAGAATCCCGGTCGAGACGGAACAACCTGAGGCTGGTGGGTCTCCCGGAGGAAGCGGAGGGTCGGGACCCATGTTCCTTTTTGGAAAGGTGGATTCCAGAAGCGTTGAGCAACGCGGAGCTGCAGTCATCGGTCGTCTTAGAAAGCGCCCACCGAATCGGCCCACCGAGAAATAATAAGACACCACCGAGGACGCTGATTATGAAGTTCCTCAACTACAGAGACAAGATGACGATCTCCAACGCGGCGCGAGCCAAAGGAGAAATTAAATACCAGGATCAACAGGTGCGGTTCTACCCAGATTTGGCCACAGGAATCCAACAATTAAGGAAACAGTTTGACCCCGCCCGTAAAGAGCTGCGCAACCTTGGGATTCGTCATGGAGTGATTCATCCTGCAAGATTGCTGGTCACGTATAAGGGCAGAACCCACACCTTCAAGACCCCTCAGGAGGCGCAGGAGCTCATCAAGCAGATCCAAGTAGAGACTGGTGGGAGCTAAGCATGAACAAAATATAAGGTAGAATATTTAAGCATTTGCACAGGCATCTGACTGATCTGAAGCATATAGTAAGTTTACAAAATATAGATTGTATTATATATTAAAAAAAACAACGTATGATGTACAAAGTTGCTATAAAATTTTGGAGTTAAGTTGCAAAACTACAGAAGAGAGTTAATGTTACGTCATTAAAAGCTGTAGAGTTAGGGTGATTGGGAGGATGAAGAAGGAGTGGCTTTGGCTGGTCCTCGCAGGTGTGGAGCGGTCGATGGCTATAGCGGGAGACGGAATTTTTTTTTTGATTTTGGGGGGATTACCACGAAAGTGGGAAGGGGGAATTTGTTTGTGTGTAGTTTGTAGGATGAATGTTCAACCACTCATGTTTTTTGCTTCTCTGTGTGAGCATGTTTACATTGCGAGGTAATCTCAAATGCCTTATTGATCATAGACCAAAGCGTTAATCTTAATTTAACTTCATGGAATTGCAGAGGTCTACAAAATTTAAAAAAACTTAAACAAGTTATGAATAAAATAAAAGACATAGGTTCAAAAATTGTGTTTTTACAAGAAACTCATCTAATAGAGGAGGATGTAAAAAGAATTAGGAGAAGATGGCAAGGAAGTGTATTCACCTCATCATTTTCATCCCGAGCCAGGACTCTCATACATAAATCAATCCCATTTCAAGTGAAAAATGTAATTGGAGACAAATATGGAAGATATCTAATCATTCAAGGATCTTTGTTATTAGAAAATATAAATCTGGTGAACTTATACGGTCCCAATATAGATGATCAAAAATTCTTTGCTAATTTATTTCTTATTTTATCATCACTTACAGGGCAACATATAATAGCAGGGGATTTTAATTGTACATTGAATCCCGGTATAGATAGATCAACAGGACTGGACTGTACGCACAATGGATGTAGGATGATCATTAATCATTTTATGAAAGAATTGCGATTGCTAGATTTATGGAGAGAAATGAAACCACAAGTTAAAACCACAAGTTAAAACCTACTCTTGTTATTCTAATACCTACAAGACATTCTCACGTATTGACTATTTTTTGATCTCCACAGAATTAAGGTCCAAGATTCAAAACTGCTTTTATGATAATATTGTGATCTCTGATCATGCACCCTGCTGTCTAATATATGTAGATAAGAAATTGACAAAGGAACCAGGTAGGTGGCAATTTCAGCATAAATGGCTTCAGGATGAGGAATTTGTTAAGTACATTGAAAAACAGATAGATGAGTTCTTTGATATCAATACTACACAAACATCAGCATGTATAAAGTGGGAGGCTTTCAAAGCTTTTATTAGGGGGCATATTATTAATTATGCAGGTTCAAAATCTAAGAAAACTCGAGAGGAGAGAGTCCAATTGGAACATAAAATAAAAATTCTTCAAGAAAAAGTGTATGCAGGAAGTGACCCAAAGTTAGATAAGATAAGATAAGATAAGCCTTTATTAGTCCCACAATGGGGAAATTCCAGGATTGCAACAGCACAGGGATAGCAACACTCAGAGCAACAATCAGAAGGCAAGAAAAAACAAGAACATCTAGTAAACATATGTACATATTACTATAAATGTATATATATAGACACACAGTGCGGAGCATTATGGTTGGTGAATGTGCAGCAGAAAGTCTAAGCTCTCTCTCCGCGGATGCGGCGGGCCAGCTGGAAGTCTTTGGGCATGATGGTGGCCCTCTTGGTGAAGAAGAGACCCACCAGGTGGGCCTCGCTGGTCTCCTGCAGAGTCATGACGGCGAAGCTCAGGAAGCGCAGGATGGTCTTGAAGTCCTGAGCGATCTCCCTCACCAGGCGCTGGACGGGCAGCTTACGGATGAGCAGCTCCGTGGATTTCTGGTAGCGACGGATCTCTCTCAGAGCCACGGGCCTGTAACGGCGAGGCCTCTTCACTCCGCTGGTGGCCGGAGCGCCTCTCCGAGCAGCCCTGGTGGCTAGCTGTCTCCTGGGGGGCTTCTTCCTCCAGTAGATTTTACGGGCGGTCTGCTTGGTTCTTGCCATCGCTCTTTATTATTCTGTCTTATATTTCTTGCACACCACCTAAACTCCAGCCCGGCTCGCTACAGCTCCCGGTATGTCAAGTTTCCCATTAGCACCGGGCGGCGGCCGAGTGCTAGCTAGCACCAGCTCAACGTCTCCCGCTGCAAACAGTGGCTCCGTCCGCCGACCCGAGAGACCCCCGGGGCGATCCGTGCGTCCGTGATATATATACAGAGTGAAAGGTGTAGAAAGAAGAAGGAAGATTAAAAAAAAGGCTGTTGCAACAGGCAGCCGACTCGTGTGGCGCCACCGGTCCGGCGGAACCGGAACCTGATTCTGAGAGCTGATTATGACAAAAAATCAGCGAATAGAGCTGCCTCGAGTCTTCTAAGATTGAAGCAATCTTTTTATGAACAAGGTAAAAAATCAGGAAAATTATTGGCATGGCAGATTAAACAATTAGAATTTAAAACACCAATTACCAGTTTTATAAGTAACGGACAGGCAGTCGTTGACCCTTTGGAAATTAATAGTGCCTTTAGAGATTACTATGAAAAATTATATGATACAAAAAATGAAACTGACTCAACAAAACTAAATGAGTTTTTGGATGGATTATCTATACCGTGTATTCCAAATGAAAACAGGGAGATACTGGAGTCTAAAATTAGTCAAGAGGAAGTCGGGCTAGCCATTGATAATATGAAATCAGGAAAAAGTGCAGGACCAGATGGTCTTCCAGTTGACCTCTATAAAAAATTTAAGAATAAATTAATAAAACCATTTTTGGAAATGGTTTTAGAAGCATTTCAAAATAGTAATTTACCACCATACATGAATAATGCCTTAATTATACTGTTGCCAAAACCAGGTAAACCCTCTAATAAATGTGAAAATATGAGACCAATAAGCCTATTAAATGCCGACCTTAAGATAATCTGTAAAATTTTAGCAAGACGACTACAAGAAATATTACCAAACATTATTAACCGAGATCAGAATGGCTTTATAAAGGGAAGACAAGGCTTCCATAATGTAAGAAGACTATTTAATATTATCTATTCTAATAAAGAAGCACCGGATACAGCTCTCCTATCATTGGACGCCGAAAAGGCCTTTGATAGGGTCGACTGGCCCTTTCTTTTTGAAGTCTTACAAAGGTTTGGACTTGGAAATAATTTCATAAAATGGGTTCAGATAATATACAATAATGCTACAGCAGAAATCCTAACAAACAGCAATATTTCAAAATCAATAAATATCAATAGAGGATGTCGACAAGGCTGTCCACTTTCACCTTTACTGTTTACTATGGCAATTGAACCTTTAGCGATGGCAGTACATTTACATCCACAAATATATGGAATTAAAGTGGGACCAACAGAACATAAAATCTCCCTGTATGCCGATGACATAATTTTGTTTATGTCGAATCTTAAAAAATCAATTCCAACCTTGTTGAATTTAATAAAGAATTTTGGGGAAATATCAGGATATAAAATAAATAAAACTAAATCTTCAATATTAATGCTAAATGAGACCCAGAGAAATCAATTTAATGTTGTAAATCAGTTTAAATATTTAGGAATTCAAATTGTGCCTAAGCTAGAATTAGTCGCCAGTGCCAACTATGAAGCCTTAATGACAGACATTAATGAGTTACTTCAGAGATGGATGTCACTACCAATGTCGATGATTGGGAGAATCAATATACTTAAAAGTAATATCTTACCCAAGAAACTTTATTTATTTCAATACATTCCTTTACCACCACCTTCAGATCTAGTCTCAAGAATTAAAAAAAAGTTAGTGGAATTTATATGAACAATAGGAAGGCTAGATTATGTCTGTCCTTACTATATTTACCATTTGATCGTGGAGGTCTGAAATATCCTAACTTTATGTTGTATTACTGGTCAGCACAACTGAGGTCTATGACATTATTTTTCATCAAATGATCTCCCTCACTGGACTGAAATGGAATCATACAATTTAACTTCACCTCTTCCCATATTCATATACTCAGACTCGGCAAAAAAATTACAGAAACAAGTTAAAAATCCTTTTGTAAAGCATATGATCAAAATATGGTGTGAAACCAAAAAATATTTAAAAGAACCACACTTATTGTCACAATTTAGCCCAATATGGGGTAATCAATATTTTAAACCCGGGAGAGCGGATGCTATATTTAAAGTATGGAATTTAAAAGGGATTCAAAAGATTCAAGACTTATATCTGTCATGTTCAGATAACATAATGTCTTTTGAAGAACTGAGGATCAAATTTAATCTTAATAGAACACATTTTTTTAAATATCTTCAGCTTAGGAACTTTATTCGATCAAATCAAAATAATGCTCTCACCCGACCTATCTATTCATCCCTGGAAAAAATTTTAACGAAAGATAGTAAGAGAAAGGGTATTATTTCAGAGTTTTATAACTCATTGACACTATCCTCAAGTGAAAATTCACAGAAAAGATTGAATTATTGGAAAGAAGACCTGCAAACTGAAATTTCAGAGGAACAATGGGAATTGGCGTGTACAAGAAGCTCAAACCAAATCAGTAAATGTTCGTCTTAAATTGATACATTTTAAATGGTTAATGCGGATGTATGTTACACCGGTGGAGTTAAATAGATATAACAAAAACATACCAGATACGTGCACAAAATGTATGGAAAGTAAAGGAACCTTATTTCATTGTTTATGGGAATGTAGAAAAATTAGAATGTTTTGGGAAGAGGTGAGGGTAACAATTGAAAAAGTAATTTCAAAACAAATCATATTGAATCCTAAATTGTTTTTGTTGGGTCTGCATCCAGAAAAGCATAACTTTAATAAAAGTGATAGAGCATTCATAGACCTCAGTTTGCTTAACGCCAAAAAATGTATTGCACTATTGTGGAAAAAGACTTATAGACCAGATGTGACTCAGTGGTTAGGACAGATGTTAACAAACCTTCCACTAGAAAGAATAACATACATACTGAAATCAAAGGAAATTGTGTTTGAGAATATATGGAGACCTTTCATTGATTATGTAAAGAATTTGAACATAACTTTTGAAGAAGAAGGTGAATGATGTGTGTGGACCTTGTAAATTCCAAACTGGTGAACATAATATGTATACTTATGTATTGGATTGTCTAGACTAAACAGAGGAGCATTGTTGAAGACCTGTTCTTGTTAGTGGTTGTCAATGTTTTTAGTACATTTTTAAAAAAAATTACTTTAGTGTTAGTGTTTGATTGTTTGTGTTTGTAAAAAAAAAAGGTTCAATAAAAAATATTGTGGAAAAAAAAACATATATCCAGTCTTTATCCTTCAGAAGAGAGCTGTTAGAATAATAAACAAAGCTGCTTACAGGGAACCAACAAACTCACTTTTTCTTAAATCAAAAGCTCTCAAGTTGAAAGATCTGGTTGACTTTAAAACTGCAATAGTAATGTTTAAAGTGAAGAATCTATCACTGCTTGCAAATATCCAAAAGCTGTTCCAAATAAGGGAGAAACAATATCATTTCAGAGGAACATGTATATTTCAAAAACCTTCAGTGAGAACTACCACCAAGCAACACTGTGTTTCAGTGCAAGGAGTCAGATTATGGAACGATTTTGGACCTGAATTAAAATCATGTACAACGCTTGGACAATTTAAACAAAAACTAAAGGAAGAAATACTCCAAACAAATATACAAGATGACATATAAAATCACATAAGGATTGTCATATCCAGTCTGCGTTGTGTTGTTGCTTAGTTTTTTTGTCACATTTTGTCTTAGCTATGTTCTGAATTGTAATCGCTCTTGTTTGTTTTTCTTTTGAATTCTTGGATGGAATATGGGTGGGCAATATAAGCTGCGGCTTCAGCCATCACCCATTTCGGATAACTTATGTTGAACTGTATAATCAGAGTTATTGTCTAATTTGACCTTGTTGGATTTTCTTTCCCCCTTTGTTATATTATTCTGTTTCTTTTAATCTGTACTTTTAATCTGTCCGAAATAAAGATTGATTGATTGATTGATTGATTGATTGATTATTGCTACATACATATTGTATTCAACTTTTAGGTAATATTGTTTCAAGCATTATTTATTGTTGTAATTATAAGAATGTTAAATGCATGAGTGAACTGTGAGTGTGATAGTTTGTTTTTAGGGAGCAGTATCTCAATTGCGTTGCATTGTTTATTAACAATGGAATGACAATAAAGGCACTTTGACTTTGACTTTGACTTTGACTTTGACTTTGAGATATGGTGGTAGTATTGCAAGAAGTGGGAAATTTGCAAGTTGGAATACCCATATAAGATAAGATAAGATAAGCCTTTATTAGTCCCACAATGGGGAAATTCCAGGATTGCAACAGCACAGGGACAGCAACACTCAGAGCAATAATTCAGAAGATAAAAAAATAAGAGCAGTGAATATACATATGCACACATAAATATATAAATATACAGTATATACACAGTGCGGAGCATTGTAGCTAGATGCAATAAACAGCATAACCGTCTACTTAGTTATCCTACATAGTATGAATATGTACCCATACATATTGTCACCTTCCGCAGCGACTGATATTGTCCTAGTTGTATACTGGAGGGGACCATTTGTGTAAGTCTGTTGCGTCTTTTGCATTCAATACTATTAGGTCATCACGTTTTTTTGCTATCTCTGTGAGCAGCCCTGCTTAGTTTATAAAGTATGACAGCCGTAGGTAGGAAGGACCTACGAAACCTCTCGGTCACGTACCTAGGATGATGTAGTCTACTGCTAAATGAGCTTCTCAGTGCATTCAGTATGTCCTGCATAGGGTGGGACTCGGACTCCAGCAGAGATGACAGTTTAGCCACCATCCTTCTCTCTCCTATCTCCTCCACTGAGTCAAGGCATTGCCCCAGGACAGAGCTAGGTTTCTTGATCAGTTTGTTCAGTCTCTTCCTATCGGCTGCTGTAATGCCACTGCCCCAGCAGACCACTCCAAAAGTGATGGCTGATGCCACCACCGTGTCGTAGAATGTCTTCAGGAGCACCCCTTGTACACCAAAAGACCTGAGCCTCCTCAGTAGGAACAGCCTGCGCTGTCCCTTCTTGTAGAGTGTGTCGATATTGTGTGACCAGTCTAGTTTATTGTTCAGATGAACACCCAGGTACTTGTAGGATGTCACCATCTCAATGTCTGTTCCCTGGATGTTTACTGGTGCTGTGAGGGGTTGTCCTTGCCTCAAGGACAACCCCAAGGACAAGGGGTTGTCCTTGCCTGCAGCAGTCCACCGCCAGCTCCTTAGTTTCCCTCGCGTTGATCTGGAGGCAGTTCTGATGGCACCAGTCCACGAAGTCCTGGATATCCAGAATGAGCTGGGAAGAAATGAAATTCCCTTCTGCCCCAGAATCCACTAATGCCGTAACCCTCCTCCTGACCCCTAGCAATTGAACGAGTGCCGAAATTGAGAAATTACCGGGGGGATTGAAAGTGGTCCCGCCCGCCAGACCCCCCACGGTTACTGATGGGCTGCGTCTTTTGGGGCCAGGGGGCAGTCGTGCACCCTGTGCTTCATCAAAGCACAGTATGAGCACGTGCCGACCCTTCTTCTTCGCAGATGCTCTTCGTCGATTAGATGAAACTGACTGAGCTCGATTGGCTCGCAAGGAGAGTTAGCACCCCCTGTGTCAATAGCCCGAGTGGATACCTGCCCGGCGAACAAGCGAGGAGAGGATTTTCGCTCCTTCTCGCGCTTGCGGTAACGGTTATCTATCCCAATAGCCTGATCAATAAGACCATCCAGACAGTCGGGAACAGCATGAACCGCCAGATCATCATGGAGGTGAGAGCTTAAACCGTGGAGGAATGCGCTGTGTAACGCAACGTCGTTCCAACCTGAGTCCGCCGCTTTGACCCGAAACTCCACAGAGAACTTGGCCACTGACCGAGTCCCCTGGTGGAGAGACAATAGGCAGCTCATAATGTTACCCTGGCTCTCCGTATGGTCAAAAGCATGAGTAAATTCGACCACGAATTGTTCAAATGTGTACGCAGCCCCCTTGGGGCTATCAAGTATAGACCGTGGCCAACTAAGGGCACGGTCCTGAAGTAAAAGAATCAAAAAGTGAATTTGAGTGGAATTGCTCAGATACTCTCCTCCCACCTGCCCCAAATACAGCCGTACCTGACATAAAAATTCCTTATATTTCCCCACCTCCTCTGCGTATGGGGCAGGCTTGGGAACGGAAGTGGTACGATGAATGGTGGTTTGAATAATAGGGGCAGGAGGAACGGGAGGACCTGAGGGAGCCAAGTTAGCCAAATGGTTGGTGACCGTGCCCAGCTGCTGCGAAATTGTCTGCAGCTGCTGCGTGAGCACAGCCACCTGTCTTTCGGTGGCATCTAAATGGTCCAGAGCAGAATGCTCCACCACTGCCTCACTTGCTGAGCTGAGGTTGTGGCTGGCTTAATCTGTCATGATTTTTAGCTTATAGCTCACGTGCAGAGTGCAACAATAGCGAAACAACCACACCAGAGTACACGTTTGAGGGTTTCTATTAATTTCAAGAAATAACTTGAACTCTGCTACAGAAAATGTCACTCGCCAGAGGAAGGAGTTGTGAGTAGAACGAGAGAACTGGCAGGGACCCCAGTGGGGAGAGACGAACCAGCAGGATGAAGCGGGTCATGGAGAGGAATGACTGGTGGTGTCTGACCGGGTGGAGGATAGCTGCTGAAGAGTGTGGATGGAGGGGCAGGTGAGCACACGGAGTCCCCGAAGACGCACCCGCACCAACGGCAGCAACCCAGACAAGCCAGCACTGAGACATCGACGACGTGGTCCTAATAAATGCTGGCTGATGAGCAGCAGCAGGTGCATCCACTCTCCCAGGTGTGCTGATTGCAGGAGAAGAGAGAAACGAGAAGGCGAGGGCGAGTGCTCACCAGACCATGACAGAGTTTCATCATTATTTCTACATTACTCACTCACTGATTAAGTTTGAGTCTTATTGTATTCGAGAACCTATTTATGCTCACTAATTGATGTAAAAAAGTTCTTGCATTGCAAATCTTCCTTATTTCTAAAAAGCATCTCTGTGATCTGTCCCTAACATGTGAATGCATGCATGCTTAAGACTCCCTGCGTGTTCTTACAATCATAAAAAATAGCCACAAAATATAACATTATCTTTATATTAAACCGGTGGTGGAAACCTGGTGGCTGGGTTTCCACCCATGGGACCCGGCTGGGCTCAGCCCAAAGGAGTTACATGGGTCCACCCTCCAGCGGACTCACCACCTGCAGGAGGGATCATGGGGGTCCGGTGCTATGTGGATCAGGTGGCGGTCAAAGGCGGAGACTTTGGTGGACTGACCCAGTCTTCCTAAACTGGCTTTTGGTATGTAGAATGTCACCTCTCTGATGGGCAAGGAGCCTGAGCTGGTGCATGAGGTTGAGAGATACCGGCTAGATATAGTCGGCCTCACCTCAACACACAGCTCCGGTTCCGGAACCAGTCTCCTGGAGAGGGGTTGGAGCTTGGCCTACTCTGGAGTTGCCCTAGGCGAGAGGCGACGTGCAGGGGTGGGTATTCTTGTATCCCACTACCTTGCTGCCTCTATATTAGAGGTTTCCTCGGTGAACAAAAGGGTTAGTTCCCTGCGCCTTCGGGTTGGGAAATGGGTCCTGACCATCATTTGTGCCGATGCACCAAATGATGTTTCAGAGTACCCACCCTTTTTGGAGTCTCTGACTGGGGTGCTGGAGGGTGCTCCTCTTGGAGACTCCACTGTCCTACTGGGGGACTTCAATGCGCACATGGGCAACGACTGTGAAACCTGGAAGGGGGTGATTGGGAGGAACGGCCTGCCCGATCTGAACCCAAGTGGTGTTCAGTTATTGGACTTATGTGCTAACCACAGTTTGTCCATAACGAACACCATGTTCAAGCATAAGGGTGTCCATATGTGCACCTGGCACCAGGACACCCTAGGTCACAGGTCGATGATCGATTTTGTTATCTTGTCATCAGTCCTGTAACCATATGTCTTGGACACTCGAGTAAAGAGAGGTACAAAGCTGTCAACTGACACCACCTAGTGGTGAGTTGGATCCGATGGCAGGGAAGGATGCCATTCAGACCTGGTAGACCCAAACGTATAGTGGGGGTGTGCTGGGAACGTCTGGCTGAGACCCCTGTCCAGGAGGTCTTCAACTCCCACCTCCGGAAGAACTTCAACCACATTCTGAGGGAGTCTGGAGACATGAATGGGCCATGTTCTCCACCTCCATTGTTGAAGCAGCAGTCCAGAGCTGCGGCCGCAAGGTCGTCGGGGCAACTTGTGGTGACAACCCCCGAACCAAGTGGTGGACACCAGTGGTGAGGGGGGCCATTAAGCTGAAGAAGGAGTCCTATCAAGCTTGATTGGCTTGTGGGACTCCCAAAGCAGCTGAGGTGTACCGGCAGGCCAAGCGCAGTGTAGCTCGGGTGGTTGCTGAAGCAAAAACTCGGGTATGGGAGGAGTTCGGTGAGGCCATTGAACAAGACTTTCGGTCGGCTTTGAAGAGATTCTGGCAAACTGTCCGGCGGCTGAGGAGGGGGAAGCAGCTCCCTGTCCACACTGTGTATGGTGCAGATGGGGCACTGTTGACTTCGACTGGGGATATCGTCGGGCAGTGGAAGGAATACTTTGAGGATCTCCTCAATCCCACTGATACGCCTTCCACAGAGGAAGCAGGGCTTGTGGACAAGGGGACGACTCACCTATCACAGGGGCTGAGGTCACCAAGGTGGTTAAAAATCTCTTTGGTGGACTTCCGGTTATGGCTGCCACGTAAGACGGACGTGTCTCACTCTGCTCTGCTCCTGGAGAAAAAAAATCGGCAAATAACTCTCTCATTTGGGACAGAACGTATCCCAGCGTTTGGGCGAGGATATGTCGGCGAAGCCTAAGGCTGGAAAACCAGGTAAAGGAAAAAGCGAGCCGCCGAAACAGTCCAAATTAACGGACTTTCAGGTCTGTGACGCAGCAAACAAAACTCCATATATGGCGGAGGAGGCTGGCAACGGTGCGAAATCTGCGAGGAGCGGCGCAGATGCGCTGATGGCTGCCATGAGTTCAATGAGAGCGGACTTTTCCTCTAGATTTGATGGAATTATGACAGCGTTGGAAGGAATAAGAAAGGAATTGGGTGACTGTGTAGAACGAACGGCGCAGATGGAGCTCCGTCTCGCTAGTGCTGAAGATGACGTCACCCGTCTTCAATTAAAGGTGCGCACTTTGGAAAAAAAAAATAAATGTCAAGAAGATAATATTTTGGATTTGGAATCTCGGTCGAGACAGAATAACCTGAGGCTGGTGGGTCTTCCAGAGGAATCAGAAGGTCGGGACGTATATTCCTTTCTGGAAAAGTGGATTCCGGAGGTGCTGGGCAGCGAGGAGTTGCAATCAGCAGTGGTTCTGGAAAAAGCACACCGTATTGGCCCACGGAGAGATAAGGGACCGCCGAGGACCTTAATTATGAAGTTTCTTAGCAACAGAGACAGGATGAAGATCTTCAACGCTGCACGAGCTAAAGGAGAGATTAAACACCAGGATCAGCAGGTGCGGTTCTACCCAGATTTGGCCACAGGAATCCAACAATTGGTGGAAGCAGTTTGATCCCATACGTAAGGAGCTGCGCAACCTTGGGATTCGTCATGGTGTAATCTATCCTGCGAGACTGCTGACCACGTATGAGGGCAGAACCCACATCTTCAAGACCCCAGAGGAGGCGCAGGAGTTCATCAAGAAGATCAAAGAAGAAGAAGAGACTGGTGGGAGCTAAGCATGAACAAAATATAAGGTAGAATAATTAAGCATTTGCACAGGCATCTGACTGACTTGAAGTAAATAGCAAGTTTACAAAATTACAAAATATAGATTGTATTATATATTAAAAAAAACAAAAACAAAACAAACAAAAAAACTATTTTGTACAAAGTTGTTAAAAATTTTGGAGTTAAGTTGGAAAACTACAGAGGAGAGTTAATGTTACGTCATTAAAAGCAGTAGAGTTAGGGTGATTGGGAGGATGAAGAAGGAGTGGCTTAGGCTGTTCCCCGTGGATGTGGAGCGGTCGATGGCTATATCGGGAGACGAAATTTTTCTTTTGATTTTGGGGGGTTCGCCACAAGTGTGGGAAGGGGGAATTTGTTTGTGTGTAGTTTGTAGGATGAATGTTCAACCACTCATGTTTTTGCTTCTCTGTATGAGCATGTCTACACTGCAAGGTAATCCCAAACTCTCTATTGATCATAAACCAAAGTGTTAATCTTAATTTAACTTCATGGAATTGCAGAGGTCTACAAAATTTAAAAAAACTTAAACAAGTTATGAATAAAATAAAAGACATGGGTTCAAAAGTTGTGTTTTTACAAGAAACTCATTTAATAGAGGAGGATATAAAAAGAATTAGGAGTAGATGGCAAGGAAGTGTCTTCACCTCATCATTCTCATCCCGGGCCAGGGGAGTTATGACTCTCATACATAAATTAGTCCCTTTTCAAGTGAAAAATGTAATTGGAGACAAACTTGGAAGATATGTAATTATTCAAGGTTCTTTGCTATTAGAAAATATAAATCTTGTGAACTTATATGGTCCCAATATAGATGACCAAAAGTTCTTTGCTAATTTATTTCTTATTTTATCATCACTTACAGGGCAACATATAATAGCAGGGGATTTTAATTGTACATTGAATCCAGGTATAGATAGATCAACAGGACTGGATTGTACGCACAATGGATGTAGGATGACTATTAATCATTTTATGAAAGAATTGAGATTGTTGGATATATGGAGAGAAATGAAACCACAAGTTAAAGCCTATTCTTGTTATTCCAGTACCTCAAGAATAAAAAAAAAAGTTAGTGGAATTTATATGGAACAACAGGAGGGCTAGATTACGTCTGTCTTTATTATATTTACCATTTGATCGTGGAGGTCTGAAATGTCCAAATTTTATGTTGTATTATTGGTCGGCACAACTGAGGTCTATGACATATTATTTTTCATCAAATGATCTCCCTCACTGGACTGAAATGGAATCATACAATTTACCTTTACCTCTTCCCATATTCATATACTCAGATTCGGCAAAAAAATTACAAAAACAAGTTAAAAATCCATTTGTAAAGCATATGATCAAAATATGGTGTGAAGCTAAAAACTATTTAAAAGAACCACAGTTATTGTCACAATTTAGTCCAATATGGGGTAATCAATATTTTAAACCAGGGAGAGCGGACGCTGTATTTAAAGTATGGAATTTAAAAGGGATACAAAAGATTCAGGATTTATATTTGCCATGTGCAGATAACATAATGTCTTTTGAAGAGCTGAGGATCAAATTTAATCTCAATAGAACACATTTTTTTAAATATCTTCAACTTGGCTGCACGGTGGCGCAGTGGTTAGCACTGCGGCAGCACAGTTTACCCTTGGCCGGGGGATTGTGGGGATCGTGGGATCGTGGGTTCGATCCCAGCCCCCGACCAACAGTGATCTGTGTGGAGTTTGCATGTTCTCCCCGTGTTGCGTGGGTTTACTCCGGGATTTCTCCGGTTTCCTCCCACATGCCAAAAACATGCATGTTAGGTTAATTGGCTGTTCTAAATTGTCCCTAGATATCTGTTTCCTATAGGCCCTTAGAATAGAGGGTTAGTATTAATGAAAGCGCTTTGAGTGGTCTTTGTGACTAGAAAAGCGCTATATAAGTGCAGGTTAGTTAGTTAGTTAGTAACTTAGAAACTTTATTCGATCAAATCAAAATAAAGCTCTCACTCGACCTATTTATTCATCCTTGGAAAAAATGATGATGAAAGATAGTAAAAGAAAGGGTATTATTTCAGAGTTTTATAACTCATTGACACTATCTTCAAGTGAAAATTCACTGAAAAGATTAAACTACTGGAAAGAAGATCTGCAAACTGAAATTTCAGAGGAACAATGGGAATTGGCTTGTACAGAAGCTCAAATCAAATCAATAAATGTACGCCTTAAATTGATACATTTCAAATGGTTAATGCGGATGTATGTTACACCGGAGGAGTTAAATAAATATAACAAAAATATACCAGATACATGCACAAAATGCATGGAAAGTAAAGGAACTCTATTTCATTGTGTATGGGAATGTAGATTAATAAGAATGTTTTGGGAAGAGGTGAGGGTAACAATTGAAAAAATAATCTCAAAACAAATCATATTGAATCCTAAATTGTTTTTGTTGGGTCTGTACCCAGAAAAGCATAATTTTAATAAAAGTGAAAGAACATTCATAGACCTCAGTTTGCTTAATGCCAAAAAATGTATTGCACTATTATGGAAAAAGACTCATAGACCAGATGCGACTCAGTGGTTAAGACAGATGTTAACAAACCTTCCATTAGAAAGAATAACATATATACTGAAATCAAAGGAAATTGTGTTTGAGAATATATGGAGACCTTTTATTGATTATGTAAAAAATTTAAACATAACTTTTGAAGAAGAAGGTGAATGATGTGTGTGGACCTTGTAAATTCCAAACTGGTGAACATAATATGTATACTTATGTATTGGATTGTCTAGACTAAACAGAGGAGCATTGTTGAAGATTTGATTTTCCTGGTGGTTGTTGGTGTTTTTAGTGCATCTTTTTTTTTTTTTTGTAGTACTTTAGTGTTAGTGTTTGATTGTTTGTATCATGTTTGTTAAAAAAAAAAAAGGTTCAATAAAGATATTGTGGAAAAAAAAAAAATCTCTTTGGTGGCCGGGCTCCGGGGGTGAACGAGATTCGCCCTGAGTACCTCAAGACCCTGGAAGTTGTAGGGCTGTCATGGTTGACAGGCCTCTGCAACATTGTGTGGAGGTTGGGGGCAGTGCCTTTGGCATGGAAAACCGGGGTGGTGGTTCCTCTCTTCAAAAAAGGGGACCGGAGGGTGTGCTCCAACTTTAGAGGGATCATACTCCTCAGCCTCCCTGGGAAGGTCTATGCCAGGGTACTGGAGAGGAGAGTCCAGCTGGTGGTCGAACCTTGGATTCAGAAGGAACAATATGGTTTTCGTCCTGGCCGTGGCACACCGGACCAGCTCTTTACCCTCTCGAGAATCCTCGAGGGTTCGTGGGAGTTTGCCCAACCAGTTTGCATGTGTTTTGTGGACTTGGAGAAGGCATTTGACCGTGTCCCTTGTGGTTTTATGTGGGGGTGTGGGGGGTGTGAGATATGTGTGTCTGGGATGACGTGCCACCCACAGGGTGACGTCAGACTGCCACGGCCCACTCTGTATACTGTATAAACCCCAGTTCTGTGTAAAAAAGTTAGTTGTTTGCTGCATGAAGACTCGCTTCCTTTTTCCGTCATTTCTCAGACATAACATTTGGCAATGAGGAGTCTAATGGGAGCGTGCTCATTGCCTCGGCCGTTGGCGCCATTTCTGGAGCTCGAGGGGGAGCCTGTGATCCTCTGGCCGGTGTGGAGAGCCTCATTTGAAGAGTATATTAGGGTGCTGGGCCTACACAGGCTAGATGGGAGACATTGGCAGGTGGTCCTGGCCCACAATCTCGGTGCTGAGGGCCAAAGGATCCTCGATGCTCTGGATGGAGCGGACCTCTACGAGGATGTTGTCGAACGGCTGGCCAGGCATTTCGATGGTCAGACGAGGGCCGTGAAGCTGCGTGTGATGGAGCTCTTGGTGTCAGGAACTGATGGACTAGCTGTGGAGCTAACTTCACGCCAAAAGGGGGCGAGCAAGGCCAGGCGGGCTGAAGGCCCCGGGGAGGAGCAGCAGCCGCAGGACACAGTGACAGCGCAGCAGAGCACCAACACTGGGAGCACGGGATGCAGCGGTGAGGAGCCCAGGTTGGTGAGTGGGCCTAACGAGGGTGATGGTGCGTGTCCTGAGGAGGAGCAACAGCCACAGGACACGGTGACGGCGCAGCAGAGCACAAACACCGAGAGCACTGAATGCAGCGGTGAGGAGCCCAGGTCGGTGAGCGGGCCCGACGAGGGTGATGGTGCGTGTTCCGGAGGTGAGCAGGAGCCAAAAATGGAGGCTAAGCAGCAAGACACATGGAGCAAGGGGGCTGAGAGCAGTGACGACGCGCCCGGGTCGGGAGATGGAGCCGACGGGAGTGTCACATAGAGCCCCGAGGCACAGCAGTTACAGCCAGACATGGTTGATGGCGCAGTTCGAGACACGTGCTGGTCTGGCGAGCTGGGTGTAAATGGTGACTGGTGTGACGATAACCCAGCGAGGGTTGATACCGGTGCCGGTAGCCGCGGTACCCTTGGTGTGGGTGCTGGAGAGCAATGCGGGGTCCCCGTGCAGAGGGCTTCCAAAACTAGAGGACATGTAAGTGGAGCAGGAAAAATTGGTGCGGTTTTGAAGAGCGCCAAACGGCGTCATCAGAATGAGGGTTTGGACCGGGTCGGTGGGAAAGCACAATGCAGAAAGGAGGTCCTGAGACGACGTGGCGAGCATGGGAGACCGGGTTGGGTTTCCATGCAGGTTGACGACGGGGTTTGGCCCGGAAAGAAGAAACCAGTTTGGAAAGGTGGAGGCAGGTTGGCCAGAGAGGGATGTTTCGACCCTGGGGGGTGGCAGCAGCCAGACTTAAGAATGCCGTGGGGGTGCCCAGGCCTCCATGGCTGTCTAGAAAATGGTGGCTACCCAGAGACGTTGGGGTTACTTAAAATTTTATTCTTCCGTTGTAAATATCTGCATGTGTATATATATGTATATGCGAGTGAATGTGTGTAATATGGGATTATTTTATGTATTTTAAAGAGACGTGATCCATTTTTGGTTATTTTGGTGTGAATGTGATAGGTTGTTTTATTACAGTATATTACTCTCCCTGTTCTTAGTGTGCGATTCGGGTTACCAAATTTGGGTGGGTTCCCTGTATGCTTGACATTTTTTTTTGGGTGGGGGGGGTGAGATATGTGTGTCTGGGATTCTGTGCCCACCCACAGGGTGATGTCAGGTGGGCACGGCCCACTCTGTATATAAACCCCAGTTCTGTATAATAAAGTTAGTTATTTGCTGCATGAAGACTCGCCTCCTTTTCCGTCATTTCTCAGACATAACAGGGTGCTTCGGGAGTATGGGGTATCGGGCTTGTTGTTATGAGCTATTCAGTCTCTGTACGACTGTTGTGAGAGTTTGGTACATATTGCCACCACTCGATCTGACTCATTCCCAGTGGGCGTTGAACTCTGCCAGGGCTGCCCTTTATCACGATCCTGTTCACAGTTTTTATGGACAGGATTTCTAGGCACAGCCAAGGAACGGAGGGTGTCATGCTTAGTGACCACAGGATCTCATCTCTGTTGTTTGCAGATGATGTTGTCCTGCTGGCTTCATCCAGCAATGACCTACGGTTCTTGCTGGGACAGTTTGCCGCTGAGTGTGAAGCGGCTGGGATGAGAATCAGCACCTCCAAGTCTGAGTCCATGGTCCTCAACCGGAAAAAGTTGGATTGTCCTCCCCGGGTTGGGGACAGGCTCCTGCCCCAAGTGGAGGAGTTTAAGTATCTTGGGGTCTTATTCACAAGTGAGGGGAGAATGGGGCGAGAGATTGACAGATGGATTGGAGCAGCATCTGCAGTGATGCGGATGTTGTACCGGTCTGTTGTGGTGAAGAGGGAGCTGAGCTCTAAGGCAAAGCTGTTGATTTACCAGTCAATCTACGTTCCTACTCTCACCTATGGTCACAAGCTTTGGGTAATGGCTGAAAAAACGAGATTGCGGATACAAGCGGCTGAAATAAGCTTTTCTCCATAGGATCGTTGGACTCACCCTCACAGATAGGGTGAGGAGCTCAGTCAACTGGGAGAAGCTCAGAGTAGAACCACTGCTCCTCCACATTGAAAGGAACAAGTTGAGGTGGTATGGGCATCATTAGGTGGCATTAGGTGGCATCATTATTATATTCTAAAAAAATATAATTTACTGAGTTTTGAGAGTTTCATTGACCTCTGTTTTCTCAAATTAATTTTCAAATGTTTCCATAAATCAGTGCCAGAGCCACTTGTTGGATTCATCCAAAGACAGGACAGCAGCAGAGCCACCAGGAGTTCTGTTAACAATAACTGTAAAATATCCCACCGCAGAACCACATTTGGACAAACAGCTTTCTCTATAAAGGGCAGTTATATCTGGAACACAATACCAAAGGAAGTCAAAATAATAACAGATTTTAAAACATTTACTACTAAGGTTAAAAACTGGATGAAAAGTAAACAAGAATGTACCCATGTATGAAATGATTGTCTGCAGGGTGTGAGTGAAGAAGGGAAGGCAAATGTGTAACAGGCATTTTACTGTAACAGGCAAATGTGAATCAGGTTTTTATATTGTGCATTTATAATTTTGTATGCATTGATGTATGTGGATATTGTTTATACTGTTTTCATTTTGATTTTTCCTCATCTTTTTATCTGTTTCTTTTCTTTAAAGCCCATCCAGGGACAAGAGTTGCAAATTAGCTTAATGCTATACACTCTCACATCAGATTTTTTTTTTGTCTATGTTTATTGCACTGTCCCTGACAAATAAACAAATAAATAAATAAATAAAATCTGATCAGGATGCCTGATGGACGCCTCCCACTTGAGGTGTTTTGGGCACGTCTTACTGGGAGGAGACCCCGGGGCAGACCCAGGACTTGCTGGAGAGACTATGTCTCCCAGCTGGTCTGGGAATGCCTTGGTATCCTCTCTGAAGAGCTGGAGCAGGTGGCTGGGGAGAGGGAAGTCTAGGCTTCTCTGCTTGAACTGCTGCCTCCACGACCCAGACCTCCAGAAAAGCGGTAGAAGATAGCTGGATAGATGGATGGATGTTTATATTGTTTTTTCAATGGAATTAAAAAAAAAAAACAAGATCAAAGACTTCCTTTGACTGAATGTCGCAGACAATCCTACAGATATTTTAGAAATGGTTCTGCTCACTGTCACCATGGGGTGAGACGCCGGCTCGGCGCTCAGCCCATGCTCCTTTTATCCCTGCCTCTCATTGGGCAGTGCCTCAGCTGGTTCCCAGCTGTCAGTGTCACGGGACGGCTGGGGCCAATTAATCCTCATCAGCTGGGGCGCTGTTAATGAGTATAAAGAGGAGCAGCTTCGATTATTCGGGGCTGCGACATAAGCACTGCTAGGCTGAAGCCCCTTCGTCTGGTGTCAGCCTCAACTCCCCTTGCAGCATTCCGGTGTTTGTATCCCGCTGTGAGTATGCACGTCTTGTTACCCCCATGTCCGGTACGAGCTACCTACCCCTGCGCTGTGCAGCCTGAGAATGTACGTCTGTATGAGTGTCTGTGCTCTCCTCATCCCTTATCCCTTACCCAGAATAAAACATCTCGACTCACTGGCTTGCCCCTGGCTCTGATTGCCCGGCTCCCTAGAGCCGGATATGACAGTATGTCGCAGCCAGAAGAGTTGCCGGCGGCCGTGAGTCGCTGTGGAAATGTACCTTTCTGTCCGGGTGTCAGCGCTGCTAGCATGCCGTTTCCCAGGAGTCACTTCCGGCGCCAGGGCGACGAGCTGAGGTCCATCTCGGAGGCTGTCGATGGGACATTCTTCACCCTGCACGACGCCTCCAACGCGAGACGCTGGCATCCGGGCCGTGCTGAGGAACTCCTGGACTGTCACCCTCACTCTCTGTACCATCTGGAGGACAGTGCCAGGATAGACGCTTCAGGTACACAGCGAGAGAAGCTCCACGGGGTGGATGGAAATCCCGGCAGGGAGTCGAAGTGGGCGACGTCTTTCCCCGCTTCGGAGTCCCGTTCCTGCCGCCATTCCAGTCCGGGAGTTCGCGCCAACCAGAGGACTTCCCCCGACCTGCGCCACGTCACTCGGGATTCCCTTCGAGGAGCCGCAGCTGACAGCAGTTATGTCCGGGGTCGAGTGGCTGTCGCGAGCTCTACTGTGTTTCCTGTCACCACCTTCAGGCATGTGGCGGCGGCAGTGAGATTGATGGTGAGGACTTCAGGGCTACGAAGCCTTCCCGTGCTCGACGCCTTCCTCGTCTCGATCTCCGATCTGGAGCGGCGAATCCTGGGTTTCCCCCTCGCTTCGTCCCCTGGGAGTAGTCGTCGTCACATCGCCGAGTCACCTCTGCACGAACCTCGTCCGGATCCAGTTCTGGGTCATCGTCAGGACCGTTCCTCCCACGCAGCTGTCATCCCTTCGCCTCGTCAGTGTGGAGATTCTACAGCCTCGTCCCCTGAGCCTCGTTCCCCCGCTGTCATTCCTGGACATTCGGGCTGGCTCACCCCGGCTGTTTCCCCCTCCTCCTCGACGCGCTTCCTGACCGCTGTGTGTGCCTGGAATCCCGGCCTGGTGAGCTCTCTGCTGGAGACAACGCGAGCGATCCTCAGACGAATTCCCGGGGGGTCCTCCGTTATCGCCGGGCGGGGAGAGGAAGAAGCAGAATCCACTACAGCAGGCGATACTCAACCTCCAGGGGGCAGGCAAGTCATTGTTTTTTCACACCTGCTTAATGATTTGCTCTGTCACATCCCTGGAGGAGAAGTTCAGGGTTCGCAGCTCCCTGAACTCTCCCCACCTGCTGTAACCTGTATGCCTAATCCCGCATCCTCTGTGTCTCTCTCCGCCGAGCGGTCCCCGGCTCCGGGTCACCGTGGTGGGATATGGAGAGGGCCTGTGGTTCCGCAGCTACATTGCGGACGGAGGAGGGGGACTGACTGCTGCGTGGAGTCTACGCCGATGACTGAGCGTCCCTGGGTCTCCACGGAGGAGCGGTTCGGTCCAGCGGGACGAGATTCTTCTGGCTTCACGCCGAGTGGGTCGTCGGCGGGGTTACCTGAGCTGGAGGGATCTCAAGCTGCGCTGACCATCGTGCTGGCTGCGGGGCCCGACGCGGCTAGATGGGAGCCTGACAACGACCTCCTGACGACGGATCCTGGATCTTCGCAGTCCTGGACGGCGTCAGACCCCGAGATCAGGCGAGTGCTCTCCTTTCTTTTCTTTCTTTTTATCTTTGAGCACTTCAGCCTATCTCCAGGGGAAACGAGCAGGGTGCAGCCGCCTGCTGCGTCTGAGCTCGTCTCGCCGGGTTCTGGCGCTGCCGGTGATCCTGATCCCGGTTCTGTCTTCTCTTCTGAGCCTTCTTCCAGGGTCACCGGCGAGGAGTTGCTGTTCCTCGTGGTGCTGGAGGGTCCGGGTTCAACGTTGGAGGTCGGTTCTGGTGCAGTGTCCAACGTGGGTTCGCCCGAGACCCAATCGGGGTCCAACGTGGGTTCGCCTGAGGCCCGATCGGGGTCCGACGTGGGTGCTGCCCCAGTGTTGTCCAGGTCCGGTGAGGAGGTGGCCGTTTCCCTGAGGCCCGCCGCCCTCGTCATCGGCTCTCCCCTGAGCCTCTTCCACCGGGATCCGCTCTGACCCTTCGTCCGTCTCAACGGTCCTGGTGGTTGAGTGATGCGGGTCGACGACCCGACCCGCAAAACTTTCGGTTCGGCGATCTGGTTTCCCCCCACTGGTCTGTTTGCCTTTGGGCGGCCTGGTTCGGCAGCCGTTGGACTGGATTCCTGGGATCTGGGCCCAGAGTTCGCCGTCCGAACATTTCTCTTCCCCGGGTTGCCAACTGGACAATGGCCGGGGAGATTACCAGAACAATTCCGGCCGTTTTGGACTCTGCCTGCCGTCTCCTCGGGTGTCCTTTACTTCTTTTATTATTATTGAGGTCACTCGGGTGTAGTTTCTTTGTCCATTAGGGGAATATATGTTTTTGTGCTGTGTGTTGTTTTTTTTTTAACCATACTCAGCATTTTTATCGTATTGTTATCCTGTTACCCTGTCACCTTTTTTTCCTCTTGGTGACTCACCTTATGTATCGCGCTGTGTATTGCATTTTCTTATCTTTACTCAGCGTTTTCATTCATCCTTACCTTAGCCTTGGCCTTGTCGGTGCATCATGGAGTATGCGTGTGGTTTCCTGTTCAACCATACTCTGTGATCACCCCATTCTGTCTTATTATCCTCGTGGGGGGCCTTCCCTGGCCCCGACTTTAACATTGACTGTGTTTGTTATTGTTTGAAGTAATGCGTTTCATTCCCACTTAACTGTACTTCATTATTACCCATTTGTCCTTGTCACCTCTGTTTCTTTAGGTGATCTTTTATATATTCAGTGCTGTGTGTTTTGTTTTCTTTAGTATCCATGCACAGCGTTTTTCATCATTTTTTGTCCTGACCTTTGTCTTGTTGGTGCATTATGGAGTAGTGTGTTTTGTTCCCCTTAACTATACTCTGTGATTGCTTTATTCATTCCTGCCACCTTTTTGGTGGGTTTTTGGTTTTCTTTTTTTTGCCCCGATCTATACGTTATTTGTATGCTGTCTGTAGTCGTATTTGGTATTTTCCCTACCTGTGTCCTAACTCAGTTTTCTCCCTAACTGTGCTCTGGGTTAATCCTTTTCCCTGTGTTGTAGGGTATTGTATTTGGGTTTTTTTTTTCTCTGCCCTGCTGCCCTACATTGGTCTATTGTTTTTTTTTGTCCTTCCCTTTGCATCTTCCCCTCCGGTCCTGCCTCCCTTCCGCCCACCCTAGGTGGGGAGGGGGGGGGGGGGGCTGGGATGTTCCTGGTCGTTCGGGAGCCCGACCGTGAGGGGGAGGCTCTGTCACCATGGGGTGAGACGCCGGCTTGGCGCTCAGCCCATGCTCCTTTTATCCCTGCCTCTCATTGGGCAGTGCCTCAGCTGGTTCCCAGCTGTCAGTGTCACGGGACGGCTGGGGCCAATTAATCCTCATCAGCTGGGGCGCTGTTAATGAGTATAAAGAGGAGCAGCTTCGATTATTCGGGGCTGCGACATAAGCACTGCTAGGCTGAAGCCCCTTCGTCTGGTGTCAGCCTCAACTCCCCTTGCAGCATTCCGGTGTTTGTATCCCGCTGTGAGTATGCACGTCTTGTTACCCCCATGTCCGGTACGAGCTACCTACCCCTGCGCTGTGCAGCCTGAGAATGTACGTCTGTATGAGTGTCTGTGCTCTCCTCATCCCTTATCCCTTACCCAGAATAAAACATCTCGACTCACTGGCTTGCCCCTGGCTCTGATTGCCCGGCTCCCTAGAGCCGGATATGACACTCACCTTCTCATCAGTTCTGCTCACCTTCTCATCAGTGGGCCCTGATTGTCTGCAACATGCAGACAATCAGGGCTTTGTCTATCTTCTTTTTTCCAAAGTAGTTGGTAAACTGCCTGCATTCACCACCACCATTGTAAAAATTAATATTTTGGACAGTTAGCAGAATCTTTTCAGTTAACCAACCAATATTCACAGAAGAAATACTATTTCTCAGCTTAACTTTATTGGAACACACAAGGAGTCACATGGCCATGGATCCTTTCAGCCCCCTCTGCCGGAAAAGACCCCAAATAAAAGGAGTCCCTCCTATATATAGCCTCTGAGTGGGTGGGTGTTCGTCGGCCTCCGTCGGTCTATGATGACCATGGAAGAGAATCCTAAACGTCTACTCTACTGGAACAGCACCGCCTGTGGCTGAACAGGCCGATGCGCGAATGGCAGTCCCTGTCACACAGGTCGCACTTGTGGGTGGTCTCCGTGCTGCTGGGTCTGTGGCGGTTCTTCCTGCGGGTCCTTTTTTCATCTGCAGCAGCAGTCAGTCTCTCTTCACCCGCCTTGAGCTGTCTGGTCAGGGTGCCTCTCCATTTGGAGCGGTCCGTTGCAAGGTCCTCCCAGCGCTCTGTGTTGATCTCCAGGGCCTTCATGTCTCTCTTGCAGATGTCTCTAAAACGCAGCTGTGGGCGGCCAACGTCTCTCTTGCCAGTTGCCAGTTCTCCATAGAGGACGTCTTTGGGGATTCTGCCATCCTCCATATGGTGAACGTGGCCTAGCCAGCGGAGCCTGCGCTGTCTGAGTAGAGTGAACATGGAGGGAAGGCCGGCGCGGGACAGAACTTCTGTGTTGGGCACTTTGTCCTGCCAGGATATGTCCAGGATGTGGCGAATGCAGCGCAAGTGGAAGGAGTTCAGTCTCTTTTCCTGCCAGGCGTATGTTGTCCACGTCTCACTCCCATAGAGCAGTGTGCTGATGACGCAGGCATTGTACACTGCCATCTTCGTCTTGACAGAGAGTTTGGGATTCTCCCACACTCGTGTGGTGAGGCGAACGAGTGTGAAGGCTGATTTTCCAATCCTCTTGTTGGTCTCTGTATCAAGGGAGAGGTTGTTGCTGATCGTGGACCCCAGGTACGTGAACTGATTCATGACCTCCAGCTCGTAGTCGTCAATGGTGATGGTTGGTGGTGCTTCCGTGCCTTGCGCCAAGACGTTAGTCTTCTTCAAGCTGATGGTAAGCCCGAAGTCCTTGCATGCCTGGGAGAAGCGGTCCATCAGGGTCTGAAGCTCCTGCTGTGTGTGGGTTGCGACTGCAGCGTCGTCTGTGAACAGCATGTCTCTGATTAGAGCCTCGCGTACTTTGGTTCTGGCTTTCAGGCGGGCGAGGTTGAAAAGTCTGCCGTCAGATCTTGTGTGCAGGTATATTCCCTCTGTTGCTGTGCTGAAGGCATGCCTCAGGAGCATAGCAAAGAAAATCCCAAAGAGGGTTGGCGCAAGTACACAGCCCTGTTTCACTCCGCTGCGTATGTTGAAAGGCTCTGAGACGTTGCCATCGTGCTGCACTATCCCCTGCATGTTGGTGTGAAACGATTCAATGAGGCTTTGCAACTTTGGTGGGCATCCTATCTTTGGCAGGATCTTGAAAAGGCCCTCTCTGCTGACCAGATCGAACGCTTTGGTGAGGTCGATGAAGGCGACGTACAGGGGCATGTTCTGTTCTCTGCATTTCTCCTGGAGTTGGCGGATGGAGAATATCATGTCTACCGTCGATCGCTCAGCGCGGAAGCCACACTGAGACTCGGGGTAGACACGTTCGGCAAGCTTCTGTAGACAAACGAGAACAACTCGTGCGTAGACTTTGCCAACAACGCTGAGGAGGGAGATGGCCCTGTAGTTGTTGCAGTCGCTTCTCTCCCCTTTGTTTTTGTAGAGGGTGATGATCTTGGCGTCCCTCATGTCCTGTGGTACGGCACCTTCCTTCCAACACTGGCAGAGGACGTCATGCAATGGCAGCAGTAGGGCGGTCTTGCAGTGCTTGATCAGGTCGGGGGGTATGCCGTCGTTGCCGGGTGCCTTGCCAGCGGCCAAGCTATCAATGGCCTTGCTGAGTTCGTTGATGGTTGGCTCGGCGTCAAGTTCGTCCATGGATGGCAGGCAGTCGATGGCATCAAGGGCTGACGGTGTCACGGTGTTCTGTCTGGAGTAGAGGTCGGAGTAGTGTTCCACCCATCTCTCCATCTGCTTGTTCTTTTCTGTGATCATCTCCCCAGTGGAGGATTTGAGGGGGGCCGTCTTGCTCTGAGCCGGACCAAGTGCTTTCTTGATGCCATCGTACATACCACGGATGTTCCCTGTTATGGCAGCGGTTTGAATGTCTTGGCTGAGCTGAGTCCAGTACTCGTTGGCACAGCGCCGAGCAGTCTGCTGAACTTTGCTTCTCGCAGCCCTGAGAATCTGGAGATTCTTCTCGTTTGGGTACTTCTTGTACTCAGCAAGTGCTGAGCGCTTGGCTTCAATGACGGGGGTCATCTCGGTCAACTTGGCATCAAACCAGTCCTGTGACTTCGAGGTCTTCCTCCCAAAGGTAGCCAAGGCTGTGCGGTGGATGGTGTTTCGCAGCTCTTCCCACTTCTGCTTTGCAGATTCTCCTTCTTGTGGTACACCAAGTTCCTTCTCAAAGGTGGAGGCAAACTGCTCAACAAGTTCTGGTTGAGCCATCTTGCTGGTGTCAATCCGTGCCTTTCCAGGTTGTCTAGCACGATGGAATTTCTTCAGCTGCAGCTTGACCTTGCAACACACCAATGAATGGTCTGTGTCACAATCTGCACTCTGGAACGAACGGGTGATTAGCACGTTCTTCAGTGAGGTGCGCCTAGTCAGGATCAAGTCCAGCTGGTGCCAGTGCTTTGAGCGTGGATGTTGCCAGGAAACCTTGTGTTGGGGCTTGGTCTTGAAGAACGAGTTTGTGATGCACAGATCATGATATGTGCAGAACTCGAGCAGCCGCTGTCCGTTGTCATTCATTCTGCCCACGCCAAAAGGTCCAAGACAGGAGGGCCAGGAGTCATGGTCAGCACCCACTCTGGCATTGAAGTCTCCATGGAGAATGAGTTGTTCAGAGTTGGGGATGATCCTGACAGTTGTTGCGAGATTCTCGTAGAACTCGTCTTTTGCCTCTGGTGTGGCTGTCAGTGTTGGGGCATACACACTGACGAGGGTGACTGGGCCTTGAGTGGTGTTCAGGCGGAGGGTGAGGAGTCGTGCAGAGCCAGTGCTGCTCGGTTCCACCATCTTCAGCAAGGTGTTCTTCACTGCAAAGCCCACTCCGTGTTCCCTGTGTTCGTCACTGCCCTTTCCCTGCCAGTAGAACGTGTAGTCCTTCTCTCTCAGTGTGCCTGCGTCAGCCAACCGTGTTTCCTGGAGAGTGGCGATATCCACTCCCAGTCTCTTCAGCTCATTATTGATGATGGCAGTCTTCCTGGTGTCGTTGATGTCCTTGAGGTTAGTAGCGAGTCCTGTCATCATAGTGCGGACGTTCCAAGTTCCCAGTTTTAGAGTTGGTCTCTTTTGTTTTATTGTCTTGCCTGGTGCGAAAGTTCTCAGCCTGCTGTTCGGACTTCTCCTCATCCCCATGCACCCAATGAGGAAAGCAAGCTGTGGCGGGACATCACCTTATTGGCTGGGGGCTGCCCAGCTTGAGGCAGGCGGTAGCTGTCCAGTGAGATCCGATGATCCCTCCCACCGTCGGGAATAACCCCTGGCGCCGAGCTCTACGCCAATTGAGCGGTGGCTTCTAACCGGTAACTGTCATTCCCCGTGTTTTGTCTACGCCAAAGGCGAAGCTGGAGTGTCCTCTCCAGTGATCCGGTGTTCTACCTTCCAGCGTTGGTAGGATTCAAGCCTGGTGGGTGTTACTTTCCACAATACATGTCCATTGCTTCAAACTGTCCTCTTCAGTGTCTAAAATGGTTTCAGAGCTCTTTTATGACTTCCATCCTGTCCATATGTCTTCTCTTTCCTGTTCTTGCCTTTATGGCTTTATGACTTCCTCTCAGCGTCCATGTTTTCTCTTCAGTCTTACACATACCCATATATGGAAACAAGAACAAAGACCTTCCTGTGGAGTTTGTGTGTGTGTGTAGTAACTGATTTTTATATGTGAATGGTGTATATGTGTGGGTTTGACTTTGCATGTCTGTATATGTGTGTGTGGATCTAAGAGATATGTATATGCAAACACTTTGTGAAATATCTAATTAACTAATCTTCACTATTTATTTATTATAACAGAGGTGTTGCCTACACTGGCATTAACCATACATAAAACAATTATTCTGTTCATAAAAGAGAATTATAGCTTTAGTAATGCTGAATTAGTAAAGGGAAGGTTTATGCCTATATTCATTTTTGTAATGAAGATTCATTACACCAAAGGCACAGCTTTTCATGAGCAGATTTCTGCAAATAAACAAATAATCAGAATCAGAATCAGAATCAGAATCAGCTTTATTGGCCAAGTATGCACAACACATACAAGGAATTTGACTTTGGCTAAAAACTTGCTCTCGTTGTTCAGGTGAAGGATTTAAATAAGGATTCAATGACAACCACAGTATGTACAGTAAATTACAGTCTGTCCACGTTTCTATAAAAGGATGCAAATATATACAGGAATATATGCAGTTATTTACTCGGACTAACCACACTTTGCAGAAATATATGAAAAAAATATACAATCACACAGTATTTCAATGTGGACTCAGATTCAGTGATATAATGTGAATGAAGTAAAAAGCAGTGTGAGAGTTATGTGCAATGTAATAGCATTACATTATACAGGTCTGTAGCTGTCCTGGTTAAAAATGTGGCTTTCATTATTCTGTTCTTCATATCAGTGACACAGTTTATATAAATTCACAGAAAAACTATTCCAACAAGGAATTAAATATGCAAGTAAGGCAGTTCTTCTATCAAGTACTCAGCACCATTTTGCACAAACATCTGTAACCTTGGTGAACATCGTTTTCAACCAAAAGACTTTCTTCCAGCTTTAAAGCATCCATCCATCCATCCATCCATCTTCTACTGCTTTTTGTCCATAAAATTTATGAACAGCCCTGGCAGAGTCCAACTCCCACTGGGAATGAATCCGACCGAGTGTTGGCAATACGAACCAAACTCTCACAACAGTCATACAGAGACCGAATAGCTCATAATAACAAGCCCGATACCCCATACTCCTGAAGCACCCCCCACAAAAAACCACAAGGGACGCGGTCAAATGCCTTCTCCAAGTCAACAAAACACATGTAAACTGGTTGAGCAAACGTCCACGAACCCTCGAGGATTCTCGAGAGGGTAAAGAGCTGGTCCGACGTGCTACGGCCAGGACGAACACCACATTACTCCTCCTGAATCCGAGGTTCGACCAACGGCCGGACTCTCCTCTCCAGTAACCTGGCATAGACCTTCCCAGGGAGACTGAGGCGTGTGATCCCTCTAAAGTTGGAGCACACCCTCCGGTCCCCTTTTTTGAAGAGAGGAACCTCCACTCCGGTTTGCCATGCCAAAGGCACTGCCCCCGACCTCCACACAATGTTGTAGAGGCCTGTCAACCATGACAGCCCTACAACATCCAGGGCCTCGAGGTACTCAGGGCGAATATCGTCCACACCCGGGGCCCGGCCACCAAAGAGATTTTCAACCACCTTGGCCCTGCTTTCTCTGCATGTCAGTGGGATTGAGGAGATCCTCAAAGTATTCCTTCCAACACCTGACGATATCCCCAGTCGAAGTCAACAGTGCCCCATCCGCACCATACACAGTGTGGACAGAGAGCTGCTTCCCCCTTCTGAGCCGCCGCACAGTTTGCCAGAATCTCTTCGAGGCTGACTGAAAATCTTGTTCCATGGCCTACTCGAACTCCTCCCATACCTGAGTTTTTGCTTCAGCAACTACCCAAGCTGCATTCCTCTTGGCCTGCCGGTCCATCTCAGCTGCTTCGGGAGTCCCACAAGCCAACCAAGCTTGATAGGACTCCTTCTTCAGCTTAATGGCCCCCCTCACCACTGGTGTCCACCACTTGGTTCGGGGGTTGCCACCACGCGATGCCCCAACGACCTTGTGGCTGCAACTCTGGGCAGCCGCTTCAACAATGGAGGTGGAGAACATGGCTTTAAAGCAATTGTTCACCAAATTCTGTGTCTGGGCCTTCAGAGTCCTCAAGGTAAGTTTGACTGCAGATTTTGATCAGTTCTATCGTGCTGAGTTGAGCTAGTTATACTATTTGAAAAGCTCAACTGAATAGAGAACTCTCCTTAAACTGCATCGTCATTAATATGTCCCATTTGGTACCACAATGGAAAATCTAATAGCTCCCTGCCTGTCACGTTTTTAATCCCATGGTACCTCTATTCCATCTCAGATCTGTCACAGGCATCAGTGAGAGAACCTGACAGATGACATGATGTGATGATGTGGCATCAATGAAATTTTCAGCACAGGTACAATTGAGTTTGATGGGAAAAAAAATAATCTGGAGAAATGCATCAACAGTAAATGTCAGATTTCTTTGACACACTATATATCAAAGTGATATCCTGCACAGAAAAGGTAAATCTTTAGTTTCTCTGTTGAGATAATATACTAGTCACAAGGCTGCTGTAGTGATGTGGTTCCATCTCAGTCATGTTCACAGACAATAAACATGTTCATGATGTATATTAATGGCATTACTCTGTTTATCCAGTTTTAACCTCTTGTCAAAGACGAAGGTGTAACCTGGTGATCTGTCCACAGTGTCCCTTGCCTCTTAGTGATAAGAGGTATGCACAGGTAGATTAAAGCACAGGCAAAATAAACACGTGTAAGGGGCCCAGGAGGCGCTTCGGGATCTATCATTTTTTGGACAGTATTTTGTCTGACTTTTAAATATGTTGCCGCTCTCTGGCAATAACAGTCATTTATTCATTTCATGCATACATTATGACAGCCTCAGTCTCGGACTTTTCTCTGTGTTTTAATTCTTCTTTAGGCATAAAAGAACAATTTTGTTGTCTTTTTAAAACAAATTTTTCAAGGAGTTTCTCACACATCCATTCAGGTGGACAGCATATACAGTGGTGTGAAAAAGTGTTTGCCCCTTCCTAATTTTTTTTTTTTTGTATGTTTGTCACACTTAAATGTTTCAGATCATCAAACAAATTTAAATATTAGACAAAGATAACACAAGTAAACAAAATGCAGTTTTTAAATGAATGTGTTTATTATTAATGGAAAAAATAATCCAAACCTACATGGCCCTGTGTGAAAAGGTGATTGTCTCCTCAACCTAATAACTGTTTGGGCCACCCTTAGCAGCAACAACTGCAATCAAACTGCAAACAAATCTACCTACGGGTACAAATAAAGTAACCTGAACCTGAATCAAGCATTTGTGATAACTGGCAATGAGTCTTTTACAGCACTGTGGAGGAATTTTGGCCCACTCATCTTTGCAGAATTGTTGTAATTCAGCCACATTTGAGGGTTTTCGAGCATGAACCACCTTTTTAAGGTCATGCCACAGCATCTCAATCAGATTCAGGTCAGGACATTGACTAGGCCACTCCAAAGTCTTCATTTTGTTTTTCTTAAGCCATTCAGAGGTGGACTTGCTGGTGTGTTTTGGATCATTGTCCTGCTGCAGAACCCAAATGCGCTTCAGCTTGAGGTCACGATCAGATGGCTGGACATTCACCTTCAGGATTTTTTGGTAGACAGCAGAATTTATGGTTCCATTTACCACAGCAAGTCTTCCAGGTCCTGAAGCAGCAAAATAGCACCAGGCCATCACACTACCACCACCATATTTTACTGTTTGTATAATGTTCCTTTTCTGAAATGCTGTGTTACTTTTATGCCAGATGTAATGGGATACACACCTCCCAAAAAGTTCAACTTTTGTCTTGTCAGTCCACAGAGTATTTCCCCAAAAGTCTCGGGGATCATCAAGATATTTTCTGGCAGAACTGAGACAAGCCTTTATATTCTTTTTGCTCAGCAGTGGTTTTCATCTTGGAACTCTGCCATGCAGACCATTTTTGCCCTGTCTCTTTCTTATGGTGGAGTCATGAACACTGACCTTAAAGCTGGATTCATGCTTCACCTCTGCTGTCCGTGTACGTGTAACCGGAAACCCCGTATAATGAAATTTATGTCATCGTCTCCTCTCCGCTATTGTACGCAGTGCTCAACTGCGGACAACCACGTGCAGCCCAAATTTTGTGACCACACCGCCTGCTCACGACCTGAACACGTTGAAAAGCGCATGCGCAAGACTGGATGTCCCATTCACGAGGTGGCGATATCAGCATAGCATACCAAGACAAAGAGACGAAGAAGACAACGAGGAAGCATGAAAACATGAATAAGGCCTTATTCATGCTGCATTTCCGCTCTAGTCCACTTTGGTCCGCGTGTGCTTTGGACGAGCCCGGCACGCACACGACGCTGTTCATGCTCACTTTTTTCATCTACCCAGGCCAAGCGGTTGACGCATACACAAAACCATCATTTGTAGTTTCACTCCCACCCTATAGGTAGCGCCAATGTGCTGATGCACCAAGATTTTCACTAACGAAGAAACGCTGTGTGCTTTCTGCTGCTTGACTTCCCGGTTTTCACACCTTTTCTACAAAGATGCTGCTGCTGCTGCTGCTGAAGTATTTATGTATGATTCATGTATGTTTATTCTCATCATCCGCTTCTTCGTTGTCTTCTTCCTCTCTTTGTCTTGGTATGCTGTGCTGATATCGCCACCCCGTGAATGGGACGTTCAGTCTTGTGCATGCGCTTTTCAACGCATTCAGGTCGTGGGCAGGCGGCGCGGTCACAAAATTTGGGCTGCACGCGGTTGTCTGTGGTCGAGCACTGCGGACACTAGCGGAGAGGAGATGATGACGTAAATTTTGTCACACAAGGTTTCCAGTTACACGTACACGGACAGCAGAGGTGCAGCATGAATCCAACTTAACTGAGGCAAGTGAGGCATGCAGTTCTTTGGATGTTGTTGTGGGGTCTTTTGTGGCCTCTTGGAGAGTCATCACTGCACTCTTGGGGTAATTTTGGTCGGCTGGCTACTCCTGAGAAGGTTCACCACTGTTCCATGTTTTTGCCATTTGTGGATAATGGCTCTCACTGTGGCTCGGTGGAGTCCCAAAGCTTAAGAAATAGCTTTATAACCTTTTCCAGACCAATAGTTCTCAATTACTTTGTTTCTCATTTGTTCCTGAATTTCTTTGATGATGTCTAGCTTTTCAGGATCCTTTGGTCTACTTCACTTTATCAGGCAGGTTCTATTTAACACTTCTTGTGTCTTGGTTTCATGGACATGGAACGCATCCTCACTGTCTATGTCGCAATTCTGCGCCTGTCATGTGATGTGCCAAAGTTGTGTCGTCTATGTACTTCACGATGGCAGTGGCTGGGTGGGTTGGAATTCAGTCAGAAGTGTACAGAGTGTACAGTAGAGGGCTTAGCACACAGCCCTGGGGGGAGCCAGTGCTGAGTGACAGTGTGGAGGAAAGGTGTGGGCCAAGTCTAACAGTTTGTGGGTGGTTTGTGAGAGAGTTTTTTGTACAGGAGCAGGTGAGGAGGGGGATCTGGAAGTGGTGCAGTTTGTTGATCAGGATATCAGGATGATGGTGTTGAACACTGAGCTGTAGTTCACAAAGAGCATCCTCACATAGCTCTTTGTGTTCTCCAGGTGGCTCAGTGCTCTGAAGTATGATGACGATGGCATTTTCTGTGGACCGGTTCGCCCTGTTGGTGAAATGGTGGGGGTCGAGGGGGGCGCAGTCCTAAATGTGCAGGAACACCATTCACTGAAAACACTTCATAGCTGTAATATAGTATTTTACTATGAAGTGTGGGATGGTGACGCACACCTCTGGTGACATCACCGCTCCGCCCTATATAAGGCTGGGGTCGGCCATCTTACGGTCTCTTGCTTGCTTGTGCCTTGGCTGGGGCCTTGTCTATGGCTGCCATATCCATCCATCCATCCATCCATCTTCTTCCGCTTAATCCTTTTTGGGTCGCGGGGTGGGGGGGGGGTGAGGGGGCTGGAGCCTACCCCAGCATCTTTGGGCGAGAGGCAGGGTACACCCTGGACAGATCGCCAGTCTATCACAGGGCCAACACAGAGAGACAGACAACCATTCACTCTCACAGTCATACCCAAGAACAATTTAGAATCCCCAGTTTGATGTCAGTTAACCTAACTTGCATGTTTTTGGCATGTGGGAGGAAACTGGAGAAATCCCTGAGTAAACCCACGGAGACACGGGGAGAACATGCAAACTTCACACAGATCACTTTTGGTCAGGGGCTGGGATTGAACCCAGAATCCCCCGGCCAAGGGTGAGTTGCTGTGCTACCGCAGTGCTAACTACTCCGCCACCGCGCTGCCCCCCGCCATATCCAGTGTCTTCAATAAAGCTGTGTTCTGCAAATCACCTTGCCTCATCTGTGAACCAGGGTAATATCATACATAACATTTTGGCGACGTTGGATTAAACCATGGAGGTGTGCGTAGCTCCAGTTTTTACTTTTCTCAAGTTTCCTGGGGAGCCGCCGGTGTCCTGGCCTAGGAGGTTTGAAGCCTTTGAAACGTATGTTTCTGCATTGGGACTCAGTGAGCTAGATAAGCTAAGGGCCCGGGCGCTTCTGGTTCACAATTTGAACATAGAGGGCCAGCGAGTCTTGCAAACACTTGGTGCCTCAGACAATTATGAAGAAGTCGCAGAGCTGCGAGCTCGCCATTTCCACACCCTGGATAACGTGATGGTCCGGAGGATCTGCTTTCGGCAGCGGCATCAGCGGATAGGTGAACCCATTTGGCAGTTTGTCGCTGACTTGGGGCAGCTAGCTAGCGAGTGCAGTTTTGGGACGCTGGAGGAGGAAATGATTCATGACCAGCTGGCGGAGCATACATTAAATGCTGCATTGCAGGCTAGTCTACTTACAACTCTTAGGGACCTCATATTAGCCAGAGCCGTCAAGCTAGCTCTCCAAATGGAAGTTGCGGACAAGGTAGTTCGGAAGCTAACTGGGCGCCAGTCACAGCAGCTGCCGGAGCCTCTTGCCGCGGCAAATGTCACGGACATGGATAGCAAAGATAGCTTGGACGATGAAGATGTGGAAGCCAATGCTACCAGCTGAAGGTCTGCTCCGGGAAAACCCCGTTAAATGGGATGTGTGTCTGCAATACACCGAAATAATTTATAAGAACTGTCCAGCAACAGAAGCACATTGAAACAGATGTGGTCACTTGAACCATTTTGCTAGGGTGTGCCATGAAGTTAAACAGGAGAGCCCACGGAATAAATCGCTCCGCCCGGCCCTGACAACCATCCACACTGTGTCTCCCAACACGAATGTTTACACGTTTTGCACAGTGGGGCTGGATGATGTGGAGCTGCTGCTGTTGATTGACACGGGGCCGGAGGGATCGTTGCTGAATTGGACTACGGTGAAGAAATTTTTTCCCCACCACAGGTTTAGAGGTAACCCAGCGCCGTTGTATGGTTATGGAGGTGGAAGACTGGACACGGGTGAGACTTTGGAGTTGACTGTTTGACACGAGTCTGCGACGATGCTCGACTTCATGTTCCATGTGACAGCATGGGGCGATAACATCATGGGCTGTTGTTTATTTTACGGACTGGGTTTCGCCATTACAGACGATGCTGGGGAAGAGTGGTTGGGCTGTGGCCAGTAGAACTCTACGACTGCGGCAATTGATGAGGACGTGGTGTGGGATAAAGAACTAAGGGACGCCACAGCGGTCAAGCGGGACCAGTTTCACTCAGATTTGGCATGGGGGGGTCTCAGTCTCGGTGCTTGAGGAATGGCGGAGGGAGCCACCGAGTGTGATGGCGAAGTGCCTGTGCTGGCGAGTGGTGCCGATGTGTTAGCTCCAGATGCCTCTGGAGTTTGGCCGCAATGGGACGGGAAGGGGGGTGGGTCTGCGGCTATGAGGGCATATGCTACAACAGCCTTAGAAGAGGTCAGAACAGGACCAAGAAGCACGGTTGATCAGCGTGCTCGACAACAGTGTCTGAAGCTGAACCGGGCCCCGTTGAGGCTCCTGGATTGGGTTCAGAGTTGAGATGAGGAACGTCCGTGACCAGACGACAACCTGAGGAGCATCAGGCTGGGCGCAGCGCACTTCAGGCTGTCTGACAGCTCGGTGTGGCATGCAAATCGGCTTCGGCGTGTCCGGGAGAAGACTCCGGGAGACGAGGCTGGACGTGGGACAAGGTCGATAGTGAGGAGGAGCAGCTTCGGCGTCCAGAGTGTCAGCCATCGCCCTGGGGACCAACTGTTTCCAGGGGCGCATCTGTTGAGAAGGTGCCCTGGACCCCCATGCCAGTTCTATCCTTTCACCCAAAGAACTGCGTTGTAAATAGTATATATCAAAGTTCTGGCATTAGTAGAAATGATATAGATGGGGTTATTTTGTGTTTTCTTTAGTTTAGGAACATGGCACGCAGCGCCCGGCAGCTGGTGAGAAAGTCCGTCGTCTGTGTGTCTTGTTTTTATGCACTTTAATGTGTTTTTATGAAATTCTCTGTGTCGTTTCTGTCCTGGAATGTTTGTGGACTGTATGGCGAAGAGCTCCCTGGTTCCATCAATATGGACTTCCTCCCCTTTTTTGCACTGCTGCTACTTTTCCTCCGGCTCTTTGTCTCTGAGGTAAACGCGGAAATACATTATTCCAGAATACATTATTCCAGGGACATGTTGCTGCATTTAAACACGGTTGATGCAGCAGCTGTGATTGAGCCTAAGCCGCAACTGCTGGACTTTATTTTGAGAGACGGACACAGCGGTGAAAAGAGAGATGGAAGAGACGGGAGAAGGAAAAGCGGAAAGCGTGGAGGCGTGAAGTTGCGCCTGAGAAGACGTCAGTTTGGTAACATTCCTCTTCCTTCTATGATTTTTGGGAACATACAATCTCTGAGGAACAAGGTGGATGAAATTCAAGGGAATGTACGCTACCAGAAGGACTTTAAGAACTGCTGTGTCATGGCTTTCACCGAGTCTTGGCTTAATGCGCATGACCGAGACGCAGACCTGTGGATTGACGGCTTTGGAGCCCCACTGTGCTTGGATCGGCAGGAAGAGGTAACGGGGAAACGTCGGGGGGGGGGGGCGGCGTATGTTTATACATTAATAAGCAGTACTGCACATCTGTCACGGTCAGAGAGCGCATCTGTACACCCGATGTGGAGCTGCTGTCTGTGTCACTACGCCCCTTTTATTTGCCTCGCGAGTTCCCTCAGCTTTTCATCACAACTGTGTACATTCACCCGAGGGCAGACGCTGACTCTGCCTCCAGCACCGTCTTTGATATGGTCCAGCGGCTGCAATCAATTTCTCCAGAGGTGCCAAACTTCATTCTTGGGGATTTTAACCATGTTTCTTTAAAGAAGACACTTAAAAACTTTTATCAGTATGTCTCCTGCCCAACCAGGCGAAAAAAGACATTGGACCTGTGCTATGGATCCATAGAGAGGGCCTATAAATCACTCCCCCTTCCTCCTGTAGGATCCTCAGATCACAACTGTGTACATTTGCTGCCCACATATAAAACTGCTCTCAGAAGAGGCAAGGTGGAGACGAGAGACATTGATGTGTGGACAGAGGATTCAGTTCACAGCCTCCAGGAATGCTTTAACTGTACAGACTGGGAGATGTTCACACTGTCCTGCGGGGATGATTTGGACTCTTTGGTGGACGTCACATGCTCATACATGGCTTTCTGTAAAAATAAGATCGTTCCACGTAAACGTGTCAAAATATATCCCAACAACAAGCCATGGGTTACAAAATCAGTTAAATCCAGCTTACAGAGGAAAGCACTTGCCTTTAACCTGTTGCACTTCGGTGTACCGCGGGCGGGCACGTCTCTGCATCCTAGAGCGCACGAGGGCGCCCTAGTACGCACACTGTGCGTCCTAGGGCGCACTGAAGAAAAAAAAAAGCTGCATTTCCGTTCTTCCATTATAGACACAGCCGCGAACAGAAAGCCAAAGGAGTGCTTTGATTGGTTTAGATGTGATTGACCTCTCATTCGACTAATAATTCAAAAATTCCCAATTCAAAAATTGAATTGGGTTTCTGAAACCTTGAAGAACCAATGACTGAAAACCTAGCAAGAAGGACCCGCCTACCAACGGCTGCGAATACAGCCAGCCAATTGAAGCACAGAAGTTCGAAAGCTGTTTTGTGTAAGGCTGGGTGACACACAGGCGTTCACAGTCTTTTTTTCTTACTACTGTTTTTATTTGTTTTGAAAAATCGTTCGCCAAAACTGCAATCATGAAAGCACAAAACTGCAATAATGGAATTATGGTTTGACCGGGTCGTGTGACCAGAACCACGAGTCCATAACAAGCGGACCAGCTTCATGTTCGTCTAACAATGAGGAAGAGCAGTTCGCCAGCTACGCTGCTGTTGTGGACAGGTAAGTGTTATAAGCTAAATTATTCTTTATCCCTGAAAATTGTAATCCAAATGACTTTTGACCGATCCGTAAATTACAACTGTGTGTAAACGGCCCCCCATCATGTTATGAATGCACCCCCCTCCCCCCCGCTACTCTTCTGTAGCGGATTGCAAATATATTGCAGATATTTTAGTCCAACTGTGCGTAGTAGACCGCGGCGCACAGAGCGTGTACCGCGGCGCACGGACTGGACATGGTTCGTGCGCCGCGTCCGGACCGTGAATGCCCCACCCCCCGCTACTGTTCTGTAGCGGATTGCAGATATATTGCAGATATTTTAGTCCAACTGTGCGTATTAGACCGCAGCGCACCGTCACCGCTTTCCGTCATGTAGCGATGGGCAATGTCCGTCCTCTGTAGCGGGGGGGTGGGGGTGGGAGTTGTTATCTTCTACATTACAAATATTCTAGTATAATTTTTAGTGCACTGTAGGTTATTTTTTCTTGTAAAAAAAAAAAAAGCCACAAATTTTTTACGTGGCATGCTTCTTTGTGTGTGGGGGCTTGTTCGTTCATTCATTCATTCATGAATGAATAAACAACCCCCCCCCACACACACACAGCCCTTCACCTTTCATTAGAGCCCAAGATGAAGCTTCTATATTGAATCATTCAAAAGTTACAGACGTTTTTCCAAACTGTGCCATTTGGCACAATTTGGCACCGTTCAAAAACGCCTGGGAACAACCTAAGAAAAAAGCTGTGTAATATATTCATTTTTTATGGTATTGTTACAAAATTTTGAGACCCAAATTTTGACCTCAGCTGGATAACACTTGGTTCTACATTTCTGTTGCATTTTCCAGCCCGGATCTGAAGCTGTGTGTTATTTGCAAGCATTTGTATCCAAAAAAACACCCAGGCAAAATTTATTTTCTTCAAGTTCAGTATGTTTAGATGACTGTTACTCAGTGGCAGGAGCACTTAGAGAGATTTTGACTGTTTTGCCAAAAAATTCAAAGTGTTTTCTTTTAAATGAGACCAACCCCATGAAGATGCTGCAAAGGGTTGAAGAACAGCTTTTGATTTACTTTGGGTACGTTAGTTTTTGGCGTTTTTAGGGAAATTGACCAGAGTGCAAGGGGTTAAACAGGGGTCTGTTTCTGAGCTACAGGTTGCCACAAAAGAGCTGAAGTCCGAAATTTTAAGAGCAAAACAGAATTATAAATCAGAATTGGAAAGCAAGATGGCAACAAAGAAACTTGGTTCAGCCTGGGCCAGTATGAAAACTATTGCAGGCCTTCAGAGCACAGAGCGTAGTAATCGTGTGTTTTTAGATGGTTTTAATTCAGACACAGAGCTGGCTAATGCTCTTAATTGTTTTTATGGTCGTTTTGACTCCTTTGATTTCAGCACAGAAACCCAAGATTTGAAACAGAAACTCAAAGACAATCAGCACTTTAATATTGAGGTGCAGGATGTTAAAAGGGAGTTCTGTGCTGTAAAAGTGAACAAAAGTCAGGGCCCTGATAATATATGTGGGCGCTTGGTAAAGTCTTGTGCACATGAACTGAGTCCTATATTTCATTTTACATTTTCAATAAGTCCTTACAGACTCAACATGTGCCTAAGATCTGGATAGAAGCCGTGGTTGTTCCCGTTCCAAAATCCAGCTGTCCTAAAATGGTAAACGACTTTAGACCAGTTGCTTTGACTTCAATTTTGATGAAAATTTTTGAAAAACTGGTCAGATGTGAGGTCCTAAAGCAGACTGAGCATGCATTGGATCCTCTGCAGTTTGCCTATAGGCCTCACAGAGGAGTGGAGGACGCCACTGTCACTCTGTTTAACATGCTTTTTAAACATCTGGATTTTAATGGGACTGTAGGATAAATTTGTATAATAGAATATTTGTCATAAGGTACAGGAATTTTTTATTTTATTTAATAGTGGGTGTGAAAGGGGGGCGGAGTTAAACCGTCACTTCTACACCCGCTAAATTAAATAAAAGCACTCGTAAAAGGGGGCACCAGTCCTAACGGACAATAATGTTAACTTTAATTTTAATTAATTTTGTACCTTCAGTTACTTAATGAATCAGTCTCAAAGTTTCAGTGAGTTCTTGTCCTGCCGTGATTAGGAAACATGTATATGCGAAAGAGAAACGCTTCAACTTCTCTCATTCACCCTTTTATTAAACTCATTCAGGTTACATGGCATGGTGTTCAAATGATGGATAAACAGATTCAGATGATAACAGCGTACGATATCACATCAACTGATATTGGATTCCTGAACATAAAATCCAGCGTTACACCTCTGTAGAACCAAGGAGGAACCAGACTTATGTTTCAACGGTAAATGAGGCTGAAACAACGCAATTTTATGGGGAAAATTCATAAGCTAATTATCTAAAAATGACTTATGAATTAATCTACAAAAATTTAAGGGCAGTTACTTAAAAATGACTAAGAGTTTTCCTTCAGTTTATAGCTTTATCCTGTGGCTGAGAGACTAATTGAGCCCTGAAATACGGGCCATATTCAATTGTAATTTAATTGTTAGGACATCACGTTTTAAACCCAGCAGATAGGAGAAGTAGGAGTTTCACTTACAAAACAGCTGTAGGTCCACGTTTCAGCGGGTCGATACCGGCCGAGTTGGAAGTTAGGACGTCGGAGGAAGCGGCTGCTGCGATGCTTCCTCACAGCCGTGGAAGTGTAAACTCAGCTGGGGGCTCTCCAGACAATGGCAGCAGTGGGTGGTCTGTCACAGAGCAGCGTGACAAGTCCTTGGAAAAGAGTCCGAATCGGTAGTCTCTAGGAGCGGGATCGACCCAAAAAACTGAAGGAACCACTTCTCAGTCAGGCAGGCATGAGGCCGGAAAGAGTCCAAAAACAGTCTCTGTTCACTTTAAATTAGGGAAATTAAAGGTCCACTTTAACGGCGTGAAAAGTCATTAAAAAAAATGAAAAAAACATTTACTAGGATAACAATGGCTTCTGAGGTGAAGGAAAAAGTTTGAGAATTTGATTCTCTAAAAAGCGAGCTCTAAAGAAAAAGTGGTTTCTCCTCAGTAACCAGAAACTAACAAAAGACTTGACAAACTTCACAAAGAACAGTTTAGATAGAATAAAACTACACAGGACCTTGAGACGGTGGAATAAAATCTTCCTCTGAGATCTAGATTACTATTCTGCTTCTTTAATCTTAATTTAGTTCCTAATCTTTCTCAAAATCTCTTTCTTTCTTCTTTCTGTGTTTCTAATTCTTAATCCTGTTTTTTCCTGAACCTCTCTCACATAGCTGCAACTTAACTTACTTTCTTTTCTACTTTTCTTTCTTATTCTTGTCTCAATCTCTCACTGTTCTAACTTTAATTCTCTTCTTCTTCTTACTTGCAGGGCATCTTCCACTGCTTTTAAAATGACCCGCCTAGTCATAAACTTGTGATGTCGATCGCAAGACTGACCAATCGACTTTATCAAAAGCAGTTTGAAATGGCTGCCATCCAATGTGAGAACATTTCTTTGTTTGAGAGCAGCCAATCAAACGAAGACACCATCCCATGAAATTGCAGAGGAAAAATCAACATTCAGTCAGTTCTTATGAAATTAGGTGCTCAATATAAAATCTAACTAGATTAAATGACTTGGCTAATATTTGGTGATCATGCATTTATACCATTACTCCAATATTACCTTTGTTTGAACAACACTCATGAATACAACATTTCTTATACATAATTATAATACATGCATTCATATTTAGATCAAAGCTTAATGTAGTACAGCAAACCATGGTTGATGATAAAAGAGGGATGATTTTCAGTGTCCTTAGGATCCAGTGGAGAAGGATAAGCTGAAAGAAACAATGTTTAGAACAAATTAAAAAGTCATCCTACATACTGAAACACATTTCGTAGGTATCCGCTAGGAGGTACTGTTGAGCTGTAGATGATTTCTTTTAGGTCCATGGTATCTGGGAGGAAATATCTGGAAAACATCGGGGGCTATAAACCCGTCTGATTAAGCCGTTTATGACCCTTTTAAGAGCATTGGTTTCCTGTAAGGGCACATTATCCAAATGCAGTGTTCACATTGGAGGTCTGGTCTCCTGAGTTTATGTTCCTTTGAGCCTTTAAAAGCAAATTCTGATCCTTACAATCTCTGCAAGAGGCAACTGTTTACACTGGGGTCCTGGGAAAACAAACATCTTTGGTCAGGCCTGGAAGAGGCCTGGATGAGTCGACATGAAAGCTGGTGATATTCCTGTAAAATGCAGAAAAGTGGTATTCCTGTACAAGGAATAAAGTGAAATTCCTGTAAAATGGAGAGAAGTGATCTTCTGTCTTGGTTTGAGGAGACGATGATGCTACAGGACACACGCCAGGCTTTTAATTGTGGACTTTTCGTCCGCCTTTAATACAATCCAACCTCATATCTTAGTTGAAAGGCTCCTGCAACAATTTGATTTGAGCAATAATCTGGTGGGTTGGATTCTGGATTTCTTAACCAACAGGACGCAGAGAGTAAGGGTCAATGGTACATTGTCTGACCTAAAGTGCTCTTCTACTGGCTCTCCTCAGGGGTGTGTGTTGTCACCATTACTCTTCATCCTGTACACAAACATGTGGCGGAGCAGACATGACAACAGACACATTATAAAGTATGCTGATGACTCAGTTATTGTCAATCTCCTCCAGGATGGTGAGAGTGGCCACGGCCCAGTAGTTGATGATTTTGTTCACTGGTGTGAGGATTCCTACCTGCAGCTGAATACGACAAAAACTAAAGACATGATTATTGACTTCAGGAGGAAAACTCCCAGGCACAAAGTCACCGTACTAAAAGGCCAGACCACCGAATGTGTACAATCCTACAAATATCTTGGGGCGATTATTGATAGTAATTTAAACTTCGAAGAGAACTGTGAAAGGGTGTGCAAAAAGGGTCAGCAACATTTGCATTGCTTGAGAAAACTTGCACGCTTCCAAATTGACCGAACCATAATGACAATGTTTTATTGGGCTTTTATTGAATCTGTTTTATCCTTTTCTTTAGTGTCATGGTTTGGTCAGATAAAACTGAAACAGAGGAAATCCTTGGATCAGGTAGTTAGATGGTCTAGTCGTTTGCTTGGTGAGTCACAGCTGAGCCTGACATCCCTGTACACCAGACAAGTACAGAGGATGGCTACCTCCATTTTAAATGATGACTTCTACCCTTTGCACTGCAACTTTCAGCTTCTTCCCTCAAGACGGAGGTTTGCTGTCCCAAAAAGTAAAACCCAGCGCTACAAAAACAGCTTTGTTCCTGCTGCTGTCAAAGAGTTGAACAAGCTGTAAAAATATATTGCACATAATTTAGGTACCTATTTATTAACTCCATTTTATATTTACTTATTTTTGTAGGATGTTACTTGGGTTCTAAATATTTTATTGGGTTTTAGACCTTTGAGTTCTTAACCTCTTTGACTAGTTTTTAACTTTTAATATGACCCTTCTATCTTACCTCTGGTTTTTCTCCCATCTCTTTGTCTTTTTATACCCTGATTGATGGAGCCTTGAGTATTTTGTATCATGTTTATAGTCAGCTTCATGTGCGCCTGTGTTTGTGTCTATGTTGAATGTAATTTGTGGCTTGTAAATATGGATGTCACCAGACTGCAAAACAAATCTACCTATGGGTACAAATAAAGTAAACTGAACCTGGCGTGCAATTTTAGTTTATTATTGGACTTTGCTGTATTTTAGCAGGTGGCAGAATAATCCACCATGCCGTGTGGGCAGGACGACAGTCCACCCGTCCTCCCTATTTTAGGTTCTGTTGTGTGAATGTGTTAGGCCATTTAGAGACATTGGTTTTCATTTGTTAGTGCGTGATTCGGGTCCCAAATTGGCAAGGGTCTTAATTGAGTGAGTGGTTTTGGACTTTTTTAAAGGGGGGGGGGGTGTAATATAGAGTATTTTACTGTGAAGTGTGGGATGGTGATGCGTACTTCCTGCTGTGTCATGGCTTTCACTGAGTCTTGGCTTAATGTGCATGACCGAGACGCAGACCTGTGGATTGACGGCTTTGGAGCCCCACTGCGCTCGGATCGGCAGGAAGAGGTAACAGGGAAACGTCAGGGGGGCGGCGTATGTTTATACATTAATAAGCAGTACTGCACATCTGTCACGGTCAGAGAGCGCATCTGTACACCCGATGTGGAGCTGCTGTCTGCGTCACTACGCCCCTTTTATTTGCCTCGTGAGTTCCCCCAGCTTTTCATCACAACTGTGTACATTCAACCGAGGGCAGACGCTGACTCCGCCTCCAGCACCATCTTTGATGTGATCCAGCGGCTGCAATCAATTTCTCCAGAGGCGCCAAACTTTATTCTTGGGGATTTTAACCATGTTTCTTTAAAGAAGACACTTAAAAACTTTTATCAGTATGTCTCCTGCCCAACCAGGTGAAAAAAGACATTGGACCTGTGCTATGGATCCATAGAGAGGGCCTATAAATCACTCCCCCTTCCTCCTGTAGGATCCTCAGATCACAACTGTGTACATTTGCTGCCCACATATAAAACTGCTCTCAGAAGAGGCAAGGTGGAGACGAGAGACACTGATGTGTGGACAGAGGATTCAGTACACAGCCTCCAGGAATGCTTTAACTGTACAGACTGGGAGATGTTCACACTGTCCTGCGGGGATGATTTGGACTCTTTGGTGGACGTCACATGCTCATACATGGCTTTCTGTAAAAATAAGATCGTTCCACGTAAACGTGTCAAAATATATCCCAACAACAAGCCATGGGTTACAAAATCAGTTAAATCCTGCTTACAGAGGAAAGCACTTGCCTTTAAACAGGGGTCTGTTTCTGAGCTACAGGTTGCCACAAAAGAGCTGAAGTCTGAAATTTTAAGAGCAAAACAGAATTATAAATCAGAATTGGAAAGCAAGATGGCAACAAAGAAACTTGGTTCAGCCTGGGCCAGTATGAAAACTATTGCAGGCCTTCAGAGCACAGAGCGCAGTAATCGTGTGTTTTTAGATGGTTTTAATTCAGACACAGAGCTGGCTAATGCTCTTAATTGTTTTTATGGTCGTTTTGACTCCTTTGATTTTAGCACAGAAACCCAAGATTTGAAACAGAAACTCAAAGACAATCAGCACTTTAATATTGAAGTGCAGTATGTTAAAAGGGAGTTCTGTGCTGTAAAAGTGAACAAAAGTCAGGGCCCTGATAATATATGTGGGCGCTTGGTAAAGTCCTGTGCACATGAACTGAGTCCTATATTTTATTACATTTTCAGTAAGTCCTTACAGACACAACATGTGCCTAAGATCTGGAAAGAAGCCGTGGTTGTTCCCGTTCCAAAATCCAGCTGTCCTAAAACGGTAAACGACTTTAGACCAGTTGCTTTGACTTCAATTTTAATGAAAATTTTTGAAAAACTGGTCATCTGTGAGGTCCTAAAGCAGACTGAGCATGCATTGGATCTTCTGCAGTTTGCCTATAGGCCTCACAGAGGAGTGGAGGACGCCACTGTCACTCTGTTTAACATGCTTTTTAAACATCTGGATTTTAATGGGACACATGCCAGGCTTTTATTTGTGGACTTTCTTCCGCCTTTAATACAATCCAACCTCATATCTTAGTTGAAAGGCTCCTGCAACAATTTGATTTGAGCAATAATCTGGTGGGTTGGATTCTGGATTTCTTAACCAACAGGACACAGAGAGTAAGGGTCAATGGTACATTGTCTGACCTCAAGTGCTCCTCTACTGGCTCTCTTCAGGGGTGTGTGTTGTCACCACTACTCTTCATCCTGTACACAAACGTGTCGGAGCAGACATGACAACAGACACATTATAAAGTATGCTGATGACTCAGTTATTGTCAGTCTCCTCCAGGATGGTGAGAGTGGCCACGGCCCAGTAGTTGATGATTTTGTTCACTGGTGTGAGGATTCCTACCTGCAGCTGAATACGACAAAAACTAAAGACATGATTATTGACTTTAGGAGGAAAACTCCCAGGCACAAAGTCACCGTACTAAAAGGCCAGACCACCGAATGTGTACAATCCTACAAATATCTTGGGGCGATTATTGATAGTAATTTAAACTTCGAAGAGAACTGTGAAAGGGTGTGCAAAAAGGGTCAGCAACATTTGCATTGCTTGAGAAAACTTGCACGCTTCCAAATTGACCGAACCATAATGACAATGTTTTATCGGGCTTTTATTGAATCTGTTTTACCCTTTTCTTTAGTGTCATGGTTTGGTCAGATTAAACTGAAACAGAGGAAATCCTTGGATCAGGTAGTTAGATGGTCCAGTCGTTTGCTTGGTGAGTCACAGCTGAGCCTGACATCCCTGTACACCAGACAAGTACAGAGGATGGCTACCTCCATTTTAAATGATGACTCCCACCCTTTGCACTGCAGCTTTCAGCTTCTTCCCTCAAGACAGAGGTTTGCTGTCCCAAAAAGTAAAACCCAGCGCTACAAAAACAGCTTTGTTCCTGCTGCTGTCAAAGAGTTGAACAAGCTGTAACAATATATTGCACATAATTTAGGTACCTATTTATTAACTCTATTTTATATTTACTTATTTTTGTAGGATGTTACTTGGGTTCTAAATATGTTATTGGGTTTTAGACCTTTGAGTTTTTAACCTCTTTGACTAGTTTTTTAACTTTTAATCAGAATCAGAATCAGAATCAGCTTTATTGGCCAAGTATGCACAACACATACAAGGAATTTGACTTTGGCTAAAAACTTGCTCTCGTTGTTCAGGTGAAGGATTTAAATAAGGATTCAATGACAACCAGAGTATGTACAGTAAATTACAGTCTGTCCACGTTCCTATAAAAGGATGCAAATATATACAGGAATATATGCAGTTATTTACTCGGACTAACCACACTTTGCAGAAATATATGAAAAAATATACAATCACACAGTATTTCAATGTGGACTCAGATTCAGTGATATAATGTGAATGAAGTAAAAAGCAGTGTGAGAGTTATGTGCAATGTAATAATGGCTGAAAAGTCATGAGTACAGCAAACAGGTAGGACTAGGTGAATGTTAGGAGTTCATCAGAGTGATGGCTTGAGGAAAGAAACTGTTCCTGTGACGGGTGGTTTTGACCTTCAGTGATCTGTAACGACGACCAGAAGATAGAAGTTCAAACAGTTTGTGGCCGGGGTGTGATGGGTCAGCATCACACCCCGGGTCATAATATGACCCTTCTCTCTTACCTCTGGTTTTTCTCCCATCTCTTTGTCTTTTTATACCCTGATTGATGGAGCCTTGAGTATTTTTATCATATTTATAGTCAGCTTCATGTGTGCCTGTGTTTGTGTCTATGTTGAATGTAATTTGTGGCTTGTAAATATGGATGTCACCAGACTGCAAAACAAATCTACCTACGGGTACAAATAAAGTAACCTGAACCTGAACCTCCGGTGATGTCACCGGTCCTTCCTATACAAGGCCGGGGTCGGCCATTTTACAGGCTCTTGCTTGCCTGTGCCTTGGCCGGGGCCTTTTTTCTGGCCACCATATCCAGTGTCATCAATAAAACTGTTCTACAAATCACCTCGCGTCATCTGTGAACCAGGGTAATATCATACATAACAATGACTATAGATGTGAGCGCTGTGTCTGTAGTCGTTCAGGCTGTCTATTGCAGTCTTTCTGGGGATGGGGGATGGTGGAGGCCTTCAGGCATATGGGGACAGTGGCGTGTGTCAGGGAGAGATTGAACAGCTTGGTGAGGATCCCTGCCAGCTGGTCTGCACATGCTTTGACCACCACTCCTGAGATGCTGTCGGGTCTAGCAGCTCTCCGGGGGTTCACTGCTCTGTTTTCTCCTCATCTCATGCTCCTCAAAGCAGATGAAGAAGATGAAGAGGAAAACGAAAATGAAGACACAGAAGTAGAAACACACTGTTATACTTTCTCCTGTTTCTTTTTCAGTTTATTCTTCTGCCAAAAGTAGTAAACACAAGAGCTCCTCTTCTCACCTACATGCGCTCGCCATTGTTGTTGCTAATATGCATGGCTCTTGCTTTTTTCTGCTTTGTATAACCATTGATCATACTGACACATCAGTGCATTTGCACAATCTATCGGGCTGGGGTGAAACCACAGATGACGGTTGGCCTAACAGATTAAAAAAAAGGTGCACGTATACAGTGGATATAAAAAGTCTACACACCCCTGTTCAAATGCTAGGTTTTTATGATGTAAAAAAATGAGACCAAGATAAATCATTTCAAAAAATTTTCCACCATTAATGTAACCTATAACCTGTACAACCCAATTGAAAAACAAATGGAAATCTTTTAAGGGAAAAAATAAAAAACTTACAATAACCTGTTTGCATAAATATGCACACCCTGTTATAACTGGGGATGTGGCTGTGTTCAGAATTAACCAATCACATTCAAACTCATGTTAAATGGGAGTCAGCACACACCTGCCACCATTTAAAGTGCCTCTGATTAACCCCAGATAAAGTTCAGCTGTTCTAGTAGGCTCCTGACAGTTTTGTAGTCACGTCTTACATCACAAGCCATGGTCTGCAGAGAGCTTCCAAAGCATCAGAGGGATCTCATTATTCAAAGGTATCAATCAGGAGAAGGGTACAAAAGAATTTCTAAGGCATTAAATCTACCATAGAACACAGTGAAGACAGTCATCATCACGTGAAGAAAATATGGCACAACGGTAGCATTACCAAGAACTGGATGTCCCTCCAAAATTGATGAAAAGATGAGAAGAAAACTGGTCAGGGTAGCTGCCAAGAGGCCAACCACAGCATTGAAGGAGCTGCAGGAATTTCTGGCAAGTACTGGCTGTTTAGTACATGTGACAACAATCCCCTGTCTAGGGTGGCAAGACGGAAGCCATATCTTATGAAAAAAAAAAAAAAACATCCAAGCCTAGCTACATTTTGCAAAAACATTTGAAATCTCCCAAACACATGTGGGAAAATGTGTTATGGTCTGATGAAACCAAGGTTGAACTTTTTGGCCATAATTCCAAAAGGTATATTTGGTGCAAGCACAACACTGCTCATCACCAAAAGAACACCATACCTACAATGAAGCTGGTGGTGGCGGCATCATGCGTTGGGGCTGTTTTTCTTCAGCTGGAACTGGGGTCTTAGTCATGATGGAGGAATTATGAACAGTTCGAAATATCAGTCAGTGTTGGCACAAAACCTTCAGGCTTCTGCTAAAAAGCTGAAGATGAAGAGGAACTTCATCTTTCAGCACGACAATGACCAAAAGCACACATCCAAATAAACAAAAGAATGGCTTTACCAGAAGAAGATTAAGGTTTTGGAATGGCCCAGCCAGAGTCCAGACCTGAATCCGATCGAACATCTGTGGGGTGATCTGAAGAGGGCTGTGCACAGGAGATGCCCTCGTAATCTGGCAGATTTGGAGCATTTTTGCAAAGAATAGTGGGCAAATATTGCCTCATCAAGATGTGCTACGCTGATAGACTCCTACCCAAAAAGACTGAGTGCTGTAATAAAAGCCAAAGGTGCTGCAACAAAATATTAATTTAAGGGTTGATACAACATTTACCTAGTGTCTTTTAAAATAAATGAAGAACTCAAATATTTGCAGTGACTGAAAGTGTTCAGCCACTGCTGAGAGAGGGTTCCCCTTCATTTTCTGGTGTTCTCAGACTCTTGTTAACACTGCCACTCCAGCCACTCACTTTTCTAGTGTCCTCCCCTTGAAAACTTTGTCCCACCTCTGTATATAAGCAGGCTTCAAACATGTGGAGTGTACAGTGGCTATTATTGTCAGCCTGGTTAGTTTAGCATAAGGCAGATATTGTGCCGTTTGCATCTCTTATTAAACATGTATCCATTTCAAACAACACTGTGAGGTAATGAATGAACCTGTGAAACAAACCAAAACATATATATTACTCCCGGTTATCTGGCCTATTTTTTAGTATTAATTTCCTCCAGGGATTACCACCTTATCGTGGTGGAGGGATTTGTGTGTTCTAGTAATTGCAGGGGCTCCAGTTGCAATCAACATCATTAAACCCCCACTACAAATTAGGTTTATTGGCAAAATGTCCAAACTAGCAGGTGTTTGCAATAAACAAGCCAAACAAAAACAATTTAAATAGCTCAACACAACTATTATTACAAGTGGTTTCTCCAAATCCAATGTAAAATGCAACTTTTAATGACTACTGTAGTCTCAAAATTATTCAAACCCTTCATTATAAGAATTTTCAAAACTTAGTAGCGTACCCTTATGCTGTTATGACCTCCTGCAAATGGGATGCACAATCAGACACCAGCTTCTGGCAGCCCTCCTGAGGAATCCTAGCCCATTCCTCATGGACAAAGGTCTCCCATTCACCAACATTCTTGGGTTTGCATGCTGCAACTGCCTTTTTCAAATCTCACCAGAGAATTTTCAATGGGGTTCAAGTCAGTTGACTGTAATGGCCACTCTAGTATCTTCCAAGACTTCTTCTGAAACCAAGATTTGGTGGATTTTTTTTTTTTTTATTACTTATTTTGTACCCGTAGGTTGATTTGTTTTGCAGACTGGTGACAAACCACCAGCTGCCGGTCGCTGCGTGCGCAAGCGCCCCTTAACTCCCTAACCTGCATGTTTTTGGCATGTGGGAGGAAACCGGACAAATCCCGGAGTAAACCCACGCAAACACGGGGAGAACATGCAAACTCCACACAGATCACTGTTGGCCGGGGGCAGGGATCGAACCCACGATCTCACGGTCCCCGCGATCCCCCAGCCAAGGGTAAAACTGTGCTGCCACAGTGCTAACCACTGCACCACCGTGCAGTGGTTAGCACTGGTTAGCACTGGTTAGTGCAGTGGTGCACTGGTTAGCACCTCAAAATCCGTGCAGGATTTTGAGGTATGCTTGGGCTCATTGTCCTGTTGGAAGGTGCAGTGACGTCCAAGCTTCAGTTTCCTCATAGACGGCATGACATTTTCTCCCAGGATTTCTTGATACTTGATTGAATCCATCTTACCCACCACACGCTGCAGGTTTCCACTGCCAGAGGAAGCAAAGCAGCCCCAGAGCATCACTGAGCCACTGCCATGCTTCACTCTAGGCAGGGTGTTCTTTTTCAGCGTATGCTCCATTCTTCCTCCCCCAGATGATCCATAGCCCTAAAAAGTTCCAGTTTTGCTTCATAGCTCCACAGAACAGAATCCCCAATCCGTTTTGCTTATGTGTATAGATTTGAGCAAATCAGAGTCAACTTTTCTTGTGCTTTTGAATCAGTTGTAGTGTACATCTTGGCATTTGAGCATGCAGTCCTTTAATATTTTGGGGCAGATTTACTAAGGCACTGCAAATTAGCAAGTGTGCAAAGTAGACAGAGCGCCTCAGGGAGTGGCCAATTTTTGCCAGTGATCTACTAACAACACTCAAAATTATGAACACCAACACAGTCACTTCATTTCAATAATGCCCACCCATCCATCAAGAGCACCCCAAAATTGCACACAGGCACAGTCAGCTGATGAGGGAGTGGGTCATCAACACAGGCACAGCCAGTTTGGAGGAGCATAATATATAAAGCTTTTTTAAAAAAGTTTTTGTTTAAGCGCAAACCCCACTAAAATTTTTTATTTTTGTTCATTATAGTTTAAAATTTAGATTGTGGAGCGTGTAAATGAAGAGGCGGATTTGGCTCAGACGATTTATTACACATCTCACACAACAAGCACAGACAGAATGACATCTCAGCAGAGACTCTTCTCTTAAATAAAATGGCATTCCTCTAGAAGCTTCTAACACACAAAAGGTGACCTTTGCGTCACATTGCATTCACTTCATTCATCCTTCACACCTCCCTGTTATCTCACCAGGGAACCCCTGCTCTTTGTTCTTGTCTAAGATGGTACACAATTATGCTCTCCCCATGTGCCGCCATACCACCCCCCCCCCCCCCCGAGCATCTTGGATAGAACAATAGAATAACAGTCCGTATGCTGTGATAGAACCATTAAACATCAGTCCACATGCTGCTTGGGCTTCAGTCTTCTCCCGTATCTGCTGTAACCAGGATTCACCGCCTCCGCGGCGCTGTCATGCTGGGGGGTTGATGTTTGGGGGGGGGAAACTTTTTGTCTGTCCGTGTGGGTGCTCTGGGGAATCTTTTCTCTGGAGAGCTCCCCGTGGGGGTCTTCCACGCCAAGGGGCCCTCGCCAACAGCACCTGCTCGTCCGCCACCACGAAAGCAGGTTTGAGTCTGTCTATGCCAATCTTTTCCCTCCTACCCCCCAAGTCTAGCAAAAAATGCTTATTCCCTGTCTGTGCCCTTTAACCTCAGCATCTTCTCCATCAGGTCTATGGCCGACCCGTCTCCCCACTCGATCCGCGTCAGGAGTCTCTCTGCTCTCTCACCATCCGAGAGTGTGTAGTGCTGGATGAGCGCAGCCTTCAGCGCATCGTACTTGCCGTCGGTTGGTGGCTGATCGAGCAGGCTCTCTACGTGCTGAGCCGTGCGGGCGTCGAGCGTTGCGACCACATAGTGGAACTTGGTGTCATCTGCCGATATCCCCCGGAGGGCGAACTGTGCCTCGATGAGGTGGAACCAGGAGCGCGGGTTGTGCTGCCAAAAATCCAGTAGCTTGATCGCAACAGCACATGCGTGGCTGGGGGTTCCCGACGAGGTTGGCTCCGGGGATCTTTCTTCGTGTTCCATGATTCGTCTTGGGTCACCAGTGTGGAGCGTGTAAATGAAGAGGCAGATTTGGCTCAGACGATTTATTACACATCTCACACAACAAGCACAGACAGAATGACATCTCAGCAGAGACTCTTCTCTTAAATAACATGGCATTCCTCTAGAAGCTTCTCACACAAAAAAGGTGACCTTCGCGTCACATTGCATTCACTTCATTCATCCTTCACACCTCCCTGTTATCTCACCAGGGAACCCCTGCTCTTTGTTCTTGTCTAAGATGGTACACAATTATGCTCTCCCCATGTGCCGCCATAAGATTTTCATTTAACATGGCAGACTTTTGTTTAATATGTATAAATGTAGGATTGTATCTAATTTAATAAAGAACTACTCATGAATAAATTGCTTATTTAACCAACGTGTTTATTCTATTAACATTAGAACCGTCATGGTCTGATGGAAACTCTGGGGTTTTATTATGTGAATAACTTTGTTATAGTAAAATCTACAGGTCTTCCAGTCCATGACTTTTTATAAATGCCATTGAGTTATGGTGTTGCAATTTCGGGGGATATTTCTATGGATCTGTGTGCTCTTTTTGTTAATAATCTCATTGATGTTTTCCTCCTATATTGTGTATCTTGAACTGGGACAGAGAAATAGAGAGAAGAGGGAACTGAATTATCGTTTTATGCACAGCAAAACCAAATACTGTAAATATAGAAAAATGAAGAAAATTGGCAATGTGGAAGATTTTGCTTCAAGAGCGAGGGAGAGCTGAGCAAAACTCCAGATCCCAGTCTAAGAAAAGAGAAAAAAAGGGTCATTATTGGCTGACACCATCTGTATGTCCACTGCAGGTATAAGAGCTCCTATTGTATCCTGTTTTATGGATACAAATTCATATAGTAGGCTGTATACCGTATAAACAAATTAAATTTAAAAAAAGCCTGCCAGCTCATGTCCACTTCAGCATAACACCAATCTCTGTGAGACCGCTGATATTCATATAATCTGTTCTTCTGTCATGCCAAATAAAGTCACAGGCAGAGAGAAGCTTCTGCCATGCGCCCTCGGTTCTTGCCAGTGTCTCCTCCTGGCACCAAGATCGCTATCATGTCAGGCACGGATGAATTAAGACGAGCTTTTTTGGGGTGTTAAATCCTGGCACATTTAGCAGGAGATTGACAACCGCAAGTCATTTAAATACTCCCCTCCCTCAAATTTGCATGTTGACATGACAACTCCCACAAATACATATGCAATGAGGACAGGCGCAAAATTAACATAGTCCACGCCTTTCCACTGCAAATTTTGCCCTGCGCCCTTTAGTAAATCTCAACAGTAGTTTTTTAAGGCCAAAACAGGGTTTTGCTATGGCGCAGCACGTTAGTAAATGCCTCCTCAGGACTCTGGTGGCAGCAGTTGATAGCTTTCTCTTTTTGCCACATCCAGGTAGTGTAGCCACTGTTCCTTTAAGTTTAAACTTGCGAACTCTGCTTCCAACTGTAGCTCTTGGGCTATTCAGTGCTTTTGCTATCTTTTTGTATCATTTTCCTTGTTTGTGCAAAGCAACAATTGCTTCTGAATGAATGAATGAATGAATCTTTATTTCGGATAGATTAAAAGTACAGATTAAGAGAAACTGAATAATATAACAAAGGGGGAAAGAAAATCCAACAAGGTCAAATTAGACAATAACTCCTCTGATTATACAGTTCAACATAAGTTATCCGAAATGGGTGATGGCTGAAGCCGCAGCTTATATTGCCCACCCATATTCCATCCAAGAATTCAAAAGAAAAACAAAACAAGAGTGATTACAATTCAGAACAAAGCTAAGACAAAATGTGACAAAAAACTAAGCAACAACACAACGCAGACTGGATATGACAATCCTTATGTGATTTTACATGTCATCTTGTATATATGTTTGGAGTATTTCTTCCTTTAGTTTTTGTTTAAATTGTCCAAGCGTTGTACATGATTTTAATTCAGGTCCAAAAGCGTTCCACAATCTGACTCCTTGCACTGAAACACAGTGTTGCTTGGTGATAGTTCTCACTGAAGGTTTTTGAAATATACATGTTCCTCTGAAATGATATTGTTTCTCCCTTATTTGGAACAACTTTTGGATATTTGCGGGCAGTGATAGATTCTTCACTTTGAACATTATTACTTCTGTTTTAAAGTCAACCAGATCTTTCAACTTGAGAGCTTTTAATTTAAGAAAAAGTGGGTTTGTTGGTTCCCTGTAAGCAGCTTTGTTTATTATTCTAATAGCTCTCTTCTGAAGCATAAAGACTGGATATATGTTTGTTTTATATGCATTTCCCCATACTTCAGTACAATATGTCATGTATGGGAGTATTAACGAATGATACAAGGTATATAGTGTGGGTTGATTCAGCAAATATTTCACTCTGTGTAGTATTGCAATTGATTTGGATATTTTACCTTTAATATAATTAATATGTGACTTCCAACACAGTTTATTATCAATTATTACTCCAAGAAATTTAGTTTCGGATACCATTTCGATCTCTACACCATTTACACTCAGTTTAGATACTAAGTTGTTGTGATGGTTGTTAAAAACTATAAATATTGTCTTACTTAAATTGAGCGTTAATTTGTTTGAATCAAACCACAGTTTAAGCTTTCCTAATTCCTTTCCGAGTGTATCCAAAAGTTGTTCCAAATTGCTTCCACTGCATAATAGATTAGTGTCATCGGCAAACAATATTAAGTCCATTTTTTCTGAAACTTTACATATATCATTTATATACATATTGAATAACAATGGCCCCAAAACTGAACCCTGTGGGACTCCACAAGTAACCTTCAGTAACTGTGAGTTTTTGTTACCAACACATACATACTGATATCTATTCTTTAAGTAACTACATAACCAGGACAGTGCTACCCCTCTAATACCACAATTTTGTAGTTTCTTTAATAATAAATTATGATCCACTGTATCAAATGCTTTTTTAAGATCCAGGAATACCCCAACTGAATACTCTTTATTTTCTTTGGCAGTTGATATTTTTTCTATAAATTCCATTAGAGCAAATGCAGTTGTCCTCTTGTGTCTGAACCCATATTGCTGCTCACACAATAAATTATTCTTCAGTATGAAGTTGTCAATTCTCTCATAGAATATTTTTTCAAGTATCTTGGAAAATTGCGGCAATAGTGAAATTGGTCTATAGTTTGAGAATTCCCCTCTGTCACCCGTCTTGTATATCGGAATTACTTTAGCTATTTTCATTGCATTGGGAAATATACCTGTTTGGAGAGACAAGTTACAGATATACGTCAGTGGTTTCACTAAGCATTCAATAATAGTTTTGACTAAGAGCATGTCAATACCATCACAGTCCGTAGATGTTTTACTTTTAAACGATTTAACAATTTCAATGACCTCTCTCTCATCTGTGCTCTCCACGAAAATGGAGTCCTCCACAACAGTGCCCTTGCTCATTGCATCACCCGTAGGCGCCGCAACGGGCATCCCTCGAGCCAAACCAGGACCAATGCCAACCAAAAAGTTACTAAATTCATCTGCAGGTGAAGCCGCATTCACACTCCGAGTCGTTCCACTACTCTTCGAAAAATCGGTTGGGCAGCCTGCATTTCTGCCTTCACCTTCAAGAATACCATTAAGCACTGTTCATGTACCTTCAACATTGTCTCTGTTCCCCTCCAGCTCCCCACTGCAATAGTCTCTCCCACCACATCCCACCATATACACTACCATTCAAAAGTTTGGGGTCACTTAGAAATCTCCTTATTTTTGAAAGAAAAGCACTGTTTTTTTCAATGAAGATAACTTTAAACTAACCAGAAATACACTCTAATATCTAATATACATTGCTAATGTGGTAAATGACTATTCTAGCTGCAAATGTCTGGTTTTTGGTGCAATATCTACATAGGTGTATAGAGGCCCATTTCCAGCAACTATCACTCCAGTGTTCTAATGGTACAATGTGTTTGCTCATTGCGTCAGAAGGCTAATGGATGATTAGAAAACCCTTGTGCAATCATGTTAGCACAGCTGAAAACAGTTTAGCTGGTTAGAGAAGCTATAAAACTGACCTTCCTTTGAGCAGGTTGAGTATCTGGAAAAAAATATTATTTCAAATACAAATCATTATTTCTAACCTTGTCAATGTCTTGACTATATTTTCTATTCATTTTACAACTCATGGTAGTAAATAAGTGTGACTTTTCATGGAAAACACAAAATAACTGTCTGGGTGACCCCAAACTTTTGAACGGTAGTGTACGTCAACCTATTTCTGCATGCTCTACACCGCTGCTCCGCCTCTCATGCCCCCCTCTCCAGGAAAGCCCCATATAATAAACTTTTCTTTCCACATGCCCCCTGCAACCCCCCGGTCAACCATGGCCTATCGGCAAATTCATGTCCAAGCCCCTTCCCCACCAATGGACAATCTCCTTCATAAAGAGTGGCAACAATGTTTACAAATGTGTCATAGGCTTCTCTGACCTTTATGGACAATTCTCTTAACTTATCCATATTTCTAACATCCAATCAAATGTCAGTGTCAACAGTGTCATCAGCAAACCTGATGTAACTAATGAAGCCCTTGATTGGTTGCAGCAGGTGTGCTTGAGACCACATCTGATTTGCAAATGTGTGCTCTTATGAGGAATTCTTGTCATGAATTGCCCCAGTGGTAGGGTGGAGAGACCCAGACTCTGGACTGCAGTTTGTGGTATTTATTGAAAATGAAAACACAAAGTCCAAACAGTGCACTAACAGAAAAAAAAAAAAAAAAAAACCAAACAAACTGATCGCAAAAGCAAACTTACAGGCTGAGCTCACCAGAACAGGAGCAGGGTTCTGGTGGAGACAATTGGAGAAACTCCAGCAATGAGAGAGTGAAATCAGTCTTTAAATAGAGCTAGAAACAAATGAAACAAATGTTAGCAGGTGTGGATACCATGAGCGGGCAGGAGGAAACAATGATTACAAACTCGGATCAGCTGGGAGCAATGAGAGGGAGAAGACGGGACTGACAGCTGACAGGAGCACCGCCCACAACAGAGCAAAAAACCCAGAAGTGCCACTGACAGCTGCGGCCCCAGGAAGAGAAAAAACACAACAGAATATGAATACAATGAAATAACAAATAAAGACAAGTAAACTGAAGCATATAAATAACAAAACTACAATGAACGTAAACAGGAAAATAAATCAGAGAGAGAGAGATCACTAAGAAATAATACAGAATAAGTGAAAACCAACCAAGGATAAAATAACAGGAATAGAACTCAAAAATACAACACTATACAAATATGGAAAGAAAGGCAAAGAGACTGAGCAGGGCAGAATCCCCAGATGCTCAGATTGTGACAATTCTATTCAGGAGGGCAGTAGTCTTTGAAAGTAGGATTTAGTGTTGAATTTGGATAAAATCCTTGCAATATTAGTTTTATTTAAGTGTTTAAACTGTTCTTGTGTGATTTGTATATAATAAACACCTGAAAATTTTTAAATTTTGCCCATAAACCTCAAATGCAATGGCGGTTGAATGATTTTGATTACAACTGTATGTTGTCGGGGGCACCTTACTGCTAGTACTTTCTCCCAAGGCAAATTGGTCCTGGGTGAAGGGCCAGACTATGAGCAGTCCAGTGGCTCTCCATGAAAAAGATTACAAGAAGGATCTTTTGTACCCCACCGGGATTGGGAGCCTGAAGGAGTCACATGTGTCCACCCTCTAGTGAGCTCACCACCTGCAAGAGGGTTTATGGGGACATGGTGCTATGTGAATTGAGTGACTGTCTGGGATAGATAGATAGATAGATAGATAGATAGATAGATAGATAGATAGATAGATAGATAGATAGATAGATAGATAGATGGATGTACTTTATTAATCCCAAACTGGGGACTGCGATAGAAGATGGATGAACAGATTTACACTAATGTTCAAAAGTTTGGGGTCACCCAGACAATTTTGTGTTTTCCATGAAAAGTCACACTTTTATTTACCACCATGAGTTGTAAAATGAATAGAAAATATAGTCAAGACATTGACAAGGTTAGAAATAATGATTTGTAATAATAATTTTTTCCTTCAAACTTTGCTTTCGTCAAAGAATCCTCCATTTGCAGCAGTTACAGCATTGCAGACCTTTGGCATTCTAGCTGTTAATTTGTTGAGGTAATCTGGAGAATTCTGATGCAATGAGCAAACACATTGTACCATTAGAACACTGGAGTGATAGTTGCTGGAAATGGGCCTCTATACACCTATGTAGATATTGCACCAAAAACCAGACATTTGCAGCTAGAATAGTCATTTACCACATTAGCAATGTATAGAGTGTATTTCTGATTAGTTTAAAGTTACCATCATTGAAAAAAAAGTGCTTTTCTTTCAAAAATAAGGAAATTTCTAAGTGACCCCAAACTTTTGAACGGTAGTGTATATGTGCTGTGTTTCCTGGTTATTGTCCAACATAATAAACCACTATAATGGGTAGCACCACACCTGTCCAGCTTGCTTGAAAGCTGAGATTGCATTTTGCTTCTGGTGGGTCAGGCCAGTGCTAGTGCATGGCAGCTCCGCTACCACCAGTGTGTGAATGGGTGGATAGCAGGATCTGTAAAGCACTTTGGTCATCCTGAGATGAGCTAAAAGCACCATGTAAGTGAATGCCATTTGCCATTTTCGTGACAGACAGGAAAAACAACTTTATGGACAGGCTGAGACTTTCTGAGCAAAGATGGAAGAAGAAACAAAGACCTCATGTTGATTCACCAAACTGGTGGTCAGGATCTTGTGTTTTGTTTTTATTTTTGTAACATTTTGCATTGTATTTTTTACTTTTGAGAATCTTTTGGGGGGCCATCTAGTCTCAAATATCAACTCTGATTGCAAAATCCAAGTCATTGTTATGTTGGTGTTAATAAATAAATTAAAAAAAGTTTTAGGGTGATTGTCATTATGCCCTGCAGGTGGCTATCAAGGCTGGGTCCTTTTTGTGATGTTCTATAGCAAATCTGGAAGAGTTACACTAGCTCCTCAGACAGAATCAATATAAAGGCTGATTTTTAAGAGAAGTGAGTTGGTATTTTTTCAATAATCACATCACCAATAGATGCATTTCAGAAGGTTAAAGCCTATAAAAACTATTTTTTTCAGTGAATGGAATCCTAAACAACAATCTATTTAAATTGAACACAGCATGGTGACATATTGTCGGCCCAGGAAACACGCACGCAGGCTCAGGTAGATTTGACAGCTTTATTAAACAACGAGGTGAGTGTATGGATGCGTGTGTGAGAGATTAGTGTGTGATGCGGGTGGAGGATGCAAGCCAGGACAGAGCAGCACGTCGTGTGGCCAGACAACCCTATGGGAGAGAGGAGAAAAGGGGTTAGCTAGGAAACCACACGGGAACGTGATCTAGAGCTGTGCTTACTTGCAGAGATGCGGTAGCTGGCGTTGGCAGGTCCCAAGCCTGGGAGACAATGTCCTGCTGTGCGTCCGGGCGAAGCGGTGAGGCAGAGGAGTGGCGGGACGATGGAGGGTAAGTCCGCCGCCAGGTAATCCACCTGTGCATAGGGGAGGCTGATAGAAGAAGATGAGCAGACAATAATGACAGCTTACGTGTCCTTTAGTGTAGATCAGCAGGCCTGATGAGGAGGAAGCTGTTGGGAGATTTCGATATTGGGAGACAGACGGCTCCAGGCTGCAGCTCAGGGCAGGATGGAATAAATAGCAGCACACTAACGAGGAGCAGGTGTGCACGCAGCTGAGGTGGAAGCCCGTGAGCTGCAGGTGATGACAGTACTCTCCCCCCTACCAGCGCCTCCTGGCGCTGGCTTATCTGGGTGTGTCCGGTGAAACTCCGCGATGAGGTCTGGATCCAACACTCATGAAGAGCGCACCCAGGATCTCCACTCTGGCCCATAGCCCTCCCAATCCACCAGGTATTGCAGCCCGCGACCCCGACGCCGGGAGTCCAGAATGGCAGTAACACCCCACGCCGGGTCACCGTCGATCATTCTAGGCGCGGGAGGAGACCTAGGAGGAGGGCAGAGTGAATTGGACACAACAGGCTTAAGCTTGGAGACGTGGAAAGTGGGACAGACACGGAGGGAGGTGGGGAGGGCCAAATGCACAGCCACCGGGTTGATAATTTTGGAGATCACGCAGGGGCCGAGGAATCTCGGGGCCAATTTCTTCTTTTCTCCTTTCAGGTTGATGTCTTGAGACGACAGCCACACCCGCTGACTCACCTGGTAAGCAGGAGCTGGTCTCCTGTGACGATTGGCGGTGGAGCTGTTGCGCGCCGCTGTGCGTAAAAGCGCGTCCTTAGTTTTGGCCCAAATCCTCCGGCAGCACCTGATGTGCGCCTGGACGGAGGGAACGGCTAGCTCACCCTCCTGCTCAGGGAAAACAGGGGGGTTATACCCCAAGGACGCTTCAAAGGGAGACACTCCAGTTGCCGTGGACTGGGCCGAATTATGGGCGTATTCTACCCAGGTCAGGTAGGAGCTCCAGGACGAAGGATTGGAGGATATTACGCAGCGCAGAGCGGCTTCCAACTCCTGGTTCGTGCGCTCGCACTGCCCGTTGGATTGGGGATGGTGACCTGAGGAGAGACTCACCATGGCCCCTAAGGCGCTGCAAAAACTCCTCCAGACCTGGGAGACAAACTGCAGACCCCTGTCCGAGACCACGTCCAGCGGGATACCATGCAGTCTGACGACATGGTGGACCAGTAGATCGGCCGTCTCGCGTGCTGAAGGGAGACCCTGAAGAGGCACAAAATGGGCGGCCTTGGAGAATCTGTCCACAATTGTCAGGACCGTGTCATAGGTGTTAGAGACTGGTAAACCGGTGACGAAGTCAAGGGCGATGTGCGACCAGGGCCTGCCCGGGATTGGCAGGGGCTGGAGTAGACCCACAGGTGGAGAGTTCTGGGTCTTGCCGGTTGCGCACTGGGGACAGGCCCGGACATAGTTGGTAACGTCTTTATGGAGACCTGGCCACCAAAATGAGCGCTGCAGCCAACTCACCAGGCGGGTAATGCCAGGGTGACAAGCGAGTCTGGAGGTGTGGGCCCAATGGATCACCTCACCCCGAACTGCAGATGGAACAAAGAGCCTCCCCTCCGGCCCCCCGCCAGGATCCGGTTCCGTCTTCTGAGCGTCCAGGATCTTGTCCTTAATGGGCCAGGCGATCACTCCTAAGACGCATGACTTGGGCAGGATGGTATGACCGGATTCTTCTGGGCCCTCGGGGGCAAACTGTCTGGAGAGGGCGTCGGGCAGCCCATTCTTTGAGCCTGGACGGTACGTGATGGTGAAGTTGAAACGAGCAAAAAATAGAGACCAGCGCGCCTGGCGGGCATTCAGACGCCTCGCTGACCTCAGGTACTCGAGATTTTTGTGGTCCGTCCAGACCACAAAGGGTTGGGCTGCCCCCTCCAACCAGTGACGCCATTCCTCTAGCGCGAGCTTGACAGCAAGAAGCTCCCTGTCGCCGACGTCATAGTTACGTTCCGCCGCCGTCAGCCGTCGAGAGAAGAAGGCGCAGGGACGCTTGACTCCATCCACCGGCGAGCGCTGAGAAAGCACCGCCCCCACCCCCGTGTCAGATGCGTCAACCTCCACTAAGCACTGAAGCGCAGGATCGACCTGAGTCAGGACCCGGGAGGACGAGAATTCCGCCTGGAGGGTCTTGAAGGCGGTGGCCGCTTCCTCGGACCACTGGAAAGGCACCTTTGATGACGTGAGGCAGGTTAGGGGGGAGACGATGGCGCCGAAATTAGGGATAAAGCGCCGGTAGAAATTTGCAAAGCCAATAAACTGCTGCACCTGCTTCCTGGATGTGGGCGTGGGCTACTCGACCGCCGCTTTAACCTTCGCGGGGTCGGGGAGGATCTGGTTATGTGAAATGACGAACCCCAGGAAGGAGGTGGTACGGGCATAAAACTCGCATTTCTCGGCTTTAATAAACAGCCGGTTCTCCAGCAGCCGTTGCAGGACCCGCCTCACATGGGCCTGGTGTTCATCTCGTGCCTTGGAGAAGATGAGTATATCATCCAGATATACAAAGACGAACACTCCCAGAAAGTCCCGGAGGACGTCGTTGATTAGACGTTGGAAGACGGCAGGTGCGTTGGTGAGCCCAAACGGCATCACGAGATACTCGAAGTGGCTGCTGGGCGTCCTAAAGGCCGTCTTCCACTCGTCTCCCTCCCGGATCCTAACGAGATGGTAAGCGCTGCAGAGGTCAAGCTTGGTGAACCAGGTCGCCCCCTGGAGGGAGTGGAAGGCAGTGTCCATAAGGGGCAGTGTGTAACGGTCCTTAATGGTGATGTCGTTCAGGGCTTTGAAGTCGATACAGGGGCGTAGGGACCCATCTTTCTTTGCCACGAAGAAGAATCCCGCGCCAAGTGGGGATGAAGAGGGGCGGATGATCCCAGCGCTGAGCGACTCCTTAATGTACGTGTCCATTGCTTCTCGCTCCGGTGCAGAGAGGCTGTACAGACGGCCTGACGGCAAGGGGGCCCCCAGGCGGATGTTAATTGCGCAGTCGTAGGGTCGATACGGGGGAAGAGACAAGGCTCTGGACTTACTGAACACCGCCCCTAAGTTGTGGAATTCCTGCGGCACCAAGGTCAGGTCCGGAGGTTCGGAGACGGGCGCTGATGGAGGGGAGGACGGTGCGCACGGCGCCGACTGGAGACAGGTGCCCAAGCAGAAGGTGCTCCAGGACAGGACGCTGCCGGTCCTCCAATCCAGGACAGGGTTATGCAGCCACAGCCAGGGGTATCCCAGGATGACACGGTCCGACAAGGAGGGCAGGACGTAGAAGGACAAATCCTCCCAGTGGTTGCCGGAGACTATGATGGGGACTGGCTTTGTGCGATGTGTAACAGTTCCCAGGGGAGAACGGGAGAGAGTGACCAAGTTTAGGGGGATAGGCAGTGGTTGACATGGTATGCCCAAACGGGTTGCCAGGCTTTTAGAAATAAAGCTCTGCTCTGCCCCGGAATCCACCAGTGCGTGAATGGAGTGCCCAGTGGAGTTGTGGCAGAACCGTAAGGGCAGTGTACAAGAGGATAGGGAGTTAGACCGGTTAGAGTCCGCGAGGACCCCTATAGTGACTCGCGGACCTCCCCGTTTGGCTTAACCGGGCACAGCTCCACGGGATGCTGGTCATCTCCGCAATACATGCAGAGACCCCGTTCCCGCCGGCATTGTCTCTCCGCTAGAGGGAGCCTAGTGCGCCCGATAGCCATGGCCTCTGGTTCATCGGCGGACTCTAGAGCCAGTAACGCCAGGGGGCGAGACTGAGCTGGGCGGAGGGAAGCTCCGCGCGAGCGGCTGGCAGACTTCCGCTCCGCAGCCCGCTCACGTAGCCTGTTGTCCAGGCTAATCGTGAGCGAGATTAGCTCAGAGAGTCGCCCTGGGAGGTCCCGGCCAGCTAGCTCATCCCTCAGACCAGAGTTGAGGCTACGGAGGAAAACGCTGCAGAGAGATGCCTCTCCCCAGCCCACCTCCTCCGCTGCCACCCGGAAGTCGACCGCGTATTCCGCCACTGACCGGCCTCCCTGTTGGAGACCGAGAAGCCGGTCAGCGAGGACGCTGTCGAGACGGGAATGGTCAAAAACCTCTAGAAAGTCCCGCATGAACCAGTCATATGAGAGGTTAGCGTAACTGGGCTTCGTCATTACGGCGTAAGCCCAAGTTAACGCTCGCCCCTCGAGAAGATTGGCCATGTAACCGATTCGGCTGTGGTCTGGGGGGAAATCCCCGGGGACGCGCAGAAACACCGACTCACACTGCAGGATAAACCCCTTCGCTCCACCGAGTTTCCCGCTGAAGCGAGCGGGGGTTGGGATGGGTGTGAGACGGGTTGGCGCCCCCGAGCCAGGCTGGCCAGCTGAGGAGACAGCCGGAGCCGCGGCACCAGAAGGACCCGGAGGGAAGGACCGTGGAGGATCCAGGCGGTCTAACCGGTCAGTAATTAATGTCAATTGATTTAATATCACCTGCTGTTGGTGAGCTATCATAACCACCCGAGCCTCGAGGGTGGAAAAACGGCGTGCGAGCCCACTGTCCGCTGGGCAGCCTTGCTGGAGCCGTACTGACATATTGTTGGCCCAGGAAACACGCATGCAGGCTCAGGTAGATTTGACAGCTTTATTAAACAACAAGGTGAGTGTATGGATGCGTGTGTGAGAGATTAGTGTGTGATGCGGGTGGAGGATGCTCCAGGCTGCAGCTCAGGGCAGGATGGAATAAATAGCAGCACACTAACGAGGAGCAGGTGTGCACGCAGCTGAGGTGGAAGCCCGTGAGCTGCGGGTGATGACACATGGGGAGTAAGTTCTTTATGCAAAAAGAGAATGACTTTTGTAAATGTGAAATTTCCAAAAACTGACTAAGCTCAAATGATTTTATTGATTTATCACAGAGATAATGAAAATGCCATGTCAAACAATTCCTATGAAGTAAGCACATTACAGTAGCATCTATCCCCACTAGTTTGATCTAGTCTGTTTTTTCTTTTTGACAGAATTTTTTTTTTTTTTTCAAATTGACATCAGTTTTAGTCATAGGTAATGGACAGTAACCGCTTTCAACCTCTAAAAATGTGTGCTGCACACTGTGGGTAGCATTACAAAAGAGATAGTTGCAAAACCAAGCAGTCTTGTAGCTAGTCAGTGTGATACTCGAACCTAACAGTGCTTTATTTCTGTGGAGCAGCAGTTGTTCCCATCAACCCTCTGTTTTAAAAGCAAATCACTTGCAATCATCATCAAAATTTGAACTACCCAAGGAATAACAGAGAAAAAACTTTTAACTTCTTGATTAGGGATGCATTAGGCATTTCCTGCATGGGTGACTACGTCATGTTAATAAAGTTTCCTCATCCTCCTGCTTGCTTGGGCATGATTAAATCCGTGGGGGCTTTTAAAAGTCAGACTTATATGAGTTCAGGGTCTGGGAATTTCATATAGATGTGAGAACATACTTGGCTCACTGGGTTTTTGTGAAGAGGCTGCGTAACCGACCTGAGGAACTTCACATCATTTCATCTCAATTTATCCACACAGCAGATGAAAGAAATGGATGAATGAAAGGAGGGCTGACATTAAAGCAGAGCCAGCTGCTTTTGAAGGCATCCGCGGAGCTCTGTAAACAGAACTTTAATTTGATTAAGATTACGGTACAGCTGAATGAATCCTGTGAAACGGTATATGCATCAAAGGGCCATTAGTTAAATTGGGCCTGTTTAATAGTTTTATAGGTGAGGAAGTGCCAGGAATCTCTGGCAGGCAGGTATGTTTGACTCAGAACGCTGAAAGGACTTAGGTGCAAGATGATCTATTAAACAAGGAATCAAATAAATAGTGACAGGAAGGCAGGCTCCGGACCTCTGAGGGGTGCTCCGAGCTTTTCCAGGAAATATTTGGGGAGGTGCATTTCAAGGCGTGCATCATGACGTATGTGTTGACGTCGGACCACGTGACTGGGTCAGGAAGACGTTCGTGATTTTGTACGCAAGTGAGCAGCGGTAGCCAGTGGAAATCCCCGTCCCTCACGTTTTGTGTTGTCATGTTTGACTGTGTAAGAGATTTGTCACAGCCAATTTTCACATGGAGGCAGCAGCAAAAAGATGGAATTCTCCTGTTTGGGAACATTTTGAGTGAATTTCATTTCTCCCATTGATGCATTTTCCACAAATAGTGAATACTTAATACAGCTGAAGTGATGACTTAGTGGTAAAGCATTTGCACTACAAGCTAGAGGCCTGGGTTTGAATCCCAGCTGTGTCATTCTTGTCATTTTATTTTTATTTGCAAGGTGAAGTTTCTGTTGTGTTTCAAAGAGCTTGGATCATTATTATGCATCATTATGCTGAGGTACTATTGCTATTGTGCCCTGCATGAGAATAAGGCCAGAGCTGAACATACTGGGACAGTATAAGACTGTTGAAAATTTATTATTTCTTAATAAAAACGGATAAGTAGTACAAGCACATGAAGTAACAGACACATTCACTGGAGTCACACCAGTTTTATTATTTCTTTTTTCCCTTATGATCATTGATATTTCTTAAACCCTTGCACTCTGGTCAAGTTCCCTAAAAACGCCAAAAAATAACATACCCAAAGTAAATCAAAAGCTGTTCTTCAACCCTTTGCAGCGTCTTTATGGGGTTGGTCTCAATTAAAAGAAAACACTTTGAATTTTTTGGCAAAACAGTCATAATCTCTCTAAGTGCTCCGGCCACTGAGTAACAGTCATCTAAACATACTGAACTTGAAGAAAATAAATTTTGCCTGAGTGTTTTTTTGGATACAAATGCTTGCAAATAACACACAGCTTCAGATCCGGGCTGGAAAATGCAACAGAAATGTAGAACCAAGTGTTATCCAGCTGAGGTCAAAATTTTGTAACAATACCACAAAAAATGAATATATTACACAGCTTTTTTTCTTAGGTTGTTCCCAGGTGTTTTTGAACTGTGCCAAATTGTGCCAAATGGCACAGTTTGGAAAAACTTCTGTAACTTTTGAATGATTCAATATAGAAGCTTGATCTTGGGCTCTAATGAAAGGTGACACTCAGGGCTGTGTGTGTGTGTGTGTGGGGGGGGTTGTTTATTCATTCATTCATGAATGCATGAACAAACAAGCCCCCACACACAAAGAAGCATGCCACGTAAAAAATGTGTGGCTTTTTTTTTTTTACAAGAAAAAATAACCTACAGTGCACTAAAAATTATTCTAAAATATCTGTAATGTAGAAGATAACAACTCCCACCCCCCACCCCCCCGCTACAGAGGACGGACATCGCCCATCGCCACATGACTGTTCCGTCATGTGGCGATGTGGCGACCGCGGCGCACAGTCCCCACGGTCTACTATGCACAGTTATACTGAAATATCTGCAATATATCTGCAATCCACTACAGAAGAGTAGCGGGGGGGGGGGGCGTTCACGGTCCGGACTCGGCGCACGAACTGTGTACCACGTGGCGCACAAAGTCCGAAGTCCGTGCGCCGCGGTCTACTACGCACAGTTGTAATTTACCGATCGGTCAAAAGTCATTTTTGATTACAATTTTCAGGGATAAAGAATAATTTAGCTTATAACACTTACTTGTTCACAACAGCAGCATAGCTGGCGAACTTCTCTTCCTCATTGTCAGACAAACATGAAGCTGGTCCGCTTGTTACGGACTCGTGGTTCTGGTCATGTGACCCGGTCAAACCATAATTCCATTATTGCCGTTTTGCGCTTCCATGATTGCGGTTTTGGCAAACGATTTTTCAAAACAAATAACAGTAGTAAGAAAAAAAGACTGCCGAACGCCTGTGTGTCACCCAGCCTTCGTCGTCGGCCTCCGTCGGTCTATGATGACCATGGAAGAGAATCCTAAACGTCTACTCTGCTGGGACAGCACCGCCTGTGGCTGAACAGGCCGATGCGCGAATGGCAGTCCCTGTTACACAGGTCGCACTTGTGGGTGGTCTCCGTGCTGCTGGGTCTGTGGCGGTTCTTCCTGCGGGTCCTTTTTTCATCTGCTGCAGCAGTCAGTCTCTCTTCACCAAGCTTTACACAAAACAGCTTTCGAACTTCTGTGCTTCAATTGGCTGGCTGTATTCGCAGCCGTTGGTAGGCGGGTCCTTCTTGCTAGGTTTTCAGTCATTGGTTCTTCAAGGTTTCAGAAACCCAATTCAAGGCTCTTATTAGTCGAATGAGAGGTCAATCACATCTAAACCAATCAAAGCACTCCTTTGGCTTTCTGCTCGTGGCTGTGTCTGTAGTGGAAGAACGGAAATGCAGCTTTTTTTTTTTCAGTGCCTGCTAGGACGCACATTGTGCGTACTAGGACGCCCTCGTGCGCCCTAGGACACAGAGACATGCCCGCCCGCAGTACACCGAAGTGCAACAGGTTAAAATTCAATTCAATTCAATTCAACTTTATTTATATAGCGCCATTTCACAACAACAGTCATCTCATAGCACTATCAACTGTAGGGGGGACCCCCACAGTTGCAGAAAGACCCCAGCAATAAAAGGCAGCACATTTATTGAAATTGAAAAAAAAAACACATTAACTCAATAATGCCCTTGTAAAAATCTGCGTGCTGTATACTTTGTCGACTACATGGCCAAGTAGAGCAAATGAAGTTTCACATGAGGCCTCGTCTATATGAACCATTTTGATGGAAAGGCTCAAGTGTTCAAGAAAGCCTCAACTACTCATAACTAAGTAGTTTATTTAGCGAATGCAAAGTCCTTAAGCCAAGCAGTTGCCTCCTGGTTTGCTGTATGGAGGGTGTGTAATCCTCCTTCCAGTCTTTGGAGCGGGCAAGCCTCTATGATGTGTTCCATTGTTTGCTCCTCTCCACATGCGCACAGTGGGCTAGGGCTACTGCCCCATCTGTAAAGGCTGGCCAAGCAGGGGCCATGTCCAGTCCTGAAGCGATTGAGTGTAGACCACTGTCTCCTTGGGAGGTTGGTGCCCGGGACCTGTTGGTTGGGGTTTATCACCAGCTGTTTGTTTGGGACCTCCTTGGTCTCCCATTCCTCTTGCCAAGCTGTCTGGATGGTAAAGTCAGCTGGGGGAGGGTTTTTCCAAATCGGCCGTCTGGATGAAAGTCGGGCAGTGGGTGGAGTGTAGATATCTGCATGGATTGGTAAGTGAGGAGAATCTTTAACTTTTTGGAGCATCCTTTGAGTTAATGCTGCTCGCCGGATGTGTGGAGGGGCTATGTTTGACAGTACAGAGAGCCAGGGGAGTGGTGTTGAGCGGATTGTTCCAGTTATAGTTCTCATGGTTGTGTTGAGCTGGGTGTCTACATGGTGTGTGTAAGATGACCTGGACCAGACAGGGGCACAATATTCTGCTACAGAGTATGAAAGGGCCAGTGCTGAGGTGCGCAGGGTGGAGACTGCCGCCCCCCATTTTGCACCAGCGAGCTTGCAGAGCAGGTTGTTTCGTACCTTCACCTTAGCAGCCGTCCCCTTTAGATGTTCCTTGAAGGATAAGGTCCTATCAAGGGTCACTCCAAGATAAGTTGGATCTGGGGCATGCTTAAGCTTGAGTCCGCTCAGGTGGATGTTTAGTTCTCTGGCAGCTTTTGCATTGTGGAGATGGAATACACTGGAGACGGTTTTTGCTGGGCTTGGTTTTAGGCGCCAGATTTTGCAGAACTGGTCCAGTTTGGCAAGATCTTCCGTGAGCACCCGTTCCAGTGGTTCAAAGTCTGGTGCTTGGAATGCCAAACAGATGTCGTCTGCATAGGTGAATTTGCGGGATTTTGTAGTAGGCAGGTCGTTTATGTAGAGGTTGAACAGAGTTGGAGCTAGAACTGAGCCTTGTGGGAGTCCGTTTTTCTGCATTCTCCATGCACTTGTCTTCTGACTGAGGTGGACTCTGAACCTTCGGTTGGTCAGCAGGGTTTTTATAATTGCTGTTGCCCAAGCAGGGATCGCCTTTATAAGTTTCAGGAGGAGGCCTTTGTGCCAGACCGTATCATAGGCGGCTGTAAGGTCGAGAAACACAGCCCCTGTCTTCAGTCTGCTCTCGAAGCCATTTTCGATGAAGGTGGTTAGGGCCAGTACTTGTTCTCCTGTACTGCGGTCCTTGCGGAAACCTGCTTGATCCACACTTAGAATATCCTCTACCTCTGGGGAAATGCGTTGCAGAATTAGGCGCTCCATGATTTTGTAAGGAACGCTGAGTAGGGAGATTGGGCGGTAGCTTGCTGGTAATTTGTGGTCTTTGCCAGGTTTTGGGATGGCAATGACCTTTGCTGTCCGCCATTTCTTTGGGATCGAGTTTGTTTGTGTGATCCTTGTGTAGAATTGTGTCAACCAGGTTAGGGCTCGGGGGCCAAGATTTTTCATGAATTCTGGGAAGATGTTATCGTATCCTGCTGCCTTTCCACATTTCAGGCTCTGTAGGACTTTCTCCAGTTCAGCAGCCTCGAAGGGTTCAGGGTTCGTTTCCTCTACAGGCATTTTTTGGTGTTTTTTTTTAGCTCAGTTGTAACTGCTCTTTTGGTGTCTTTGTCTTGGGGTGCTTTGGCGATAGTCAGTAGGTGGGATGCAACTTGGTTGGGTGTGACGGATGCTCGGCTTTGGCTAGGGGGCTTCTGTGCAGCTCCTAGGCGACAGATGAGGCTCCAACATTTCCTGCTAGAGTGGGTAAAGCTCCGGTCAGCAACTGTCTCCTCCCATTTCTTTCGCCGAGCTGTATTTAGCGATTCAATGAGATGGTCTGCTATCTCTGGGTCCCCTGATGTTTGATAGGATTGTAGGAGGGCAGCACTTTCTCCGTCCAAACATGGGACATAGAGGGGTCGGTAGCCTCGTGGGATTGCAGTATGGGCAGCCTTGAAGATTGCGCTGCAGAAGCGGTTGTATGCTTCATCTACAGTGATGGTGTGGAGTGGGATGGTAACAACGCTCCGGTCCAGAGTTTCACTGAATTTCTTCCAGTTGGCTTTGCGGAAGTTCCAGCGCATCTTCCTTGGGCTGTATATGACTGGAAGTTGTAGGCCAATGTGTACAAGCAGGGGCCGGTGTTGGCTGTGTGGAAAATCATCAAGAATGAGGATCTGTGTAGGATATGGCTCCCCATTCAAAGAGCTGACCCAACACAGGTCAGGAGAATAGTCCTTCTTCCACCTAGCAGAGTGGAAGGTTCCTCTTTGTTTGGGGTCGTATATCAAAGCGAGGTCATTTCTGGATGCCCAGTCTGAAAGTGCCTTCCCATCACTGTCCACTGCTGGGTACCCCCAGTCAGGGTGATGGCTGTTAAAGTCCCTAAGTTACTAAGTAGTAACTTAGAGGTAACAAATCTGTCCTGTAATTGGGAAGCTGGAGTTCAAGTCCCACCTGGGTCATTCTAATAATTTATTTTTATTTGCACAGTAAAGTGTCTGTTGTGTTTCAAAGAGCTTGGATACAACAATAACACATCATTATGCTGAGGCACTATTGTGCCCTGCATAACAACAAGGACAGAGATGAATGTACTGAGAAAGACAGTATGACTGTTGAAAAGTAATTATTTCTTAAAAAAATGGATAAGTAGCGCAAGCACATTCACTGTAGTCGCCTCAGTCTTATTATTTTTTTGCCTTATGATCATTGATATTTCTTAAAAGACAGTGCATTTATTGAAATGAAAAAATACACATTAAACAAATAATACCCTTGTAAAAATCAGCATGTTGTATACGTTTTGTCCACTAGATGGCCTGGTAGAGAAAATGAAGTCCCACATGAGGCCTTGCCTATATGAGCCATTTTGATGAAAGGCCTCAAGTCCTCCAGAAAGCCTCATTTGGCCATCACTACAAATAAACACACAGCACAGGGGGCTGAGGACAACACTCAACAGATCAGATGAAAATCTCTTACAGGCAAACAGGTCACAGGGAAAACCACAGGGTAGCAACGACAATGACGCCACACCAGAACCCAAACTCAGACAGACATAAATAGGGTAACTGATAATCACAAACACAGGCCAGCTGAGAGAACAATCAAGGGCTAAATGGTAACACACATGGGGGAAATGTCTACAGGTATAGAAACATGAGGGACTGGAGACAATAGGTGAACAAATATACACACACAAGACCCAAAACCAGAAAAAGGACAAGACCAAGGGCAGGGGGAACACAAAGAACACAATCAACACTATAAACATACAACACAAAAGACAAGGCAGAGAAGATCATAACAGAACTCAAGACTAAAATAATAAATATGATGACCATACTAAGACTAAGACAGAAATAATGATGACATAAAAACCTGAACAAAGGACAAAGCATGATAATCATAATAATAATAATGCTAATCAACGGAAAAACAACAAAGGACCTCCTACAATAAGGGGCAGACTAGAAAAAAAAGATAAATAAACAAGAACACAAAGGACATAAGAACTAAGGGCAGACAAGGGAATGAAACTGAACATGCAACATAACCAAGAACTAAGAAACACCACTACTGACAATGAAACCAAATAACAAAAGGAGTCCAAAAATAACAAAAAGTGTGTACATGGCTGCCAACCATGTCCAGAACGTAATGACAATAAAGACACACAGGGGACGAGCACAACAGACCAGGGGAAACACAAAAGACACACAATGCCAGTAATAATAATCTGTGGGAAGTGCGGAATAAAGAGGCTGAATTGCTTTTTAATTCAGATTTATTCAAGCATCCATTCCCAGCCTTTTCTCCCCATGAGCAAAAAGAGGCTGAGTTACATCCAAGCTTCACATTTATACCATTTCACACAAAGGCTTTTCACACAACTGCATCACACCAAGGAAGGGTGTTGACTGAGGAAGAGAGTGGTTATTTGATCCTTGTGGGGGCTCCGAGACGCTCCCCCTGGGGGGTCTGCCGCGTCGAGGCGCCCTCGCTACCGGTACAGACTCGTGATTCGTCACGAAAGCAGGTTTTAATCTGTCAATACTAATTGTCTCCTTTCGGCCTCCCAAATCCAGCACAAAATGCTTATCCCGTCTCCAGCACTCTATATGGCCCATCATATGGCGGTCTGAGTGTTGATTTTAGAGCCTCGTGCCTGACAAAAACGAACTCAGCATTTTTTAAAGCTTTGGGAACAAAAACGCGCGGAAAAGCGTGATGAACGGGGCCCGGGAGCATGTCCGCTCCTGTGCCGACTAGTGGCCCAAGAGCCGGTAAAGGGGGCGGCTCCGGGTGCTCTGGTAAAAATTCGCCTGGCAGCCTGAGAGGTTGTGCGAACACTAGCTCCGCTGGGGAGGCATCTAAGTCCTCCTTGGGCGCAGAACGCAACCCTAATAAGACCCATGGAAGTTTGTTTACCCAATCTGCATCCGTGAGCGACGCTCTGAGGGCTGCCTTCAAAGACCTATGAAAACGCTCGCATAAACCATTGGCCTGAGGGTGATAAGCCGTAGTGCGGTGAATCTTTGCTCCTAATCCGTTGGCCATCGCTGACCAAAGCTCAGAGACAAATTGAGGCCCTCTATCGGACGTAATATCGGACGGGACCCCAAAACGCGCTACCCAGGCCGTTAAAAAAACGCGAGCCACTTTCGCGGCCATTGTCGACGCCAGTGGGACCACTTCCGGCCAGCGTGTGGTTCGGTCCACCATTGTCAAAAGATGCGTGAACCCCTGCGACGACTGTAGGGGGCCCACGAGGTCGACATGCACATGATCGAACCTCCTGGCCGGAATGCGAAATGTTTCCAAAGGAGCTCTTGTGTGCTTGTGGATTTTGGCCCGCCGACAGGACATGCAGGCCTTTGCCCACTCTTTCATGTGCTTGCGCATGCCCGGCCAAACAAACTTTTCCGCCACCATTTTCACAGAAGCGCACACTCCCGGGTGCGCCAGCGAGTGGACCGAGTCAAAAACGCGGCGGCGCCACACGGCTGGGACCACCGGGCGTGGGCGCCCGGTCAATACATCGCAGATTAGGGGGGGCGTACCGGCTTGCAAACACTTGCTCTCCAGCCTTAACCCTGTTGGTCCAGACTGAAGCACGCGCACGTTTGCATCTGCCCCTTGCTCCGCCGCCATGGCTGCATAATCTATCTCCACGTGCACTGGGGCTGCGCGCACTCCCGTGCTGCTACTCTGCTGCACGGTCGCGGTGGCCTGATCTGCCTCTGCGCGCGCCGGTTCCGTGACCGTGCGGGAGAGGCAGTCTGCCACTACGTTGAGTTTACCTGCTACAGGCCGAATATCAGTGGTAAATTCCGAAATTGCGGCCAGCTGCCTCTGTTGCCGGCCTGACCACGGATCTGAAATTTTGGACATGGTGTACGTGAGCGGCTTGTGGTCCACAAAAGTGGTGAAACGCTGCCCTTCCAGCCAGAACTGGAAGTGGTGAATAGCCAAATGAAGCGCCAACAGCTCTCTGTCAAACGCGCTGTATTTTCGCTCGGCTTCGCTCAAGGATTTGCTGAAAAAAGCCAGCGGTTGCCAAACCCCGGCAACCTGCTGCTCTATCACATCCCTATGGCCACCTCTGACGCGTCGGTCGTTAGTGCGATTCGTGCCGATGGGTCAGGGTGAGCCAGGAGCGCAGCATCAGCCAAGGCTTTTTTCACCTCTGTGAACGCGTGCTCCCGCTCTGGAGACCATTCCATAGTATTGGAAGGTTTTTGTTTCTTGAGCGCGGCATATAATGGCTGCATGAGATGCGCAGCGTGGGGTAGGAAACGGTTATAAAAATTCACCATCCCTAAGAATTCCTGCAATGACTTGACCGTTTGTGGTCGGGGAAAATCTGCCACTGCGCGCACTTTATCCGGTAACGGAACCGCCTCTTCTGGGGAGACGCCGTGGCCCCAAAAATCCATCTGCGCGACGCCGAACCGGCACTTGGCGGGGTTAATTATTAAGCCGTGCTCTCCCAACCTCCTAAAGACCGCCGTGAGGTGTTTTTCATGTTCTTCCTCCGAAATACTGGCGACCAAAATGTCGTCGAGGTACACGAACACGAACGGGAGATCGCGTAACACGGCGTCCATCATCCGCTGGAACGTTTGCGCCGCCCCTTTAAGCCCAAACGGCATGCGTAGAAACTCAAAAAGTCCGAACGGGGTTATTACCGCTGTTTTAGGAATGTCCTCGGGCCGGACCGGAACTTGATGGTAGCCACGAACCAGGTCTATTTTGGAAAAAATGCGTGCCCCCACTAGGTGTATTGAAAAATCCTGGATGTGTGGGATGGGGTAACAATCATGCGCTGTGGCGTTGTTCAGCCTGCGGTAGTCGCCGCATGGTCTCCAGGAGCCGTCAGCTTTCGGAACCATATGTAGCGGCGAAGCCCATGGGCTTTTCGAATGGCGAATGATGCCCAGCCTCTCTAGGCTGGCGAACTCTTCGCGCGCTATAGAGAGCTTGGCACCATCCAAGCGCCGAGCCTTCGCAAAGACGGGGGGGCCAGTTGTAGTGATAAAATGCTCCACCCCGTGTTTCGCGACCGTTGCTGAAAAAGTGGGTACAGTGAGTGCTGGAAATTGGGTGAGGAGTGTGTGGAACTTACCACCTGCTGCGGCGACGTTGGTCTGTACTGGTGGTGGGGACACTCGCGCTGAACAGGGGAGAGAGTAGAAAGAGAGTGCATTTACCAGCCGCCTATTGGCAAGATCAACTAACAGACCATGTGAGCACAGAAAATCAGCACCTAACATGTTGAAACTCACCGCCGCTATGACAAAAGTCCATTCATATGTGCGGCCATACAAGCGTAAAGACAGAGTCCTTTTCCCGTAGATGTTGATGCTCGAGCCGTTTGCTGCCGTTGCTCTGCTACCACGGGGTCCAGCCACCCAGTCAGCATAGGTTGGGGTGACGAAACTCACTTGGGCCCCGGTGTCTATGAGGAACTCCCACCCGGAGCTCGCATCCGTGATGTAGAGCAACTTGCTGTTTTCGCCGAGAGTCGAAGCTGCTAACGACCCTCGGTCTTGCCGTTTCCCAAACACCTGAAGCTGCATGGCGGCACACACCTGCGTGCCCTCTCGGCGAACCTCCGATGATAAAAACAGAGGTCATCTCCTCCGCTGCGTCGGGGCCGCGCCTCTGCCGCTGAACCATCACCTCCACCGCGTCGAGGCCACACCGCTGCCGTTGTTGGCAGGATTGGGTCTGCTGCCTCAGGCTCCCCGCTGCCTTGGGTTGCCGCTGCGGTCGTCTGCTCGCCGCAGGCGTCCAGGAGCCTCTCTGCCTCCTGGGCCAGCTCCTGGAATTCTTCCTGGGTCTCACAACGTGCGCTGGCCAGCGTCCCTCTCATGTGCGCCGGGAGGTTAGTTAGGAAGATAAACTGGAAAAGGAAGCCATCATTGTCTGACCCCCTCAGCCGCAGCATGTCTTCCATCGGGGCGGTGGGCCTGTGTCCTCCTTGGTCGAGCAGAGCCAGGAGCCTCCTAGCCCTCACTTAGGCTGAGGGCGTGAAAAACTTGATGAGGGTAGCTTTCAACCTGTCGTATTTGTCGCGGGCGGGTGGCTGCTGTACCAAGCTCTGCACGCACCGAACTGTGCGATTGTTGAGCCTAGCGATGACATGGTGGAACTTGGTGTCATCTGCCGTTATCCCTGCGAGTGCGAACTGCGACTCCGCTTGTAGGAACCACGACTGTGGGTTGTCCTGCCAGAATTCTGGCAGTTTGACGGCGACGGCGCTCACCAGGGCGGACTCCAGCGAGCCCGGGACTCGGAGATCTTCTCCAGCATTCTCCACGTCTATGGGTCACCAATGTGGGAAGTGCGGAATAAAGAGGCTGAATTGCTTTTTAATTCAGATTTATTCAAGCATCCATTCCCAGCCTTTTCTCCCCATGAGCAAAAAGAGGCTGAGTTACATCCAAGCTTCACATTTATACCATTTCACACAAAGGCTTTTCACACAACTGCATCACACCAAGGAAGGGTAACATATCCCCGTCAAAACCCCTTATTGACATTTGTCCTCTCTCCAGCCTTCAGTCCTCCACCTGCCTCCTGGAGTCGGGAAGTCCCTTCATCACACCCCCGTCCTCTCGTTGCCCCCCGCAGGTGGTCCAGACTTATTGTCCTCTTCAGTCGTGAGGTCAATCCTCATATGTAATCTCAGCATCCCTTTTATGCTTAAACATATGTAGGCACAAATACACAGCCACAAATCATAACAAGGGAAAAAACAACATGACTAGAGACCAGGGAACAAAAGGACAATGAGGCTAATAATAAAAATAAACAAAGAATAGTCCAAAAGGAACATGAAAGGCAACAATGATAAGAATAATACCAATGGAAAAAACAAGGAAACCACAATGAACAGAAAGTATGGGCACTGTCCCAGAGGATGCCCAGATCATAACAGGAAGTGGGTGTTTTTTTGTTTAAACTGTGGGACCTTTGTGTATATATTTGTTGTTTTGTTTTTTTTTTGGGGGGGAGAGCTGTTAGGGAAGTGTCCATATGTCTTGGACACCCGGGTAAAGAGAGGTGCAGAGCTGTCAACTGATCACTACCTGGTGGTGAGTTGGATCCGATGGCAGGGGAGGAAGCCATTCAGACCTGGTAGACCCAAACGTATAGTGAGGGTGTGCTGGGAACGTCTGGCTGAGGCCCCTGTCCGGGAGGTCTTCAACTCCCATCTCCGGAAGAACTTCAACCACATTCTGGAGACATGGAGTCTGAATGGGCCATGTTCTCCACCTCTGTTGTTGAAGCGGCGGCCCAGAGCTGTGGCCGCAAGGTGGTCGGTGCATCTCGTGGTGGCAACCCCCGAACCAAGTGGTGGACACCAGTGGTGAGGGGGGCCACTAAGCTGAAGAAGGAGTCCTATCAAGCTTGGTTGGCTTGTGGGACTCCCGAAGCAGCTGAAGTGTACTGGCAGGCAAAGCGGAGTGCAGCTCGGGTGGTTGCTGAAGCAAAAACCGGGGTATGGGAGGAGTTCGGTGAGGCCATGGAACAAGACTTTCGGTCGGCCTCAAAGAGATTCTGGCAAACTGTCCGGCGGCTCAGGAGGGGAAAGCAGCTCCCTGTCCACACTGTGTATGGTGCAGATGGGACACTGTTGACTTCGACTGGGGATATCGTCGGGCGGTGGAAGGAATACTTTGAGGATCTCCTCAGTCCCACTGATACGCCTTCCACAGAGGAAGCAGGGTTTGGGGACGAGGGGGATGACTCGCCTATCACAGGGGCTGAGGTCGCCAAGGTGGTTAAAAATCTCCTTGGTGGCCGGGCCCCAGGGGTGAACGACATTCAGAATCAGAATCAGAATCAGAATCAGAATCAGGTTTATTGCCATTGTTCATGTAGTACACAAACTAGGAATTTGTCTCGGTACAATGCTGCAACATTAAACATGATAAGATAAGAGAAATAAACTATACATGTAATAAAGTGTAGGATAAGATTAAGTGATACTGGTCAACAGTTAAAATATATATTAGCCAGCAGCAGATACTGTGGAGAACTATATAGTGCAGTCGGTAATGCAGGAAGAAAACAGTGATGATTGACATGAGTCTGGTTGAGCTGCTGTACATGGTGCACGAGAGTCACTTAGTGTTCAGCAGTCTAATGGCAGAGGGGAAGAAGCTGTTCATGTGACGGGAGGTTTTAGTCTGGATGGACCGAAGTCTTCTACCAGAGGGGAGGGGGGCAAACAGTACGTGACCAGGGTGTGAGGGATCGGCTATGATCCGGCCAGCACGCCTCCGGGTCCTGGAGATGTACAGATCCTGGAGAGATGGGAGCTTGCAGCCGATCACCTTCTCAGCAGTGCGCACGACGCGCTGCAGCCTTAGTCTGTCCCTGGCAGTGGCTCCTGCGTACCACACGGTTATGGAGGTGGTGAGGATGGACTCGATGATGGCTGTGTAGAACTGCACTAACATCTTGGTGGGTAGCTTGAGCTTCCTCAGCTGCCGCAGGAAGAACATCCTCTGCTGGGCTTTTTTGATGAGTGAGCTGATGGTCAGCTCCCATTTGAGGTCCCTGGTGATGGTAGTGCCTAGGAAGCGGAAGGAATCAGCAGTGGTGATGGGAGAGCCTGAGAGGGTGAGGGGGGGCAGAGGAGTAGTGACTTTCCTGAAGTCTACAATCATCTCCACTGTCTTCAGAGCGTTCAGCTGCAGGTTGTTATTGCTGCACCAGGACGCCAGCTGGGCCACCTCTCTCCTGTAGGCGGACTCGTCGCCGTTGGAGATGAGCCCGATGAGGGTGGTGTCGTCCGCAAACTTGATCAACTTGACAGACTGGTGGCTGGAGGTGCAGGAGTTGGTGTAAAGGGAGAAGAGTAGGGGGGAAAGTACACAGCCCTGGGGTGATCCGGTGCTGATGCTAGTATAGTCTGAGACAGTCTTTCCCAGCCGCACATGCTGCCTCCGGTCCGTCAGGAAGTCGATGATCCACCTGCAGAGGGAGTCAGGCACGTTGAGCAGGGACAGCTTGTCCCGGAGCAGAGCGGGGCGGATGGTGTTGAATGCGGAGCTGAAGTCCACAAACAGGATCCTGGCGTAGGTTCCCGGGGAGTCCAGGTGCTGCAGGATGGAGTGGAGGGCCAGGTTGACTGCATCGTCTACAGACCTGTTGGCTCGGTAGGCAAACTGCAGCGGGTCCAGGAGAGGGGTGGTGATGGACTTGAGGTGGGACAGGACCAGGCGCTCAAAGGACTTCATGACTACAGAGGTGAGCGCTACAGGTCTGTAGTCATTAAGTCCAGTGATCCGTGGCTTCTTGGGGACAGGGATGATGGTGGAGGATTTGAGGCAGGATGGCACGTGGCATAACTTAAGGGAGGTGTTAAAAATGTCTGTGAATACAGGAGCCAGCTGTTTCGCACAGAGTCTCAGGGTGGAGGGAGACACGCCGTCTGGGCCGGGGGCCTTGCGCGGGTTCAGTCTGGAGAACTGTTTGAGCACATCCTGCTCACTGATGATAAGGGGAGGGGGGGGTGCCTTAAATGAGGTAGGGAATGTGGAGGCTGTGGAGCTGGAGGGAGGGGGGGAGTTGGACACAGATGACGAGGTGTCAAAACGGGCATAGTGTTGGGACAGTCTCTGACAAAGGGCTTTGTCATCCTGACCTTTAGGAGCCTGAGGCCGATAGCTGGTGATCTGCCTCAGTCCTCTCCACACGGAAGCCGAATCATTAGCAGTGAACTGCTGCTGGAGTCTCTCTGAGTACACAGATTTAGCCCTCTTCAGCTCTCTGTTAAACCGGTATTTAACCTCCCTGTAGCAGTCCCTGTCTCCACTTTTCAGCGCTGCTTCCTTCTCCTTCCTGATCTGTCTGAGCTTAGCTGTGAACCAGGGTTTGTCATTAGAGTAACTCACCCTGGTGCGTGATGGAAGAATGTTCTCTTCACAAAAGTGGATATATGAGTTCACAGTGTCCGTGTACTCATCCAGATCATGCGTGGCTCCTTTAAGCATGCCCCAGTCAGATATTTCCATGCACGTTTCCAGCTTCTCCTCAGCATCACTGGTCCGTATCTTCGTAGTGCTCACAACAGGTTTAGTGAGCTTCAATCTCTGTCTGTATGTGGGAATGAGGTGAACCATCACGTGATCAGATAATCCCAGCGCAGCTCGAGGGACAGCGCGATATGCGTCTTTCACTGTGGTGTAACAGTGATCCAGTGTGTTTAATCCTCTGGTGGGGCATTTAATAAACTGTTTGTAGCGGGGGAGATCGTGGCTCAGATTGCACTGATTAAAGTCGCCAGCCACAATAATCAGCGAGTCTGGAAAACTCCGCTCTGTATGTTGAATGTGATCCGCGAGCACGCGCTGAGCTTCGCGCGTGTCCGCGTCGGGAGGGGCGTACACAGCGATCATTATGAAAGAAGCAAACTCCCGCGGGGAATAGAAGGGCTTGCAATTGATAACAAGAAATTCCAAGGCAGGAGAACAGTGTTTGGAAATTACCGTTACATCAGAGCACCAGCTACAGTTGATGTAGAAGCAGACACCGCCTCCTGTGGTCTTGCCGGAAAGCTCTGTGTCACGATCAGCACGGAAGAGCTGGAAGCCGTCGAGGCGCAGCGCGCTGTCCGGTATATTTTCCCGGAGCCAGGTCTCAGTAAAGCAGAGGACAGCTGAGGAGGCGAGGTCCTTAAAACGCATCAGCAGTCTCAGTTCATCCACCTTGTTAGAGAGAGAGTTGGTATTGGACAGAAATATGCCAGGCAGCGCCGTTCGCGAGCCTCTCCTGCGAAGTCGTACGAGAGCGCCTGCTCGTCTTCCTCTCTTCCGCCGTCTCACGCCGTCTCACGACATTCCCCCTGAGTACCTCAAGGCCCTGGATGTTGTAGGGCTGTCATGGTTGACACGCCTCTGCAACATTGCGGGGAGGTCAGGGACAGTGCCTTTGGCATGGCAAACCGGGGTGGTGGTTCCTCTCTTCAAAAAAGGGGACCGGAGGGTGTGCTCCAACTTTAGAGGGATCACACTCCTCAGCCTCCCTGGGAAGGTCTATGCCAAGGTACTGGAGAGGAGAGTCCAGCCATTGGTTGAACCTCGGATTCAGGAGGAGCAATGTGGTTTTCGTCCTGGCCGTGGCACATCAGACCAGCTCTTTACCCTCTCGAGAATTCTTGAGGGTTCGTGGGAGTTTGCCCAATCAGTTTACATGTGTTTTGTGGACTTGGAGAAGGCATTTGACCGCGTCCCTCGTGGTTTTTTGTGGGGTTGCTTCGGGTATTGGGCTTGTTGTTACGAGCTATTCGGTCTCTGTACGACCGTTGTGAGAGTTTGGTTCGACTTGCCAACACTCGGTCGGAGTCATTCCCAGTTAGAGTTGGACTCCGCCAGGGCTGCCCTTTGTCACCGATCCTGTTCATAATTTTATGGACAGGATTTCTAGGCGCAGCCAGGGAATGGAGGGTGTCATGCTTGGTGACCACAGGATCTCATCTCTGTTGTTTGCAGATGATGTTGCACTGTTGGCTTCATCCAGCAATGACCTCCAGCTCTTGCTGGGATGGTTTGCCGCTGAGTGTGAAGCGGCTGGGATGAGAATCAGCACCTCCAAGTCCGAGTCCATGGTCCTCAGCCGGAAAAAGGTGGATTGTCCTCTCTGGGTTGGAGACAGGCTCCTGCCCCAAGTGGAGGAGTTTAAGTATCTTGGGGTCTTGTTCACGAGTGAGGGGAAAATGGAGCAAGAGATTGACAGACGGATTGGAGCAGCATCTGCAGTGATGCGGACATTGTACTGGTCTGTTGTGGTGAAGAGGGAGCTTAGTTCTAAGGCAAAGCCGTCGATTTACCAGTCAATCTACGTTCCTACTCTCACTTATGGTCACGAGCTTTGGGTAATGACCGAAAGAACAAGATTGCGGATACAAGTGGCTGAAATGAGCTTTCTCCGTAGGATTGCTGGACTCACTCTCAGAGATAGGGTGAGGAGCTCAGTCATCCGGGAGAGGCTCAGAGTAGAACCGTTGCTCCTCTACATTGAAAGGAGTCAGTTGAGGTGGTATGGGCATCTGATTAGGATGCCTCCTGGACGCCTCCCACTTGAGGTGTTTCAGACACGTCCCACTGGGAGGAGACCCCGGGGCAGACCCAGGACTCGGTGGCGAGACTATGTCTCCCAGCTTGTCTGGGAACGCCTTGGTATCCTCTCTGAAGAGCTAGAGCAGGTGGCTGGGGAGAGGGAAATCTGGGCTTTTCTGCTTGAACTGCTGCCTCTGCGACCCGGACCTCAGGAAAAGCGGTAGAAGATGGATGAATGGATGGATGGATGTTAGGGAAGTTGAACTAAGGATACAGTACCACATTTGGCAGTTATTTGTTATTTCATTCTTGTGACTTAATTTTCCAAAGGCTGTCTTGGTCAGATTAAGTCTGAGTATTTTTTTCCCTTCCACAAAATTGCTGCTTTTTCTGGTTATTTTGGGAATATTTGCACAACGTTTGTGTCCCTTTTCTTGCAAAATTGTGTGTGTTTTCGTCTTTAAACTGTAATTTCTTTTTTCAAAATTTGTTATATTTTTGGCATATATGTTTTGCTTTTTTCCTAAATTTGGTGTATTCATCTTTGCAAATGTAAAACCTTTTACCGAGTAAAATTGAAAACTTTTTCATGTACTGTAAATGTGTGAAATTTTTCCCAATATAAGCTCTTTTCATAAAGTTTTACATTTTTGACATAATCTTCTGCTTTTCTTATAAGATTGTCTTATCTGATTGTTACCCCTTTCAGGTAAAAATGCTGCCTTTTTCATATAAATTTACATCAATTTTCTGATAAAATTGTAGCTTTACAGGTAACTGTAACTTTTTTCTTGCCAATTTGTTTTTTTCCCCCCACATAAAATTGCGTTTTCCTTAAATTTATAGTATTTTTGGCGTAAACTTTCAACTGCTCTCATGAATTTATATTTTTCTTTGTAAATTCATTACCTTTCTTGGACAAAACTGCAGCATTTCTTACATAAAAATTTATCACATTTTCTCATAAAACCCTCAACTATTCCAGTAAATTTACGATTTCTTTTCCAGAAATTCTGTGACTTTCTTCTTACAAATTTGTGGGTAGGTTTTCCTCAGAAAATTTCAAAAAAAATTTCCTAAATTTGTGCGGGGTTTTGCGCAAGTTTTCAGATTTTCTCATTTTTTGCTTTTTTGGATATTTTTCTCATGAATGTGCAACCTTTTTTTCTTGAAACTGTATTGCTTCTTTTTTTAGAAATTTGTTAATTTTTTTTTTTCTCAAGGCCTCAAGAAGCCACTACCTATGGGAAAAAGGGCCACATGTGGCCCCAGAGCTGCAGATTGCAGACCCCTGCCCGAGTGTATACAACAAAAGCCTAAAAACTCTCTACAAGAAACCACCAGAGGCTGAAAACTTCATTCTTGGGAGAGGAAAAAAAAATCTTTCCAAGAAAACATGGGCTCAAATATGAAAAAAAAAGTTGATCATTATCCCACTCATCACCCCTCTGGTCACCTGCAGGTGGGAAAAGTCCGGAAGACTGCAGCCCGGAGGAGAGAGTACCATATCCTGTTCATGGTTCTGACTACAGCGGCCTGCTACCTGTTGTGTTGGATGCCTTACGGTGTTGTAGCCATGATGGCTACATTTGGCCCGCCCAACATCATCAGCCCCGTGGCCAGCGTGGTTCCCTCACTGCTGGCCAAGAGCAGCACAGTCATCAATCCTGTCATCTATATACTGATGAATAAACAGGTGAGTTGGCAGAATTTCTATGTTGCCTAAATCATGATTAAAAAGACAGTGAAAGAGAGAGACCCCAACTTAATCAACATCTTTATTTACATAGTAAAAAAAATGACAAATTACAACAGCTGAAATCATACAAATGCTCTATTTAAATATCAATTCAAGTGTATTAAGACAATTCACCAATCAAGATCCTAAGGCTATCAATCATGGATGCTTATTTTTTAAATTTTGATATCCCTTTCGAAGAATACAGCAGGAATAGATTTAAAAAAAAAAAAAGTTGAACAATCTTTCAGAGGCAGTGTGGTGAAATTTCTCACAATCCTGAATAAATTAAAACGTGAAAAATAAGTTCCAAAATTAAAAAGCAGACAAAGTCGATGGGGAAGAATGTTTTCTTATCTCACTTCCTCTTCACCACCAAACAGTTAAGTTATTCTCATATTTCAGTGTCCTGTAACCTAAGCTGACAACAATACTGTTTCAGAGAGGACAGAAAATTAAATCAAATCTGACTTTAACCATCAGAGACAAAAAAAAAAAAAAATATCACCTAGAAATCCTAATCCCAGTCCTGTTGTTTATCCCATCCAGCTGAGCCCCAGTTGCAGATGGAATTTGGCACAGTATTAAGCTGCAATGATGAGGTTGCTGAAAAGGAACTGCACCTGATCAAGTGCTCCCATTGCTACAATGCAGCCGGATGCAATTCACAAGAGTGTGGAAAAGTTGGGAAAATATCACTCGTATAAAAGAAAACCTTACTGCACTATTGCCTATCACAACATTGATGAAAATGGTATCTACGTACTTGCAGCACAGTACAGCACAGACAGTTTAAGACTCAACCCCACTCCCGATTTGCATGCTCTGTGCATTAGAAAATGGGCTATTAGAAATATACATGCACAATATGTTTGGGGCTTTTGCTCCTTTATTGTGCTACAATCACAAAACTTAAAAAGATGCATGATTTAAAATAATTCCTGGAATCTCCTTGAGAATGAAAAACTTTTTTTTATAGTCAGTGTTAACCCATCGATTTAATTATACTTGTCATCAACACAGCATGTAAATGTTTAAATGCATTACTGTTCCTAAAGTGTGCAGGAACATGCTCACATTACAGTTTATTTTGTTAATCAAGTGCTTCAACCAGGAAAAAACCCCCCACCCCTAAACAAAGAAACAAAACATGCTCTAACGTACAATCTCCTGACCTCAGTTTGTGCTAAACAAAGATGGCAGTGGGTTGCAGGCAAGGGTTTTTATACTTATTTAAAAAGGGAAAAAAATGTAAAAAGTTCAAACTGGGCCAGGGCCAGCAGATAAACGGGCAAATAAGATTTTCAAAGATGTAACAATGCACGCAATGTTGCGCTCCAAAACAATAAGCAGTAAAACAAAGTACTATTGAAAAAGAGCAAATCAAGGCAGTAACACCTGCATATTGCTTTAAAAAAAACCCAATAAACCCAACCCTCTTTACAGTCCTCCAACAGTTACTGACTTCTGCTGCAGCTGGATATAATTTTTCTATACTGAACAAACTGTGTTCAAATTATTGAATTACTCAAACGGTTAAGTAGAGATGTACAATAGGATTCAATATTTTTTTAAATCAACCAGTTCCTCAATGATTTTGGGGAAAATGCAATCATGGCAATATTCAACACATTTTTACATCGATGTGATGAAGTACTTCTATTGTATATATATTTCACAGACTTAGTCACTGCCAGCTGGCTAACTGATCCGCTAAATTCACTCACTGGCCACTTAAATAGGTACAGCTTGATGTTACTAAAGCACCTTTCAATCTACCCAGGCAATCCCAGTACAATCTGGTCTCCCTCTTAACCCTTGACGCAGGTGAAATGAGCCTGCAAGTGACGTGGGTCGCTGTCCACCTCACCTCAGCTGACATTTAAACAGGACAACGTGGACAAACAGTGACAGAGTGGAAATAAATCAGAAGGCTGTCTGTCATTATTCTGACAGATTAATATTACAGTTAGCTCCATAAGTATTTGGACGCAGACACAAGTTTTTTTTTTATTTTAGATGTTTACCAAAACATATTCAAGGTACAACTATATAATCAATATGGCCTTGAAGTGCAGAATCTCAGCTTTAATGTGAGGGTATTCACATTCAAATTGGAGTTATGGTTTTGGAATTGCAACCATTTTTATACAAGAACTCATTTCAGAGGCTCGGTAGTAATTGGACAACTGATTCAAAAGCTTTTTCATGGGCTTATCCACCTCAGCCATAACCTTTTTTGTAACTACAATTCCTTTTTTAAAAAAAATTATTTGACCTTTATCTTACCAGGTAAAATGTTTGAGAACCAATTCTCATTTACAAACATGACCTGGCCAAGAAGCCCCAGTAGAGAAAAAAAACAACAACACATAAGCACATAGCTACATACAGACATAACCTAGCATAAAACAAATAAAAATACACAGGTCCTTTTTGAGCATAATGCAAAGTTAATCTTTTTTTTTTAACTTTTCCATGACATTTCTCCAAATTCCTTTTTCATTAGGTTTGCGTTATACTTAATTTTTTGTCGCTATTATTTATTCACTAATTCTCTATTCTGCCACATGAACACATTCAACCTTATTTCACATATGCAAGACCTGTAAATATGTAAATATCACTTTCTTCATATATGCAAATTTATCACTGTTGATGCTACCCGTAGTTATCGCTTCCTTATACAAGTTATACAGATGTCTATTGTCACTTTGATTTTCTTTAGTAAACTTACTAAACTATTCACAGGTGTACTTTCTTTATCCAGACTTCAGAATCACACAGTGTCAAGAACTGAAACCCAGGTTATGAGACTGATCAAATAATTGCTAATGAAATTATTAATTAATGCTTATTAATTGCCAAATTCCTAAGCTTAATTATTTGTTCATAAAGTACCCAGTGCTCTGTCAAAAGGTGGGTGGTGCTCCATCTAGTGTTACAACGAGGTAATGCAATAATTATTAATTCCAGTTGTTAATTATTAATAATCCTATTCATATAATTGTAGTGTTAACACTACACAAAGCGCACCACATCTTCTGTAAAATATGGAGGCAGTGTAATGCATGGACATGCATAGCTTCCAATGGCAGTCACAAGCGTTTATTACATCATCAATAAACCTTATGAATTCTTTATGAATTAAACCAGCCTTATGAATTCTGAAGTGTATAGGGATATACTGTCTGCTCAGATTCAGCTAAATGCAGCAAAATTGATTGGATGGCACTTCATTGTCCATCTGTATTATGAAGTGCCATCCAATCTCAGTCTCAGATGATCTCATCTCAGATGATCAGATGATCAGATCAGATCATCTCAGCTGATCAGAGCTGCTGATCATCTGAGACTGCTGTGGAGCCCAGACCAGCTCGTCCTGAAATGAAAGCTTTGGGAGACACAATGGTGTGGGGTGGTCTTGCTGTTCAGCTTTGCTCTGTGCTCATTCAGGCATCCCAGTTCACAATACATTAATGTGCACCTTGCTGCTCTTTTTTTTTTTTTTCCCGTGACAGCACCACCCCCCCCAAAAAAAAAAATCAACAACAAAATGTATCCTGCTTTGTGTGGCGCTGGACACAAAAAGCGACACACAAACACATGTAAGTGCAAGCATGCACAGACACAGACACAGTGTCTTTTCTTTTAAATATGAAAGCTATTCAGTGCAGATATGAAAAAAATTACGTTAATTATATAAAATGTAAGGCGTATTTTATAACCCTATCTGTTAAAATTGAAGACAAAGAGCAGCAACCACTGAACCATATGAATCAGTGTATTCCAATCAACCACTGATCTGCGCTGAGTTTGACACATGGCGACCAAATTAAAAGACTTGTAAAAATACCAGTGACTCTCAACTAATCAGTAGCAGCTGGCATCACCAGCTTCCAGGCTGACCAGTGCGTTCATGTGACATCAATGATGTGAGGATGTGAAACTTGATATGCCAGAGAAATGCACTGTTATCTGCGGGTGACCAGTCCATGAAATCTGAAAAAGCGATGAAGGGTTGTTGAGGCCGTAATTTATGCTAATGGCACCTGCGACTATAGCTCACCTTACTGGCTTCAGAACTGCCTTAATTCTTTGTGGCATAGATTTGAGGCACTGCACATCTGTGATGCTCTATGCATGCAGCCATTCTTTCATTTTGTTTATGGTATTTTCTGACCCTACTGTCCAAATGTTGCAGCTAAAATTGTGAATCAGACAAGGCAATGTTTTTTCCAATCTTCTATTGCCCAATTTTGGTGAGCTTGCGAGCCTGAATAGTCTGTTCTTAGTTGACAGGAATGTCACCGTCTTCTGCTGCTGTAGCCCATCTTCTTCATGGGTCAGTGTCTTGTTCTTTCAATGATGCTGTTCTGTATACCTCGGTTGTAACGAGTAGTTATTCGAGTTAGTTTCCTTTCTTCCAGCTTGAGCCCATCTGGCCATTTTCCTCTGATTTCTGACATCAACAAGGAATCTGGGCTCAAAGAACTGCTGTTAACTGGATAGCTTCTCTTTTTCAGACCACCCTAAATAAACCCTAGAGATGATTATGTGTGAAGATCCCAGTAGATCAGCAGTTTCTTTAATACTCAGACCAGCCCGTCTAGCACCAACAATCGTGTCACATTCAAAGTCACTAAAATCACCTTTGTTCCCTATTCTGATGCTTGGTTTTAGCTTCTGCAGCTCATCGTGGCCATGTCTACATGCCTAAATGCACTCCGAATTTCTGATATGTGGCTGGCTTATTAGATACAGTATTTACATCAACAAGCAGTTTAACATGTGTACCTATTAAAGTGGCCATTGAGTGTATATCTGCATACATCCTTAATTCTAGTTCCATAAACGTTACTGGACAATTTTTTTGCAAATTAATAAACAAACGTTACCTTCATTGCTCATTATGTTAAAACAATCTGACCTATGTGCACACTTTAATTGGTGTTAATAATTTAAAAATGCCCATCTCCAGCACAGCTCCAAGACTTTTCTAAGCATCACTATTCTACTCTTTCTACAACATCAAACAATTTAATCCAATGCTTCAGTAACAAAGTACATCCTGTTTTAAACCACAACAAATGGCACAAGCACATTTTGTAAAGTAACTCTGCTATGGGCAATCTGAAGAGGGGGAAAAAAGAGCAGTACAACTTTCCCTCTTTATTACACTAACACCTCTATAGCTAGCCAGAAACATGGCACTGGCTCTTTGTAAACATAAAAACCATTCTACCTGGAGACAAAGGAAATCTGAGGCTAGTTTAGGTCCAAAAATCCCCGTTTCACAATTGTCTCCCCTCTAGGCTATGAATCAGTACAGACTAATATAAGAAGGTTTTAGCGACATGAGACATTTATAGTTATAATAATGCACTTCATGCTGTTACGTAACAAACCCCCCCCCCCCCCCACAGATTCAAGAGGTGAGCTCTAGTGAGGGTTTGGCCACAACACGCAACGGCTAAATTACATTCAATAAAGAGTGAACAGACCATAAAAAACCCAAGGGGCTGGTGATTGCTGAGGCAAAGCTGGGAATCCCCTGATGTTTACTTAAGATATACTGACTGCTCCACACATCTGTCTAAAGGACAGTCAAACTGACTGCAGTCCCGCCGCTGTATGTCCTGCATGTATCTGAACAGTCACAAGGCAACCCGAGGAACATGTTCCGTCAACCACCAGGCACAGGGTTACGGCTGTTCTAAGCACCTCTTTGTTCTCGAGATCCATTTTGGCCCCATTTAAAATGAACTGAATACTCAACTGGACCCTAAAATGATTAAAAACATGAACAAGAAGTGACACACTGGTGTTTGTCAGCGTGTACAGGACAGTAATTCAGTAAAAAATTTACAGTATCAGTAGTATGAAATCATTCCCTATTTACCGAGTAAAACAACTTCTGATCCCACAGAAATGTATGTACAGTAGATTGACTGCTGTGACAGCTTCACTAAAATCTGCCCTTTAAAATGTGCATTCCTCTGCTAGCTTTAAGTAAAAGTGTGTGAATATTCATTAGATCTGACATTCATCATGGATGATTTGTCTTATTTTTCCACAACCCCTTTTACCAGTAGAAAAGAACTAAAAAAACAAAACCATCCAAACTACTGAGACACACAGATTTGCACGACTGAAACACACCCAATTGTAAAAGTCACTTGTCTATCTAAAAATACTCATCTGTTGCTACCATAGTCAGCTCCACAGCTAACGTGGCTCAGCTAATGCAGAGAAAAACACTTTTTTTTAAAACTCCACCACAGAGGTTCTAAGTTCCAGTCTCTGGTGAAATAAGCCATCTTGATGAGAACGCGGTCTTTCAGAAACCTTCATGTTTATCCCTTCCTGCAGGGCTATGGCTTATGTTCTTCATGGGTCTAATATGAACCTTGTACGCCTCAGCCTCTTCGTCTCAGTGGCTTTATTGCACCTCTCCCTCAGTCAGCCCGAAAAGGCCATACTGTGCGTGTTTGTATGTTTAGGCTCAGCGGGGCAGGCTTCCTTTATCAGATGTCACAGTTGATGGTGCTGAACCCTGGAAGTGTGATGCGTCCTTTTCTTCTGAGGTCACTTTCTGGGCCAGTGTTGATCCGCTGGATCAGGCTTTTTTCATAAAGGAGGGGATGGTAGGCACCCAGTGTACAGGCAGCATCATAATAATGCTCGTGGTAGTGGCACAGGTCCGTCTGTCTCATGGAGGGAATGTACTCGTACACATGCACTTGCTCACACAGCGCCATCATCAGGAGGATACCTGCATATTTAGAGAGACAAAGATTTAAGTGTTAAAACTGTTTTCTTACAGCAATTAAAAAATTGTTGCTGTGTTGATATAGCAAAAAAAAAGTATTGTGATATAATTTCTCTACATGATACAAAATATATATATCGCAATATGCATTTTGTGCACTGAATGTCCTTTACAATTTGGTTTTACTTAGATTTTTATTTGAAAAACATATTCAATGCATATAGTATATTTAAGCAATATTAACTGAGAGGAGTCCAGTACAGTGGTGCCTCTACTTACGAACGTCTCTACATACGGAATTTTCAGGTTACGAGACGCCTCAACGGGAAAATATTGCCTCTAGTTACGAACGAAATTTCAGGATACGAAAGGCAAAAAAGTACGCGCTCCTCGCAGCTTCCGTAGTTTACTGAACGTAAACATACCTGTAGCTGCTCTGCCATTGGCTATCGCCTAGCATCTTCCTGGTATCCCATTGGCCACGAAGTTTTTTTTTTTTTTCAAAACTTTATGCGTTTGGTTGATCTCACCAAAGAATATGGCCGTAATACATCAACGATCAGCACGGTATTAAAACAAAACGAAGCACTTACAAGCCGACAAAAGCAAACGTCCTTGGATCAGAACATGAACCAAAGAAGGCAAAAGGTGACGACGTCGACAACGATAGCAGTTAAAGGGTAAATGAACATAATTTTTATTATTCTTTCTCTTTTATTATTCTCTTTTATTATTCTTTCTCTCATTTTAAACTCTCATTTTATGTTTATTGTGCAGTAATCTAATTGTAACATGTATTTGTTACATGTCTTGATGCGTTTTTACGATTTATAAAAAATTTATGCCCGAATTTTGGGGGCTTGGAACGGATTACGGCATTTACATGTAAAACGCGCCTCTACTTACGAATTTTTCACGTTATGAGAATTCTTCCGGAACGAATTAAATTCGTAAGTAGAGGTACCACTGTATTAATGAATATACTAACTACAGATGTGATACGGCCGAATCTACATATCACACCCGTAGTTAGCATATTCAATGATACCGTATGATCTTGAGTGTAATATTTCTTTTATACAACAGTTCCGCAAGCACAGTTTATTAAATGACACCAATACTGGACAAATTATTATGATTTGTTTGTTTAACCAGTTATTTTGCTCAGCTGAGGAAAAAAAATAGTCCCTTCTAAATGTAGCCAGTAACTGTTGCTAAACACCTCAATCGGCATGAAGACATCTATTGTCATTTCACACACATGTAAACAAATTAAATATTGTCAAGTGCACAAGTAAGTGTTTAGAAAACATACCAGTCACTTCTTGAGTCAGTACCACAGAAGAGCCGAGCTCAAAATGTGGTCAATGTCAGTGGCTAGTTAGCATGCTAGCGATTTGGCTTCGGCACACTTTGCTCACTTTTTCTTGGCATTTTCAGTTGAAACAGTCTATCACCACAAAGGTATTGTGGTTTATTAACCGAGACAATAAATTCAACCCTAGCATGGCCTTTTTTTAACAGACTTGAAATAGCTTAATGATGTTTATACAAGGGCAGACTTTGTAAAATGATTAAAGTTTTTTTTCAAAAGGGTGGGGCGTCCGGGTCATGTAGGAAATCTTTTCAAACAGTGCCTCACTGTGGAAATTAAGGTATCCAACACAATATTACAATTCTCACTGAGCGTTGACAGTAAATTACTGTTAGTAATTAACTGTTACATTAACACCTTTGAAGTGGCATGATACATATCCAGTGAAACATTGGAATACAGTTATCGTGGAATATAGTAACTCCTGGAATCCCTATTGTCCAATTAAACTGCTTGGTCGGAACTAACTGTTGTATACATGTGCACACACTTCAGGGTCAGAATTTCATTTCACTTACGAAATAGATGCATAATAAAATAAAATGAAAGCTCACCTCAGACAAAGTTCTTCAAAACAATATAGAACTGATGAAAGTGTCTTTTTGCCCTTGCTTAACAAAACTCACATTATCAAGTAATCAAGTTTATCCACTTAGTTACTTGGTGGTCCAGTAAGAGACAAAAGTATAATTTGTAACTTATTTTTGGGTTTTTTTATGAGTCTGCATCCCATCAGTGCTTCATTTGTCCAGCCCCTCGCTCTTATATTGAAGGTTTGTGAGACTGGCTATTTTGAAGGATTGCTCGCAAAGTGAGCTTGATTTTCATACCTGCGAGAGACGAAGAGGGTAAGGGTAAGGACCTATACTTATATAGCGCTTTTCTAGTCACAAAGACCACTCAAAGCACTTGACTAGTAGGTACACTAACCCTCTATTTTAAGGGCCTATAGCAGACAGATAACTAGGGACAATTTAGAGTCGCCAATTAACCTAACATGCATGTCTTTGGATTGTGGGAGGAAACCGGAGGCTCCGGAGTAAACCCACACAGCACAGAGAGAACATGCAAACTCCACACAGAAAGGTTCCCACCCCTGCCAGCCTGGGGATTCGAACCTGGAACCTTTGAGATGAGATGCTTCATGGAGTGAAGTTCCAGTTCATATCAACATGACAAAATATATTCGATATCTGTGATAAGGGCATTTTATGTATCGCTGGAGGCCAAATGTACCAATACATAGAATATATTTGGTATGCTGCCCTTCCATAACAACAGCAGCAGCAACAATCTAAACAAAGATTAAATTTTCCCCATAAAGGAGTCAAACCCCATAGTATACTTAAAAAGGTTTATTAAACAACACCAGTGGACAGCAATACCACTGTCATGGCTGCCATGCTTGAGTGAAAGCCAGATGAAGTTTGGCTGGGCTTTTATCAGCTGAAATGGGTCACATGATGTTAATAGGTGTCCTCACAGTGCCTGCAAAACTCCAAAGAAGAACTGGTACATAACAACCGTAACTATGAACATAAACATGACTGGTATGAATGTAGACAATATTCAGTTATATTCACATGATGGTAGATACCCCAAACCTACCAAAGATTGCTGCAGCATTTCTGTATACTGTTAAGCTAAATGGCAGGCAAGAATAGTAAATGGGACCCACTGAAAGGAAATACTGGAGGATGCTGACAATAATGTCATTTTGCCAATATCAAGTTCTGATTGTGAACGCTTCATATGCTCATTAACACAACCATAAATCTGGTTTGTACTTGAATGTAACATCACCATGGTGACATCAAAAGAGCTCTCTGAAGCCTTCAGAAAGAAGAACAAAGATGCCGACAAGTCAGGAACAATGTGCTTTCCACAGATTAAATTTAATTATTTGGGCACAGTAACAGAGGAAATGTTCAACATAAGCCTAAGACAGCATTTGGGCAAAATATTATTATGCCAACTGAAGCATGGAGGTGGAGCTGTCATGGTTTGCGACTGCTTTGTCTGACCAGTGCAACATCACAGACTCTAATATGAATCATTCTCTGAGCTGCAGGGTGACTGAATAAAGTGTGAGACCATCTGTTCAAACATTTAAACTGAAGCAGAGGCAGATCATGCAACATGACAATCAGGCTCTGGCCATCTTTGCACACACACACACACACACACACACACACACACACACACACACACACACACACACACACACACACACACACACACACACACACTCTTTCTCTCTCTCTCTCTTTATACCCTCTCAGGTCCTGAAGTCCCTGGATACCAGCAACAGACTGGGGAACTCGTGTTACTGCTCATTTAAAAAAAAAAAAAAAAAATGCATAAGCCCCTTTCAATGGAGGCTTGCTACTATTATCTGAATAGAGAGCCTAAGTCACGCCCCCTCTACTTCCACATGTGGGATGTTAAATTAAAAAAATTCTCCATTGAAATGAATGGCAAGAGTGAAATTATCTTTTGATCCCGATCAAATTTTGCCACAAGTTACACATATGATGTTTGCCAATTTGAAAGATAATTTTCCATGTAAATAATGGTGTAGGTTGTTGTCTAGTTGTTAAGGTGTAAGGTTATGAAAATACATAAATTACAAAACTACAGACACAGATGGACGGAGCTTATGTCATGTGTTCAAAGCGCACCTAGGGTGAAGCAACTAACAGTCCTCTGGATCAGCTGCAGCTCTTACAATACAAAACAATATCTTTGTGTTGTTTTTCTCCTCTTTGGATCCTTTTTTCATAGGTCAGGAAACAGGGGGTGAGGTTGTAGTAATCTCCTGCCATGATCGTGTTTAGTGATGTGGGATGATGGGAGTTGTTGTCCACTAACTGTTGAAACAAAAATTAAATATTACTCTGTTATTATACGACAGCTGACAACTTTAATTATGTGGAAAATTCTCTTTTAAATTGACAAACATCATATGCGTAACTCATGGCAAAATTTGATCAGGATCAAAAGATAATTTCACTCTTGTCATTCATTTAAATGGAGAATTTTTCTGATTTAAGGTCCCATATGTGGAAGTAGAGGGGGCGTGGCTCAGGCTCTCAGTAGGGTTACACATGTCAGGTGACTCCGACTAAAAGGCCCTGCAGGCAGCGTGGGTCGTTGACCACCTCACCTCAGTTCAGTGGACAGTCAAACAGGAAACACTGATGAACGGGCAGAGGCAAAGAGTGGAAATTAATCAGAAGACCACTGTGTCAGTTTAACTGGTGACAGATTAACTGGTGAGGGTAAACATCTTTTTCACCTAACCTTGAAATAAACGTTGTGTATTCTTAAATTGTGAAGTTGCTTGTCTGTCAATTTTTCACCCTGAACACCAAAACAGTAAATTGTTTTCATACCAGTCTCATTGCTTTGTTTTTCTCTGTAGCTGCTGTTAGATTAATTTGTGACAGCCGCTGCAGGTGTTGTTTGGGGCTGAGGAAAATAGGTGACTCCGCTGATGCCTGTCCAAAATTATGCAAAGGTAAATAAAATATGTGACAAATGCTCATGTTGTCATTATTTGTTTTTTTTCTCATACAGTTGTTACTCGGGGAGATTTACAGAATTGTTGTAGTGAAAATATAGCAAGAATGTCACAGCAGCCTGTCACATTTTAATCTGGGATGGGTTCATTCCTATTATATTTACATAACTGTGATGGAGAAACACAAACCAGCAAAACTGGTGTGATATAATTTACTACTTTGGTGTTCTGGGTGAAAAACTGACAAACGAGCCACTTCACAGTTGGAGAATGGACAACGTTTATTTCAAGATTACGTGAAAAAGATGTTTTAATAGCGAAACACATGCACATGCATTTACCTTCCCCAGTTAATCCATCACCAGTTAAACTGACACACCGTCTGTCATTATTCTGACAGATTAAAGTAATTTCAAAGCTGCAACAAACAACTGTGTGTTCACACAAACACACACAGGAAAGGCAAGAAGAAACAACCATAATAAATTTTGTCCCACCTTTGGTGTTTTGTTGTAATAAATCATATTTGAGAGGCAACACACAGGACCGGGTCGGAGCTGTTTGTAGTGGAGACTGAATACACAGGATGCCACACCAAATGGCACTGCTGAAGTGATTCAAAGTTGGTCAGCCCTCGAAGGCCCCCTACTGGCCAGGGGCCATCGAGGGCTGACCAACCAGTAGGGGGTTGGTCAGCCCTCGAATTTTTTCGAGGGCTGACCCTCGAGGCGCATTTGTCTGCCGGCACAGCGCCTCTGCCTATTACAAATTTTATTTTATTAATTAAAAAAAATAAATAAATTGAGCACTTGCAGCCCCCACCCACCAAAACAGAGGGCACCCTAGAAAACGGCCTCAGTTGCCTGTGCTCTGGGCTGGCCCTGATGACAATAACCCAAAATATTCCAGTAAGTTTTTTTTTTTTTTTTTCCACAGGTCTGAAAAGGTCCAGTCAAAGCCCAAAGTTCATTTCTATTGAAATTTATTATACCATGTATTATGGCATGATTTAGGGCTCATCAGTTTGTTTTTTGTCATACTCAGTAGGTGACTTGTTATTTTTTTTAACTAGGGGGATGCTGGTGTTGGGGTATGCACAAATTTAGCATTTAAATGTATAAATGTAAACTATGCGCACATGTGCAAGAATAAAAGGTAAATATTATTTAAAAATTCTAATTTACAATTAAAAAAGTCATAACGTGACCATAAGAAAGTCCCACATTTACAAGACAAGAGCACTCTGAGGTGAGTGCAATATCCCCCACCTCAGTTTTCTTAGAAGATCCCAATACTTACTGACAGAGAGCAGTTTTCTTCTCAATATAATTACTGTGGCAGAACCAAATTATGATAAACCCATCATCCACCAATATACAACCAAGTATACAACCCATAGTTGTAGGGCAGGATCGCGAGGTGAACTTGTGTAGCAATTTTGGTGACCCTAGAGAGCTTTACACGTTTTATAGTAAGAGATCATAGGGAGTGTCAACCTTGACCTTTGACCTTTTGACCCCAGACCTGTAGTCAGAGGTCATGGTCTCATAGTGAACCTGTGTACCAGGTTTGGTGACCCTAAATTTCTTTGTTGTTGAGATACAGTTTATAAGCCATTTTGATGTTGACCTTTGACTTTGTGATCCCAAAACCATGGTCACACTTCAGGGTTACACGGTGAACCTGTGTACCGAGTTTGGTGACCCTAACTTTACTCGTACAGTAATAAGGCAAAGGGAATGTGAACCTTGACCTTTTGACCCCAAACCCATAGTCAGAGTTTGGGATCTCAAGGTGAACCTGTACACCAGATTTGATGGCCCTAGCTTTACTCGTTTTATAGGAATAGTAAATGTAGCGCATTTATCATAGTGCAACTGCAATGTTAACTTTGAACTTTGACCCTTTGACCCAAAACCCATAGTCAGGTCTGGGTGTAAATCATCCAAGATGCGTTTTAGATACAACTACTGTATCGATTTGAAAAGCCTACATCATTTTTTTCAGTAGTTATTGCATTTAGAAGATTTAGGGAAAATCTGACCTCTGACCTTTGACCTCAAGGTCATCCGATGAGAGTGAAATTGCAAGATGCCCGTCATCAGAGTCTATCAAACCATGGTATCAAATTTCAAAACAATTGGAACAAAACTGTAGGAGGAATTGATTTCATAAAAGTGGGACGGACGGACAGACCCATAACATAATCCCCCTTTGGGCTTCTTCCAGTGGGGCATAAAAAAATAACTAAACGCGGGGAAAAATAAAATCTAAGAATAAAGTCAGAAATGGAAAAAAAGTACCTTGAGGTACTCGCCCCGAGTACCTCAAGGCCCTGGATGTTGTTGGGTTGTCATGGTTGACACGCCTCTGCAACATTGCGTGGAGGTCGGGGGCAGTGCCTTTGGCATGGCAAACCGGGGTGGTGGTTCCTCTCTTCAAAAAAGGGGACCGGAGGGTGTGCTCCAACTTTAGAGGGATCACACTCCTCAGCCTCCCTGGGAAGGTCTATGCCAAGGTATTGGAGAGGAGAGTCCGGCCGTTGGTCGAACCTCGGATTCAGGAGGAGCAATGTGGTTTTCGTCCTGGCCGTGGCACATCGGACCAGCTCTTTACCCTCTCGAGAATTCTTGAGGGTTCGTGGGAGTTTGACCAACCAGTTTACATGTGTTTTGTGGACTTGGAGAAGGCATTTGACCGCGTCCCTCGTGGATTTTTGTGGGGGGTGCTTCGGGAGTATGGGGTATCGGGCTTGTTGTTACGAGCTATTCGGTCTCTGTACGACCGTTGTGAGAGTTTAGTTCGCATTGCCAACACTCGGTCGGAGTCATTCCCAGTGAGAGTTGGACTCCGCCAGGGCTGCCCTTTGTCACCGGTCCTGTTCATAATTTTTATGGACAGGATTTCTAGGCGCAGCCAGGGAATGGAGGGTGTCATGCTTGGTGACCACAGGATCTCATCTCTGTTGTTTGCAGATGATGTTGTCCTGTTGGCTTCATCCAGCAATGACCTACAGCTCTTGCTGGGACGGTTTGCCGCTGAGTGTGAAGCGGCTGGGATGAGAATCAGCACCTCCAAGTCCGAGTCCATGGTCCTCAGCCGGAAAAAGGTGGATTGTCCTCTCCGGGTTGGGGACAGGCTCCTGCCCCAAGTGGAGGAGTTTAAGTATCTTGGGGTCTTGTTCACGAGTGAGGGGAAAATGGAGCGAGAGATCGACAGACGGATTGGAGCAGCATCTGCAGTGATGCGGACGTTGTACCGGTCTGTTGTGGTGAAGAGGGAGCTTAGTTCTAAGGCAAAGCTGTCGATTTACCAGTCAATCTACGTTCCTACTCTCACCTATGGTCACGAGCTTTGGGTAATGACCGAAAGAACGAGATCGCGGATACAAGCGGCTGAAATGAGCTTTCTCCGTAGGATTGCTGGACTCACCCTCAGAGATAGGGTGAGGAGCTCAGTCATCCGGGAGAGGCTCAGAGTAGAACCGCTGCTCCTCCACATTGAAAGGAGTCAGTTGAGGTGGTATGGGCATCTGATTAGGATGCCTCCTGGACGCCTCCCACTTGAGGTGTTTCAGGCACGTCCCACTGGGAGGAGACCCCGGGGCAGACCCAGGACTCGGTGGAGAGACTATGTCTCCCAGCTAGTCTGGGAACGCCTTGGTATCCCCTCTGAAGAGCTGGAGCAGGTGGCTGGGGAGAGGGAAGTCTGGGCTTCTCTGCTTGAACTGCTGCCTCCGCGACCCGGACCTCCGGAAAAGCGGTAGAAGATGGATGGATGGATGGATGGAAAAGCTACACATTTGTATACATTTTTGACTTTTTTCTCCCTCTTAAATTTCCCACTTTCTCATCAATTTGTGAGGTTTTTCTTTTGAACGCCTTAGAAATTTGGAACTTTTTTCTGATAAATTTACAACTTTTTCCTGGCAAATTTGTGACTTTTCTAATGAATTTAGCAATTTTTTTCCTATAAATTTGCCACTTTTATGGAATTTTTCCCCCACACAAATATACACAAATTTCAGACTTTTTCCTATTAAATTTGCAACGTTTTTTTTGATAATTTTTGAAAATTGTTCTTGCACATTTGCAAACTTTACTCACAAATTTGTGACATATTTCAGATGTACTGTGTAAACTCTCTTTGCACTCTTTATGGGGATGCTTTTGGGCCATGTTGCTAACAAGAGTCATACTATATAAACACTATTTATTCTTCCATCTCCCTTTAGTTCTACAAGTGTTTCGTGACTCTCTTTCACTGTGATCGGTGGTCGTCGGACAACGCAAACAGCTTCATGCTCTCCAAGACTACAGTAATCCACCTTAACCGCAGAGTCTGCAGCAACACAGTGGCCTGCACCGCCCCAACCTCCAATGATGTTCTCAACCCATTTTGCAGCACCCCTGGCAGTAAGATCATCCACCCCCCCGAGGTCACGCCCTAAGCCTGAAAACACTTACAGTAGCACCGGACAGGAAACGTGGTCACTATCAAGCACAGATGTATCTGTTTAACTGCTACATTTTGAACTGCAGTGTAACGGGGAGTAAAGCACAAAGCATTCAGACAGTAAATGTATTTTGTGTGTGAATGTACAAGACATAAAATACCACAGAAATGCATGTCATGTATGTGAACACCAAATCGCAACACCTTGTTCAACCCGTGGTGCACATGATTGTGTTTGATTACTTTTCTTAGCACTGCTTTCTTTAGTCTATTAGACAAAGTTAAAACCAAGAAAACATTTTGGGCCGTATTACAACGATGGGGTTGGTTGATTAGCTGTCACCGACGCAGAACGCGTTTATGGGCATTTCCAAGTTCATTTCCTTATCACAACGGCATAAAAACGAGCTTTCCGCTGACGCATGACGCAAAGAGGCTGGTCTAATCATTCAGAGGTGTGTTTTGGATAATCCAATCCAAAGCGCTCCTTCCCATTCCTTTAATGCAAAGAGGCGCATTATCTAAAGTGAACTGTGATCATGACAGTTTAACCCTTTAGTTGTCCTAGGCGCCGTATGGCGAAATGGAATGGTTAAAGGGTGGTCAAGGCCCCTAGTGGTCAAGAGTGGTAAAAAATTTTTATCTTATCTTACTTTTATCTTCAAAGTATATGAACCAGAAAATCAATAAAATGTCAAAAAAACATATTCCTCTCTTACCTGTTGCCGGGGGGGGGGGGGGGGGGTGCTCGCTCGCCCCCATGACCGGTCGGTTTTCGTCCATAGTAGTTGATGCTTTGCGTTTGCTATGTCATTTACACCGTGTACCACATGTACAAACTCTTATGATTATCCCACGTGAATTTCATTTGTATTATGCCGCTATTTTTTCTGTTTGGTGCATTTTTCCTGTGAGAATGCATGACGATCGCGGGCGCTGCCATCTTGGTACTGGTAGCTCATTTTTTTGCCCATCGTGGTCGATGCTTCGCATTTGGTCAGTCATTTACACCGTGTACCACATGTACAAACTCTTACAATTATCCCACATGAATTTTGTTTGTATTACGTGGCTATTTTTCCCATATCATGCAGTTTCAGTCACAATTGTGGCAGCCGTGACCGAACATGGCGGCGTCCACATTGGTGCTGGAAGCTCAAAGCGGAAAAAGGAAGAATAATAATGAGGATTTCTCCTTCTTTGCTGTATTCCATGTCAACCATGATTCCTCCAGCACGTGTCTGCCACCTTCTGAACTGTCAGATCAATACAGATCAGTACAAATTCTCAGTATAGCCGGGGGATGTCAATAAGTTGACAGATGCAGTTGCTGCGCTGTGCCACTGGGGGCGCGCGACCCGTCCATTTAATGTGGACAGTTAAACCTCTAAAACTCCGGCGATTCTGCGGGCAGGCACGTCTCAGTGCGCAATGAAAAAAAAAGCTGTATTTCTGGTCTTCTGGTACAGACACAGCCGTAAACAGAAAGGCAAAAGAGTGTTGTATTGGTTTAGATCTGATTGACATCTCATTCAACCAATAAGAGCCTTCATTTGGGTTTTTAAAACCTTGAATAACCAATGACCAAAAACCTAGCAAGAAGGACCTGCCCACCAACGACCATGAATACAACGAACTAATTGAAGCTGAGTAATCTGATGATGGATGTGTCGTTTAGCCAATCGATTTCTGAATTCAGTGATACCCTACATGCACTTGTTTCGCGTTTATATTTCTGGTAAAAAGCCATGCGTTCCCGTGCGTAAAATCTCTTATGCCTGAGCCGCTGGGTAACACGCAGTCCGACCTTTGTGTAAGTGTAACATTAGCCACTATTTTACTTATTACTATTTTACTTATTTATTTTGAAAAATGGTTCACAAATTAAACCGAAAGCGCATGCATGAAAGTGTAGATGGCTTGACCGGGTCGGGTGACCGGGACTATGAATCAGTAAAGGAACAATTGGAGGTTGCACAACGAAACAATTAGAAATTTCTAGCTCGTCTGACGATGAGAAACCTCAAGCACAGATATTCGCCAACGATGGTGCGTTTGTGGACAGGTGTTATAATCTAAATTATTCTTTATCGATAAAAATATAAAAATTGTAATAAAAATAACTTTTGACCAATCGGTAATTACAAGGGTCCCGCATGGCCACAAGTTTTTTTGTGTGCCGCGTTCCTCTGTAGCAGGGGGTTGTTTGTTACTGTGTATATTGCAAAGAAATGTAATAATATTTTAGTATAATTTTTATTGCACTGTAGGCTATTTTTTCATGTAAAAAAAGGAACTGTGCTGTGTATGTCTGGGTTATTATGCCTTTGTTGTACTGTGTAAACGGGATCTGATGAAACGGACCGCTGACCAAGTGAGCACACTAATGTGAGCACCCCAAGTGGACCCCAGTATCCAATCTGTACAAGTACATTTTCAATCCAATGATGTACAAAGTGATTCATAATTTTCTAAAGCCTCATTCAGAACATTATAGTCCCACAGACTGGATTTTCATCTGGGGCAGCATTTATAAATCACTGGATGGAGAATGCACCTGTACATGTACAGATTGGATTCTGTGGTCCACTTGGGATGCGCACTTGGTCAGGGGTCCAGTTGACCTGTATCTGTGTAAACTGGTGAGATAGTGAACTCTATAATAATTGGAGGGGGGTTGGTTGTTTTTGTGTATACTTTAGGGAAATGTAATAATTTTTAGCGTAATTTTTCTTACACTGTAGGCTATTTTTGCCTGTAAAAAAAACAAGAACTGTGCTGTGTATGTCTGGGTTATTACCCCTTTGTTTTACTGTGTAAACTGCTGAGATAGTGAACTCTGGAACAGTTTTCTAGACTGTGCCATTTGGCACAGTTTGGCACAGTTCAAGAACGCCTTGTTACAACCTGAGAAAAAAGCTCTGTAATATATTCATTTTTTATAGTATTGTTACAAAATTTTGACCTGAGGTTGTTAACACTTGGTTCTACATTTCTGTTTGTTTTCCAGCCAGTGTCTGACAGCTGTATGTTATTTGCAAGCATTTGTATCTAAAAAAACCCAGCCAGACGAACTTTATTTTCTTCAAATTCAGTATGTTTAGATGATTGTTACTCAGTGGCAGGAGCACTTAGAGAGATTATGACTGTTTTGCCAAAAAATTCAGAGTGTTTTCTTTTAAATGAGACAAGCCCCATGAAAATGCTGCAAAGGGTTAAAGAACAGCTTTTGATTTACTTTGGCTATGTTATTTTTAGGCGTTTTTAGGGAAATGGACCACAGTTTAAGCTAAAGGGTTAAGACAGGTTTTGCGCTGACCAAAGCCCATGTATGTGAACCAAAATGCACACGATAGTAATGCTGCTTGGTAATGAAAGCACCAAGGTGCTGATGCCTCGGTGCTAGAGCCTTGGCGAAGGTATTTATCCCCAGATCATCACCAAAATGTCATGGGTTCCTCTCTAGCCAAGGATCACCTCTGGTAAAAATTTAATCCAAATCAATATAGTAGTTTTGTAGTACACACATGCACAGTGAAAATAATCTGCAGTTCACATGCCCCTACTGTCGGCAGCAGCCAAAAGCCACCAAACTGATTTGAACAGCTGCAAAACAAACACAGAAGAAGAACATGGTGGCAGACGTTTTAAATGGCGGAAGCAATGGAGGTACGTGAATACAATGACAAGACAGACGGGAGCTTTTGCTGTTTAGTGGCAGAGGAAGAAAACAGATGGGCAAAAAGACGGACATTTGTTCACCCAGTATTGGTGGATTGCTGAGTAATAGTGGTGTGCGATACTGCAAGATTTGAAATCGATCCGATACCAAGTAAATACAGGACCAGTATCTCCAATACGATACCGATACTTTTTAATCATTAAGGTGGATGGAGTCATGAAATTACTAAATCTGAATGAATTTTCATAACTTTTAAGTGCTTTGTGATTTTTCCTTTGGTTTATTAATTAGTTAACCCCTAGATGCCTATTGTCGCAAATTCACATCAATCAAAAAAAAAGAAACAAAAAACAAAAAAACAACGATTTTCAATTATGAAAAAAAAAAAAAAAAAAAAAAAATTGTTCACAGTTGGAAATAAATTCAGGCGTCAAGGGGTTAGCCAGGACAGAATTTGGGCAAAGTTTAGAGGTAAATATATACAGTATCACTTTCACAGTTAACACAAAAGGGTAATAATATTCAATCAAATCTGAGCCATATTAGATTCAGTATATTTGTTTCAATTCCAGTAAATGTATTCATTTAAATAAAATGTTTCAATGGGATAAATATGTTGTACCAAGGTCGTAGTATAATTTATACTTTTTGAGTTGGCTAAAGTAACAAATGACGAGTTGCACTTTGAAAATTAATATTAACTAATGCCAAAGATGACAAAAATACCTGGATATTCTCTGCCATACTGAAAGGCCTCTGCCAATGATGTCTGCCTCTGGGTCGGGGTCTGGGGGTGGGGTATTTCTCTACTCCTCTCTCCGTTTCTGTAGCTCAGCATTGTCTTTTGGATGATTTTTCATATGCATGTATAAATTAGTTGTGTTACCACTGTATTTCATAGTCTTTTCACAAATTGTACAGCTTGCCGTTGTTTCATTTTCGGCCTGGAAATATAACCACACGGCACGGCGCTCCTCTTCTTCTCTGCCATTCTTCTGCTCCGTCTCTGTGCTGTGTGTGCATGCTGTGGTTGCGCATCTCGACAAGTAGCATAGAATTATACAACACTGGCAGCTGCTGCTTGCTAGCTAGGGATGGGCATATCGATACTAAAGTATCAGTACTTCGATACCAGCTGGTCGATACTTTGGAGTTGATACTTTTTAAAATATTGTGATACTAGTGTTAATACAAAACATGCTATTTGTTTTCACTTCTGAGAGTTTTAAGCATTAAATTTATGTGTGAAAACTGATGAAAAACCAGCCCAGGTATATGTTAGAGATGGTCTGCCATGTCACATGACTATGGCAACCTATCAGATGTCAGAGCTGAAGACTCACTGTGCACTGCACAGCCAAGCACACACTCCCGTGCAGAGTGAGCTCAGCAGCATTTGGGCAGCAGAAGAAGTATTACTTCTGAAATGTTTCACTATTCATCCAAATTCTATGGTGATACCAAGCAGCATAAAATTTGAAAAATAAACAAGATCAGCACTATATGCCTCTCAGTTTCACCAAGGCATAATAAGGAAAACATCAATCACAGTTGATGCCCAATTAGTTATGTTAGAAAGAACAAACGGGGAAGGATGGACTGAAAAATCAGCTGAATAGTTTAATGTGTGCCCACAGATGCAACACAGAGACATGAATGGATTTGAAACTTTAGGAAAAGAGGATGATGGCTGTGCAAACTTTCATAAACAATGGCACGGAAGTCACTCCATGCCATTATTTCCTCCTTTCCTTTTGAGGAAAGGAGCTCTGGCACAGCGTCCCGTCCGTGGCAACCCAGCCATGAAGCGAGCCCGCTTTTGGTGGCTTCTGCAGGCCCCTGACAGGTGGAAGTCGGGGAGCTTAGTGGTGGAGAACCGCAACCCATGGTGTAGTGTGGGTGCCTGCTGGAAACCTGGGGCACGCAGCCGAGGCAGATGTGTGGACGCATCTCCTGTTTCTGTGGGGAGTTACAGTAAAAAGTAAAATGCTGCACACTCCTTGTTAATTCATTTATTCCCCTAAAAATAAAAACATTAATCCCTAATAAGTCCGTGATGAAAACAAAAATGTGAATGTGATACAAATCATCAGACTAACACCCCCCTTCCCGCACATTACGCTGCCTGTTCATTCATTCATTCCCCTAAAAAGAATCCTACATTAATGCCTAATCTGTTGACTCCAATGGTAAGTCCGCAATTAAAATGAGAGTGTAGATGGAATAAAAAATAAACTAGTGTCTCATCATCATATAATTAAAATGACGGATAATTACATGATGACTGTTACAACTCGTTCTATTAAAATAAGATCAGCGTATGCTCCTCATAAGCTCCAGAGCTGCACGATTTCAAAACACACCACTGAAATATCATTAAACAATGCGCTTCTGATGATAGACTTCCTTTTTCTTGATCAAAAGCGGACTCTTATGGACTGCACTATAATAGTAATGCGCATTAGACTGCGTGTCGCCACATGTCTTTGAAATGAGTCTCCTCCTCCCAGCACAGAGTGGGCGCACTATCTACTGGTAATTTGATGGCGTGTCGCAAGGCATAAAAAACAGACAATGCGCTGACAGAAACTAACAAAAACACTGGCGTACGGCGGAAAGTCTGTCGGAAAAGTGTGCGGATGCCCGTCAAAATAGGGCCCTTTGAGGGTTATGGGTTTCTCTACTGGAAAAAAACCCCAACTTGAAGCATCTAAAATGTAGTTTCACCTAAGATGTTTATTTCTCACACATGAACCCAAGCACAAATTAACTGCGGGGTCCAGGGCTCAGTCTGTATCTGAAATAATGTGATTTGACTTCTGTGAATTCTAAGCAGTTTCAATTTAAAAACTGTAACTTTGTTTTTGAAAGGCCTTTTTGAAATATGCATTTCTCCTGTGATGGCGTTTTCCTCAAAATGAATACTTAATGGCTATTTGCTTTGCAACCAGTTTTTATCGTGCCACTGTAATTGGTAATAAATTTGTGCTTTGGTCTGTGGTTATGCACATTTATGTATTTACTGAATTTGGTACAATTCTTTCACAGTCCAGTCGTGTAGAGTTCTGACTGTCGATAGTGATGAATATTCATAGTTGTCCCACAAAGACTTGATCTTGGCATGTGTATTATTGATTGCTTTCAGGTTTGTTCTGCAAAATGAATGTTCTGTAAGGGTTTATTTGTATTACGTGTGTGATATTATTTTGGTTTCGGTCTCACTGCCTGCATGTATTTGCATGCTTTTTTCATAATAAATCTTTAATGAGTCCGATATCATGGAGAAAGAGAGAGACTATTGCTTATACCTTTATTCAGTTAAAAAAAATCCACTTGTCAGACTGGGATGTAATAAATCTATCATGTCTTACAATTAAATATGCAGTCTGATAAGCCATAAAGCAAATTATGCCCAAACAAGCTTCCACAACAAGTTAGGGTTCAACATAAAAGGTCCCTGTCCTGTGTCCAAAAGTTTCTAGAGCAGCCATAATTTTTAAAGGGGCCGTTGACTGCACTTTTCCACATTTTAACAGCTTTACATAGTTCTTAATGAAATGATAATTTTCTTTAATTACTGCCACACCTGTGTGAATGCTATTTTACACACTTCAGAACTTCTAGTTTCAGTGCTTGACTCTTTAAAAGCATGAATTTTTCACACAGCACAATTACATGTTAACTGAATGTATACATGTGACTAGACACAAATTCATGGCTGAGTGAGTTGCAGAGGGGCGGGGTTGCCTTCATAACTTCTGCAGGTGCATTTTACCTGCTGTAAGAATCCTAAAAATGCTGTCATGTTTGGGTTTATAGCATTATCTGGTAGGACACACAGGTGGGAAAATGCACTGCCTCCTCCAGAAACTGTACCTGACTGATGGTTGTTTACACTGCTAGCCCTCATTAGCACATCCGACCACAGCAGGAGTACATGGGTGGATAGCCTCCGACACTTCATCTAAGCTGCAAAGCTCCTGATCCACATGTCTGCAGGTGAGTGGCAGGTGAGAGTCTCATTTTCAAACTAGTTTACTCCCCAGTGTTGATACTTTTGATCTGGTGACAGAAGAATCTCAAGGCTGATTATTAGCTATCGCTACCAAATCCCTCAGATACGAATATGCAAATTCACATGTATTCACATTCAAAAGATTCAAAGATTTTTATTTGTCAGTACTTCTATACGTACAGGGCATACAGTACAATATTTTTTTTTTTTTTTTTTGTTACTTATTTGTACCCGTAGGTAGACTTGGTTTGCAGTCTGGTGACAAGCCACCGGCTGCTGGTCGCTGCGTGCGCGAGCGCCCTAAACCTACATGTTTTTTGGTGTGCGGGAGGAAACCGGAGAAATCCCGGAGTAAACCCGCGCAACACGGGGAGAACATGCAAACTCCACACAAACAATTGAAGTGTTGTTTCTATCTCTCATAGTGGTGTGCGCAATATATAACAAAAGAAGGACTAAGGATGAAAAACAACAACAGCAGTCTACACCGCATTACAAATTATTTTGCAAAAAGGATTTTAGTGTCATAAAGATTCAATTTTTTGTTTTTCAATTAAACTCATGGATGGTATTGTGTCTCAGGGCTCTTTGGATCACTGATATCAATCTCAGACACCTGTCATAATTAGTTTGCCAGGTGAGCCCAATTAATGGAAAACTACTTAAGAAGGATGTTCCATATTATTAAGCATGTCACAGGTTTCAAGCAATATGGGAAAGAAAAAAGGATCTCTCTGCTGCTGAAAAGCGTCAAATAGTGCAATGCCTTGAACAAAGCAGAAACTCTTCAAAAACTCACAAGTTCAATGGATGCAAGAATTGTGGAAGTTATATCAAAGAAGGGGTCCTATGTTAACATGTAACTTGGCCTGTTAAGATGTTTTTGATTGAAATAGCTTTTGTTTTCAGTAAATATAACCTAATGCTGCAAATTCAACAAATGACCATTTTCAGTTCTTTACAACCAATAAAATGTTTTGAAACACTGTTGTGCATAATACTTTGGAACAGTGCATTTTGAGTGTTTTTATTTTTGCAAAAAAATTGATATCATTGGGAGGTAACTATGTTCAATAAAATCTGAACTGTGCTTTAATGGTTGATGAAAATTATACTGACTGTCATTTGCATCGAATATTTAGGAAAATCAGAGACAAATATCAATTGCATAATAATTTGGAACACACTGTATGTACAGTAATGCTACCCATAGTGCAAATAAAGATAAAATATAAAACCCAGCAATCCCGTAGTGCAAATAAAGATAAAACCCAGCAATCCTATATACAGAAAAACTAGAGCCGTAATACCCGTAATTGCAAGTCAATGTGTAGTGTAGGTGCAGACAGTGACAGATTGGACTGCACATGATCAGTATTGCAATAACAGACAGCAGCAGGTATGGCATTCGTGCAAATGGTTGCAGTAAGGTTCAGAGACATACAGCAGCAGATGTATTACTGTTGGTGTGCCAAGTTTTTCTGTGCAAACAGCTGAGGTAGTTATTGTGTAGGTGAGTGTGTTACAGTCCAGGGGTGGTGATGGGGGGAGTAGGGAGAGTTCAGGGTCCTGATGGTTTGGTGAACTAAGTTGTTTAGCAGTCTTGTGGAGTGGGCCCGGAGGCTCTGGTACCTTTTCCCCGAGGGCAGGGGGCTGAAGAGGGAGTGTGAGGGATGGGAGGTGCTGCTTGCGATGCTGATGGCTCTGCGGATGAGGTAGATGTCTGGGGGGGGGGGCACTGATGATCTTGCTGGCTGCTTTCATCGTGCATTGGAGTGTCTTCCAGCAGGAGGCGGTGCAACTTCCGTATCACACCGTGATGCAGCTGGTGAAGATGCTCTCGATGGTGGGTGGGACTTGTGCTCTCCTCAATTTGCGGAAGAAATAGAGGCAAGTTTGAGCCTTCTTGGCCAGTGATGTGGTGTTGTTGGACCAGGAGAGGTCCTCAGAGATGTGCACCCCCAGGAACTTGGCACTGCTCACCCTCTCCACAGCTGTTCCATCGATGATCAGAGGGGGATACTGTGTGTGTCCTTTCCTGAAGTCAACCACAATCTTCTTGGTTTTTCCCACATTCAGGAAGAGATTACTGTCTTTACACCACTGGAACAGTTGGCTCACCTCATTTCTGTAGCTGGCATCTTCATTGCTGGTGATGAGGCCCACCACCGTTGTGTTGTCCGCAAACCTGATGATGTGGTTGGTACTGTAGGCTGGTACACAGTCCTGGGTCAGCAGGGTGAAGAGCAGTGAACTGAGCCCACACCCTTGTGGGGCCCCTGTGCTCAGTGTGGTTGTCTGGGAGGTGTTGCTGCCGAACCGCATATTCTGTGGCCTCTCTGTAAGAAAGTCCAGCGTCCAGTTACAGAGAGAGGTTTTGAGTCCCAAGTGTCTGAGTCTTTATATTAGGTGCTGGGGGATGATTGTGTTGAATGTTGAACTGAAGTCCAAGAACAGCATTCGCAAATAGGAGTTCTTTGAGTCCAGGTGGGTGAGAGCTGGATGGAGAGCAGCAGCAATGGCATTTTCTGTGGATCTGTTTGACCTGTATGTGAACTGAGATGGGCCATGGGAGGGAGGGAGGCTGGACTTGATGTTCTGCATGACCAACCGCTCAAAGCACTTCATTATGATGGAGGTCAGTGCTACGGGCCGGTAATCGTTGTAGCTGGATGGGATGGACTTCTTTGGGACTGGTATTATAGTAGCAGTTTTGAAGCACGTGGGGACAACAGTTTGACTCAGGGAGATGGTGAAGATGTTGGCCAAGACATAATTGAGCTCCTTGCACAGTCCTTCAGAACACAACCTGGTATGTTGTCTGGGCCAGCTGCCTTGCGTAGGTTGATCCTTGAGAGGGTCCTCTCCACGCTGGCTGGATCCAGACTTATAGCCTGCTCGTCTGAGGGAGGAGTGGTCTTCTGTGCTATATACCATTTTGTGCTTCAAAGCGGCCAAAGAAGTCATTTAGGTTGTTAAGCAATGTGATGTCACTCGCACAGGTCTGAGGTGGAGGTTTGTAGTTTGTGAGGGTTTGTATGCCACGCCAGAGAGACTGTGCATTTCTGGTGTTGCTGAAGTGGCCGGATATTTTCTTGCTGTACTGTCGTTTTCCTCCTTGATACCATGGGACAGGTTGGCCCTAGCTGTCGTTAGTCCTGCAGTGTCACCAGCCCTAAAGGCTGGGTCCCAAGCCCTCAGGAGCCTGTGGACCTCTGCTGTCATCCATGGCTTCTGGTTAGCACGAACAGTGATGGTTTTGCAGTGAGTGACATCAATGCATTTAGCTATGTATGGTACCACAACCTCAGTGTACTCCTCTAAGTTTGTGTGTCCATTGTGAGTGACTGCATGCTTGAAAGTGTCCCAGTCTGTAGTGCTGAAGCAGTCTTTCAGAGCATCTGAGGCCCCCTCTGGCCACACACGTACCTGCTTTATTGTTGGTCTGATAGCTTTCACTCTGGGTCTGTATGCAAGCCTTAGCAAGATTGTGATGTGATCAAAGAGACCCAAGTGGAGGAGGGGGAGGCTCTGTATGCTCTCTTGCAAATTGTGTACACCAGGTCCAGCAAGTTGTCTCCTCTTGTTGGAAAGTCCACATGTTGGTGTAGCTTGGGTAGGAGGGCCTTTACATCTGCATGGTTGAAGTCTCCTGCTATGATGAGGAATCCTGGATGTGCTGTTTGTGTCTCACTGATGGCCTGCTAGAGTTCATTTAGTGCCTCTTTTCTCTCGCCGATGGCGGTGGGTGGGACATACACAGCGACTAGCAGGATAGATGTAATTTCCCTCTGTAAGTAGAAGGGTCAACACTTGATGATCATAAACTCCATCAACGGAGAACAATGTTTGTGCACAACAGTCACATCTCGGCACCAACCGTCATTGATGTAAAGGCACACACCTCCACCTCGGGTTTTCCCTCCCTCCGTGAACACCCGATGAGCACGATGGCATGTTATCCCTGCTAACTGAATAGCAGAGTCTGGGATATTGTCATTTAGCCATGTTTCTGTAAAGATAAAAACACAGCAGCTCCGCGCATCACATTGCGCAGATCTCAGGAGCTGTATGTGGTCTATTTTGCAATCTAGTGAGCGTACATTGGCCAGGATGACGGAAGGAATCGGGAGTCTGTGTAGGCTAGGGGCTAGCTTCGTTTGGATACCTCCACGTTTACCTCTCTTTCGTCTTCGCTCACACCGTCTGCAGCATCTCCATTTGGGATAAAAACACAGCAGTTGAGGCCAGGGGTATGGAGGTCTGGCGGTGAAGTCCTAGACCACGGAGTTCCTCTGTAACGCTCTGGTCCAAGACATAATGTCTGATCATATTCCTTATCTCCAGAAGGCTGTGGCAACTGTAACTTGTGCACAGCATCATATGTGGACACTAAACACTTAAATGTACACTTAGGGGTAATTTAAACAACACTAAATGGCACAAAACATGAAGAGAGAAGGGAGGCTGCCGTGTGTTCATGCACCACTTAATGGTTTCACGTGTGATTTTGAATGTTTACAATGAGTTAGTATGTAATCCCGTTGTGTGAAAAATTCACTTTGCATTTGGTGTGAATGCACTATAACACTGCATTTAACCCCTCTTACTGTACATCTCTAACATCTTGCTAATGCTGCTAGCTTCCATTGAGCCTGAGCCAACTAATGGAAATTTGTCTTAAAGAATGAATGAAGTTAAACATCATTGACAGAGGTGTGTGGTTTCAGTGGTTGATAGGACAGGACCAGTCTCTGTGGAACAATAAGCATAGAAACATTTGTCAATGAATGGCTAAACTGCTAGCTTCAGCTGCCCGCGTTTGATCACGATTGGAGAAAATAAACTTTAACTGAGCTAAAATAACATCTAAGAATGAAATAGATGGTCAAGTGTTGTTTGATGAACAAGGATTCAAGTGCGTGTGTGTGTGTGGAGGGGTCAATAGAATCCATCCATCCATCCATCCCTCTTCTACTGCTTTTCCGGAGGTCTGGGTCGCGGAGGCAGCAGTTCAAGCAGAGAAGCCCAGACTTCCCTCTCCCCAGCCACCTGTTCCAGCTTTTCAGAGAGAATACCAAGGCGTTCCCAGACCAGCTGGGAGACATAGTCTCTCCAGCGAGTCCTGGGTCTGTGCCAGGGTCTCCTCCCAGTGGGGCGTGCCCGAAACACCTCAAGTGGGAGGCGTCCGGGAGGCATCCTGATCAGATGCTCAGACCACCTCAACTGGCTCCTTTCAATGTGGAGGAGCAGTGGTTCTACTCTGAGCCTCTCCCGGATGACTAAGCTCCTCACCCGATCTCTGAGGGTGAGTCCAGCAATCCTACAAAGAAAGCTCATTTCAGCCGCTTGTATCCACAATGTAGTTCTTTCGGTCATTACCCAAAGTTCATGACCATAGGTGAGGGTAGGAACATAGATTGACTGGTAAATCGACAGCTTTGCCTTAAAGCTTAGCTCTACTCTTCACCACAACAGACTGGTATAATGTCTGCATCACTGCAGATGCTGCTCCGATCTGTCTGTCAATCTCTCGCTCCATTCTCCCCTCACTCATGAATAAGACCCCAATATACTTAAACTCCTCCACTTGGGGCAGGAGCCTGTCCCCAACCCGGAGAGGACAATCCACCTTTTTCCGGCTGAGGACCATGGACTCGGACTTGGAGGTGCTGATTCTTATCCCAGCCGCTTCACACTCAGTGGCAAACCGTCCCACTAAGACCTGTAGGTCATTGCTGGATGAAGCTGGCAGGACAACATCATCTGCAAACAACAGAGATGAGATCCTGTGGTCACCAAGCATGACACCCTCCGTTCCCTGGCTGCGCCTAGAAATCCTGTCCATGAAAATTATGAATAGGATCGGTGACAAAGGGCAGCCCTGGCGGAGTCCAACTCTCGCTGGGAGTGAGTCCGATCGAGTGTTGGCAATACGACCCAGACTCTCACAATGGTCATACATAGACCGAAAAGCTTGTAACAACAAGCCCGATATCCCATACTCTTGAAGCACCCCCCACAAAAAACCACGAGGGACGTGGTCGAATGCCTTCTCCAAGTCCACAAAACACATGTAAACTGGTTGGGCAAACTCCCACGAACCATTGAGGATTTTCAAGAGGGTAAAGAGCTGGTCCAATGTGCCATGGCCTGGACGAAAACCACATTGCTCCTCCTGAATCCAAGGTTCGACCAGCAGCCGGACTCTCCTCTCCAGTACCTTGGCAAAGACCTTCCCAGGGAGGTTGAGGAGTGTGATCCCTCTAAAGTTGGAGCACACCCTCTGGTCCCCTTTTTTGAAGACAGGAACCACCACCCCGGTTTGCCATGCCAAAGGCACTGTCCCCGGCCTCCACACAATGTTGCAGAGGCAACCATGTCAGCCCTACAAAATTCAGGGCCTTGAGGTACTCAGGGGGAATCTCGTCCACCCCCGGGGCCCGGCCACCAAAGAGATTTTTAACCACCTTGGCGACCTCAGCCCCTGTGATAGGTGAGTCGTCCCCCTCACCCACAAGCCCTGCTTCCTCTGTGGAAGGCGTGTCAGTGGGATTGAGGAGATCCTCGAAGTATTCCTTACTGTCACCTTACTGTGGTGGGGGGTTTGTGTGCCCTAGTGATCCCAAGAGCTATGGTGTCCAGGGCAATTTGCCTCTGGTTGGGTCACCCAAGACAAACTGGTCCTGGGTGAAGGGCCAGACTAAGAACGATCCAAGAGATTCTCATGATGAATGCTAGAACAAGGATTCAGTGTACCCCACCCGGTATGGGGTTACTGGGGCCCCACCCTGAAGCCAGGCCTAGGGGAGGGGCTTGATGGCTAGTGTCTGGTGGCCAGGTTTCCGCCTGTAATGTAGTAATGTGGTCTGCCACTAGGGGCACTGTTAAGTGTTGTATGCAGATTAAGAAGGAGAGTAAAAACGGTTGTTGTTGACGTTACTGAAGACCTCGCTGTCCTGTCTGTTTATTCCACTTGCTCTCCTTAAAAACACACTAAAATACATTACATGGTGTCAGAAGTGTCACTTATACGAAGATGGACCAACTAAAGCCGCCGGACAGTCTGTCGCTGGAAGGAAACCTCACAGAAAACTGGCGTTCGTGGATCCAGAAGTTTGAGCTGTACCTGATTGCTAGCGGCATAGCTGAAAAATCAGAGAAAATAAAATGTGCTACGTTTCTTCATGTGGCAGGTGACGAAGCTATTAAGGTATTTAATACCATGGACTTTGATGATGATGATGTGGATGATTTTGACATCTAAAAGAAAGATTTAGGCAACATTGTGAGCCAAGAAAAAATATAACCTACCTGAGGCACATATTTTTCACAAGAGTACAAGGCAAGAGTGAACCTATCGATGCATATGTGACAGACCTGAAAAACAAGGCCAAAGACTGTGAGTTTGGACTGTTAACTGATTCACTCATAAGAGATCATATTGTGTGTGGAGTCACCAATGACCAGGTGAGAGCAAGATTGCTTAGAGAACCAGACTTATCCCTGAGTAAAGCTGTGGATATATGCAGAGCTAATGAAGCCACACAAAGCCATATGAAAGCTTTACAAGAAGAAACAGAAGTTTCAGTAAACAAGCTAAGCAAAATAAAGCTAACTAAGAGGTCTAAAGAAAGTGACGTCCACGCAAAAAGAGAATGCAATAAATGTGGGTATAAACATGAGCCTCGCAAGTGTCCTGCGTATGGGCAAACATGTAAAGTCTGCTCACGAAAAAACCATTTTGCTCACATGTGCCACACAAGGATGCACAAAGAAAGCAGAGAAAGTTCACACAGACAGGAGAAAAATGTGAATGAGATAGAACAAGAGGAAAAAGAAATGTTTATTGGAACCATTGAGCCAAAGAGAAGAGAAAATAAAAAGCCAGCTCATGTTGATACGATGAATGTCGAAGAAGCTGAAAAATCAAGATGGACAGAAGTTCTGACAATGAATGGTGAACAGGTCGTCTTCAGATTAGATACGGGTGCATGTTGCAATGTGCTACCTCTCAGAATCTTAAAGAAAGTGACCAAAGGAGATATGCTACTGTTTGAATCCAGAACAAAGTTAGTATCATATTCTCGCCATAAGATGGAACCAGTGGGCATGGCAAAGCTGAAATGTGAATACAAAATTCAAGAACAGGAGCTTGAATTTCAAGTTATAAAAGCTGATTTGCCAGTGATCCTTGGAGGGGATTCATGTGAACAACTGGGACTGATAACCAGAGTCCACAAGGTGGACAGAGAAGAGGAAACTGACATTCTGACAGAATACAAAGATGTGTTTACAGGACTGGGGTGTGTACTGGGACTACATCACATTCAGGTCGACCCAACTGTAACTCCAGTGATTCACCCACCCAGAAAGGTGCCTTTAGCACTGAAGGATGATATAAAAAAAGAACTAGAAAGAATGGAGACTCTGGGTGTGATTGAGAAGCAAACAGAGCCCACTGATTGGGTCAACAGCATGGTCATTGTCAAGAAAGCAAATAAAAGAATAAGAATATGTATAGATCCTCAAGATCTTAACAAAGCTATAAAAAGAGAGCACTATCCCCTACAAACAGTGGAAGAAGTCATTGCAGAGATGCCGAATGCAAAGGTGTTTTCAGTGCTAGACGCAAACCATGGCTTCTGGCAAATACAGCTTGATGAAGAAAGCTCCAAGTTATGTATCTTTAACACACCATTTGGTAGATACCGATTTAAGAGGCTTCCCTTTGGTGTGTCATCAGCCCCAGAAGTCTTCCAAAAGTACATCACCCAGAGACTGAAGGACCTGGAAGGAGTTGAGAATGTTATGGATGACATCCTGGTGTGGGGTGTAAATAAAGAACAACATGACAAAAGGCTGAGACAACTACTGGAAAGAGTGAAAAGCATTAATCTGAAACTGAACGAGGACAAATGTAAGATTGGCATGACTGAAATACGATATATTGGACACATTTTGAGTGCAGAAGGCCTGAAGCCAGACCAAGAAAAAGTCAGAGCAATAGTTAACATGCCTCAACCAGAAGATGTGGCTGCACTCAGAAGATTTCTCGGTATGGTGCAGTACCTTGCAAAGTTCATACCAAACCTGTCAGAGGTAAGTGCACCACTCAGAAAACTTCTGGAAGGAGAAGTTGCATGGCACTGGGAGTCACAGCAACAAAAGAGCTTTGAACAGCTGAAGTCACTTGTCAGTGAAACCCCTGTGCTGAGATTTTATGACATAAACCAGTTACATTGTCTGTGGATGCAAGCTCTGAAGGATTGGGAGCTGTGATATTGCAAGAGGGTCAGCCAGTAGCTTATGGTTCAAGATCGCTAACAGACACACAGAAAAGATATGCACAAATTGAAAAGGAACTTTTGGCTATTGTGTATGGCTGTGAGAAATCCAAGCAGTATCTGTATGGAAGACCAGTACAGGTTGAGTCAGACCATAAACCACTGGAAGCTGTGTTCAAAAAAGGGTTGCATAAAGCACCACCCAGACTACAACGTATGCTGATGAGTCTGCAGCCTTTCAACCTGCAGGTTACATATAAACCAGGCAAAGACTTGTACATTGCAGACACTCTGAGAAGAGCTTTTCTTAAAGAGCAGACAGAAAAACTATTGGAGGAGGAACTTGAAGTTAATCTCCTTACAGCACACCTACCTGTCTCAGAGGAAAAGCTGAAGTTATTCCAGAAAGCAACAGCAGCAGATGAGGAACTGCAAATGTTAATGAAAGCAGTTCAGTCAGGATGGCCAGCACAAGTCAGTCAAGTTCCAACTCACATGCTCAGAAGGACTAATATTCAAGAACTCCAGACTAGTGGTGCCTCAAAGTCTGAGAAAGGAAATGCTTCAGAAAATCCATGAAGCACATCTTGGCGTTGTTAAATGTAAAGAAAGAGCAAGAGATGTTTTGTTTTGGCCCAGTATGTCTAAACAAATAGAAGAAACAGTGCTAAGGTGTTCTATCTGTAACACACACAAGAGGAACAATGTCAAAGAACCACTTCAGAGTCATGACGTTCCCAGCAGAGCTTGGGCAAAAGTTGGTGTTGATCTTTTCCATTTTGACCAAGGTGATTATCTACTGTGTGTAGATTATTACTCAAAATATCCTGAAATTGCCAAATTGCCACAAACAACAAGCAAACATGTCATTGTAGCTCTTAAATCTATGTTTGCCAGACATGGAATTCCAGACGAGCTCATGTCAGACAATGGACCACAGTTTTCAAGTGCAGAGCTCAGACAGTTTGCAGAAACGTGGGAGTTTAAACACACCACATTGAGCCTGGGATACCCACAATCAAATGGGCAAAGTGAACGTGCAATTCAAACAATAAAAAAACCTACTGAAGAAGGCACAAGAGAGCCAAGGAGATCCTTATATTGTTCTTCTTGAATACAGAAATTCGCCCTTGGATGGAGTCAAATTGTCTCCAGCACAATTGTTGATGAATCGGAGACTGAAAACAAAATTGCCAACATCAGGTCAGCTGTTAATGCCACAGCTGAACAAGAATAAGCAAAAACAACTGAAGGAGAGACAGATGAGACAGAAACATTACTTTGACCGTGGAGCCAGAGCCTTACCTGCTCTACAAGAGGGAGAGACAGTTAGATTCAGAGCTGAGAATACATGGCAACCAGCTATTGTGGTAAACAGCCACAACACACCAAGATCATTTGTGATTCAGACCCCTGGGGCATGTAAATTCAGGAGAAACAAGCGGCATCTACTGAAGTGCAAAGAAGAAAGTGTTCCTAAAACCACAAACACTGATCAGGAGGATTTCCCGACCCCTGCTTGTGAGCCAACAGAGACCATCTCATCGGAGCAAGCACCTGTTCATTCTCCTGTAAAGGAAACTGAGAATTCCAAAGCAGTTACTGAAGAGCCAAGGAAAATTTCACGCTTTGGCAGACTGATTAAACCCCCACAATGTTATACAATGTGAAACAACATAAAGAAATGTTTAAGTGTATCTTAAGGGATGTTAGCCCTGTAATGAAAAGAAAAGCAGTTGTTCAGGTTAAAACCATACTTTTTAACTTGTGAGTCATATTAGGATTTATTGTTTTTCTGTAACAACATAGTATGATACCGTACTCTACTTCTAAAGAAGGGCGATGTAATGTAGTAATGTGGTCTGCCACTAGGGGCGCTGTTAAGTGTTGTATGCAGATTAAGAAGGAGAGTAAAAACGGTTGTTGTTGACGTTACTGAAGACCTCGCTGTCCTGTCTGTTTATTCCACTTGCTCTCCTTAAAAACACACTAAAATACATTACACCGCCCATGGGACCCGGCCAGGCTCAGCCCGAAGGAGTTACACAGGTCCGCCCTCCAGTGGGCTCACCACCTGCAGGAGGGACCATGGGGGTCTGGTGCTATGTGGATCAGGTGGCAGTCAAAGGCGGAGACCTTGGTGGTCTGATCCCAAGCTTCCTAAATTGGTCAATAGAATTTATAGAAAATAAGGATCAAACCCAGTTGGATCCCGGCGGCCTGTTTGTCCTCGCCAAGGCGAGCTGTATCCATTTACTATGATCAGCTCAGACTGTCTTGCATGCTAGTGCTGTTTATTGTAGCATCACAGCAAAAATATAATAAAATAAGCCAGAATGATGGAAGACATTTTTGAGACTGTGGATTAGTGAACCAGGTGGAAACAGAGATGTCTATTAGAGTGACTGAAATCTACAGTAATTTACAATATATGGGCGGTGCGGTGGCACAGTGGTTAGCACTGCAGCAGCACAGCAACTCACCCTTGGCCATGGGATCCCTGGTTCGATCCCAGCCCCTGACCAACGGTGATCTGTGTGGAGTTTGCATGTTCTCCCCGTGTCTGCGTGGGTTTACTCCGAGAGTTCTCTGGTTTCCTCCCACAGGCCAAAAACATGCAGGTTAGGTTAACTGGAGACTCTAAAGTGGCCCTAGGTGTGAATGTGTGTGTGAATGGTAAAGGGATAGCGCCGTACCGTGGCTGCTTCATCCATCCAGGTGGATGCCCTCAATTTCCCCTCTGGGGATCAATAAAGTATACAAAATCAAATAAAAAAAAAATATATATATATATAGACCATGCTTGGTGCAAGCTTCCTAGTACCACAGTCAGCAGTGGGACCACAAATGCCTTTGGTTTCCCATCCATCTACAGTACAGACAGCTATGCTGGCCAACAGAGCAGTGGTGGGTATCAAGGATGGTGCTGGGCTGTGTTTACCAGTTTATGATATCCCAAAGCGAACCCAGAAGAGTCAAAACAGCTTCTTGGAGAGAAAATTGGACATAAAGGGGGGGTGTTTTTTTGAGAGAAGCAAGTGTTTTTATATTTTTTCGATAATCATGATAATCACAGACACATTTCAGAAGGTTAAAACTACAAACACACCATTCTTCAGTTAATGAACCCTTTAATTTAGGAAACGCAGTTACACAAAATTATATATGACTGCTTAAATTTAAAAGTTAGACATTCATGCAAGTTGTAAGACTTGCTCAAAATCAAAACTTGACCTTATGACGGCTGTCTGATTAAAACATAATAGAAACAGATATTTTTTTAAAAAAAAATTAAGGCAGTTGTATGACCCAAATTTCCTCTTCAGTGCGTCAGTCTCAAGAGCTACGACAGGGAAAAATTCCTGAGGGAGGTTGTTGCTGCTAAAGTAGGTGTAACGAGTAACTAGGTCCATAAGTTTTCACTTTTTCCAAGCCTTCACCACGAGTTATTACTCAGTGTTAAATAAAGACATGAAAAGCACAACGGTCTCTGTGTTCATCAATGACACAAAACATGTCCGCCCAAGACTTTTTTCAATACGGATTATGCCGCATTGACAGAATATTTCAAGAATTTTTATGCTGATTTTATAATTCCTAATAACAGAATATTTTATAGTAGATAACTCAAAAGTGCTGATTATTGGGCTTGAACAAATGTCGAGTCCCTGCTGAGAAGATAACAGTCTTGTCTAGCCTGAAGCATATGTCACATGACAAGAGTGTTAAGCGGCTCCTCCAAAAAGCATTCTGACATTTTAAACACCAGCTGTCATACATGGAGGGTTTTATTTTAAATGAAAGCTTCTTTGTCTGCTATTTAAGTCAAGAGTTACTTCATTAACATGGTAGATTATTACTATATTAAATTATTTACTGCAATCAACATGAATACCATTTTTAATCATCTTTTTAAATTGTGATTATATGTTTTGTTTTCATTTTTGTTTGAATGAATGTGGGCAACCAGAATACAACTACAAGTCGTTTTATCATGATGTTGCTCTGCTGCATTATTCCATGTTACTGAAAAAACCTTAGTGAGCAACCATCCACATCTTAAAAAGATGTTGATTTTAGATCATATAATGCAATGAAAACAAGTTTATGTTCAATCTTAAACACCACACACACACACTAAACAGGAAGAACTCAAATGTGTGTTTGTGGAATAACATAATGATTTTATTCACCGCTGTCATGTGTCTTACCACACTTACGTGATACCTCCTTATGTTAGACTGAGGTGTTCTTATGTTGGAATTCAACAAATACTCAAATTAAATAGCTGCCATACATGTAGAGACGCTAATTTAGGAAAGATTTTGCAGTGGTCTCTTAATTTTTTTCCAGAACTGTATAGACAGTATATGAGGCCACAATCTAATGCATTTTGATGCATTAGATCAGATGCATTCTTTCACAGTAGAGCTTATATTGGTCACATTTCTGCCACATCCACATAGATGTGCTGCTCTTCAGTGCACCACTATGCTGCATACTAATGTAAAAAATTATCATGTTTCAGCTTGTGTGTGTTTGAACATATACTTGCCTGCTCTGAGAAAAACAGGATTAAAGTACAGAACAAACTGGTTTGTAGTAGATGTATGCACATGTTCCCATGAGTGTGTACTAACCTATGAATCCAGAGGAGGGGGGGTTAGGCTGGATGTTCTCCTGAGTGTTGCCCTGAATCACATCCCAGAGTTGCCACACATAGCTGGGGTGAAGTATGTAGAAGGGCTGGTCAGGATGGAGCATGCGGTGTTCCACATATGGACCAAAAAGGTTGTAGTCTGGACTCGCATACCACTAATAGCAGAGAGAGCCAACATTAAGACACATAGGTGAAGACTGTAGATCATCATTATTATATTTTACATATATTTTCATCTGTATTTCATTCCTCTTTACAATGACAGATGGTAACCCTGGGTGTTAGTCTAATTTATTATCAAGTCTCCAGAGCCGCCCACTCCAAAGGTTGAGCAGAAATGAGCCAAGCATGTGAATATTTTGATATTCAAGGTACAAAATTGTGTGTGCACAAAGTTATTTTCACATTTGTCTGTATTGTTTCACTGGCATGAAAAATTCTCTTTTTTCCAGAAATTCAACTCAACTTTCAAAAACTGTTATGGATTTTTTTTCTATGATGAAAGTGCAGTATTTTAGGACACCTATAATGGAGTTCTTCAGAAAAATGTTCAAAATGACTCTTTAGATGGTAGTGAGATGAATGAAGTAAGAGAGTATACCTTTATGGGTGTTTTTTTAGGCAGCACATTGAGTTTATGATCTCTACGTTTTAACATGAAAAGGAAAAGGAAGAGATGTTTGAATCAACAGCTTTTCTCTTGTGTTAAATCTTTCATCTTTCTGATGAGTTGTTATTTCGGATCTCATCAGACTGAAAGGACAGAAGATGCTTTCATTTGCATTTGGAAACCAAAGTAAGACTTTGAATTTTGGATGAATATGTCTTTAGACTGTAAAACAACTGTCAGGAGCATAAGCCTAAAAGCTTCCTGATGATACTGTCAAGCACTCAGTGCACATAACAATGAACTTGTGAAATTAACAGATCTGCAAGTTTTACTTCCCAAAGCTCCTCAAAGTCAAAGACTACTTGGATAAAATATTTCTGACAATTTTCGAATGCAGTTCTGGACTCTGCAACCTGTGGCTCTTTTACTCTGAGTCAGCAACTCCCTTCTTTTTGATAAAAAAAAAGGTTAAAAAAGAAAGGTTAAAAAAGAAAAAAACCCAATCACAACTATGAAATGTGAAAATTTCATAACGAAACTGACAAAAACCAACAACATTTGAGGATAAGTTCGTCATACTAACTGTGAAGCATGGAGGTCGAACAGTCATCGCTTGGGACTGCTTTGCTGCAGCAGGGCTTGGCCAACTTAAGATCATAGAACTAAGCTAAGTCACAAATCTGAGACTAAAAGGCTTAAATTTAAGAAACAGAAGTTGCAAATATACTGAGAGGGACTAAATACGCAACACTATGAACTTCAGAGTGGTGTAAGCAAAATGGCATTTACTTATATGGCATTTTTTTTTCATCTGCTATCCACCCATTCACACACACAGTTACACAGTGATGGCGGCAGAGCCGCCATGCAAGTTGTCATTGAATAAAACACAAATGAAGATACATTTCATAATGTTTATTACCTCATGGTTTATTGTATGAATTCACATCATCTGGACATACAGATATGCAACAAAACTTAATCCTTAATCATATTTCTTGATTTTATTGCTCATTAATATTGTGTGTGTGACCTCCATAAACAGTTTTAAAGCACTTCATCATTATAAAGATATACAGGATTTAGTTTTCTTTGTATAGTGCATTTTAATGTCTCTCAGTATATACAAGAATAAAGTCATGAATTTATTCTCAGAGTTGCTGATTTTTTCACAAATTTGGTTTCTTTTGCATGAATCTTCCGGCACCACGCACGTCGGCTGCCTTTTTGCAACAGCTGGTCAATTCTGAGTTTTTCTTCCCCTTTTTTATTTACTATCTGGCTTCTTTGGCTAAACTTTCTGATCCGGCGACACCTTATCCATCACGGACACACAGATCGCCCCAAATGTCTCCCGAGCCAGCGGATGGAGCCACTGTTTATAGCAGGAGACAGTACAACAGGGACCAGCTGTTAGCACTTAACCGGCCCACGGTGCTAACGCAAAAACTCGACATACCGGGAGAAATCAGACAGAAACGGCGTGGATGTCGAGCTGGAGTAAGACGGTGGGCGAGGAATATAAGATACAGATTCGTCCTCCCATCCGTTATCATGGGGAACGTACGATCGCTACTCAATAAGACAGACGAGCTAGCGACCATGTCCCGCTACGAGAGCGTCTTCAGAGAGATTAGCATGATGTTGTTTATTGAGACGTGGCTAACAGAACTAGCAACAGATGCTAACATCGAACTGGAGGGTTTCCACGCAATACGGGCAGGCTGGACACCAGACAGTGGGAACGCAAGGGGCGGAGGAGTGATAATGTATGTCAATAACAGCTGGTGTAAACCGGGACACATCACGGTTAAAGAGCAACACTGCAGCAAAGACACCGAGTTGCTAGCTGTTAGCATGCAGCCTGTTTATCTCCCGAGGGAATACTTGCACGTGAGCTGCATTGTTATTTATGCAAATCCGACGGCGAACGCTGGGGCAGTGAGTGACATCATCCACTCAGTCACTTGCAGGCTTCTGACAGAACACCCAGATGCTCTCCTCCTCATCTCGGGTGATTTTAACCATATCTCACTGTCCCCCATTCTGCCCACGTTCACCCAGTATGTCACATGCCACACCAGAGACAATAAAACACTGGATTTATTCTATGCGAATACTAAGGAGGCGTACACCTCATCGCCACTCCCCCCACTCAGGAGATTGGATCACAACTTGGTTCATCTCCTGCTGGTGTACAAAACCCTAGTACACAGACAACCTCCGGTTACACACACAGTGAAGATATGGTCTGAGGAGACAATGGACGCTCTAAAGGACTATTTTGAAATCACTGCCTGGGAGCAGCTCTACAATCCACATCGTGAGGACATTGAAGGCCTCACTCACACCATCATGGACTACATCAACTTCTGTGTGGACAACACTGTACCCACCAAGATCATACGATGTTGCTCAAACAACAAACCCTGGATCAACCCTGTGATAAAATCACTACTGAGAGAGAAGAAAAGGATCTTCAGGTCGGGAAACAGGGAGCTGCTGAAGTCCGTACAGAGGGAGCTAAGGAGGAAGATCAGAGAAGGCAAGGACAGCTTCAGGAAGAAGATGGAGGACAAGCTGCAACAGAGTGATATCAGCGGGGTCTGGAGAAACCTCAAAACCATCTCTGGGCTCCAGAGTACCTCCTCCCAGGCCACAGGGGGCAGGGAGTGGGTGAACAATCTGAACCTGTTTTTAACAGGTTTGATCAACCGCCCTCCCCTCCTCCTGCACAACAACCACTGCTGTCTCTACCGTCATCGAGACCTGCTGTCCATCCCCCCTCCACCAACACGCCCCCACTCCCAGCACACATCCCCCCAGCCCCAACCTGACCCTCACTAAGACCCAGGTGAGGGCGGAGCTGAGGAAGATCAAGGTGAGGAAGGCCTCGGGTCCGGACTGCATCAGCGTGAAGCTCCTCAAGTCCTGTGCAGACCAGCTGTGTGGGATTGTGGAGCACATCTTCAACCTTAGCCTGATGCTGGGGAGGGTACCACAGCTCTGGAAAACATCCTGTGTGGTACCCGTACCAAAGACATCCTACCCCAGAGACCTGAACAGCTACAGACCAGTGGCCCTGAATTCTCACCTGATGAAGACCCTGGAGAGACTGCTCCTTGCTCACCTCCGCCCCCTGGTGGGACCAGCAATGGATCCACTCCAGTTCGCCTATCAGCATGGCATCAGGGTGGAGGATGCAGTGATCTTCCTCCTTCACCGTTCCCTGTTCCACCTGGAGAAGCTTGTGAACAAGGTGAGGATCATGTTCATTGACTTCTCCAGTGCTTTCAACACCATCCAACCGGTGATCCTGAGGGACAAGCTACTGTGTGCAGGGGTGGACCAGCACCTGTCATCGTGGACTCTGGACTACCTCACAAACCGGCCACAGTTTGTGAGAACCCGGGATTGTGTGTCCGACACGATCATCGGCAGTACGGGGGCCCCCCAGGGAACGGCTGTGGCTCCCTTCCTGTTCACCCTTTATACTGCGGACTTCTCACACAACACAACACACTGCCATCTACAGAAGTTCTCTGACGACTCTGTGATCGTCGGCTTCATCTCCGTTGGAGATGAAGCTGAGTATAGAGGACTTATCCAGGACTTCACGGACTGGTGCCATCGGAACTGCCTCCAGATCAACGCGAGAAAAACTAAAGAACTGGTGGTGGACTGCCGCAGGCAAGGACAACCCCTCACAGCACCAGTGAACATCCAGGGAACAGACATTGAGATGGTGACATCCTACAAGTACCTGAGTGTTCATCTGAACAATAAACTAGACTGGTCACACAATACCGACGCACTCTACAAGAAGGGGCAGCGCAGGCTGTTCCTACTGAGGAGGCTCAGGTCTTTTGGTGTACAAGGGGTGCTCCTGAAGACCTTCTACGATTCGATGGTGGCATCAGCCATCACTTTTGGAGTGGTCTGCTGGAGCAGTGGCATCACAGCAGCCGACAGGAAGAGACTGAACAAACTGATCAAGAAAGCTAGCTCTGTCTTGGGGCAGCGCCTTGACCCAGTGGAGGAGATAGGAGAGAGAAAGATGGTGGCTAAACTGCCATCTCTGCTGGAGTCCGAGTCCCACCCTATGCAGGACATACTGAACGCACTGAGGAGCTCATTTAGCAGTAGGCTACATCATCCTAGATGCGCGACCGAGAGGTTTCGCAGGTCCTTCCTACCCACGGTTGTCAGACTTTATAACCTAAGCAGGGCTGCTCGCAGAGATAAAAAAAAAAAAAATTACGACCTAATAGTATTGAATGTAAAAGACGCAACAAACTTACACAAAATGGTCCCCTCCAGTATACAACTGGGACAATATCAATCACTACGAAGGGTGACAATATGTATAGGTACATATTCATACTATGTGGGGTAACTAAATAGATTGATATGCTGTCTATTCCATCTAGCTACAATGCTCCACACTGTGTATATACTGTATATTTATGTGTACATATGTATATTCACTGCTCTTATTCTCTTATCTTCTAAATTATTGCTCTGAGTGTTGCTATCCCTGTGCTGTTACAATCCTGGAATTTTCCCATTGTGGGACTAATAAAGGCTTATCTTATCTTATCTTATCTACAGCTACGATTTAGAGTAGCAAATTTAAAAGAATTTCACAGCATCACAAATTTCTGCAATTAAAGTGACAATTTTGAAATAAAGTCAAATATAGTCATGAGAAAAGATTAAAAACATTACAACGAAAAAGTGGCCAATTCACAAAGAAAAAAGCAGAAAAAATTACTACGAATTTTTTTTTTTTTTTTTACCAGGCCAGTTTATACTTATATCTGTTACTTTAATTTTAAAACACCATTGTGTAAGATTTTCACCTTAAAATGATGTTTCCAAAATTATTTTGATGGTACATCAACCTTTGATAGGGTGAATGTCACTTCCCCCATAACCTGAGTGGGTCCACATTGACTGCAACAGCTGTGTTTTTGATAGGAACACTGAATGGACTAGAACTAGGACGACTATGACCTCAGACCCAACAGCTAATAAGCGACTTTCGCATTACGAGTGCGCATGTGCGGACTATGTGACCCGACATCCGGTTCAAAGGTCATGACTACCAAACATTCCGCTAGCCGGCTGGCTTTTGTATCGAAACAGTACTGTCACACCAGAACAACTGCCGCTTAAAGTCTGCTTTAAGCTTTAAATCTCCATTATACATACATTATACGTTAAAAATAGGTCTTAGCTGACACAAGTCTGGTAATAGGTAATGGCAATTATATTATTTTATAAAATGTATAAAATAATATGTCATATGTAGACCTGCACAAGTCTAAACCCATAAGTACTAGGTACAGACAGACAGGCCTGGATCTAGGATATAGTTCTTTGTATATTGGTGACGAAGCTTGATCTACACACATATGTAATTAAGGCCATTGATAAGTAGGCTGGTATAAAATAAAATTGCAAATCATTGAAAACATGTGGTACTTAAACTATTGTAGTATCGACCTATAGATCTAAGTAAGCAGGCTATGCCTTGTAGTGAAATTTACTCGAAATGGCAAAACCAAAGTTGAGCTGTCAAACCACTGCTTACCTTCTTTGTAGTCGTTTCGGAGTCTCGCAAGTAAGGGTGCTTGGTCCTTTGACAATAAAAAATCTGCTATGTCAGCGTGCATACAGGGGTCCATTTTGACACAGCATCGATTTCAATCTCCCAAGCCTTCCTTAAGTCCCAAGGGGTGGGGAATTGTCAGCATTTCACCCTCTACTTCAAATGTCAACAAGCTGGCATAGTCACGTTGAATCTGCTCGGATTCCTCGGCCATTGACAACACTATTGGCAATTTCTGCAACGTGGCCGCGAATGCAAGCGCAACTAGTTCATCTTTGCATTTGCGGGTACAACAGGGAAGACCCCTACGCATACAATATGCTCGTAGATCAGGAACTTTCCATAAATTAAATGTATCGATAGAGCATGTTTCATCCATGTTTAGATTAACCTTCCCCATTTTGGTAGTTTGTTTGGTAGCCACGATCCCATGATGCTTTGCATGAGCCGAGATGCGAAAGCCACTTATTACAGGACACAACAAAGCACCTGTGACTGGCTGTTGGGTCTGAGGTCATAGTCGCCAAAGTTGTAGTCTTTTCAGCGCTCCTACGAACAACAAGAAAGTTACATAGCACTGCTTTAAGTCTCCTATGTTTAACACCTCTATGGAAAATAAATCTGTTTATTATTATGACTCCTTCCTCAGTAGGGATTGCTGACCCCTGGTTTAAAAAAGCAGAACTTGAATGTGATTAATGTAATACCTATCACTATTACAGCAACAGAACAATGTTTTTCAGGGTATTAGGACAGGATATTTGCTGTGTTCATGCAGAATAAATCCAAGTATACATGAGAGGATTTTATGGATTTGCGTTGAGGGGCCACGATTCCAGCCTTTCAGTAATAAAAGTAGTTGAGTTGCTGCTGTGAGGCTCTTTACAGTTTTATGTAGACTATTTCATATCAGGAAATTAAAGGGCTTTGGAGTCAATCATTATGTTTGAGGAGGGCTAAGGCTGTCAAAACAGCACAGAAAATTGTAAGTCTTTGACAGCAACCATTTTCTACTCTATATAACAATGCTGAGTACAGAAAATAGTGACAACAGGAGAGGAAAAAAATACAACAGATCAAATAATAATCACAGTGCAATCTATATGCCAGGTCAGATATTTATGGATTCAAGTAATAATATAAAGGATAAGCCGATAATTAATATTGTTTAAACAATACATTTATCTTTGTGCATTTTCAGTAATGGCACCATGTCCAATTCATGGTAAAAAGCAGAGCATAAAATTACCATTTGATTTTCAGTTTCTTTAATAAAAAGAACCTGATGAAATTATGTTTTTAAATTACAAGGACTAATATTACAGCTCGTCTTACTTACAATATAAAATTTACTAATAAAATTAGATTGGCATGTCATGTAAAAACAAAAACTTTAATTTGGAACAATGCAGAAAGAGCAAGTTTTAGTCAAACTGGCAATACAACCTCAGATATAGGCACCATTCTGATATATTAAACAAATTTAAAACAATGATGGAAACTTTTAATGATGTTAATAACTGGATTGTAAAATCAGAAGATGGAGAAGGAAGAAAATGTGCTGAATGAAAAAAGAAAATGGAAAAAAAAGAAAAGCAGCATAAAATTGCATGAAACTACACTCCAGCAACAACATATTTTACTCTGTATTTTCAAATATTTATTAGTAGCATCGATGGGTGATAAAATGGGAAACAGGGCCATGAAGACTGAGGTCAGGTGTCAGGGAAGAATCATGTTATTTACAACCTTAAATCCGGTGAAGCTGAAGTTGTCTAAAATGTAAATTAAGAAAAGAAATACAATGAATTAAAAATCCTTTTCAACCTATATTCAATTTAATACACTACAAAGACAAAATATGTCATTTGCAAACTGATATTTTTTTTCTTAATTTTTGCAAATTTTTACTCATTTTGAATTTGATGCCTGTGACATATTCTAAAAAAGTAGGGACAGGGGCAAGGAAAGACTGGGAAGGTTGAAGAATGCTCAAAAAACACCTTTTTGGAACATTTCACAGGTGAATAGGTTAATTGGAAACAGGTGATTGTCATGATTGGATACAAAAGGAGCATCCCCGAAAGGCTCAGTTGTTCACAAGCAAGGATGGGGCGACGTTCACCACTTTGTGAATAACTGTGTGGACAAATAGTCCAACAGTTTAAGAACATTTCTCAATGTATAGTTGCAAAGAATTCAGGGATTTCATCATCTACAGTCCATAATATGATCAAAAGATTCAGAGAATCTGGAGAAATTTCTGCATGTAAGCGACAGGGCTGAAAACAAACAATGAATGCCCGTGACCTTCGATCCCTCAAGTGGCACTGCATTAAAAACTGACATCATTCTGTAAAGGATATTACCGCATGGGCTCAGGAACACTTTAGAAAACCACTGTCAGTTAACACAGTTCACCCTTACATCTAGCCTTCCAGAGTCTACAAAAATATATTGTGGTGTGCCCCAAGGTTCAATTTTAGGTCCAACACTTTTTAATCCGAACATGCTGCCCCTTGGGGATGTTATCAGGGGACATGGTGTTAATTACCATAGCTATGCTGATGACACACAACTGTATATTGCTGTGTCTGCTGGTGACATGGAACCAATCAATACCCTTCATAACTGTATTTTAGACATTAAATCATGGATGGCAGCAAACTTTCTTCAGCTTAACCAGGGCAAAACTGAAGTTTTAGTCATCGGTCCTGAAGCTCAGAGAGAGAAAGTTTTACCAAAATGACATAGTCTTTTACCCCATCCCAATATGTTAAGAACTTGGGTGTCATTTTAGTCTCTGAGCTTTGTTTTACTCCACACATTAAAAACATAACACCAGCAGGATTTTACCATCTAAAGAACATAGCCAGAGTCCGCCCATTTCTCTCTCGAACAAACACAGAGATACTGATGCATGCTTTTATCACCAGTCATATTGATTACTGTAATGCTCTGCTTGTTGGTCTTCCCAAAAAGACAATTTCAAATCTGCAGTTACTACAGAATTCAGTTGCACGTGTTCTGACGAGGACCAGACGGCAGGCTCACATCACGCCGGTATTCAAGTCATTGCACTGGCTCCCCGTGTCCTTCAGGTTCAATTTTAAGGTTCTTATACTGGTTTGTAAGTGTCTGCACGATCTTGGGCCTTCTTATTTATCAAAATTGCTTTTGGTATATGAGCCACCACAGCCCCTGAGGTCTTCTGGCACTGGTCTTTTAATTATTCCTACTGTCAGAACACGCACCCACGGTGGGGCTGCTTTTAGCTACTAGGGCCCACATCTGTGGAACAGCTTGCCGGAGAGCATCAAGGCTGCTGAGAGTGTTCATGGTTTTAAAAACAGGCTCAAGACCTACTATTTTAACTTAGCTTTTGATTAGTTTCCCATTTTAATTTTCTTAATTTCTGATTTTAAACTTATGTTGATTTTGTTACAATTATTCACTTTATTATATACTATTACATTTTAAACTTTGAGTTTAAATGTGTGTGTGTTTATAATGATCTTTTTATTAACAAATTATGTATCTTATCATTATTATTATTATTATTATTATTATTATTATTATTATCCATCATAGATGGTTTTATTTATCTTATTATCTTGTTCTAACTCCAGTGTTTCCTTATGGGGAGCCCTCCTACAGGGGGTTGCCTGGTTCTGGCTGCAGGGTGCTGGCCTGTGATTGCCCTGGCCCACCCAATGCGTGGTCTTGGGTGGTGGCAGAGGTGGCTGCGGACTTGGCACTTCCTTTGTGTTGATGGCTCCCTAAGATGGTGCTTCTACACCTGGATTCTCGGCGCTCGGCCATGTCTCACATTGATGGGTGTGTGCGTGTGTGTCTGTCTGCTTGTATGAGGTTGGGTGGGTGAAGGGGCGTAAATGTGTTTTTAATTTTTAAAGCACTTTGTGCTACAATTTTTTGTATGAAAAGTGCTATATAAATGAAGTTCTGATTGATTGACAGTCCACATTTAAATTGTTCTTGGAAATCAAGGACGTCGTGTCCTCCAGGCAAAAGTGGAAAGGGACCATCCAGATTGTTATCAGCATTAAGTTCAAAAGCAACCATCTGTGACGGTATGGGGGTGTATTAGTGCCCACGGCATGGGTAACTTGCACATCTGTGAAGGCACCATTAATGCTGAACGGTATATACAGGTTTTGCAGCAACATATGCTGCCATCCAAGCAACATCTTTGCCAGAGACATTCCTGCTTATTTCAGCTAGACAAATTCAAAATAAGTGAATATTTGCAAAAAAACAAAAAGCAAAGTTTATCAGTTTGAACATTAAATATCTTGGGCCATATTAGGACGATCATCTGCAGACATTTCTTCCAGACTTTCCACCGTACACCAGTACTTTTGTGAGTTTCTGTCAGCGCATTGTCCGTTTTTTACGCTTTGCGCCACGCTGTCAAATTACCAGTAGACAGTGCGCTCGCTATGCACTGGCAGGCGGGGGCTCATTTCAAAGAGGTGTGGTGACACTTAATCTAATGCGCATTACTATTAAAGTGCATTCCATGAGAATCCTCTTTTGATCAGGAAAAAGGAGGTCTTTCGTCAGAAGCATACTGTTTAATGCTATTTCAGTGGCGTGTTTTGAAATTACACAGCTCCAGAGCTCATGAGGAAATGGCATGCACTGGGATCTTCTTATATATTTTAATGGAGAGAGTTGTAACATTCATTCATTCATTCATCTTCTTCCGGTTAATCCTTTTCGGGTTGCGGGGGGGCTGGAGCCTATCCCCAGCATCAAACTGGGGATTCTAAATTGTCCTTAGGTATGACTGTGAGAGTGAATGGTTGTCTGTCTCTCTGTGTTGGCCCTGCGATGGACTGGTGATCCGTCCAGGGTGTACCCTGCCTCTCGCCCAAAGATGCTGGGATAGGCTCCAGCCCCCCCGCGAGTTGTAACAGTCATGATATAATCACCCGTCATTTCAATTATCTAATGATCACACACTAGTTTTTTGTTGTTTTTTTTTTTATTCCATCCATACTCTCATTTTAATTGCGGACTTACCATTGGAGTCTATAGATTATGTCATGGCGGCCTCTGGGCCGTCATTGGCGTCATCAGTTCCAGCTGCGCACAGACCAACAGGTGCTAATCAACGGCTGTTAAAAGCCAGCGTTGCTGACAGCCCGTCACGGAGTCGTCTGTCCTCCTCGTCGGAGAATGAACCAGAGCTCCGCTCTCGAGCCTCGTCAAGAACCTCTCGTCAAGTTCAACCACGTAAGAGAACTATTTGTTACTCTACCCCTTGTCTTAACCCCTGTGCACAGGTGGACCTCCCAGGCGGCGGACCAGCTTCCCCAGCCGACGGGGCAACGCCACCTCACCCACGTAGCTCCTCGCTACCACCTCGTCTATCGGTACGTCTTGCTCCTCTGCTGCAGGAACTGTTACTATCTCGGTTGCAGGAACAGACGTCACCAGGATCTGTGGAATCCTCGGCATCACTATCTTCAGTACTGTCATCGCCACAGTCAGAGGAATCACTATCCTCACTATCCTCTGAGCAGTCATCGTCACGGTCAGTGGAATCACTGCAGTCATCTTCTCTGGAACTCCCCTCGTCACAGTCACAGGTGGATTCTCTAGCACGGCCACGGACACCTTCACCACCACGTCACACGGCCGCTGGAATTCAGCAGGATGCCCCCTGCGCCTTGCCCAAGTAAGCCCCTTCTCTTACAGTCACCCACGAGTACTGTACAGCAATAATTGTGTCTGCTTGTGTGTTACAGGGTTGCCATGTCTCCGTCCAGGTTGCTCAGTTCCAGTGACCAGAACACAATACTTGCACTCACTCACGCACTACATTCACTCACGATTCAATAAAGGGATTATTGTCACAATCTGCCCGTGTCAGTGTCTGTCTCCTGGGTCCTAAAACATGTCAGTTTAGACATTAATGTAGTTTTTATTTTTTTTAAGGGAATGACTGAATGAACAGGGAGTGTGATGTGTGGCGCACCGGGGATGGGGGGTGTCAGTCTGGAGATTGTTATTCCATTCACATTTTCGTTTTCATCACGGACTTATTAGGGATTAATGGATTTATTTTTAAGGGAATAAATGAATGAATAAGGAGTGAGCAGTGCTTTACTTTCCACTGTAGCTCCACAGAGTGACAGAAGATGCTTTCACATCAGCCTCGGCCGCACGCCCCGGGTTTCCAGCTGGGCCGAGGCCACCCACCCCAGCAAGCTCCCCAACTGACACCCGTCAGCCCCTGGCAGAGGCCACCGAGAGCAGGTGTGCTTTGTGGTGAGGGCCAGTGGCAGAGAGAAAGCCACGCCAGCTTTCTCATGATCCTCCCTCCCGGGAGGGGAACAGAGATCCGCAAACCTCGGCAGACCCCTGCATGAGATGGAGGAGACTCTCGGTCAGCGAAAGCAACAGGAGAGGGAGCACTCTATCTCCCCACAGGCCAGGAGTGACTTCCGCAACATCATTAATAAAAGTTTATGAAAGATTGCACAGGCATCATCCTCTTTTCCTGAAGTTCTACACTACATGAAGTGCACACTACATTAAACCATTGAGCTGATTTTTCAGTTCACCATTCTTCACCGTTTGTTCTTTCTAACATAACTAACTGGGCATCTGCTGTGATTGATGTCTTCCTTATTACCAAGCAGTATTACTATGGCATGCATTTGACTCACATGCATGAGCTTTGGTCAGCGCAAAACCCATCTTAAACCGTCATGATCACAGTTGACTTTAGATAATGTGCCTCTTTGCATTAAAAGGTTGGGCATGAGAGCTTTGGATTAGATTATCCACCTATGAATAATCAGACTGGTCTCTTTGCGTCATGCTCCAGCAGAAAGTTGATTTTTATGCCGTTGTGATAAGGAAATGAACTTGGAAATGCCCATAAATGCGTTCTGTGTCAGTGACAATTGACTAACCGACCGTGTCCTTGTAAAATGGGCCCTTGTCTTTGTAGGGTATTCAGTTGAATATAGGTTGAAAAGGATTTGCAGATCACTGTATTCTGTTTTAATTAATGTTTTACACAATATTCCAACTTCATTGGAATTGGGGTTGTATTAAAAAAAATTTTTAAAATACGATAATCCTCTTATTTACTTTTTCATCAGTAATTAAGGTTGTTTTTAAGAGTAACATCAAACATGTTGGAGCTGCATACCTCAAATCAGAGAATTTGTTGTTCTTTTAAAAATTTCTGTTTAAATATATATTTTTGTATAGATAATCTCATTCTGTCTAGGGATATTAATGGCTAAATCCTTCTTGGATTTGAAGGTATTATTAAATCTGTTGGTTGAAAAAGAGAAACAATGTAGCTTTTTTATTTAATGGCTATTTAATTCAAATTATTAAGTGGCTATAGCATAATCTTAACTGCAAACCTGCTCACAGAAATCAAATCATTCCCTGAACAAACATTATTGGCTTGAAAAAGAAGAACAAGATGATGCAGGTGTTAATTTCAGGCTGACAAGCCCACCTCAAAGCAACACTATGCAAGATCTTTCACCTTAAAATACTGTTTCCATGAGCACAACATGAGGATCATTGTGTGCAAGTTTGGTGAACATCAGGGCAATTTCTTAGAAGGAGGAATGATTTTCATGAAATGTGGACAGACTGATGCAGCACCATAGCATTGGCCTATTTCATCTTTGCATGAATGTGCTAACAAGATGGAAGATGCTAAAAGCAAAACGTTAAAAACATCCGAGACACACGCAAAGACTGTTCAAGGGCATGCAGCGTGTGGTTGTAATGACTGCTGCAGTTACTATGGTGAGGTGACTAGCTAAAGCATTCCCATTGAGAAACAAAACACAAGCTATTGTATTTGAGAGCATTTTCTGTCAACACGAACTTGGTGGCCCAATGAAAGCATCTCATATTGAAACTGCAAAAACAGAAACAGCAGTGAAGCACACATACCTTGTGTAAGTTGACTGTGTAAGGTGCTGGGTCCCAGGCCACCAGAGTTACATTCTTGTAGATAGGACTTGTGTTGAACTGATGTCTAGGATTTGCTAAAATCTGAAAGAAAAAAGAAAAAGTCAGTATGAAGGACAAACCTCATCATTTAAATGAGCGTTTTGCAGCCACTTTGAAAATTCTAAAACACAAGACAACTCAATCAAGGCTACAAGCAGCTGCAGGTTAGACTAGTTTTAATTCAACTCAATTTCAATTCAATTCAACTTTATTTATATAGCGCCATTTCACAACAACAGTCATCTCATAGCACTTTCAACTGTAGGGGAAACCCCCACAATTGCAGAAAGACTCCAGCAATCAGGCGATCCCCTGTGAGCAAGTGCTTGGCGATGGTGGAGAGGAAAAACTTCCTTTTAACAGGAAGAAACCTCCAGCAGAACCAGGCTCAGGGAGGGGCAGTCATCTGCTGCGACTGGCTGGGGGGTGAGGGGATAGAGAAGATGAAAAGAACAAACATGTAGAGAGCAAACAGCACAATGGGGACTCAATCTATGGGAGAGAACAAACAGATATTAATGACCAGCAAAAAAAAAAATAAATAAAAATTCACAGAGTGAAGAAAGGAGTGAGGCCCAGTGCATTATTGGAGGTCCCCCAGCTGTCTAAACCTATTAACAGCATAATTAAGGGAGGGTTCAGGAGCACATGATCCCTCCCTAATTATAGGCTACATCAAAAAGGAAGGTTTTAACCCTATTCTTAAAAACAGAGATCGAGTCTGACTCCCGAATCCAGATTGGCAGATGGTTCCACAGAAGAGGAGCTTGATAACTGAAGGCTCTGCCTCCCATTGTACTTTTGAAGATTCTAGGTATTACAAGTAATCCAGCATTTTGGGAGCATAGTGCTCTGTTAGGATAATAGGGTAGAATCAGATCTTTTAAATAAAAAGGGGCCTGACTGTTTAGAGCTTTGAAAGTGAGAAGAAGGATTTTAAACTTAATTCTAAACTCTATGGGAAGCCAGTGAAGGAAGGCCAGAACCAGAGATATATGATCTCTCTTTCTAGTACCTGTTAAAACTCTTGCTGCAGCATTTTGGATCAACTGAAGACTTTCTAAAGATGTTTTAGGACACCCTGATAATAACGAGTTACAATAACCTAATCTAGAGCTAACAAAAGCATGGATCAGTTTCTCAGCATCACTCTGAGACAAGATGCTCCTAATCTTGGCAATATTACGCATATGATAGAAGGCAGTCTTAGAAACAAATTTAATACGTGGATTGAAAAACAGATCTTGATCAAAAATAATTCCAAGGTTCCTCACGGAGCTATGAGAAAGAGTAACCGCATCCAAACTAAGAGTTTGATTTGAAAAGGTATTTCTAAGATTTTTTGGACCAACAAGAATGACTTCAGTCTTATCTGAATTTAACAGCAGGAAATTACAAGTCATCCAAGCTTTGATTTCCTTAAGACAGGCTTCTAACTTGGCTAATTGATTACTATCATCTGGCTTCATTGACAGGTATACATAATTGTGTGTCATCTGCATAACAATGAAAATGTATACAGTGCTTTCTAATAATGTTGCCTAACGGAAGCATATATAAACTAAAAAGAGTAGGGCCTAGCACAGATCCCTGTGGAACTCCGTGACTGAGCTTTGAGTTGAAAGAAAACTCATTATTGACATGAACAAACTGGAACCTATCAGATAAGATCTAAACCACTGCAATGAAGTTCCATTAAGTCCAACATAGTGTTCTAATCTATCAAGTAGAATATTATGATCGATAGTATCAAAAGCTGCACTAAGGTCTAAAAGGACAAGTACAGAAACAAGTCCATTATCAGATGTGATCAGGAGGTCGTTAGTGACCTTCACTAAGGCTGTTTCAGTACTATGATGGATTCTAAACCCAGATCTAAACTCTTCAAATAAACCATTTCCCTGCAAGTAGTCAAATAATTGCGTAGCAAAAACTCTTTCTAAGATTTTTGAAATGAAAGGGAGATTAGAGATTGGTCTATAGTTAGCTAAAACTCCTGGATCCAGCGTTGGCTTTTTGAGTAAGGGTTTAATTACAGCAGTTTTAAAAGTCTGCGGCACATGGCCTAAAGTTAAGGAAGAATTGATTATTTGAAGAATAAAGCTACCAATAAATGGGAAGACTTCTTTAAATAACCTGGTAGGAATAGGGTCTAAAAGACAAGTTGAAGACTTGGATGAGGAAATTATTTTGTCTAACTCTAAAAGGTCAATTGGAATAAACTCATCCAAACAGATATCAGTTGAAGGAGCTGTAGTAGTTACTGTATTTAAGTTAATGGTGGGAAGAATCTGACTGATTTTTATCTCTGATAGATGAAATTTTATTATTGAAATAGTTCATAAAATCCTGACTAGTAAGCTCTAAGGGAATGCTAGGATTGACACAGTCCTGACTCTTTGTCAGTCTGGCTACAGTGCTGAAAAGAAAGCTGGGATTATTCTTGTTCTCTTCTATTAATGCAGAAAAATAACCCATTCTAGCTTTTCTAAGAGATTTTTTTATAAATTAAAAGATGATTTCTCCAAGCTAAATAGATTTAATCTAAATTAGTGGAGCACCATTTTCTTTCTAATTGACGAGTCTTCTGTTTTAAGCTATGAGTTTCTGTGTTGAACCAAGGAGTTAGAAATCTCTGATTAGACTTTTTCTTTTTTTAAAGGGGCCACCATGTCTAGAGTCTGATGCAGAGAAGCTGTAACACTATCTACCATGCTATCAATTACAGAAGGAGCAAGCTGTCTATAGCTTATTTCCGTTGTGTTGACACATGGCATAGAGGAAACAATCTGCATAAATTTGGTTACAACATCATCTGAGAGGCATCTACTGTAGTAATATTTTTCTTTAGGAGCCAATTAGTCAGAAATAGTAAAATCAAAGGTTAACGGACAATGGTCTGACAGTACTGGGTTATGAGGAGACACTACAAGATTTTCTATTTATATGCCATATGTCAGAACAAGGTCCAATGTATGGTGGAGATAATGGGTAGAATTTCCTACTTTTTGAGAAAACCCAATCGAATCTAATATTGAATTAAATGCCATATTAAGGCAATCACTACCTACATCTACATCTATATTAAAGTCCCCTACTATAATTATTCTATCTGATTTCAGCACTAAATCAGCTAAGAATTTGGCAAATTTGGATAAAAACTCTGAGTAGGTTGATGGAGGACGATAAACTATGGCAAATAAAATTAGGTTTAGCTTAAAATTGCTAAAATGCCCAATACTGAGGACTAGGCCCTCAAAGGTATTATAAAATGTTTTTTTTTGCTTTACATTAACTAGTAATTTGGAATGGTAAATTGTTGCTACTCCTCCTCCATGACCAGAACTTCTGGGATTTTGACAGTTTAAATAACCAGAGGTAGCTGATTCAATTAAACCAACATAATCCTCTTGCCCTAACCAAGTCTCTGTAAGGGATATTAAATCAATCTGATGATCAATTAACAAATCATAGACTAGCAGAGACCTGGGAGTTAGAGACCTAATATTTAACAAACCACATTTAATTTTTAAATTATGAGGAGGAACAGAGGCGAAATCATTCAATTTAGAGGCTTCATGTTTAATTTGAGTTTTACCAACTTGTTGTTTAATCACTTTGGGACGCTTATACATTATATTTTTATTTACTTTGGAGGGAGCAGACAATGATTCTCTGATGGGGAAGACAGGGGCTAAGTTGAGGGGTGGCGGATGAAGAGGAGCTGCAGAGAGGTGTGTAAGACTGCAACTCTGCTTCCTGGTCCCAACTCTGAGTTGTCAAGGTTTTGGAAATTTGGATAAAAATGATGCCAGATTATTAGATAAATGAGACATACCATCCAAAGTGGGATGGACGCCGTCTCGTCTAATAAGACCAGGTTTTCCCCAAAATGAGCTCCAATTGTCTATGTAGCCCACATCATTTGCAGGACACCACACAGACAGCCAGCGGTTGAAGGATGACAAGCGGCTAAACATGTCCTCACTGGTCAGATTGGGGAGGAGCCCAGAGAATACTACAGAGGCAGACATTGTTTTTCCAAAGTCACACACTGATATCCACGTTAAGTTTTGTGACTTCCGACTGTCGGAGTGGGATGTCATTATTGCCGGCGTGGATAACAATTGTGGAGTATTTACAGTTACTTTTATCCAACATTTTCAAATTTGACTCAGTGTCGCCTGCTCTGGCCCCAGGAATGCATTTGACTATGGCCGCTGGAGTTTCTAGGTTCACGTTTCTGACTACAGAGTCGCCAATGATCAGAGTTTTTTCCTCAGAGGGTGTGTCGCTGAGCGGGGAAAAACGATTAGAAACATGAACAGGTTGGTGGTGAACTGGGGCCTTGAGACCAGGCTTCCTTCTCACCGTCACCCACCCAGTCTCCTCGCTGCTGAGGAGGACCAGAGGACTGCTAGCAGGCCGCCCTATACTAGGGAGCTCCGCTGCAGCTAAGGGGCGTCTGTCATTATTAACTGGCGCAGACGGTGTTTCAATGCAGTGCAGCTGGGATTCCAAATCAGACAACCTCGCCTCGAGTGCCTCAAAAAGACATTTAATACATTTACCGTTACCACTAAAAGAGGCGGAGGTGTAGTTAAACATATGACAGAAAGAGCACACCAGAGGAGAAGAGGAAGGAGAGCTAGTAGCCATAGTTAGTGGCTAATCCAAAGCTAACAAAAACACAGATGAAAGGTGAACAGAAGGCTAAAGAGGGTGATTAGATGACACTGAGTGTGCACACAGGTGCAGGAGGCTTGATAAACAGAAATGAGAGCTAACGGTAGAAGGAAAAGTGATTAAAATACAATTAAAGGCAAAAATCCTCAGGAGAATAAGGAGAGCTAACCACAGAGCAAACCACACAGACAGCCAGCAACACAGGAAGTGACAATACGTTACCACAGGAAGCCAGACTTTAAAACTTCATTGGGTGAAAGGGAATGGCATGTTTACAAAATCTGTGGTTCACAGTTTCATGCAGTTTTCAGTAAAGCTCTTGTTTCTGTTGGCTGTGCTTCAAGAACTTTAGTAAAAAAAAAAAACTACTTTTTTTCAAATACATGCATTATCTTTTCTTTTCACAAATAATCAAACTCACAGAAAAGAAACAGTCCTTAACTTTTTCATCATTGGAACACGGATACTGTTTGCATGCATATCACTGAATGGTCCAAGTCTGAGTCATATACTTCAATTAGCATTCATTATTATGCACATTCAAGGCCAGACTTGCTCACCTGCGAGTTGATTATGCGAATCGTTGTTTTGTTCCCCACGTCTCTCTCGTACCCTTCTGTGGGTGCTGCGTTGAACCGTAAAACTGCATCATGAGTGTCTGAAAAGAAAAACACAAAGCGTGGCAATTATGTTTTAAAGCATGTAATAAACAGACTTTGAGTTATGTATGGCATCAAAAAAAAATCTCAGTGGAAATTAAATATTACTGAACAACATATTTAGCTTCAGTGCAACATCAAGATCCTTCTGGGCTGCTCAAGTTTTCTGGATGTTCTTCCTACAGATACGGTATTCACAAAAAAAAACTTTGGAACACAAATAAAGGCAAATATTAGGCGTTGATACAGGCTTTGGGTGAATTATCAGAGGACTGGGAAAGTACAGCTAAAGTACTGAAGGAAAGAGCTAGAAAGGTATGTGCTGTGTCCTCTGGACAGAGGACAGAAAACAAGGAGACTTGGTGGTGGAATGAGAAGGTACAGGAAAGTATTCAAAGGAAGAGGTTGGTAAAGAAAAAGTGGGATAGCCAGGGAGATGAAGAAAGTAGACAGGAGTACTTAGAATATAGGTGGATGGCAATGAGAGAGGTAGCAAAGGCAAAGGAAAAGGCACATAGTGAGTTGTATGAGAGGCTGGACACTAAGGAAGGCGAAAACAACTAGACAGAGTTCAAGCTGTAAAGGATGTGCAATAGGTTAGGTTGATTAAGGACAGAGATGGTAATGTACTAACGAGTGAGGAGAGTGTGTTGAGAAAATGGAAGGGATACTTTGAGGAGCTGATGAATCAAGAAAATGAGAGAGAGGAGGATGGAAGAGAAAGCATATAATAGAGTGACAAAAGAGGAAGTGTGGTACTGTATGAGGAAGTCGGGAATGGCAGAAAAGTATATGAGGGTGGTGCAGGACATGTAAGAGGCCAGTGAGACGGTGGTGAGGTGTGCTATAGGAGTGGCAGATGGATTCAATGTGGGGGTAGGATTACATCAGGGATCAGCTCTGAGCCCCTTCTTGTTTGCTATGGTGATGGACAGGCTGACTGTTGAGGTCAGGCAGGAGTCTCTGTGAGCCATGATGTTCACATTGTGATCTGTAGTGAGAGTAGGGAGCAGGTGGAAGAGAACCTTGAGAGGTGGAGGTATGCACTGGAGAGAAAAGAAATGAAAGGCAGTAGAAGCAAGACAGAATACATGTGTGTAAATGAGAGGGAGGCAGATATAATAGTAAAAATGCAAGGAGAAGCAGTAATGAAGGTAGATGAGTTTAAATACCTGGGGTTGGCGTGGGCAGAATGAACGACAATGGACAGCGGCTGCTCGAGTTCTGCACATATCACGATCTGTGCATCACAAACTCGTTCTTCAAGACCAAGCCCCAACACAAGGTTTCCTGGCAACATCCGCGCTCAAAGCACTGGCACCAGCTAGACTTGATCCTGACCAGGCGCACCTCACTGAAGAACGTGCTAATCACCCGTTCGTTCCAGAGTGCAGATTGCGACACAGACCATTCATTGGTGTGTTGCAAGGTCAAGCTGCAGCTGAAGAAATTCCATCGTGCTAGACAACCTGGAAAGGCACGGATTGACACCAGCAAGATGGCCCAACCAGAACTTGTTGAGCAGTTTGCCTCCACCTTTGAGAAGGAACTTGGTGTACCACAAGGAGGAGAATCTGCAGAGCAGAAGTGGGAAGAGCTGCGAAACACCATCTACCACACAGCCTTGGCTACCTTTGGGAGGAAGACCTCGAAGTCACAGGACTGGTTTGATGCCAAGTTGACCGAGATGACCCCCGTCATTGAAGCCAAGCGCTCAGCACTTGCTGAGTACAAGAAGTACCCAAACGAGAAGAATCTCCAGATTCTCAGGGCTGCGAGAAGCAAAGTTCAGCAGACTGCTCGGCGCTGTGCCAACGAGTACTGGACTCAGCTCAGCCAAGACATTCAAACCGCTGCCATAACAGGGAACATCCGTGGTATGTACGATGGCATCAAGAAAGCACTTGGTCCGGCTCAGAGCAAGACGGCCCCCCTCAAATCTTCCACTGGGGAGATGATCACAGAGAAGAACAAGCAGATGGAGAGATGGGTGGAACACTACTCCGACCTCTACTCTAGACAGAACACCGTGACACCGTCAGCCCTTGATGCCATCGACTGCCTGCCATCCATGGACGAACTTGACGCCGAGCCAACCATCGACGAACTCAGTAAGGCCATTGATAGCTTGGCTGCTGGCAAGGCACCCGGCAACGACGGCATATCCCCTGACCTGATCAAGCACTGCAAGACCGCCCTACTGCTGCCATTGCATGACGTCCTCTGCCAGTGCTGGAAGGAAGGTGCCGTACCACAGGACATGAGGGACGCCAAGATCATCACCCTCTACAAAAACAAAGGGGAGAGAAGCGACTGCAACAACTACAGGGGCATTTCCCTCCTCAGCGTTGTTGGCAAAGTCTACGCACGAGTTGTTCTCGTTCGTCTACAGAAGCTTGCCGAACGTGTCTACCCCGAGTCTCAGTGTGGCTTCCGCGCTGAGCGATCGACGGTAGACATGATATTCTCCATCCGCCAACTCCAGGAGAAATGCAGAGAACAGAACATGCCTCTGTACGTCGCCTTCATCGACCTCACCAAAGCGTACGATCTGGTCAGCAGAGAGGGCCTTTTCAAGATCCTGCCAAAGATAGGATGCCCACCAAAGTTGCAAAGCCTCATCGAATCGTTTCACACCAACATGCAGGGGATAGTGCAGCACGATGGCAACGTCTCAGAGCCATTCAACATACGCAGCGGAGTGAAACAGGGCTGTGTACTTGCACCAACCCTCTTTGGGATTTTCTTTGCTATGCTCCTGAGGCATGCCTTCAGCACAGCAACAGAGGGAATCTACCTGCACACAAGATCTGACGGCAGGCTTTTCAACCTCGCCCGCCTGAAAGCCAGAACCAAAGTACGCGAGGCTCTAATCAGATACATGCTGTTCACAGACGACGCTGCAGTCACAACCCACACACAGCAGGAGCTTCAGACCCTGATGGACCGCTTCTCCCAGGCATGCAAGGACTTTGGGCTTACCATCAGCCTGAAGAAGACTAACGTCTTGGCGCAAGGCACGGAAGCACCACCAACCATCACCATTGATGACTACAAGCTGGAGGTCGTGAATCAGTTCACGTACCTGGGGTCCACGATCAGCAACAACCTCTACCTTGATACAGAGATCAACAAGAGGATTGGAAAATCAGCCTTCACACTCGCTCGCCTCACCACACGAGTGTGGGAGAATCCCAAACTCTCTGTCAAGACGAAGATGGCAGTGTACAACGCCTGCGTCATCAGCACACTGCTCTATGGGAGTGAGACGTGGACAACATACGCCCGGCAGGAAAAGAGACTGAACTCCTTCCACTTGCGCTGCATTCGCCACATCCTGGACATATCCTGGCAGGACAAAGTGCCCAACACAGAAGTTCTGTCCCGCGCCGGCCTTCCCTCCATGTTCACTCTACTCAGGCAGCGCAGGCTCCGCTGGCTAGGCCACGTTCACCGTATGGAGGATGGCAGAATCCCCAAAGACGTCCTCTATGGAGAACTGGCAACTGGCAGGAGAGACGTTGGCCGCCCACAGCTGCGCTTTAGAGATGTCTGCAAGAGAGACATGAAGGCCCTGGATATCAACACAGAGCGCTGGGAGGACCTTGCAACGGACCGCTCCAAATGGAGAGGCACCCTGACCAGACAGCTCAAGGCAGGTGAAGAGAGACTGACTGCTGCAGCAGATGAAAAAAGGACCCACAGGAAGAACCGCCACAGACCCAGCAGCACGGAGACCACCCACAAGTGTGACCTGTGTGACAGGGACTGTCATTCGCGCATCGGCCTGTTCAGCCACAGGCGGTGCTGTTCCAGCAGAGTAGACGTTTAGGATTCTCTTCCATGGTCATCATAGACCGACGGAGGCCGACGACGATCAACCATCCAAAGCAATGGACATGGCACAAGATAGGTGCAGAAGAGAGTGCAGACAGAATGGAGTGGGTGGAGATGAGTGTCAGGTGTCATTTTGTGCTAGAAGGATAGCAGCAAGAGTGAAAGGGAAGATTTACAAGACAGTAGTGAGATCTGCTGTGATGTATGATTTGGACACGGTAGTGCTGACAAAAAGACTGGAGGTGGTAGAGTTGAACATGCTAAGATTTTTTGTGGAAGTGATTGGGAGGAACAGGTTTAGAAAATAGTATATTAGAGGGACAGCGCAGGTTGAGTGGTTTGGAGACAAAGTAAGAGAGGCAAGGCCGAGACGGTTTGGACATGTGCAGAGGATGGATAGTGGATATATTGAACAAAGACTGTTAAAGATGGAGCTGCCACACAAGAGGAAAAGAGGAAGACCACAGAGAAGATTCATAGATGTAGTGAAGGAGAGCATGGAGAGGATTGGTGTTACAGAAGATGCAAGGGATAGGGTGAAATGGAGGCAGATGATAAACTATGGCGACCCCTAAAGAGAGCAGCTGAAAGAAGAAGACAGTAGTCACATAAAACAGACCACATGGGTATTTAAAAAATGTCCAAGTCTGAATTTCATTAAAACAATAACTCTGGAATACTTCAACACCTTTGCTGACACTTTGTGTTCCTCAGCCAACACTCGTCAAGGTTTTAAGTTAGCAAAGTCTGCCATTAGTTCATTAGTGCAGTCCAGCAGTGATGAAATTATCTCCTACATCTTTTCCTATTCACATTTCATTTGAACTCAGTTTAAAAGCCAAAAGGTGTTTGAAAGTTTAGCAAGTTTTTGAATATACGGATCACAACCCACAGGATGTGGAATATAACATAGACCCTGACTATAATTTATTTACCTCCATCAATAATAACTGTAGTTACTACACGGATGAACAGTTTAACACAATGGTCACATCTGATTTTAATATTTCAATGATCCACTTCAGCAGCAGAAGTCTCTATGCCAACTTTAATAACATTAAAGATTATTTACATCAGTTTAAAGAGCCATTCAATATAGTGGCAATATCAGAGACCTGGCTCAGTGAAGAGAAAGGAGTTGATTTTAAATTGGATGCTATGAATTAAATTATATGAAGAGAAAAGTGAAAAAAGGAGGAGGAGTTGCAATTTATGTTGATAAGTGCTTGCAATACAAGACTGTTGAAAATTTGACAGTGACTGTGGATGATTTATTTGAATGTATTTCAATAGAAATCTGTTTGGACAATATGAAGAATATAGTAGTGAGCTGTGTCTATAGAACACCTGGATCAAATATTGACTTATTCAAGGACTGGGTGGAGAAAATGTATGCAAAACTAACTCATAAAGTTATGTTCATCTGTGGGGATTTCAATATAGATCTTATGAATTCAAAACAACATAGTTTGACAGAAGAATTTATCAACACAATGTACAGTATGGGCTTACATCCAACAATTACCAGACCGAGCAGAATCACGTCACACAGTGCCACATTAATAGATAACATTCACAAACATTATGGAAAATAATATTGTGAATGGGCTTTTATTGAATGATACTGTATCAGTGACCACCTGCCAATTTTTGTTGTCTATCAGTGTGATTATAGGAAGAAAAAGTATACCAAAAATATTAAATATAAAAGAATAAGAACTGAAGAATCTATGTATTTACTGGCAAAGGAATTATTAATGCAAGACTGGAAGATAGTTTGTGACGAAATGATATAAATAAAGCATATGATGAATTTTTACAAATATTTCAGTCAATAAAAACTGTCCTATAAAACAATACAGTGACAGACAACAAAAAATATCCCATGGGTCACCAAGAGGCTATTAAATGCATGTAAAAAGAAGAAAACATTATATAAACAATTCATTAAGTGCAGAACGGTAGAGGCTGAGATCAAATATATAAAAGATATAAAAACAAGCTTACTAATATAATGAGGACTTGTAAAAAAGAATACTACAACAGAATATTAGAGGATAATAAGAATAACTTAAGACAAATACGGCAAGTGCTAAATGGGATTATTAGTAACTGATCAAAGAATACTAATTATCCAGAATATTTTATTGAAAATGACAATTTGATAAATAATATGGAGGATGTGGTTAGTGGTTTTAGTAATTTTTTTGTAAACGTTGGTCCAGAATTAGCAAAAACAATAGTGACACCAGAAACAAACAACAGTGGTTCTGTAAATGAAATAGAAGATAGAAATCCAAACACAATCTTTTTGGGTGCAGTAACTGAAAATGTCATAAACTCCCGTGCGCTATTACGCGGCGCCCTAGAGGAGGAATGGAAAACCCAATAGCGGAAGTAGATTGTGCTATTTTATTAGATTTCACCACAGAATAATAAGTCCAGTTGGCCACAAAGTTACAGGGAAATGCAATTGATGAAGTTAAGGCCACCAGACATACAAGGCGGTCTCTTTACTCTCACAATTCTCCAAAATACTTGAAAAAATCTTCACTAAGAGACTGGATGATTTCATTGAAAAGCACAACCTTCTTACAGACAGTCAGTATGGTTTTAGAGCAGACAAATCTACATCTTTGGCACTGATCGAACTCATAGAAGAAATTACTAGTTGTATAGATAAAAAAAGTTTGCTGTAGGAGTATTTATAGATTTAAAGAAAGCTTTTGACACCATTGATCAGAGAATTTTACTGAAGAAATTGGAAAGGTATGGGATAAGAGGGGTCGGACTGAGTTGGGTGGAAAGTTATTTAAGTAACAGACAACAATTTGTGCAAACAGGTGAGCACAAATCACCCTTCATGGACATCACTTGTGGTGTGCCCCAGGGGTCAGTTTTGGGGCCCAAACTCTTTATCTTATATATAAATGACATATGCCAAGTATCAAAAATTCTGAAATTTATTTTGTTTGCAGATGACACAAATATCCTTTGCACAGGTAAGAATTAGCAGCAGGTTTTAGAGGTGGTCACAACAGAAATGAAAAGGTTAACGCAGTGGTTCAACAAAAATAAATTAAATCTGAAAAAAACAACAATTATGTTGTTTGGAAATTATAAAATAAATCATGAAATAATGGTAATGATAGATGATGTGGTATACAGTATATCACTCATATATTCCATACCTACATTTGTTAGAGCATGTGGAAATGTTTGGGACAGAATATACAAAGGAACTTCACACCTCTGAAAGAACAAAGGAATCTCACCGCCGTGTGAAGACCCATGACGTCACAGGACGCCATGGCAACAGACTCGACACCTTCACCCCTGAGGGAGGAGAGGTTTTCCCATCACCTCCCAAGGCGAAGGGAGGAGTTAACAGGACTAATAGGGAATTAGATAACAGGGGATTTCAGCTTGTGTTTTGCATGTCTTTGATGTGTGCCTGTATTTAACCAGCGAGCTGGGCAGAATTCTTCCTCTTTGCCTTCTGCCAAGCTCTGCACCAGATGAGACAAGATAGAAGAGTTATTCATTAAAGACTCTGCTTTTATGATACAAAACCGCCTCGTTATTTCCAGCTCTTCTACACTGGTGACCTTGACGCGAGTATGGACATGAGGCGTTCTTCAAGCGACTCATCCGTGGCGAATCTGACTTACGCCAGCGACAACGCAGACGAGGGAACAAGCAGACAGCTGTTCCCCCCGGCAGAGGGTACCGAGAGAGCTCAACCGAGCTCCAGCACCGCCGTGAGAGCCGAGGCAAGGCACTCTCACCCGGCGGGCACAACAGTGATGGTGTGCACGAACGCCGTCGCTGTCCAGCTGCCAGACTTCTGGCAAGAAGACCCCGCCTCTTGGTTTCTACAGGCTGAAGCCCAGTTCATACTGGCGGGCATCACAGCAGACGATACAAAATTCTACCATATCGTCTCCAAGCTCGACTCCGACACTTCGAGGTGTGTGCGGAGCTTGATCCGGCGACCACCGGCCTGGGACAAGTATGAGACGCTCAAGGCGACCATCGTGGCGAACTATGTCCCACCAGCGGAGGAAAGAGCCGAGAGGATCTTGGCGATCTACGGCCACAAAGGGGGCAATCCAAAGGCCCTCATGGAGGATTTGCTGCAGCTTAAGGAGGAGGACAACGACAATTTCCTTTTCCAGTTTATTTTCCTCAGCACGCTTCCACCACACATGAGAGGGACACTCACCAATATGAAGTGCGACACCCACCAAGACTTCCGCACACTGGCCAGCGAGGCTTATCGGCTCGTCAACGCCTGCAAGGAGCGGACACCTACAGCGGCATCCGCGGACCTCAAAACTGATGCCCCGAGCCATGGAGAGCCACAACCCACGGTGACAGCGGCACGGCCCAAGCGTAACAAACAGATCGACGTCTGGTATTATCACCAACACTTCGCCGAGAAAGCCCACAAATGCGTTCCCCCCTGCAAGTTCACGATGTCGGGAAAACGCTCAAGCCGAGGGCCGTTAACGGCAGCGGTTCTCGGCAAGAAAAACAAGCTGTTATACGTGACGGATGGACACACAGGCAAGCAGTTCCTCATCGACACGGGAGCTCAGCTGAGTTTCATCATGCCCTCCCACGCAGATCGAGCCATGGGCACCCGGGGCAATGGAGCAGTGGCAGCCAACGGTTCTGACATCGACACGTTCGGTGAAAAGAGCCTGCACCTCCTCATTCACGGCCGCAGCTACAGATGGACATTTGTTGTAGCGGCGGTGAGTTTTAACTTGTTAGGCGCTGATTTTCTATGTGCACATGGGTTATTAGTTGATCTAGCAAATAGGTGCCTTTTGCTTCTATTCCATGCTCAGCTCGAGTCTCTCCACCACCTGTGCAGGTCAACGTCACCACGGCAGGAGGTAAGTTTGAGCAACTCCTCACCCAATTTCCAGCACTCACAACCCCCAAATTTTCAGCCACTGTAGCCAAGCACGGGGTTAAACACTTCATTCCAACAACGGGACCTCCCGTTTTTGCCAAAGCTCGCCGCTTAGACACGGCCAAGCTCAACATAGCAAGGGACGAATTTGCAGCTCTTGAAAAATTAGGCATTTGCCGACGTTCAAAGAGCCCTTGGGCTTCACCACTTCACATGGTTCCGAAATCCGACGGTTCTTGGAGACCGTGCGGAGATTACCGCAGATTAAACAACGCCACAGCGCATGACCGCTACCCCATCCCTCATATACAGGATTTTTCACTGCATTTAGCGGGCGCGCGCATTTTTTCAAAGATAGACTTAGTCCACGGTTATCACCAAGTTCCAGTCCGAGCTGAAGACATTCCTAAAACAGCGGTTATAACCCCTTTCGGCCTTTTTGAATTCCTGCGAATGCCTTTCGGCCTCAAAGGTGCTGCTCAGACTTTTCAACGTATGATGGACGCAGTCTTACGCGACCTCCCCTTTGTTTTCGTCTACCTTGACGACATGCTGGTAGCCAGCTCATCGGAGGAAGAGCACGAGCAGCATCTCACTACCGTTTTTCAGAGGCTAGAAGAGCACGGATTAATAATTAATCCAGCCAAATGCAAATTCGCGTATCGCAAATTGATTTTTTGGGACACAGAGTCTCCCCGAAAGGGGCAGCTCCGCTTCCAGACAAAATTCATGCGATAGAAGGTTTTCCACGGCCCCAAACGGTCAAATCGCTACAGGAATTTTTGGGGATGGTTAATTTTTACAACCGTTTCCTCCCTCATGCAGCTCAGCTCATGCAGCCCCTGTATGACGCGCTTAAAAAAAAGAAAGCTTCCAACGCGGTCGAATGGACCCCGGAACGCGAACGCGCTTTTGCGGAAGCTAAAAACGCCCTAGCTAACGCCACAATGTTAGTCCATCCAGATCCCTCGGCCCGCATTGCTCTAACCACAGATGCTTCAGACTTGGCCATAGGGGCAGTTGTAGAACAACTTGTCAAGGGGGTCTGGCAACCTTTAGCATTTTTTAGCAAATCGCTAAATCTGACGGAACGCAAATACAGCACTTTTGACAGGGAGCTGCTGGCGCTCCATTTATCCATCCGCCACTTCCAGTTTTGGTTAGAAGGGCGGAGTTTCACGGCTTTTGTGGACCATATACCGCTCACTTTTGCTATGGCTAAAATTTCAGAACCTTGGTCGGGCAGACAACAAAGACAGCTAGCTGCGATTTCAGAGTTCACCACAGACATTCGACATGTAGCGGGCAAACTTAACATAGTAGCGGACTGTCTCTCTCGCGCTGTGGCACCGCCAGAGCACGAGGAGACAGATTACACTGCTTCAGCAGCTGAGCTTTTCTCTAACGCAAACACATATGCAGCACCTATCCATGAAGGGATAGATTATGCAGCCATGGCGGAAGAACAAGGTAGTGATGCGGACGTGCGCGCGCTCCTGTCTGGACCAACAGGGTTAAGGCTGGAGAAAAAAGGGTTGCGCGACGGCGTGCCCCCCCTAATATGCAATGTTTCAACCAGCCGACCTCGCCCGTTAGTACCAGCTGCTTGGCGTGGCCGCATTTTCGACGCAATTCACTCCCTCGCGCACCCAGGTGTGCGTGCCTCGGTCAAAATGGTTGCCGAAAAGTTTGTGTGGCCAGGCCTACGCAAAAACGTAAAAGAATGGGCAAAAACTTGCATTCCTTGTCAGCGCGCCAAAGTACACAAACACACAAAAGCCCCTCTGGAGCCTTTTCCAATCCCTGCTAGAAGGTTCGACCACATTCATGTCGACCTCGTGGGGCCGCTGCCTTCCTCCCAGGGTTTCACACACCTGCTAACAATGATAGACCGCACCACGCGCTGGCCAGAGGCAGTCCCTCTAGCGGCAACTACAGCGGAGGAAGTCGCTCGCGTTTTTCTAACAAATTGGGTGGCACGTTTCGGCGTCCCATCAGACATCACGTCAGATAGGGGGCCTCAATTTGTCTCAGAGCTCTGGTCAGCCATGTCCAACAGTTTAGGGGCAACAATTCACCGCACCACCGCTTATCACCCTCAGGCTAATGGGTTATGCGAGCGTTTTCACAGGTCCTTAAAGGCCGCCCTCAGGGCCTCACTAACGGACACAAATTGGGTAAATAAACTTCCCTGGGTTTTATTGGGGTTGCGTGCGGCACCTAAAGAGGATTTAGACGCTTCCCCTGCAGAATTAGTCTTTGCCCAGCCTATTAGACTACCAGGTGAATTTTTACCAGAAAACCCGGAACCAGGGCACCTCCCAGTCCCAAGGTTTTTAGGCAGTAACAGTCCGGACTCTCTCCACGGTCCAGCTCATCACTCCTTTCCACAAGTTTTTGTTCCTCAAACTTTAAAAAACGCTGAGTTTGTTTTTGTTAGGCATGAAGCTCTAAAACCAACGTTACGCCCAGTATACGATGGCCCGTATAGAGTGCTGGAAAATGGTGACAAACACTTTGTGCTTGATTATGGGGATAGAAATGAAACGGTCAGCATTGACAGACTCAAACCTGCCTTCTTGTTGAGAGACGAACCTGCACAGCTGGCTCGAGCACCTCGGCGAGGTAGACCCCCCAAGGAAAAAGTCTCAGCTCCCAGGCAGGGAACAGATAATCTCTCTCCTTCCCACACTGCAGATTCCTCACAACAAGGTCCCAGCAGGACGCCTAAACCGACCTACAGCAGCTTTGGGAGAAGATTGAAACCCAGACTACACAAGGACTGATTACACCACTCTGCAAATTTTCGCTAATTGTGCCGCAACAGTTTAGGACTGATTTATGATTATACTATGCTGTTATGTTTTCACTGAACTCTCTTAGGAGCATGGCTGCTTGAAAGTTTCTTCTGTGGCAACGGCTGTAACACGTAGTATGTCTTAGTAATTACCCTAGACTGTGAATCTTTCTGTGTTCCTTCATAGTTGTTTGGGGGGCCTGTGGTATATATCACTCATATATTCCATACCTACATTTGTTAGAGCATGTGGAAATGTTTGGGACAGAATATACAAAGGAACTTCACACCTCTGAAAGAACAAAGGAATCTCACCGCCGTGTGAAGACCCATGACGTCACAGGACGCCATGGCAACAGACTCGACACCTTCACCCCTGAGGGAGGAGAGGTTTTCCCATCACCTCCCAAGGCGAAGGGAGGAGTTAACAGGACTAATAGGGAATTAGATAACGGGGGATTTCAGCTTGTGTTTTGCATGTCTTTGATGTGTGCCTGTATTTAACCAGCGAGCTGGGCAGAATTCTTCCTCTTTGCCTTCTGCCAAGCTCTGCACCAGATGAGACAAGATAGAAGAGTTATTCATTAAAGACTCTGCTTTTATGAAACAAAACCGCCTCGTTATTTCCAGCTCTTCTACAGATGATACCAAAATTGAAATAGTACAGGAAAATAAGTTTCTGGGGGTGACAATAAAATCTGCTGGAAACCTCACATCAGTCACATTCAGGCCAAGTTGGCAAAATGTATAGGGATACTGTGGAAGACAAGACACATCTTGGACTATAAATCATTGGTCTTACTGTACAATTCACTGTTTCTACCATATCTTAACTACTGTGTAGAGGTCTGAGGAAACATCTACAAGACCAACCTACAGCCAATATGCACATTACAAAAAAAGCTATAAGGATAATAAATAATGTAGGATATAGAGACCATACAAACTCGTTTTTAAAGTCACATGTCATAAAGTTAATGGATTTAGTTAAATATAAGACAGCACAAGTAATATACAGGGCAATCAATAATCAACTCCCAACTAATATACAAAACGTATTCAAAAAAAAGAGACAATGATTATAATTTGAGAGGAGACTTAAACTTTACAAAACCTAAGGTACAAACAACTAAGAAAAGTATGTATGTATCTGTCTGTGGGGTGGATTTGTGGAACAGTCTGGAGCTGGAACTGAAACTATGTACAAACAGAAATCAATTCAAAAATAGGTATAAACATTATTTGCTGAAAGGATATATGCTAGAGGTGTAGTATTAATATGTACGATTCACTATGCTCACTCTGGAACACTATGGTACTGTAGGTGGGACAGTACTGTGCATATCTGTGTATATCTGTGTTGTCTGGGGCTGGGTATAGATGTATGGACCGTATGTATGTTGGAATGGATGGATGTCAATGTTGATATGTACAAAATATAGTTAATTGTCTACTTTGGGTCTTAATTGAGGTAATCGGTATATATTTCTGTTATTATTATTATTATGATTATTATTATGATTATCATTGGTGCCGGTGACCCGGATTGAATCACGTATTCCGAGACGAGCCTGAAAAAACTACATCGGAAGGACCCTTTTTAGTCGACTGTGGCGACGCCTGAATGAAACAAAAAGGTAAGCAGAAAGCCTTTTTACGCAAATTTCTGCAGTTTGGCCATTCTAAATTTACAGTCGTCTGATTAAGGGGTATATCCGATCTCGAAATTTATCATTTGGTTGGGAGTCACATGTAAAGTTTAAATAATAGTTTGAAAAGTTTAAATAATAGTTTGAAAAGTTAAAGGGAGTGCACGTGTTCTATTTTCAGTCTGAGATAGAACGGCCGCGGTCAATGGACATGTATGACGGGTGCATGGTCCGCCAAATTTTGAAACGTTTTGGATTCAGTCTGAGCCAAAATGACGAGACTTAGGATGCCAGGGTGACTAATAATCACCCAGGTTCGTCTCCCAAATGAAAAGAGCCAGGTTTTAGCAACCTGATGCCGGGGGGAGCCATGGAAGTGTTCGACCCGATGCCACTCTGGGAGTGAGGCCGCGGTCATTTAATTTGCTAAACACAAGACACCGCTTGTTCTCGTGGCCGAAAAGAGGCCACGAGAGAAAGTGTCCGCTGTGATTAGAGTTAATCACGGTACCGCTTGTGCATCGGGGGATCTGCCGAGACCTCAGCGAAAGTACCCTCTGTTTGACAAAAGATTAAATGGATCGGCGAGATTGTGGGTTGCAGTCTGTACCCAGAATTGATAAGACAATAGGAGGCAACGGCCGTGCCTGTCTTCCAAATTGAAATCCAGGGTTAGCCTGATTTCGGTTGCAGCAGTGAGTTTATATAAAGATACTCTTAATACGTTATAAGAACCTCAGACTACATCATGAGTGAGTAACGTAACAAGCAGCCGCAAGAATCTTTGTTCCACCTTTAAGTGAGGGTCTGCTCATAAGTATAAAATAATAGCTTACAGAATTGCATAAGATTCTTTTATACCAACAATAGTGAATGCATTCATAAGTACAGAACTGATTTTGTGTCCTTAGGGGATAAAAGTGTGGGTTGGGAAATACTGGGAGCTGAGAATATTTAGTAAAATTTTTTCCCCACAATGATTTAACTAATGGCGGCCTCCGGACCGCATGGTCAGAACAAAGGGAAGTAACCCCCACCACCGAGTGGAGGTGCAATTGGTAAAACAGGTTACTGAGGATTATTTGAGGTAACAGCATTAAAATGAAGCGCTAAATTAAAGTTGTAAAGCTGTGGTAGTGTGTATAGCTGGGATTAAGGAGGCAGTGCTCCATTTTTCTTACACTATAAAAAAAAAAAAAAAAAGCACATGGTTTGTGAACAATAGGCTCAGGGGCCATTTTGCACATGTCCCATTTACTGCGCATGCGAGGGCGCCATTTTGAATCACCTTCAAGCTAGGGCACAGTGCCTCCATCATGTGGCCAAATATAGGAAGTGCACTATTTCACAAAATTACTGCCAACAAAAACTTAAAATCTTAAGAATAAATCTGGAACTTTATCTCTCTGGTTGAAAGGAAGGCTTTAAAAATTCCATGCATGGTGAAAAAACAAAAGACCTCAGGGACCTGCTAGAATGCAGGTTTGCCCATAATGAGGCAAAGCGTACCCGTTCGGCTTGGAGAGATGAAAGGTTTAACTTTAAATTAGGCAGAAGGAGGTTTACAATAAAACTGGAGAATAAGGAGATTTATTCCTCAACAAAACTAGGAAATCCTAGGTGGACACTATATAAAGGTGAGAGAATTTAAATGAAAAATTGCAGGTTGGTATAGATAAGTAAATATATAAATGAATTAAATTATAAATACAAAAATAATTAAATACAACAAACGAAAATATGAATGAATAAAATAAATAGGAGTTTTTGTTGTGGAGATGAGAGTGGGCAGAATATGGAAACGGAAATTTGTTTTTGAAGAAAATTGAAAACTGATGAAATGTTGAAGTTTTGTGCAGGACGCAAGACAAAAAATATGGAGAAACGATTGGAGGAAGAAAAAATGTAAGAATGAGAGACTTATGCTGCAACGGTGAGAACAAATGCAAAATAATCAATAAACACGATATAACAGAAAAGGACAAAAACACGCTGTTTAATAGCTTGTTTCTCTCCATTAAATTTGAGACAGTGTTGGCTGTGGACGACCCCTCCCCCAGCAGCTGCCTCCTCCTTCACGCCATCAGTGACCCCCCTCCTCCTTCCACTTCGCTGTCCCACTCCAGCAGTCAAGAAAGCAACACAATGGGTCAAAAGAGGAACAATTGAGCACACCAGCAGAGTGAGTCCTCACACATCTGATATTGTATAGTATTCCTGTATATGTATCAAGCCGCTGAGGCTGGTAGAAAATTAAGGTTGTTGTTCTCTATTTGTGAAATGTGGGGTGATTCATCACTCAGTTGATATCTGTATTGTATTCCTGTGGGTGTATCAACCAGTTGAGACTGATTAACACCTATATGAAATGTCTCTAGCCTGTAAGCCCGGCTCCCTGGGGTCGGCGCTATCCTAGACAAGGGCTAGATGGTTGACAAAGGTCCCAATCACAGATCAAAAGAAAGGAAGGGAGAAATTTGCCAGATGGGTCAAACAAATGCAGGACAGAGGAATGTTCGAAGGATGTGAAAACAGCCCCCCCACCAGGGAGACCTAGCTATACAGTATTGTTGCCTTCCATATCAGAGATGTGCCAAGACCACATACTGAGCAGACACAATACATGACCAATCTTCAAAAAAGCCATACCCATGCCCCATCTAAGTTGACCTGTCAGTATCGGCTGCATGACCACAGGAGGTCAGAATAGTCAGAGGCCCCCATGGGACTAATACTTCCTATGTTAAGCAATTTGGCCACTGAGCTCAAACACCCACAAGGGCCCCCGAGGGGTCCCCCCAAATTAGCAACACAACAGGTATCCTTCCCTACAGGATGTTGAAAAAGAACCGGCTTTGATATTAAGCCGTTCTGTTTCAAGGGGGGAGAGGTCAAGATGAGAGGTCAAGACAGGAACAGATAGAAAAGTTACTAGTCCACTAAGGTTTGAAGGCTCCATTAAAGGAATAGAACAATGTATCAAGGAAGAGGAATCCAACGGGGTCAAATTAAACAATGGCTCCTCTGATTGCACAATTCAACATAAGTTATCCAAAAAGCGTGATGGCTGAAGCTGCAGCTTATATTGCTCACCCATGCTCCATCTAAGAAACATCTAATAAAACAAAGGCTAGCAACTAAGACCAAAATCTGAAAATTTCTTGACGCTTGAAAGGTCATTATTCCACAGAATATCAGGCAGTGGGAATTTTTGCTACAAGAAAACTAGCCACCTAGTGACCAAGAGAAATGAGGCAGGTTTAGGGCTCCTTAATATTTAAGGGCCAATACATATTTGGAGGTTCCCAGACCCTCCTAACTGTATTTTTTGCACATCTCTACAAATCTGGTGAAATCTAATAACATTGTTAAAGGCTTGCAATAGACATTTTAACTTAACATAAGATTTGAGCATGGAGGTGCAAAATATGATAAAAATGCTGATTTACAATCACAAGTTAAGACAAGGGTTGAAAATTTATGCAAAAAGGTATAAGGGTAAAGCTGCAAGGTTTGGAGGAAATTGCACAATTGAGGAAATTTGCCAAATATTACAAAATGTCACAAATTCCTGAAAAGGAACTTGCAAATTTACAAGGAAAAGATCTAAAATTTGTTAGGAGAAAATAACTATTAAGAGAAAAGGTTGCAAAGTTAGAAGGGAAGTGTTTAAATTTGAGAAAAGCTGTAAGCTTACATGAAAGCCACATTAAAATAAGATGAGCCTTTATTGGTCCCACAACGGGGAGATTCTAGGATTGCAATGGCACAGGGATAACAACACTTAGAACAATAATTTAAAAGATAAGAAAATAAGAGCAGTGAATATACATATGTACACATAAATCTAAATACACGGTGCGGAGCATTACAGATTTCCTTACACTTTGTATGGAGATGGGGGATGGCAGCGTGACAAGGGTTATGGTTTTGGATCATCCAGAGATGAGTAAAAAGCATTATGGAAGACGATGAATTAAAACAAACACAACCAGAGTAGACTACAGAAACAAGAAGATAATTTGGGGTAAAAAACAGCAAACACTCGGCCGAATAGACTCAAGAATGAAGCATATACATACATATAGCTGTGTGCACACCAGCCCTATCCAAGGGATCATCATAGAGCACGCACAGAGCGGAGGTGGAGCATGAACAAGGCTTTAATGCCCTGTGCACATAGATCTGCAGCTCTGACACACACAAGACAACCAGTGTAGCTTGACAAACAAACCAGCGGTTCACACCCGCATGGTTTGTGTGTCACATGGTTAAGTCCTGATTTAAATGTTATTTAGAATTGTTTTGGAGGCTAATGAAAGCTCTATATTCTTGTATCTAAAATTGTTATAGTTTTGTAGGCATAGTGTTAGTTCATCTGGAGGTTATCTGTTCAGAAGAAAAAAGACAGAAGACTCCACCACACCAAGATACAGTTGACTCTGGTATACTTAAGTTTTCATAGTAATCAGCAGACGTCTTAGGTTAATACATTCCTTGAAAGGCAGATGTTCAGACCCAGCGGCATTATTTAATTCCAAAACAAATTCAAAAGGTCAGTAATTAAAAGGCATCCAAGGCCAGGGTATAAATCAAGAGATGAGTGTTGTCACAAAACAGAATTTTGAATGGAGCCATGTTGGTTTATTTATAAAGCTGACTTTTCAGAATGAAACCGATCACTTTTATGTGCAGGATCTTGTATGGAGCATTAGCTGTGGCCAGTAGTCAGTAGTGTGAACGACAGGACAGTGAACAGAAGGAAGTTCCAATACTGAAAGAGATTATAGATGTGAGATGTTTCATCAGCTAGTCCAGGGAAAGGTGAAGTCTTGTACACAGATGGATAGTGGTTGGAAAAGAATTGAGTGAGTGTTTCTGATGGGAAAAAGTACTTGGGGGAAGAGAAGAAGAACGGTGGATTTAGCAAGTGTAGAAAATATTTCTGATGTTGAGATGGAAATGGAAAAAGAAATTAAAGCAGAGCATGTCTAACCAAAGAAAATAAAGATCCACGTAAGATTTGCAGCTGTAGCTTTAAAAACCAACCAAACAGAAAACCAACAATAAATAAATTAAATTTTTGGCTAAGAGTGTCAGGAAGAAGGCACAAATGCAGGCAACCATCTTAGATGTTTCCAAGTACTTAAAGCAGCAATGAGACATTAGGTGTCCATTCTTTCAGTGCATTTCCTTAATTGTGAATATTAACATTAGTTATGTTCCTCCCCAACAGAGGGTATGCATTTGATGTTACTCACCACATAATGGTGTGATATGTGATATATGATACATCATATTTCAGGAATATGACAGTAATGAGGAATGTGATTTTTCCTGATTCGGCGGTGGCCAAGCTGGGTCAGGGTAAACTACATTCACTCCACACTTTACCAAGGAATATATAAAATGAGGCATTCAAGAAAATTTAAATCAAATTCTAATTAGGCAAACCGTCCACCTTTCGCTTGACTGAAAGTGTGACACAACTTTTAATCATTTATTTAAATTCAACTGGACAAACTGATCTTATTTATCAATGCTGAAGCATATCAAAATGCACAGGGGGTTATTTTGTTTTTCTTAAATGAAATTTGTAAACTAGTTAAGCTGTGACTATTGAAACCTTATTGAACAGAACTCTTGGAAGACAAAGATCCACAAGGTTCAATTACAGTAGTGCAGATAGTATCTGTTGGCATGGTGAAGAGTTAATCTTATTCTCCCATCTTGTATTAATTAGGAAAACTAAATGAAGACTTTGAAGCAGTTCCTTTCTTGACTCAATGTTGGAAATCTAGATAAGAAGGGAAAAGAAAATTTGGAGAAAAACTGAACTTATTTATGGAATGGCTGACACAAGGGGAGCCTGAGGCTCCCCATGAATCTGTTTCTCTTATAAAAGGAGGCCAAGAGGACAAGGGGGGAGGACAGCGGGGAGGAGGAGGAGGAGAGAGCACGCCCCACAATGGCCGCTGCTGGCAGGAGAGGCGTCCACCTCCACCACTGAAAACTGGACTGCATACTTAAAGACTAGAACAGATAAGTGGACTCACTTCTACACGTATGCAGAAAATTAGCAAAAATTAAATTATTGCATGTAAAGTAAGAATTCTGGGTAATGACGTACAGGACTCTGAGTCAGAAAAATAACGATCAAATTCTGCAAATGACAAGCTACCAGTAGAACACCTATCAACATCTGTAAAATTAGCATTGTACCCAATGTACTATAGGCAATTGAATGGATCTGATCCAAATTGTGAACTACCATCATTTGTAAATCCATCCTCTAGATTGGTCATAAAATTAGACTGATAAACAAGGAAATGTGTGGAAGCATCCATTGTCCTAACTGAAGAGGATAAGAGACATTTCAACCAATGGGGGGTTCCACACATCCCGCTGGTTAGACCCAAACACATGGATTGGAAAATGTTGGACATATTGTCATCTCTAGTGCAGAATAGAGCCATCCATGGAAAACCAATACCTGACCTTAACATAGAATATTCTCCCAAAATAAAACCATAAGCATCAGCACAAAAGGCGGCACAAAGATGCCCAGAAATCTCCTATATGACCAATCTTAACATTAACAAATGAGGGGATGAGGAAAATTTGAATCAAATTCCAAATTGGTTTTGGTAAAGGGATAACCAGATGCAGAGTACGACACTATAGGCCATATATTCAGAAGCCCAGAAGGGCGTTAACAAATGCAATTTTCCACAGTGGGAGTCGTCAGCAAGTCTTAGACCAACTGCTGGGTCGAGAGGAAGAGCTGAGGACCCCAAGACGAAAGATGATGATGAGGAAGACCATTCTGCCATCACAGATTATTTGTAAACACAGTGTGCTAATGATAATACATAAATCATACATAGCTCACCACACGGATGTAGGGGTGTGAGACTTATAGGGTTCTTGCGTTATTTATCTCCATCATGCTAATTACGGTTAGGTAATCTGAATAAGCGAGAAGGTTAGAAGCTCTGAATACAACAATGCATGGATATGGATGTCTCCTAATGTTGAACAATATTGTTTACTACCTACCCACTGAACATATAGGTCCCATCACCCAACACACATCACAACACAAACACCACATGCAGATTTCATATAGTCAGCAATCACACACTCAAGGCTACTGGGAGATAACTTACAACAACACATAGATAACTACAGATGTAGTGAATAAGGATAAAACTTTACAAGCTCCATGCATTGTGATGGCAACCCCTCAGACCATTATTGGCCCTGCCCCAGCTGAGCCCTTTGTATCGGCACTTGATTAAAGGTGTAGGGTACAGGGAAGATGAATGCCGGAGAGCACCAGACCATCATGACGTGTGCCTGCGACATAGAAAAGGTCGTAGGGCGAGTGACTGTATGACTTCAGTCCCCAGCAGAAGAATGGACTGGTACCCGAACGTGTCCACCGCACCTCCAGCATCCAGGGTGGAGCCAGGAGCTCGAGACTTACCAACACCAGCATGTTCACCTCTTTCCAGCGACAGGGGGGTGGCATCCCTGGGACAGCATCACTGAGCTGTTCACTGGCTGGACTGGATGTTACATACCCTCTGCTGCACCCACCAGACTGTCCTGTAGACCTCATGGGATGAGGTGTGCCTCTGAGAGCGGGGACACAGTTGTTTCGTTCCTGTGTCACCAAGATGGAACTGTGCTCCACAGCTGCAGATACGGGAAGCAGACACAGAGGAAGGTCGAACCTCTGTCGCAACCGTGTGATGAGTGCAGCTGAATGATGTGAGCCCTGGCAAGGGTTAACCGGTGGACAAAGGTTTTGTGGACCGATTCTATTCGACCCTATGACCCCTACATGGTCCACTCCACTGGACAAAGAACAATGATCATGAGGAGACCTCGAGGAGGGTACAGGACCTGGTGACAGTTCACCTCTTAGACATCGCTGCACCGTGCTAAGGTGTCCACAAGGGGGGAGGCACGGGTAGCAGAACCAATGGTGCAAGCCTCTTGGGTTGACACACAATGCAGGGACCTGCCTTATTCACCATCTGTTAATTGCTAGTCTCTCACACCATAAATGGTTGACATGATAAAATCATGTCAAAGGGGGGATTGAAAGGGTTAATGTATAGTTAGTGCCAGAATAATAATTCTGTAGGTGATCTCCCATTATGCTCTACACATATTCCATACAAATTCTGTTTGCATGCTTATGAACAAGTATGTTATGGTATATTGATAACAGGAATGAGACAAAGGTATAGAGCCCTCTCTGTCTTTTCTCTCTCTCTTTTAAGTCAGGTCTTTAACATTAGATACACACCCAAACCCAACACCCACGCACACTGTTGATAGCACATTCTAGAATGAAGAGGCGTGTTCAGTGGATGGCCTGTTCCCGCCATAGGTAGATTAGCCAATCAGATAGTCGCGTACAAGCCCATCCCATTGTACTGGCTCGCCCAACCCGAGGGGATAATTGTAACCTGCACCCGGAAGTCGGGGTTCAGTCTGACCAGCTCCAGAGGGAGCTGCGTCACGCTGCACCCAGCGCTGCTTGCTTTACATGTGACTTCTAAATAAATGTACCATCCTTTAAATTGAAGAAATCTCCGGTTTGTTCTTGGACCTTTCAATCAAAGAATCGGGTATTTTTCTAACATCATTAAGTGTCCTTTGTGCTCCCCAGTTGTCTGTTGCATGTAGTCCTGGCCTCATCCCCTGTTGTTGTTTTGTGATTGTCTTTTGTAATTTGACTACCATTAGTATTATTATTTGCATTATATGTCTTCTGTGTTTCCCCTGGTCCGCTGTGCTCATCCCCTGTTGTCATTATTGCCCTCATGGGTACTGTTCAGCACTGATTGTCTCCCATCTGTCCCATGTTCCCCTGATTAGTTTCCTCCCTATATATGTTGCCTTTTGCTTTCAGTTCATGGTTGAGTCATTATCATTTGCTGTCATTCTTCTCTTCATGCTCCCTGTGTGTCTCAAGTGTTTTCTCCGTGAGTTTTGCCTCTCTAGTTCAGTTTCATTTTCAGCCCCCCCACTGCTGCTTCTTTGTTCTTTTGTTCTTGTCTAGAATGATCCCTAAATACTTGACCTCATTCACTTCAGTAAGCACCTCATTTCCAATTTTAACGTCAAAAACATCATTCATGGGCCTGTTTCTAATAGAGATACACATAGCAACAGTTTTTTTGACATTCAAGGTTAAATGTGACAACACAAGCCACTTAGAGATGTTCTGTAAAACCTGGGTCAGGTGCTCAGCTGCCATGCTAGCCGTTGTATGTGGTGAACACGAGGTGCACGAGTACATTGGAAGGTGTGCCAGCGGGGGCCCGCTGTCCTTTGCAGGACCACAAGATCCTGATGGTGCTCCTCCAGGTGTGCTTGCATGGCTATCTAAAAATTAAAAGTTATTAATAATACTGCCATGACCATGGAGCGTAATGGCCAGATCAATTGTATATCATATGCGGCCACATATGCACGCTCTGACTAAATGACTACTGTGACCAAACAGGACACAAAAACGCCCAAATAATGAAATAATTGATTTTTATTTAAATATTTAATGACAAATGGGCAACACTGATGCAACGGTTGCAGCCAAACGGGTCATTCTGCTGTGTATAAAAATGTTTGGTGTTTTGTACTCATAATATTGCTAAAATATAAAAGGACTACAATGGGTCTCAAATATTTGTAAACGTGTCATATTATAGTACTCCATGAGTTTACTGACAATCCATGAGTTTATTGACAATACACAGAAGAAATTCAATATTACACTGAACTCCATCACTGAACTGATATAAACTAAAATAATTATAATCGTGACTGAACAACTCCCATTCCCCAAAGTGCAAGATACACTTATGAATATAAGTCATAAATCATCACACAAATAAGTGATCTGACAAACAAATAAACAAGGGTTCTTAAACAGTTGCTAATATTGGATGTTCAATATTGCCTTGTACAAAGAAATCAAGGCAACTGTGTTCACAAAAGTTATATTTCATAAAGTGAATGAATGAATGAATCTTTATTTTGGATAGATTAAAAGTAAAGATTAAAAAAGGAACAGAATAATATAACAAAGGGGAGAGAAAAAAAATCTAACAAGGTCAAATTAAACAATAACTCCTCTGATTATACAGTTCAACATAACTTATCCGAAATGGGTGATGGCTGAAGCCGCAGCTTATATTGCCCACCCATATTCCATCCAAGAATTCAAAAGAAAAACAGAACAAGAGCGATTACAATTCAGAACAAAGCTAAGACAAAATGTGACAAAAAAACTAAGCAACAACACAACACAGACTGAATATGATAATTCTTATGTGATTTTACATGTCATCTTGTATATATGTTTGGAGTATTTCTTCCTTTAGATTTTGTTTAAATTGTCCAAGCGTTGTACATGATTTTAATTCAGGTCCAAAAGCATTCCACAATCTGACTCCTTGCACTGAGACACGGTGTTGCTTGGTGGTAGTTCTCACTGAAGATTTTTGAAACATACATATTCCTCTGAAATGATATTGTTTCTCCCTTATTTGGAACAACTGTTGGATATTTGCGGGCAGTGACAGATTCTTCACTTTAAACATTATTACTGCAGTTTTAAAGTCGACCAGATCTTTCAACTTGAGAGCTGTTAGGTTAATTGGCTGTTCTAAAATTGTCCCTAGATATCTGTTTCCTATAGGCCCTTAGAATAGAGGGTTAGTATTAATGAAAGCGCTTTGAGTGGTCTTTGTGACTAGAAAAGCGCTATATAAGTGCAGGTTAGTTAGCTTTTCTTTCAAAGGTCTTTTTATTATTATTAATTGAAGTATCAATACAATACAAAGTATTAGAAATTTTCATTTTTGTTTCAACCAAACAGTAAAAAACTAGAACTTAAAGCCAACAAATGTAAATGCTTCAAAGCACAAAAACCTTTAAATAAACAATAAAAAAAAAAAAAAAAATACAAAGAAAAATTATGTGTGTGAAGTGGGGTTGGGGTAAAGGGGATATGAGCTACTCAGAAACTATAATCGTGGGTCTTTCAAAGAAATCAAGAAACGGGCGCCATAATTTATAGAATTTGTTTTCAGAGCCACAGACTGTATATCTGATTTTTTCTAAATCCAAACAGGACATTATATCTTTTATCCACTGTAAATGTGAAGGGGGCGAAGAATCTTTCCACTTCAGTAATACAGCACGTCTGGCCAATAATAATGAAAATTTGAATACTTTTAATTTGGAACTTGGCAAGACAAGTTCTGGAGCCACACCAAAAATGGCGCATAATGGATCAGGTTTAATTTGATATTGCAGGACTTCAGACATAGTGATAAAAACAGAATGCCAAAAATTCATCAATGCAGGGCAGGACCAATACATGTGAAGCAAAGTGCCAGGAGCGCTACCACACTTTTCACAAGTTGGGTCTATATCCGAGTAAATGCGTGCTAACTTAACCTTGGACAGGTGCATCCGGTGTACAATCTTAAATTGAATAAGAGCGTGACGAGCACACATTGATGCAGTGTGAACCTGGCCAAGAATAGAGTCCCACAGTTCATCAGTAAAAGTAAAATTAAGATCTTGTTCCCAGTTCAATTTGATAGCGGCCAGAGAAGAAGATTGTAAATTTGAAATTAAATTATATAAAACTGACATTACCCCCTTAGAAGTTGGTTTAACTAATAAAAAATCATCTAGAGGATTATCAGAAGGTTTTTGAGGGAATTGTTTTGTCATGGTTTGCACATAATGTCTGACCTGGAGGAAGCGAAAAAAGTGTGTAGAAGTGATGTCGAATTTAGTGGAAAGTTGAGAAAAACTTGCAAATTGACCATCAAAATATAAATCCGCAAAGATTTTAAACCTTTTCTGTGCCATATATGAAATGCACTATCAATAGTTGATGGGGTAAATAAATGATTTGCGGCAATTGGACTTCTAATGGAAAAAAACTGAAGACCAAAATTTTTCCTGAATTGAGACCAAATTCTAAGAGACTGACGAACTACTTTATTATTACCCAGTGTAGACAAAGCAAGGGGAAGTGGTGAACCTAAAATTGCCGGTAGGGAAGTTTGATTGTCCACATGTGACTCCATAAGGATCCAAATAGGTGATTTGGGTTCCAGATAAAAATGTTTCCAATATAACATGCACCTGATATTTGCTGCCCAGTAGTAATATTGAAAGTTAGGCAGAGCCATGCCACCTACTGATTTGGGTCTTTGAAGAAAAACTTTCCTCAATCTCGGATGTTTACCATTCCAAATAAATGAGGTAATCAGAGAGTCCAAAGACTTAAAAAAGGATTTAGGAATAAAAATGGGGAGACATTGAAACAAATATAAAAACTTTGGAAGTAACATCATTTTTACAGAATTGATTCTGCCAATTAAAGACAAGGATAATGGGGACCATTTGGAAAGTATTAACTTGCACTGGTCAAGTAAGGGGAGAAAATTATTTTTAAACAAGTAATTAAATTGTTTAGTGACACATATCCCAAGATAATTAAAATGATCAATAACAACCTTGAAAGGAAAATGTTCAAAATCCTGAACTTGAATCTTTTCATTAATCAGAAACAGTTCACTCTTATTAAGATTAATTTTATAACCAGAAAACCTACTAAAACTATCCAAAATATTAAGTATAGCGGGTAATGAAGTAAGTGGGTTGGAGAGAAATAATAAAAGATCATCAGCATAGAGTGAAACCCTATGCTCAATGCCACCCCTACGAATGCCTAGAAAGTCCCGGCTCCCACGGATTGCAATAGCTAACGGCTCAACTGCCAAGGCAAAGAGCAACAGGCTCAAAGGACAGCCTTGCCTCGTACCACGGTAAAGTCTAAAATAGTCAGAATAGCGACAATTAGTTAACACTGAAGCTAAAGGACTAGCATAGAGAAGTTTAATCCAGGAACAGAAGGAAGGACCAAAACCGAACCTCTCCAAAGTAAAAAACAAATACTCCCACTCAACCCTATCGAATGCCTTTTCAGCGTCCAAACTAATAAGACATTCAGGTATGTTGTGGTGAGGAGTATAAATAATATTAAACAACCGCCGCAAGTTAAAAAAAGAATGGCGATTTTTAATGAAACCGGTTTGGTCCTGTGAAATTATAAAAGGAAGAATCTTTTCCAACCTTGAAGCTAACAACTTTGACAAAATTTTAACATCGGTATTTAACAAGGAAATAGGCCTGTAAGAAGCACAATCAACAGGATCCTTATCCTTTTTAAGCAACACAGTGATACAGGCCTGATAGCATGAAGGAGGAAGTGTACCAGAGTCAAGCGACTCTGTAAAAACTTGACAAAGGAAAGGGGCGAGGTCATCAGAGAATTTTTTGAAAAAATCAGCGGAAAACCCATCAGGTCCTGGAGATTTTCCTGATTGCATGGATGATATTGCCAGCTGAATTTCTTCTTTTGTGATGGGAGCTTCTAAAATTTGCCGAGATTCTGAAGAAATCGAAGGAATATCAATAGAATCAAAAAAAATTTCCAAACCCTTTAAGTTTGTTGTATATTCTGAGGTATATAATTTGGAATAAAATGACCTGAAAATATCATTAATCGCTTGTTGGTCAGATGTCACCTCTCCTTTATCTGTCCTAACTCCAGTAATAATTTGCTTAGCTCTAATACCACGTAGTTGATTAGCTAGAAGTTTACTGGTTTTTTCGCCATGTTCATAAAATTCACTCTTGTTCCTTATTAAACAACCTTCAATTTGTCGAGTAGAAAGTAAATTAAATTTAGTTTGTAATGTCATACGTTCCTTGTACAGAGCGGGTGATGGAGATTGAGCATATTGTCTGTCAATGTCCAGGATTTGATCTAAAATAACCTTCTGTTCCTGTATTAAGGATCGTCTTTTAAATGCTGCCAATGAAATAAATTCCCCCCTAAGAAATGCCTTCATGGCCTCCCATATCGTTTTATTTGACATACCAGGAGTTTTATTTTCTTTCAAAAAAAAATTAATTTTAGAAGAAATATTCGCAACCAATTTTTCATCTGTAAGTAATAATGGATCCAATCTCCAATGCTTTCTCATGGAGTCACATCCATGGAGGATCATTTTAAGTACAAGAGGGGCATGATCAGAAACCGAGATGCTATCATAACTGCAAGAGCAAAGGTTATTAATTAATAAATTGTCAACAAAAAAATAATCTATTCTGGTATAAGTATGATGTACGTGAGAGAAAAAAGAATAGTCCCTGCCGTTAGGATGTAAAAAACGCCAAGGATCTGTAAGGCTATATTCCTCAAGAAAAGACTTAACATAAGTTGCAGATTTATTAAGACTAGCAGGTTTTGAAGATGAGCGATCTAAGATCGGATCCATATACAAATTAAAGTCACCCCCAAGAATTAGAGAATGAGTATTTAAATCTAGAAGTTGCGAAAAAAGGTTGCGAAAAAAGTGCACATCATCAAAATTCGGTGCATACAGATTAGCCAAAGTGACATGTTTATCACCAAGTTTACCTGATACTATTACAAATCGTCCATTTTTATCTGATACAACATTAGAGGGAATAAATGGGATATTTCGATCAATAAGAATAGCAGCGCCCCTGGCCTTAGCTTTAAAATTTGAATGAAAAAATTGTCCTGACCAACATTTTGACAAACGCAAGTGGTCGGAATCCTGCAAATGGGTTTCCTGCAAAAACAATACCCCAGGCTTAAATTGCTTTAGACGTGACATGACTCTCTTTCGTTTAATTGGATGGTTCAACCCCTTCACATTCCAGCTTACCAAAGTAAGATTACTATTCATTCAAAGAGTAAAATTTATATATTATGTTGTGTAGCCCAAAGAAGAGTAAAGTGAGGTACGGGTAAAAAAAAAAAAAAAAAAAAAAAAAAAAAAAGGAAGGGGTAAGGGGGGTGTAAATAAAACCATAACAAAAAAAACAAAACAAAAAAATAAATAAAAAAATAAAAATTAAAAAAAAAATAAATAAATAAAAAAATCCAACAACCAAACCTATAACAACACTCCAGCCGGTTGCAAAAAAACAGCAACCGCTCCATCTCCTGCTCTATTTTCATCCTAACAGAATGCTCCCATACAACTGGCTTCAATCCTGCATAATATGAACGTTTTACCCTAAAAAAAAAAAAAATAAATAAGATAAAATTAAAAAAAAGAATTAAGTAAACAACAACGTATAGGGAGCCAATTTTACCTTGTTTTTAAACATCTGAAAATGCATCAATGTCCAGTCAGTGCAGCTTCAATGAAGTAACAAGCAGCCCAGCGCGGCAGCTGGTCAACCCAGAAATGTCCAGTTCAAGGCGAAAATTGCTGGTTTCTCTCCATAGTTTGCATGAAGCGGGTGGCCTCTGAGACGGACGCCAGCCACTGGTTTTTGCCGTCTGGAAGAGTTATCCGGAGCCTGGCGGGGAAAAGAAGAGAAGGACGAAAACCTCTCTTGTACAACTCGGACATAACCTCCTTATATTCGGCTCGTTGCTTCTGAACGTCGGCGTTATAATCCTCGTAGAACTTAAGTTTATGCCCACGATATTCCAAAGTCCCACGGCGTCTCCGCGCTTCTCTCATCACCAAGTCTTTGGTCCGAAACCGGTGGAAACAAATAATGACAGTGCGCGGCTTCCCATTCGGACCCGGCTTGGACATGGGGCTGCGGTGGGCTCTATCCAGCTCTGGGGGAGATGGCAAAGTTTGTGCGCCAAAGACGTCCACCAACAGCCGAGAAAAAAATTCAGATGGCCGTGGACCCACATCAAAGGACTCCGGCAGACCCACCAGACGAATATTCAGCCTCCTGCTTCTTCCCTCCAGGTCAGAAAGTTTGTTTTTCAAAAGTTTGTTCTCCTCCTGTATTGACTCGCATGTAACTTCAAGCGCCGCTAGGCGCTGGCTGACGTCCTCCGCGTTGTTTTCAAGGTCGCCAATGCGTTGCTCCTGGTTCGCCACATCTGCTTGAATTTTGTCCAGCTTACCATTAATAAGTTCAAATGAAGCTTTGAAGTCAGCAGCTATGGACATTCTGTGTTGCTCTAGCAAGGCAACAAGTGCAGGGTTAAGGCTGATACTAGCATCCTCAGCTAAGCTGGTGTTAATATTGTTCCCTGCTGCCTCCTTTTCAATCTGCTTTCTTGTTTTGGACATATTTCAAAACAGATTCTGCATGTATTAAATGTCCAAAACATTAACAGCTTACAGCAAAGTAGGGTTTAAAAAGTAAAGGAAAAAAAATATAGCAGGAGCCAGCAACGCACACACCTACTCCATTGCCAGCACACCTCAACTTGAGAGCTTTTAATTTAAGAAAAAGTGGGTTGAACACATGTAGAAAAAGAGGTGCAAAAGGTGTAGAAGGTCAAGAAACCAGCTGAAATCCATCAGAATTTAGGAAGCCATCCCATCCCCCATCAGTGCAAATTAATTTCAGCTGGTTAAGTCCTGATTGATAGCCTTTAAAAAGGTCTGTGAATATCAGATTGTCACACCACAAAGAACTCATGATGGGTAGAAGCAAATAGCTCTCTCTAGACCTTTACAACCTCATTGTTGCAAAACATAATGATGGCATTGGTTACAGGCGCATTTCTAAACTGCTGAATATTCCAGTGAGCACTGCTGGAACCATCATTTGGGAGTGGAAAGAACATCATTTTATCATAAACCGGCCATGACCAGGAGCTCCTTGCAAGATTTCTGACAGTGGAGTCAAAAGAATTATCAGAAGAGTTACCCAAGAGCCAAAGACCACTCGTGGAGAGCTCCAGAAAGACCTGGAGTTAGCAGGTAATGCTGATTCAAAGAAAACAATAAGTAATACACTCAACTGACATGGGCTCTATGCCCACTCACCTCGCAAGATGCCATTACTGAGGAAAAAGCATGTTGAAGCTTGTTTAAAGTTTGCTGCACAACATTTGGGCAAGCCAGTAAAATACTAGGAGAATACAGTCTGGTCAGATGAGACCAAAATTAAACTTTTTGGATGTCACAACACACAGCATGTTTGGAGGAGAAATAGTACTGCACATCCCATCATGGTGTGGGGGTGTTTTTCAGCACATGGTACAGGCAGACTTCATATAATTGAAGGAAAGATGAATGGGCAGATGTACAAAGACATCCTTGATAAGAACCTGCTGCCATCTGCCAAGATGCTGAAGATGAAACAAGGGTGGACATTTCAGCAAGACAATGATCCCAAACACATAGCCAGGGAAACTCTCAACTGACTCTAGAGAAGGAAAATAAAACTACTAGTATGGCCCAGTCAGTCACCTGACCTGAATCCAATTGAAAATCTATGGAACAAACTTAAGATCAGAGTTCAGAGAAGACACCCACGGTACCTTCTAGATTTGACAGTTTGTGTGGAAGAATGGGCTAAAATCACTCCTGAGCAATGCCTGCGCCTAGTTTCTCCATACAGAAGGCATCTGGAAGCTATTATTAAAAAATAAAAAACACCTTTTGCAGCAGTGCGCACTGTCCTCGAATTTTTTTCTGCACGTCAGCAACACCACTTTTTGCAAAGGTGCTGGTGTATGGCGGTCTACTTTGATTCTATTTCAGCCACTTCAGGTGGAATTTATGCAGCCACCCAAACAACCCCCCTCCCCCCACACACACATCATTCACATCGCTACGAGAACCAAAAACCCCAAGGAGAGGTAAATTGATTCAGTATATAAACCACACATCTAAAAGTATGCTTAAGATGTTGCAGTTAATGATTTTCTTGTAATATTTGATACAAATAAAAAGAAATGACACTCTGTCTAAGCTACAGTTTATAGCCAGTAAAGAATATATTGAAGGCAAATGCTAGCCTGTGAAATTGTCTTATTTAAAAAAACAAACAAACAAAACAACTCTTTTTGATGTTGGCAAGAATATCATTATCGTGAAGATTCACAAAATATCGTGATAGCATTTTTTGGCCATATCACCCACCCCTAGTAATAAAGTTTATTTTTTTTAATAGGCACTTTCAGTATTTACAAAATTATAGTCAGCTCTTATGCCACTTCTGAATCATTTAATTCAGTTTTGAACATTACCAGGCAACATTTTGACACTTGTCTTCTGGGTGGAATTACACACACTTTATAAAGGCCAGAAGTAAATCTTGCAACATGACGACAGAAGTAATTAGAATTCTTATCAATGTGTGGTAGGCTCAAAGACAAAGCTGAAGTGATCTCAGATGTGCTTTAACTTGTGTTCAAACGTCCTTCACTGACTCACACCAGGCTCATCAAATTCTCAGCTTGATGGATGGCTGTAGTAATAATTACACATTAATTCCCTCCTGTCCCGATCAATCGGTCAGTTTGCTTCTCCTGCACCAGACGAACACCTGAATGAATGATCCCTCAGCTTTTGATCCAAAACTCCTTCATCACCGCCACCACTCAGTTGATAACACAAGCTGGCATTCAAAAACAACACAACCTATGGCAAATACAGCTCCAATAAAGCAGAGCAAACACAACCGTTTTCTAGTCTACAGAACTCGACTAGAGTGATGGTTTTAAAAAGGTGGTTTTTCAAAGAAGAGAAGCTGCTTCGTCTAAATGTGACTAAAATGCAAGGCTGAATTTAATTAAAAAAATATCAAATACATAAAAATCAAGTTTTACTTAACTATGCATCTAAATTTGGTAACACTAATCGTCTATTTTTCTTTTATTTTGACATTTATCACTTATGTTTTTCATGTAATTTCATTTGTCATCCAGTAATTCTAAAGTTATTTATCCCTTCCTTGTAATTACTTTGAAAATTATTATTCACACTTTGTATTATTGCAGGGTTTTGATTGATGACATTCAGACTAATTACTATTAACTTTTCTGTGTGCATAACTGCAACTGCTAATTAGAAGCCTACAGTTGTTTCCATGTAATCAAGTATTTAAAGGATGTAAATGTGTATATAAATCTTTGTCTCATTATACTTTTTGTTTACAAGTCTAATTAAGCACGAAGCAAAACACACCACTAATATCAAAGTATGTTACTCAAACATACATAAAGTCAGGCTGGGAAATGATTAAAATTTTTAATTAATTGCACATTTCTATAAACAACTGCAATTAATCACTAAAGTTACAATGAAAAACAAGTAATTCTTAATTAATATCCAGCACTCTCAACCTTAATGATGACTTAGAAGCTTTTATTAACTTTATATTGGAGTGTGTGTTTTTCTACACTCATTCTGACAGAAACTCTCCCTCTTTTCATACTTTTGAGCAAACAGTCCCAATCAATAATGCTACGTCAGGTGTGTGTGTGTGTGTGTGTGTGTGTGTGCGCTTTAAGTGGGGTTTGTGCATGGTGTCAATTTATATGCTAAAAAACAAGATCTACTCTTGTTTTAAGCTGATCCAGCCACTGAGACAAATAAGTCACCACTGCCGACACCTGAGGAGGTGTTGGCAGTGGTGACATCATCAATCAGTTCTGACAACATCAATTTTTAATAAAAATGCATTAATTGGCACATACTAATCAAATAATAATTAATACGTAAATATTCCTAGCCTTAATATTTACAAGAAAGATGGTTGATTAAATCCTTGCTACTGTTAACTGTTTTTCAATTCAATTCAATTCAATTCAACTTTATTTATATAGCGCCATTTCACAACAACAGTCATCTCATAGCACTATCAACTGTAGGGGGGACCCCCACAGTTGCAGAAAGACCCCAGCAATCAGGCGATCCCCTGTGAGCAAGCATTTGGCGACGGTGGAGAGGAAAAACTCCCTTTTAACAGGAAGAAACCTCCAGCAGAACCAGGCTCAGGGAGGGGCAGTCATCTGCTGCGACTGGCTGGGGGGTGAGGGGATAGAGAAGAAGAAAAGAACAGACATGTAGAGAGCAAACAGCACGATGGGGACTCAATCTATGGGAGAGAACAAACAAATGTTAATGACCAGCAAAAAAAAAAAAAAAAAAAAAAAAAATATTTCATAGAGAGTGAGGAAAGGAGTGAGGCCCAGTGCATTACTGGAGGTCCCCCGGCTGACTAAACCTATTAGCAGCATAACTAAGGGAGGGTTCAGAAACACATGATCCCTCCCTAATTGTAGGCTATATCAATAAGGTAGGTTTTAGCCCTATTCTTAAAAACAGAGATCGAGTCTGACTCCCGAATCCAGATTGGCAGCTGATTCCACAGGAGAGGAGCTTGATAACTGAAGGCTCTGCCTCCCATTGTACTTTTGGAGATTCTAGGTATTACAAGTAATCCTGCATTTTGGGAGCGTAGTGCTCTGTTAGGATGATACGGTAGTATCAGATCTTTTAAATAAAAAGGAGCCTGATTGTTTAGAGCTTTGTAAGTAAGAAGAAGGATTTTAAACTTAATTCTAAACTCTATGGGAAGCCAATGAAGGGAGGCCAGAACCGGAGAGATATGATCTCTCTTTCTAGTACCTGTTAAAACTCTTGCTGCAGCATTTTGGATCAGCTGAAGACTTTTTAAAGATGTTTTAGGACAGCCTGATAATAAAGAATTACAATAATCTAATCTCGAGCTAACAAAAGCATGGATCAGCTTCTCAGCATCACTCTGAGACAAGATGCTCCTAATCTTGGCAATATTACGCAAATGATAGAAGGCAGTCTTAGAAACAAATTTAATATGTGAATTGAAGGACAAATCCTGATCAAAAATAACTCCAAGGTTCCTCACAGAGCTATTAAGAGAAAGAGTAGCTGCATCCAAACTGAAAGTTTGATTTGGAAAGGAATTTCTAAGGTTTTTTGGACCAACAAGAATGACTTCAGTCTTATCTGAATTTAATAGCAGAAAATTACAAGTCATCCAAGCTTTGATTTCCTTAAGACAAGCTTCTAACTTGGCTAATTGATTAGTATCATCTGGCTTCATTGACAGGTATAATTGTGTGTCATCTGCATAACAATGAAAATGTATACAGTGCTTTCTAATAATGTTGCCTAACGGAAGCATATATAAACTAAAAAGAGTAGGGCCTAGCACAGATCCCTGTGGAACTCCATGACTAAGCTTTGAGCTGAGAGAAAACTCATCATTTACATGAACAAACTGGAACCTATCAGATAAATAAGATCTAAACCACTGCAACGAAGTTCCATTAAGTCCAACATAGTGTTCTAATCTATCAAGTAGAATATTATGATCAATAGTATCAAAAGCTGCACTAAGATCTAAAAGGACAAGTACAGAAACTAGTCCATTATCAGATGCAATGAGGAGGTCGTTAGTGACCTTCGCTAAGGCTGTTTCAGTACTATGATGGATTCTAAACCCAGATTGAAACTCCTCAAGTAAACCATTTCCCTGCAGGTGGTCAAATAATTGCGTAGCAACAACTCTTTCTAAGATTTTTGAAATGAAAGGGAGATTAGAGATTGGTCTATAGTTAGCTAAAGCTCCTGGATCTAGCGTTGGCTTTTTGAGTAAGGGTTTAATTACAGCCATTTTAAAAGCCTGCGGTACATGGCCTAAAGTTAATGAAGAATTGATTATATGAAGAATAAAGCTACCAATAAGTGGGAAGACTTCTTTAAATAACCTGGTAGGAATAGGGTCTAAAAGACAAGTTGAAGGTTTGGATGAGGAAACTATTTTGTCTAACTCACAAAGGTCGATTGGAGAAAACTCATCAAGACAGACATCAATAGAAGGAGTTGTAGTAGTTACAGTATTTAAGTTAACTGTGGGAAGAATCTGATTGATTTTATCTCTGATGGATGAAATTTTATTATTGAAAAAGTTCATAAAGTCCTGACTAGTAAGCTCTAAGGGGATGCTAGGATTGACGGAGTCCTGACTCTTTGTCAACCTGGCTACAGTACTGAAAAGAAACCTGGGATTATTCTTGTTCTCTTCTATTAATGCAGAGTAATAACTCGTTCTAGCTTTTCTAAGAGATTTTTTCATTGCTTTGCTATAAGTGTTTAGCACTATAAAAATAAATCTACCATTATAATTGAGGATTTAAGTGGTTGACATGAGGTATTCAAAGGGGGTAAAATATGTACTGTGAAATACACATACAGAGTTATCTTTTGTTAGAAAACACTACAAATACTTCACCACAACTTTCCCAGAACCATTTTACTGTAGAGAATCAGACGCTGACTCTTAATAATTGTCATCAGGATCACAGTTTGAGTCAAAATGTGTTGATAATATTGTGAAAATCTATCTGTTTTAGTCAGGTAAAATCTATGAATATATTATGCCTGTAGACATTAATTTTAAATCCATCAGGGACCCATTAAATAAATATAATTCTCCTTCACACACTGAAAGATGTTTACTGGAAAAAAGGAAGAAAATAAGAACAGTTTTATTCATAAGTGAATGCATATAGGTTAAAAAATAGTGAAATAGTTAATATAAAAAAAGAATTTTTACTGTATTATTCATCATGGAGATAATTAATAAATACACTGAATCTAACTCTGTATTAGCCAGGGATGTTGTGATCACACCACAGACTGACTATAAAACATTCCACTTTAGGTGAAATGGCTGTAACGCAGGTGTAGTGTGGCTGACTTCTGACTGGAGGGTCAGTAGTTTGATTCCTGCTTTCTCCCGCTGTCTGCATGTGAAAGTGTCCTTCGGGTGCCTTGTATGGCAGCTCCACTGCCTTCAGTGCGTGAATGAGTAGATAGCAGGATTTGTAAAGTGCTTTAGTCATCCAGAGATGAGAAAAGCGCTATAAAAGTGAATGCCCTTTGAAGTGTAAACTGTATGTTTCCAACAGACCAAATATTGATGCAGGTCACACTCATTTTTGTTCTATTCTTTTTTTTAAGGCTCTATAAAGAACCTATATTGATTCAACCTATCCTTTACGCTTTCAAATTTTCTTTCAGCATTCTAAGAACAGGGTGAACCCTGCCTCTCAACCAAAGATGCTGGGATAGGCTCCAGCCCCCCCCCCCCCCACTCCCCGCGACCTGAAAAGGATTAAGCGGAAGAAGATGAATGAATGAATGAATTGTAAGAATACAATCCCAAGCAGTTAAAAAAAAAGAAAATTTAAATCTGGTGTACATTTAAGGTAATTCCAAGTTATTTAATAGCATTTTTTCAAGGGGTCATTGATTGCACTTTTTTCTACATTTTAACAGCTCACACATTGCTTAATGAAATGTTAATGACATTTTGTTCAAATTTTCTTTAATTACTTAATTATTGCAGCAAATAAGTTTCTTTTTATTTTTCCAGTCTCTCTGAAAACTGTGTGTTTTGAGTGTATTTAAAACTTCAGACTGGCTTCAACTCCCTTTTACATCACTGTCTCTAACATTGACTGGCTAGCTCCTAGCCTTTAGCTCAGATGTATCTTAAGCCAAATACAAGTTGGGTCGCCCTCGGCATCTTTTGTGACACAGGCGAAGAATTTCTGCAAGACATTTGTCAGTGACTAAGAAAACAGTTTTGGGGGTGGGGGGGGGGGTTATCTGCTTGCGTCTTTAGGGATCCAAGGGCTGACTGGGTCAGGGTTGACTTGACATGTTACCCCTGAGCCAACTAATGTTCATCTTAAAGAGTGAATGAAACAATGCATCACCTGTTGACAAGGGTTTGTGGTGTCAGTGGTCGCCAGGATATGCCCGGTCCCTGGAGTACAATAAGCACAATAACATTTGCAAAATGTTAAAAGGGAGTTTTTCCTCTCCACTATCGCCAAGTGCTTGCTCACAGGGGATCGCCTGATTGTTGGGTCTTTCTGCAACTGTGGGGGTCCCCCCTACAGTTGAAAGTGCTATGAGATGACTGTTGTTGTGAAATGGCGCTATATAAATAAAGTTGAATTGAATTGAATTGAAAATGAGTGGCTAAACTACTAGCTTCAATGTGGCTACCTAATTATATTGGTTAGCTAATGATAGTGCCTAGCTAACAATATCAGCTAGCTGGTATTAGTTAACTGTTCGAAATATTATCTTAGAACCACTTATATGGTCAAGTGTTCGTTGATGAACAAGGATTCCAGAGGGGTTGAAAAGAATTCATAGAAAATAGCAATCCAAACTGACTGGCTCAACAGATAAACTAACCCGATGTAGCCTGTCTGTCACATGACCAATGCCAACCGTCTGCCTAGCCAAGTTAATGTCACGAGCTGAGCTCTGGAAGTTCTGCCAGGCTCAGTCTTGTGGATTTTTCCTTGTGTGTATATATATATATATATATATATATATATATATATACAGTGGGGAGAAAAGTATTTAGTCACCCACCAATTGTGCAAGTTCTCCCACTTAAAAGATGAGAGAGGTCTCCAATTTTCATCATAGGTATACCTCAACTATGAGAGACAAAATGAGAAAAAAAAATCCAGAAAATCACATTGAAGGATTTTTAATGAATTAATTGGTAAATTCCTCGGTAAAATAAGTATTTGGTCACCTACAAACAAGCAAGATTTCTGGCTCTCACAGACCTGTAACTTCTTCTTTAAGAGGCTCCTCTGTCCTCCACTCGTTACCTGTATTAATGGCACCTGTTTGAACTCGTTATCAGTATAAAAGACACCTGTCCACAACCTCAAACAGTCAGACTCCAAACTCCACTATGGCCAAGACCAAAGAGCTGTCAAAGGACACCAGAAACAAAATTGTAGACCTGCACCAGGCTGGGAAGACTGAATCTGCAATAGGTAAGCAGCTTGGTGTGATGAAATCAACTGTGGGAGCAATTATTAGAAAATGGAAGACATACAAGACCACTGATAATCTCCCTCGATCTGGGGCTCCACGCAAGATCTCACCCCGTGGGGTCAAAATGATCACGAGAACGGTGAGCAAAAATCCCAGAACCACACAGGGGGACCTAGTGAATGACCTGCAGAAAGCTGGGACCAAAGTAACAAAGGCTACTATCAGTAACACACTACGCCGCCAGGGACTCAAATCCTGCAGTGCCAGACGTGTAGGGGGACACGTCTGGCTTAAGCCAGTACATGTCCAGGCCCGTCTGAAGTTTGCTAGAGAGCATTTGGATGATCCAGAAGAGGATTGGGAAAATGTCATATGGTCAGATGAAACCAAAATAGAACTTTATTGTAAAAACTCAACTTGTCGTGTTTGGAGGAGAAAGAACACCATACCTACTGTGAAGCATAGGGGTGGAAACATCATGCTTTGGGGCTGCAAAGGAACCAGGACGACTGATCCGTGTAAAGGAAAGAATGAATGGGGCCATGTATCATGAGATTTTGAGTGAAAACCTCCTTCCATCAGCAAGGGCATTGAAGATGAAACGTGGCTGGGTCTTTCAGCATGACAATGATCCCAAACACACCGCTTGGGCAATGAAGGAGTGGCTTTGTAAGAAGCATTTCAAGGTCCTGGAGTGGCCTAGCCAGTCTCCAGATCTCAACCCCACAGAAAATCTTTGGAGGGAGTTGAAAGTCCGTGTTGCCCAGCGACAGCCCCAAAACATCACTGCTCTAGAGGAGATCTGCATGGAGGAATGGGCCAAAATACCAGCAACAGTGTGTGAAAACCTTGTGAAGACTTACAGAAGACGTTTGACCTCTGTCATTGCCAACAAAGGGTATATAACAAAGTACTGAGATGAACTTTTGTTATTGACCGAATACTTATTTTACCGAGGAATTTACCAATTAATTAATTAAAAATCCTTCAATGTGATTTTCTGGATTTTTTTTTTCTCATTTTGTCTCTCATAGTTGAGGTATACCTATGATGAAAATTGGAGACTTCTCTCATCTTTTAAGTGGGAGAACTTGCACAATTGGTGGCTGACTAAATACATTTTTGCCTCACTGTATATATATATATATATATATATATATATATATATATATATATATATATATATTTGTTGTATTTTGTGCCTTTTGAGTTTGAATACTGCTTTCTATTTTTCTGTTTAGGTTTCAGTTTTGTTATGCTCATGTTTCATTTCAATTTGTAATCATTTATTAGTCTGTTTTCGATGATGTTTATTCCTTATATTTGTCCTTTGGTGTTCTTTCTTTGGGTTGACAGCTGTCAGGCAGCGTTTCCGGTTTGGTGCTCTGTGTGGGCGTTGCCCTGCCAGCTGTCAAGTCCAGCCACTCCTCCCTCATCTCTTCCAGCTGATCCCAATCTTCATTCATTGTTACCTTTCATGTGAACCCATACCTGTCACCACTTATGTATGTGGTTTTGACCCTATTTAAGGGGAGTTATTTCATTCCCATTTGCTGCTGCCTTGACTCATCAAGTGTATCTACAAGTCTCTTGTCATCTCCACCAGAGCCTATTTCTGCTCTGGCGCGCTATTCTTGTAAGTTTTCGCCCTCGTTGTTATTTTGTGCACCTTGTTGAACTTTAAATTTGTTGTTTGTTTTTCAATAAATTGCCCAAACTCACAATTCAGCGCGTGGGTCTCACCTCATTCATGACAGAAGGTAGCGGCCAGTAGAGACCCAGCTGCCGTGCGTTTGCGGATCCTTTGTTTTTCTTTTTACTCACCTTTTTTTTTAGCTCATCATGTCCCCGGTGTGCCGGCCTCCATCAGTTAAAGGGAGATCGGCAGCGGGGTCCCCGAGCTTGGAGGAGGAGTGGACTGCTGACTTTATCCAAAGTTTTGTGGCTGAAGCTCTCGCCGCCAGCGGACCAAAAAGAACCTGGGAGAGCATGAATGGAGTATTGGTGATCCTGGAGGCACACCCCGGCCTGTGGAAATACCTTCAATATGCGGAACTCCTGTCCATGGTCTCCCCGCTTCAGTGGTTTTTTTCCTGAGTTGATGATGGGGCCACCTCCAGCACCACTGAAGCCATCATGGAGGCGCTCTCCGCAGCAGATGTCCTTCCCCTCTCCCGATTCGCCAGCTCCGGCATCTGCATCGCCAGCTCCACGATGCCATCATCTGGACCGCCGGAAGAACGCCTCCACCTCCTTCTCAGCAGCCCCTCCTTCACCGAGGCAGAAAACTCCCGCAGCAACTTCCTTTGAATTTTCTCCTCCGGTTACGCCGTTGGCCAACCTCGCCACTGCTGCTCTTTCTCCCTCCTTGGTGATTTGTCCAGATGCTGAGGGACTGGTCGCTTCCTTCTCGGCTCTGCCCACCACCATGTCTGCAGGGGTAGCTCCTCTATGATCCTCTGAGGGGCCCACGACAGCTGCAGCCACGGAGAGGGCGGATTTCACACCAGCTACAGCAGAAAACATCATGCTCCGGCAACACAGGCAAGTGTTTTTTCATTCTCAACCATTCAAACATGAATTACCTTGTCTGAGGCAAGTGAGGCCTGCAGTTCTTTGGATGTCGTTGTGGGGTCTACTGTGACCTCTCGGATGAGTCATCGCTGTGCCATTGGGGTAATTGTGGTCGGCCAGCCACTCCTGGAAAGGTTCACCACTGTTCCATGTTTTCGCCATTTGTAGATAATGGTGCTCACTGTGGTTTGCTGCAGTCCCAAAACTTTAGAAATGGCTTCATAACCCTTTCCAGACTGATAGATCTCAATTACTTTGTTTCTCATTTGTTCCTGAATTCCTTTGGAGTGCAGCATGACTTCTAGCTTTTGAGGATCTTTTGGTCTACTTCACTTCATCAGGCAGGTCCTATTTAAGTGATTTCTTGATTGAGAATAGGTGTGGCAGTAATCAGGGCTGGGTACGGCTAGGGAAATTGAACTCAGCTTTCCAAAGACTGGCGGGGGGGGGGGGGGTGTCACTTTTTCACACAGTTCACGTAGGTTTTTTTTTTTTTATGCTTGATAATAAACACCTTCATTTAAAAACTGCACTTTGTGTTTACTTGTGTTATCTTTGTCTCATACTTAAATTTGTTTAATGATCTGAAACATTTTGGTGTGACAAACATAAAAAAATGAGAAATCAGGAAGGGGGCAAACACTTTTTCACACCACTGTATATTGCTTCATTCTATCCTTTACTCTTTCAAATTTTCTTTCAGCATTCTAAATATACAGCCCCAACCAGTTGAAATGAAAAGAAAACTTAAATTTGGTTTACATTTAAGGCAATCGGGGCACACAGCTCCCGAAAAAAATATGAGACCACTGCAAAATCTTTCCTAAATTAGCATCTCTCCATGCATGGCAGCCATTTAATTTGAGTATCTGTTGAATTTCAACACTAGGATGCCTCAATCTGCTTAAGGAGGTACTGATTAGGTGATCATCTAAGCATGGTAAGATGCATGAAAGCTGTGAATAAAAATCAGTTATTCCACAAATACAGATTTGAGTTCTTCTAAAATGACTCAATACTCTGTTATGATCAGGTGAGCGCACTCCCCCTCCCTTCCTGTGGGAGGTCCCTTGTCTAGTTCCTGGCTCTGCAGGTAATCTCTTTCCTGCCAGCACTTAAAAGGACCAGTTTGTGAATGCTCCAGTGCTGACTCGTTTGGTATACTGCCATTTAAGAGAAAGTAAGTGAAATTTAAGTTATTAAGGAACCCAGACATTAATCTCTTCTTCTCTTCCTCCTTCTCAGGTTGCTGCCATCTCCGCAGTGTGTCTCCGGGGGTTGTTGTGCGCTCACCTGCTCCATCATCGTCGTCATCGTTCCGGACTGCCTTCTCCACCCGGTCAGACACCTCTCCCAGCCCTACTCATCCGCAATTTCCTCACTGAATCATCTTCGCCCTGCTGGGTTCTTCTGTCGGGCTCTCTGCTCCTACTTGTAAGAATATTCCTGTTATTCATTATTCCCAGTTTCCCTCCTCATACTAACCTGCTCTCGTCTCCCTCCTTACAGGCTGGGTATTCCTCTGGCGTGTGAGGTGTTTTTTCCCTCTAATCCTGCGCTCACTTGTTCAATAAAATTGTGCTTAAACTTTGTTTCTCTGTGTCATGTGCATTCACTGGTGTAGCACTCTGCACGTGAGCTGATTATTCTTGTAATCATGACATACTCACCATTTCTTTGAAGGCAAAGAAACATAAAATCAAGAGCCAAAAAGTAAGAAACAGAAAATCAGCACAATTTAATCAGCACAAGCAAGATTCTTAATCGGGTATTTCTTTAGCAAGTATCTTGCATTTACATATCTTTAAAGAATGGAGTACAGTGCTTTCCCTAGGGTTACAGCTTTTTGGGGGGGGGGCAGTGTGAAGTCAACAATGACAAACTCTTAAAGGAATCATGGTGTTCTGGTGCTATATAGAAAAATAAATATAGAAAAATTACAGAATATCCAATTAATGAAAATGAATGGGGATGAATGGGATGAATGGGGATGAATGGGAGCTCCAATATTAGCGACTGTGTAGGAACCCTTGTTTATTTGTTTGTCAGATCACTTTCTTGTGTGATCTTTAATGATTTATATTCATAATAGTGTATCTTGCACTTTGGGGAATGGATCCTAGCATTTTTAGCACTTTTCCTTACGAGGACCAGGCTAGATGTCAGTGTGTTAAAAACATTACAAACAGGGCGAATGTGAAACCCTGGATGATTGCAGAGGTGAAAGCCCTCGTGAGAATAAGAAACCTTACATTTAAATCTGGTGACTCAATTGCCCTCAGGTCTGCCCGAGCCAATCTGAACAAAGCAATCAGAGCGGCAAAACGAACCTATGGTCAAAAAATTCATGAGCATTTTCAGAACCACAGGAACACAAGGAGACTGTGGCAGGGAATTCTGTCCGTTACAGATTACAAACCTTCTCCCCTTCCCTGTGATGATAATCCTGATTTTCTAAATGAGCTCAATAATTATTCTGAATGGTCTGATGCATTAAATAATACACCAGCAGTGAAGGCTATTCCACTCCATGATGAACAGGTGCTGAGCTTTGATCCAGCCGATGTCCTGAAGGTTTTTAGGAAAACCAACCCTCAAAAGGCTGCTGGTCCTGACACAGTAACAGGTCGTGTGTAAAAGGAGTGTGCAGAACAACTCACACATGTCTTTACAGACATTTTCAACTCTTCTCCGTGTCAGGCAGTTGTTCCATCCTGCTATAAAACCTCAGCCATCATCCCCATGCCAAAAAAATTATCAGTCACCTGTTTAAATGACTACCAGTCATTTGCACTCACTTCCCTAATAATGGAAAAATTTGAACGACTGGTCAAGGATCATATCATTTCCATTTTGCCACCTGCACTTGATCCACTTCAATTTGCATACCGCCCAAATCGTTCCACTGAGGACGCAATAGCCAATGCACTACACCTGTGTTTGGAACATGTGGAGGAAAAGAAAACATGGGTCCGGATGCTGTTTGTTGACTTTAGTTCGGCTTTTAATTTCATAATTCCTTAGCATCTGGTAAACAAACTGGGTCCCCAGGGTATGAATACACCTCTTCAGAATTGGATCCTTGATTTTCTTACAGACAGACCCCAATTTGTGCAAGTAGGGAACAACAGATCAGCCACTGCTTCACTAAGTACTGGTTTGCTTCAGGGGTGTGTTTTGAGCCCACGACTCTACACTTTGATGACACATGACTGTTGTGCCAAATTTAGTACAAATTACATCATAAAGTATGCAGATGACACAACAGTGGTGGGTCTCATTCAGAGCAATGACGAGGGGAACTACAGGGAGAATGTGGACCTCTTGAAAGACTGATGTAGGAATAACAACTTGCTCCTGAACACTGAAAAAAAACAAGGAACTGGTAGTCGACTTCAGGAGGACACAGCCTGTGCATATCCCTGTATTAATTAGCAACACAGCAGTGGAGAAGGTGCAGAACATGAAATTTCTGGAGGTTCATGTGTCTGATACTTTGACCTGGTCCCTGCACATCTCCTCACTTGTCAAAAAAACCACACCAGCACATGCACTTCCTGAGGAGGCTGAAGAGGGTTCACCAAAATCCACCAATCCTTACCACCTTCTATAGAGGAACCACTGAGAGTGTGCTGACAAACAGCATTTCTCTCTAGCACGAGAACAGCAGTGCCTCAGATAAAGCTCTGAAGAAGGTGGTGAGGTTAGCAGAAAGAACTATTGGGGACGCTCTGCCATCTATTGAGGATCTGGTTCAATAGCCCTGTTTTTCAATGGCAAATAGAATGATCAGGGACCCAGCTCATCCCAGTCACAGTCTGTTTTCCTTGCTGCCCTCAGGCAGATGCTATCGCAGTCTGAGGTGCAGGTCTGTACATTTTAGAGACAGTTTTTTTCCTACAGCAATCAGATTGTTGAACTTTCACAATAGTAAAAGCAATCATTTGGGGCAGTGCAATATTGTTTTTTTTAACAGATCCGTTTTTAATATAATTGATGAGGTGTAATAGTATTTATGCATAACCTTGTCTTTTAATCTGATGGGTTTTTTTTAAAAAATGTGTTAGATTCTGTTGCTCGAGGTGTTTTTGTGTTTTGATTGTCTATGTTTTATCGGGACCGACTGCAACGTAATTTCGTTCTACACTGCTCTTTTGGTGTAGTACTGAATGACAATAAAGTAATCTTGAATCCTGAATCTAAATGTCCTCCCAAGGAAAAATGTCCTCAAACAGGTCGTTTGTCAAGGGGTGGTCCACACAAGAATACAAAGACAGGAGGAAACACACACGCATACCGGTTTTCATGTTTGATGGGGACCAATTTTCTGATCATCACTTGTGGGGACTACCCTTTCTACTCAAGAGATTCCTTGCATTTATATAAGCAGAAGATTAACTTGACACTCTAGAGGGGTGTGGGGATCCGTTGGGGGGGGGCCTCCCAATATAGTGATAGGGGAGACACTGGAGTACAGTCATACAATTAAACCTAATGCCATATACTGTAGGCACAGACATGAATTTTAAAAGCCTCTTAAAAAGAATGTCTGCTGCAGCTTGAAGTGCATCAAATGAAATCACCTATTTAACAAAATAATCTACTTATTATCACTCATTTTTTTTCCTTCCCTCTAGTGTATTTTTATGTATGTGAAGTTGTTTCTATTTTTACCTCTCTCTTTCATGTGAGCTTGGAGCCCCCCCCCCCCGCCTTTGTTGAAACACTTTCATTGCTCAGCATGGTCCAGTGTTGTTACTGTGCAAATAACAAATAAACCCTGATTTGATTTAATAACCAGCTGTGTACACAGATGCTTTTTCTCCACATTGAACTGCGGCTGTTATTCATTCAGTTCACCACATGATGGCAGGCACACTTCACCACATTTTCCTAAATCTTGCACTATGCTGTTCTCACAGGATGAACCCATTTCTTCAGCTACTGAGAACACCCAACAATCTGTCACCCAAGCAGACAGTGAAACACAAAACCGGGTTCCCTCGTATACTCCTGTTCAGATATAATAATTAATATTAGTCACCATTCACGGTTCCTAGTTTTGATATAATGCAGTTTTTTAAGAAGCGATAGAGTGAGAAGGTGTCGACTGAACAAAATCAATGTTATTTGATTTTCTTTTGACGCTATGCATGAGAATTAATGCAACAACACTGTGACACTGCTCAGTCGGCTTCATAACAACCGTCTCATACATCAAATCACTAAACTGCATCATGCAAAATTCTTTTCTGACATTTTACGAATGCTAAAAACCTGTGTAATAGAGATGAGGAACAGTGATTAACTTCCAGAGCCTGCTTTGACAGTGTGCTTTGTGGAAGATCAAAGAGGAATCATGATGCCAGAACGAAAATTGCATCCTTTGTTTTGGAGCATATGAATATGGGTTGCATCACTGGCCACATACCAAAGACAAACATGGGGGATGGTGATACAGCTACAAAGATTTTAAAAACACCTGTGATCGGGAACCTAAAATTAAACGCTACATCCTTTTGTCACTCAGTCAAATTTTCTCCGTATTCATAATAAATGCCTCTAAAATAATTCAAAGATGCTTATTATGATACTCTACACAAACCATGCACCCATATTTAGTCAGTATAACTGAAACTTGTAGGTCTACATGGTTAAAAGAGGAAAACCTTAAAGAGGCCATTTATGCTCACATAGAGAAACCTTCAGTCAACAGAAATGGAGGCCTTAGATAGCATCTAACCTCTACCTATAGTGCATTACTGTCTTCCTTTTCTAAGAAATTTGGGGATGTGTTTGCAAGCAGTTTCATGAAATGGTCAGTCAGAAAGCAACTCATACCGGCTTGGATGCTGCCCGGGTTAACAAGGTCAGGAGTTCCTGGCAGAGGAAGGCGAAGGACAGAGCTGCGTGGAGGAATTTGATCACATCTAAATGAAACAGCCATTGCCACCCCGAACAGACTGTTATGATGATGATGATGTTCTGCATCCAACCAGGAGATACCTAACATGCAACTTTTTTTTTAAATGTAATTATCTCTTTCTTGGGGACATCCTACATTTTTTTACACTGTTATTTTACAAATTTAAATAGTGCCTATTACCTCCACCAAGGAGGTTATGTAACTGGGGTGATTTGTCTGTCTGTTTGTCCGTCCGTCTGTTAGCGGGATTATGCAAAAACTGCTGGATGGATGTTGGTGAAAATTTCACCAGAGGTAGCCCTTGGGCCAAGGATAGATAGTTAGTTAATTCTCTTCCACAGCATGTGGGACACCATACGATGTACAGGGGCAGTGCCTATCTCAGTTTCTCTGACCCTAGGCCACACAGTTACTGTAAGTAGTGAAAGCTACAGTGGGGGGGGGGGGGTCAGTCCTCTGGTAGCTCTGTGTATAACTTTCCTTTCCCCCATTTTATTATGCTGAGCACCAAGCTAGAAGGTGCAAGGTACCATTTTTATATGGTCTTTGGTATGACCCGGCCATGATTTGAACCACGACCTCCCGATTGTGGGGCAGATGCTCTACCAATTAGGCCACCACTCCGGTGCCTTGGGCCAAGGATGGCCCCATTAAATTTTGGTGATGATCTGAGAGTGCATACCTCCACCAAGGATCTTGTTTGTATTTGTGCAGTAGGATTACACAAAAACTACTGGATGGATTTGGATGAAATTTTCACCTGAGGTGGTTGGTCGTTGGCCTACAGAGGAACCCATTACATTTTGGTGATGATCTGAGAATGCATACCTCCGCCAAGGCTCTCATCTTCTCACAGTGTGTTAGCAAGAATACTCCAAAACTACTGGATGGATTTGGATGAAATTTTCACCAGAGGTGGTTGTTGGCCTACAGAGGAACCCATAACATTTTGGTGATGATCCAAGAATGCATATCTCCACCAAGGCTCTCATCTTCCCACAGTGTGTTAGCAAGAATCCTCCAAAACAATACTGGATAGACTTTGATGCAGTTTTCATCACAACTGGCTTGTGGCCTACACACAAACCCATTACATTTTGGAGATGATCCATGAGGGACGGAAGGAGCCTTGGTGGAGGTATGCACTCTCTGAGTGCTTTTCTACTTTTGTTTATTTTTACCGCCGCCAAGGGAAGGGGTAATGTTTTTGCCAGCGTTGGTTTGTTGCTTGGTTCTCTTTTAGCAATATAACTCAAAAAGTTATGAACGGATTTTAAAGAAATTTTCAAGAAAGGTGTGTAATGGCATGGGGAACAGATGATTACATTTTGGTGATGATCTGAGAGTGCATACCTCCACCAATGGCTTTGTTTGCATTTGTGCAGCAGGATTACAAAAACACTACAAGATGGATTTAGATGAAATTTTCACTAGAGGTGGTTCTTGGGCTAGAGACAAACCCATTACATTTTGGTGATGATCTGAGAATGCATACCTCTGCCAAGGCTCTTGTCTTCTTACAGTGTGGCAGCAACAATACTCCAAAACTAATGGACAGACTTTGATACAATTTTCACCAGAAGTGGCTCTTGGCCTACACACGAACCCATTACATTTTGGAAGTGATCCATGAGGGACGGAAGGAGCCTTGGTGGAGGTATGCGCTCTCTGAGTGCTTTTCTAGTTCAAAATGTTGCTGCCTGGTGTCACCACAGTTATACAGTTACTGTTATTGTAGCTGTGTTCTGACACACAGTGTCCTTCAACGGAACTCCCTACTCTCTGCTCTGTTCTTAGGGAATATCAGTTTAAGGGAACTGCCCTTCACAAAACTTTTTCCATTTGAAACACCCTACTGTGGACATGTTATACTTGTCAAATAAAATATTACTACAAATATATTTTTATCACTATCAATTGATATACACAATAACTAGAAGGCACTCAGAGAAAGCATACCTCTGCCAAGGCTCCATCTATCCCTTCCTCCCTCTCTCTCTTTGTCTGTCAATATGTACATTGTGAGATTGGGCCTTGAAGAAGGTATGCACTCATGGATCACCTCCAAAATGTAACAAGTTCATTCAAAGCCCAAGGGACATCTCTGGTAATTTTTTTTTTTTTTAAATCAAAATCTGTCCAGTAGTTTTTTTTGTGTAATCCTGCTGCACAAAAACAAACAAGGGTCTCGGTGGAGGTTTACACTGTCAGAGCATCTTCAGAATCTGATGGATTCATCCTTAGGTCAAGGCACACCTTTGGTAGAAATTTCAACCAAATCCATCCAGTACTTTTCATGTAATCCTGCTAACAGGCCAACACTGGCAAAAACAGTATCTCCTTGGCAGACATATTAAACATTAATTTAGTTTGTTAATAACATTAGCCACAATAGTTTGTTTTACTCATATTTGAAGTGCAATGACTTATGGGTAAAGGCCTTGTCAACTTCTGGTGAAGTGATGTACGGCTGTTCTTTTCTTCCCTACCCAGTTCTCACTTCCCTTTGAACTGAACGTCTTTCACTGCCTTTGGTTTGGAATCCCACTTAATATGGCAGATTACCCTATGCAGTCTACTTCAGACTACAGTACTGGGCAATCGGCACACACCTTGTATGTCTGTTAACATCCTTCTGTGCATTCATTCCTGAGTGACAAGACCATTTGGATGAATGATGAAATGCTTCAGAAGTTAATATATATATATATATATATATATATATATATATATATAATTGAATTCAGTTGACTTGACTGAGCTTTCATACAGTACTGTTACCCACCTGGATGACTGAGAATCTTGATCAAAGAATTGGCACAGTACGCCTAAACAGCTAGTTTCACCACAATGGGACTTTTCAAGCAGCAGATGATTGCACAAGAGATAAAAGACCACAACCCGGATGTTAAAGAAAAGAACTGCAAGATGCAAATGAATTCTACTGTGACCACAGGGTCAAGATAGTGCAGAGATATATTTGCACTGCCTTCTTACCTCTTATTCTACGCGTAAGCTGTGTAGTTGCCCACTCCCCACTCCACCAACACCCCCCCAATCCCAACACACAGCCCCCCATCCTGACCCTGACCAGGACCCAGGTGAGGACGGAGCTGAGGAAGATCAAGGCGAGGAAGGCGCCGGGACCGGACGGCATCAGCGCAAAGCTCCTCAAGTCCTGTGCAGACCAGCTGTGTGGGATTGTGACGTATATCTTCAACATGAGCCTGAAACTGGGGAGGGTACCACAGCTGTGGAAAACATCTTGTGTGGTACCTGTACCAAAAACTTCCCACCCCAAAGACCTGAACAGCTACAGACCGGTGGCCTTGACGTCCCACTTGATGAAGACCCTGGAGAGACTGCTCCTTGCTCACCTCCGCCCCCTGGTGGAACCAGCGATGGATCCACTCCAGTTCGCCTACCAGCATGGCATTGGGGTGGAGGATGCGGTGATCTTCCTCCTTCACCGTTCTCTGTCCCACCTGGAGAAGCCCGGGAATATGGTGAGGATCATGTTCTTTGACTTCTCCAGTGCTTTCAACACCATCCAACCGATGATCCTGAAGGACAAGCTGCTGCGCGCAGGGGTGGACCAGCACCTGTCATCATGGATCCTGGACTACCTCACGAACCGGCCTCAGTTTGTGAGAACCCGGGACTGTGTGTCCGACACGATCATCAGTAGCACGGGGGCCCCCCAGGGAACGGTGCTGGCTCCCTTCCTGTTCACTCTTTATACTGCTGACTTCTCACACAACACAACACACTGCCATCTACAGAAGTTCTCTGATGACTCTGCGATCGTTGGCCTCATCTCCAATGGAGATGAAGCTGAGTACAGAGGGCTTATCCAGGACTTCGTGGACTGGTGCCATCGGAACTGCCTCCAGATCAACGCGAGGAAAACTAAGGAGCTGGTGGTGGACTGCCGCAGGCATGGGCAGCCCCTCACAGTACCAGTAAATATACAGGGAACAGACATCGAGATGGTGACATCCTATAAGTACCTGGGTATTCATCTGAACAATAAACTAGACTGGTCACACAATACTGATGCACTCTACAAGAAGGGACAGCGCAGGCTGTTCCTGCTGAGGAGACTCAGGTCTTTTGGTGTACAAGGGGCGCTGCTGAAGTCATTCTATGACACGGTGGTGGCATCAGCCATCACTTTTGGAGTGGTCTGCTGGGGCAGTGGCATTACTGCAGCCGATAGGAAGAGACTGAACAAACTGATTAAGAAAGCTAGCTCTGTCCTGGGGCAGCGCCTTGATCCGATGGAGGAGATAGGAGAGAGAAGGACGGTGGCTAAACTGTCATCTCTGCTGGAGTCCGAGTTCCACCCTATGCAGGACATACTGAATGCACTGAGGAGCTCATTTAGCAGCAGACTACATCATCCCAGGTGCACAACCGAGAGGTTTCGTAGGTCCTTCCTACCAACGGCTGTCAGACTGTACAACCTAAGCAGGGCTGCTCGCAGAGATAGCAAAAAGACGTAACAAACTAATAGTTTTTTGAATGCAAAAGATGCAATAGACTTACACAATGGTCCCCTCCGGCATACAACTAGGAACATACCGGTCGCTATGGAGGGTGAGAATATGTATGGGCACATAATCATACCATGTAGGATAACTAAGTAGACGGTTATGCTGTTTCATTCCATCTAGCAACAATGCTCTGCACTGTGTGTGTTTATATATTTACATATTTATTCCATCTAGCTACAATGCTCAGCACTGGGTGTGTTTATATATTTTATATATCTACATATTATTCCATCTAGCTACATTGCTCCGCACTGTGTGTGTTTATATACTTGCATATTTATTCCACCTAGCTGCAATGCTCCGTACTGTGGGTGTTTATATATTTACATATTTATTCCATCTAGCTACAATGCTCTGCACTGTGTTCATATATTCATATATTTATTCCATCCAGCTACAATGCTCTGCACTGTGTGTCTGTGTGTGTGTGTATATATATATATTTTATAGTAATACGTACATATGTATATTAGCTGCTCTTGCTTGCTTGTTTTTTTCTTGCCTTCTGATTGTTGCTCTGAGTGTTGCTATCCCTGTGCTGTTGCAATCCTGGAATTTCCCCGTTGTGGGACTAATAAAGGCTTATCTTATCTTATCTTATCTTAGTTAGCACCTTCTGAAGGAAAATATAATTCTGGCCCGCAATCGTCTTTATCACACCCAGAGAATGCAAATGTTAAAGAAACATAGACAAATGAACCCACAGGCAGAAGCTTTTCTTATTATTTCTAGTGCTCATTCTTTGACAGCTGAATTTGCAGTCCAATGCAAGGAAACTATATGTGATATGAAACAGCCTGATTGGTTACCGCAGGGGGTTCTGTTTTTTTCTAGTGAGCCATCTGTCATTGAGTTCACACTCTCCCCACTCACCGAAGAGCTGCCAAAAGTCTAAAGCAAGAACACAGGCATTCAAATGCAAAGACTTATAGCCTACTCGGCACACACTCAACCCTGCACAGTCTGCTTGACAAGTTAATCAGTAAAAGCCACACAAAACCTGAGCAAATGGCGATCACCGCAAATGGACCTTTAACAGGAAACAATAGAAGTGAACTTTCTTTTGTTTATCTGGAGGGTTTTAACAAGGGATTTTCCACTCAAAGTAAAGTTGTATCATTTGGCTAAAACTTTTCATTAATGCCTTTATCCATCCATCCATCCATGTTTTCCAGGGGTCACAGGGGCAGCAGTTTAAGCAGAGAAGCGCAGACTTCCACCTGATTCACATTGCACCTAAGGTCACGGTGATTCCTCCTGCAGGTGATGAGCCCACTGGAGGGCGGACTCATGTTACTCATTAGGGCCAAGACTGACCAGGTTCCATGGGCAGAAACCCGGCCACTAGGTGCCCGCCATCAAATCTCTCTCCCCACCTGGCCAGCAGGTGAGACCCTGATAACCCATACTGGGCAGGGTGCATTGGATCATTTTATGCTCCTTTCTGCTCTGGTGCACTTGCACTTTAGAGCACTTCATACTACCCTCTGCTGACAACCTTATCAGGAGACATGGCATCAATTTTCATAGCTATGCTGATGATACACAGCTGTACATTGCCGCGCCTCCTGATCACACAAAACCCATTAATGCCCTTTTGAACTGTATTCTAGATATAAAGTCATGGATGGCAGAGAACTTCCTACAGCTCAACCAGGACAAAACAGAAGTTTTAATCATCAGTCCTGAAGACAAGCGAGAGAAAGTTTTACCCATATTGCTAGGTCTAAAACCTACACAATGTGTCAAGAACCTGGGCATCCTTCTAGACTCTGATTTTAATTTTATTTCAGACATTAAAAACATAACAAAAATTGGATTTTACCATCTTAGGAATATAGTCAGAGTCCTTTGCTTCCTTATTCAGCTTCTCTGAATAAGGAACTTGAATTTTCTGTTTGCTCCATTCCATTGCATACATGTCTGTTCACATTAGCAGTTGCCTAGTCTACAGGTAAACAAAGAAGCCACACCATGACGATGGCGACAACGGCCCAGAATGCAGCGTGGGATGACATCAATGCCCATTCGCTATAGTTCATGTGAAATTGAGATATTATTCTCCTTAAGATGAGACTTTTCTAATCAGTTTTGTTCTTCTTTCTCTTCTTTTTTTCTGGTGAAAACAGGTTAGGTTAAATCCATCAGCAACTACTAATGATGTAGTGCAGCCATGAAGGGGTAGGGAAGCAAATGAGAAATTGGGATGGACCCCAAATCTACCTGCACTTCACTCTCATATTACAAATATTTTTCTCTACTCTTTCACAGTAGTTACTGCTCTTCATCCATCCATCTTCTTCCACTTAATCCTTTTCGGGTCGCAGTGGGGCTGGAGCCTATCCCAGCATCTTTGGGCGAGAGGCAGGGTACACCCTGGACAGATCGCCAGTCCATTGCAGGGCCAATACAGAGAGACAGACAACCATTCACTCTCACAGTCATACCTAAGGACAATTTAGAATCCCCAGCTTGATGCCAATTAACCTAACTTGGATGTTTTTGGTATGTGAGAGGAAACCGGAGAAATCCCGGAGTAAACCCACGCAGACACGGGGAGAACATGCAAACTCCACACAGATCACTATTGGTCGGGGGCTGGGATCGAACCCAGGATCCCCTGGCCAAGGGTGAGTTGCTGTGGACAATGTGGTGGCAGAGTGGTTAGCACTGCGGCAGCACAGCAACTCACCCAACTTGATCATATTAACAACTTGCACTCCGGGCAATTTTCCTAAAAATGCCAAAAAATAACGTGCCCAAAGTAAATCGAAAGCTGTTATTCAATCCTTTGCAGCATCTTCATGGGATTGGTCTCATTTAAAAGAAAACACTTTGAATTTTTTGGCAAAAAAAACATAATCTCTCTACGTGCTCCGGCCACTGAGTTACAGTCATCTAAACATACTGAACTTGAAGAAAAAAAAATTGGACACAGTGTTTTTTTGGATACAAATGCTTGTAAATAACACACAGCTGTCCGATCCGGCTGGAAAATGCAACAGAAATGTAGAACCAAGTGTTATCCAGCTGAGATCCAAATTTGGTAACAATACCACAAAAAATGAATATTTTACTCAGCTTTGTTCTCAGGCTGTTCCCAGGCGTTATAGAACTGTGCCAAATTGTGCCAAATGGCACAGTTTGGAAAAACGTCTGTAACTTTTGAATAATTCAATGTAGAATCTTCATTTTAGGCTCTAATGAAAGGTCACACTCAGGGCTGTGTCTGTGTGTGTGTGTGTGGGCGGGGGGTCGTCCCCCCCCCCCCCCGCTACCAAGGACCAAATTCGGCCCTCGCTACATGACGGAATACACTCTTTTTTTTTTTTTTTCCTTGCATGTTTTCACAGCGGCTCCCCCCCCCCCTCGCTACTGTGTGTGTGTGTGTGTGGGGGGGGGGGGACCGTGAATGGACCGTGAATGCACCCCCCCCCCCCTCGCTACAGAAGAGGGCCATCGCTACATGATGGAATAGACTGATATGCTTCCCCCCGCAGACCGGGGAGCGTTCGGACCGTGCCCCCCCCCCGCTCCTCTTCTGCAGCGGGGGGGGGGGGGGGCGTTCACGGTCCGAACACGGCAAATGAACCGTTTATCGCGGCGCACGCACTTCGTACTTCGTGCGCAGTACAGTTGTAATTTACCGATCGGTCAAAAGTCATTTTTGGATTACAGTTTTCAGGGATAAATAATAATTTAGCTTATAACACCTTACCTCTTCAAAGCAGCAGAGTCGTGGCGAACAGCTCTTCCCACGCATCAGACGAACGCGACGTTGCTCCGCTCGTGGATCCCGATCAACATAATTCCATTATTGCCGTTTTGGCGAATGATTTACGACTTTTGTCGTCGGCCTCCGTCTATTCTGCTGGAATGAGTGCAGGTCCCACTTGTGGGTGTTCTCCATGCTGCTGGGTGAGCCTGGGTCTGTAGGAGATTCGTACAGAGTCCTTCTGCAGCAGTAAATATCGCTTCACCCAGCCTGAATTTCTGTGCTTCAATTGGCTCCTGCGTTCACAGTAGGCGGGTCCTCCTTCCTAGATTTTCATTCATTGGCTCCTCAAGGTTTCAGAAACCCAATTCAAGGCTCTTATTAGTCAAATGAGAGGTCAATCAGATGAACTAATCTGTTCGCGGCTGTGTTTGCAGATTTTTTTTTCAGTGGCGCTTGGAGGGCACACCACCTACATCATCACCATCAATATCCTTATCATGCGTCATGCGCACGAGGGCGCACGAGCGTGCTCTCGTGCACCCTCGTGCGTCATAGGACGCAGAGACTTGCCCGCCCGCGGAACAACGGAGCGCAAGTGGTTAAACAATTTTCCAACCACAAAATTGTGGCCAGTGAAAAGGCGGAGTGGCTAGTAACTTTAGAAAATCACTAGCCACAGTGGTTGGTGAGCAAAAAAGTTAATCTCAAGCCCTGAATGCAGTCGACACCCACAATCCTGCATGAGCAGAAGATCTTAGCACCTTGTTAGCATCAGAGCTAAAATCTGTGCCAATGGCCTGAATGAAACAGTTTGGATTTCGCTGGGAAGCTACTTCTAAGCAATGCTGCTGTCTCTGCACTGTTGGGCCTTCAGACCCACAATGCATAAGTACAGTATTTTAATGACAAAATGAAGAACCAGTGGCTGTGACTAATGAAGCTACCATTAGCCTAAAATTGATATGCTGTTGAAATAAGGGAAAAAGTGTATGCCTTACAATTGATGTTTGTGTTGGTAGCAGTATCACTTTATACTGTTGGAAATGCTGCTGTGTTGACTTTGTGCCACTGTCAGCTGGATTGAGACGGGCCATTAAAGTATAACTTGGCTGTTAGCAGAAATTATGAATTGGTCAGGACTTGTGAGTAACTCAAACCAGAAAAACTTTGCCCAGTCAAACAAGGGGCTTATGTATGTTAGTGAGCAGGCAGAAAACAAAGTGTTTGAAAATGAGGGGCCCCAGAGCCATTTTTAGTGAGCTGTAAAACAATGCAGGAATGATCTTCTGTCTTTGAATCTACAGTACATATAGTATACGTATGTGTCACTGAGGATGTCAAAGCTTTGAATTAGTCTCTGTAAATGGCATAAAATGGGACTTTAAAATGCTGCGTTAACTGTCATCAAAACTAAATTACAGACTTCAGGATGTTCCAAAGAGACTACAGGCTACTATTTAACAATATTTATTCTTCTGAAATTTTTACAAAACTAGATTTTAATCATTTAACTGCAGATTTGAGCCAAATCTTTATTCTCTTCTCTAGAGCTTGATTCCACTTGAGCTGCCCTCTGTAGTCAATGCTACCATATGATCTACTGTTGTTCTACCCAGGGCTCAATATGCAAAACTATCCCTCATAGCCTAGTAGAAAGATTGCTATGGAATCTGATTAATGACTCATATTCTGGAGAGGATAACACAGTCTGATTTGAAAGACCAAGCCATTTATTCTAGTGCCACATTCAGGACATTAGGAAAAACACATTTTAATTCCCCAGTGTAACAACTGCATAACGGATTTCCAAGCTTCACGCTTCTATTCTTGGACTCTACAATAGCCGCATGACTCAGAGTTAACGATTTAACAAACTTCCTTCAAACTGGCTGCCCCTCTTAACAAAAGATGGTTTAATAAGAACATCCACAATTGCAATTTATAAACAAAAAGTAAGAAAAGAAAACCCAATAGTTTCATAGCATAATAGCTATTAATTTTTCGTCTACTCACCAATTTCTTTGCCCAGTCTTGATCGCAAGATGGCACCAGCCGATGTGACCACTGCGCAGGTCTTGAAACTGTTCTGGTCCTGAGCTCTGTACAGCAGTTCCAGGGGAAGCCGCGGCACAAGGCGAGCCCAGCCGAGTGAAGAGAACGGCTCTTCCGACCCGTCCACAGTCCTCAGCCTGGCCTGAGCTTTCATTTGACACAACAGCTCTTTGGCATTCTGGGTGGCCTTGCGATTCCCCTGATAGAGGACATGGTGTTTGTTGGCAGTCACGTAGTCCTTCATGGCACGCTGCAGCCGGGGACTGAGCATGCTGGCCGACACACGGCCCCTCCAAAGCCGCTGCACCACAGAGGCAGACTTGGAGAAATAGTATTCCTCCAGATCAGAAGAACCACCGGCAGCCCGCCTCCCTGTCATCTTCATTCTGTCTCCCAGCTCTTCATCTTCAGCTCCTCCCTCATCGTCGTCCTCTTCCTCCCCACCCTGGTAAGGAGCAGTACTGAAATGGCTCTGATATTCTGTGGTTTGGGATGTTCTCTCACGACTCTGGACAACAGGATCAGAGTGAGATCCCACATTCTCTGTACCAAAGGACGACCAAGCAGCCAGGCTCTGTGGGTCCAAGTAGTCCTGGCGACTGGCTTCCTGACTCCCATACACAGCATGAGGAACACTATTCGGGCTGTAGCTCACCTCCAGGCTGCTCTCTGGGGTTGTGGAAGCTGCAGAGGTCTCCAACTCTGGCTTGTCCCTGGGATACGGTGTAGTTAATGGCAAAGTCAATTCAGGACGCGAGCCCATGATGGCGTGCTGCAAGTGGGAGGCCTGTATGGAGGTCAGGCGACGCGTGTCGGGGTGTTGGGAGAGTAAAGAGCCAGCAGAGGTCAGGGGCTCGTCGACACGGGTGTCCAGGAAGTATGAGAGGAGGGCGAGAAAAAGGAGAACCCATGCCAGCATTCCTACCAGCACAAGCCTCCGCCACTGCCTCATGCTGGACTTCATTACCTCGCACTCGCATACACACCTGGTCAGCTGGCCCACCCACCACAAAGCCCTGCAGCTGGGACTCAGCCCAGAGGTCAGCTGGAGGGCCTGTAGAAGAAAGAACAAGTCAGTAACTGGGCAAAGAAGTGAGAACAATTGCAATAATGGTGGGAGAGATTCAAAACACTCACCTGAAGAGATGCTTCTATTTCCTTCTGTCCATGTGTCTGTCAGGCTGCAACAAGACCCTGAGAAGACAAGTAGTCCTGATAAGCAGAGTCAGAAGTGCAGACACATGCACGAGAAGGTGTGTGCATGAAAACATTTGATTCACAGGTGTGTGCCACAGCAAGAGAGAGAGAGAGAGAGAGAGAGAGAGAGAGAGAAACTTCTACAAAGGGAGATCTTGGTTACTTTTCACTCAAAGCATTTCAACACCCTTTAATAATTTTAATCATGGTCCCTCATGTAACATTCAGCACATCAGCAGGATGTTCAGTAACTGAAGTTGGCTGTTTGATTCCCAAATACCCTGGCGTACTTCTAAAAATCCTTTGCAAGAGATATAATCCAAAACTTCATATTTCATGGATGTGGGTGTTTATGTACAGTTAAAGCACTTAAAAAAAACCAAACATTTAAAGTGATGGACCAAAGTGCTGCTATAATATGTGAATGTAAAGAGCGCTTCAGTATTGCAGAGGACTACATGCAGCAGACACTTTACTTAAGTTTCAACTACAAGACAACAAGGACTAAACAAACTAAAACACCAGAACAGACTAAAGCCTGCATGTGTTTTTCTTGGTCTTGTCTTGGTGCACTCTGGTCTCAGTCTGGTTTTGATGTGGTCCTGACTACAACACTAGCAGGAATCCATGTTTAATATTTTCATGCATAGTTGAGAATTTCCAAGGGAATGAAATCCAAACGCATTTAAACAAACAAAAAAAAAAGACTCCATTTTTTCTTCTTACACTGATCTGTAAAAATATGATCCTCAGTCACGCTAAGAAAATGGCGTTTAACTGCTACACATGTGCTCCAACATGTCCCCCTTTGTTTATTTCATTGAGAAGCCGAAAACCAGAGTAATTATTACAAACAATGCTATCATTACAAACCCAACTTATCTTTCCTAAAGCTTTGATAATGCCGTGGTGTACAAAACATTAGGCTCACTGATGGATTACCACGTGAAATGCACAGCAATGAAGGTGAATAAATGAAGCATTAAATTGCCTCACATCAGAGGACTACAATCCTCTCAACCACACATAATTATGAGTTTTGGTCTCTTAATGTGGGAGCTTTTGTCTCTCTAGAGAGAAAGGGAAAAAGAGGAAAGTGAGGCAGGAGAATAAAAAAAAATAAAAGCTCCAGAGTGCTAAGCCTCTTCTAGTCCTAATTACAGCTTCCTGTCTTTGCAGCTGCTGGGCCCTGCAGAAAGCAGCACAAGTGATCTCGGGTGGCCTCCATCTGCCTGTTCACCCAGTTATCCCGGTACTGCACAGGAGGCCAGAACTCATCCACTGACCCGACTCAAGCCCAAGGAAAACAGTGGGGAGCAGAGACAGTGTGAGACAAAGAAAATAACAGAAAGAAAGTGATGCAAGCAGATGCGCACATCTGCACAAACACTTGTGTCTGATTACTTGAAGTCATTTTCAAGTGAGACAGGTGCCGGGCAGTAATATCCTGTGCAGTTGCTTCAACAGGTCCACCATGCTGGGGTCAAAATGTTAGACAATGGAAAAATGTGCAGTTTAACACCTGGAAATAACAGCAGCAGGTCTGCCGCACAAGCGCCACAGAAAACAAGAAGGGAAAACGCACACTTGCCTAGTGACATTGTTACTAACATCCAAACGTCATGTAAATACACCACTGTGGATTCAAGGAGGATTCGTGTCTGCCCTGAGGCATGTCATATGCCAGCATGTGTGTGCAGTGGTCATTTGCCTCACCTGGTTGCGATCAGGATGCGCGCTCCGCTAACTGTTTAACAACATGAGCGTGTGGCACAGACGGGAGGGCGGCAGTGGAGGACAGTCAGTCGTGTGCAATCTACACAAAGAAACAGCAGAAATGGGAAACGAAGATGAGAAACGAACACAGACAGACATCAAAGAATGGCGAAATGATTTAGCAGGAGCCTGTGATGGACAAAAGAGCTACAAAGAACATAAAGCATACAGTATATATGTTTTATGCAAAAAGCAAATACTAAAAGCAGTGAACAAGCTTAATGTTTTCTAACAGGAAATGAAAGAAAGGTCAGGTGCTTGAAGGCTCTTTGACGTTTGTTTAGAAGGATGCAAATAGCCGAAAAAAGCAAATAACTGAATCAGTTTCCTAAGTGTAACAGCCTGTTTCATAACGGTATTACCACAATGCTGCAGTGGAAGTACTGTATGTTTTCTCAATACTGCTTCCAGGGGAAACTTAAAACACAAGAAGCTTGCAGGGAAATGACGGCAACAGTTTTTACCCCTCAGCCTATAAAGGCTGAACGGGTATTGCCGTCACCCCGGCGTGCGAATGGGCATTGGCGGCAGCGTCAACACCTAACCTTGTGAATGCAATAATTACAGAAACAAATGACATGGTCTTTTCAAATTCACACCATGGGTGTATCTATGAAAAGTCTCAGACAAGTTCAGAGGTCATTTTTTCCAAAATCTTGTGAACATGATAACTAGAGAAAGACATGATATGGGCTTTTCACATTGACATCATAGCTGTATCTATGAAAAATCTCAGACGAGTTTGAATTTGGGTCATCTCTGTCCTTTGGGTGGCCTCTGACCTCAGGTCAGTTTTCCCTAAATCTTCTAAAGCGATAACTATACAAAGGAATGATATAGCCTTTTCAAATTGATATCATCCTGCCTAAGACAAGTCTTGGATGGTTTAGACCCTGCCCTCTGACTTTGGGTTTGGGGTCAAAAGCTCAAAGGTCAATGTTAACATTGCCTTTGCACTATTACTCTAGAACGAGCACAGCTAGGGCCACCAAACTTGGCGCACATGTTCATCATGAGACCCTAACTTCTGACTATGGGTTTGGAGTTAAAAGGTCAAGGGTAACTTCCCCTATGTCCTATATATATGCCGCTACATAATGAGTAAGGCTAGGGTCACCAAACTTTGTACCCAGGTTCACCCTGACACCATGGCATCTGCCTATGGGATTGCAAGGTCAAACGTCAAGGTCAAAATGCCATATAAACTATATCTCAACAACAAACAGCGGCTGAGGGGTACAACTGGCAGCCGTCAGCATTTTTGTTTTTGTTAATCTCTGACTCAAGTTACTCACCATTAACGGTGCCATAACGTATCAAATTTAGGGTTGGCCATTATGGCCTGAAAACCAAATCCCCCACTTTTTTCATGCAACACGCAATTTTTGATTTTAATTATTTTTTTTTAAGTTACAAAAGACAAGGAATTGTTTCAAAAATGTTCTTTCTATTTGAAACAAATGTGACTCCCTTGTGGGAATAAAGTGAAAACCTGACTTTAACCAAAACTTTTTTTTTAAATAAATGTGTGAGCCAAGATGAGACCACAAATTTCAGATTAATAAAGTGCCAACATAAGTTTTAGAAAATTAACTTGTAATACTACTTTGGGGGATTGGATTTTTTTCCCCAAATGGGACATAAAGTGCACTGTGAGTCAGATTTGAAGGTTCATTAAAACCCTGGTTGGATAACCTTTTATTGGCTTCTGGAGTGGTGGTCTTGTGGTAGATTATCTGCTCCACAGCCAGGAGGTAGTGTGTTCAAGCCCAACCGGATTATACCAAAAAAATAAAAATAGTACTTTCCACCTCTAGCTTGGTGCTCAGCATAAATAAAATGGAAAAAGGAAAGCTCGTTACTCAGCCACAGGGGGAACCACAATACTAGTGTACTCCTAGTGCTGGTCCAAAGTCTGGGTAAAATGAGGAGGGTTGTGTCAGAAAGAGCATCCAGCGTAAAACGCTTGTTAAATCAATATGTGGACCCTGAATGAAACAGCTGAAAGGTGTGTGATTCATTCATTGTTTTAGTGAAAAATTTATCATCACATTCAATTAAGCTAGGCTCACTTGAGGGGATTGGGTTTTATAATAGGGCCATTAACAAAAAAATTAAAAAAAGAAACTGGCGTTCTGGACATAACCGACATAAACTTGCTCATGCCTCCCCCCCCATTGTGTGTGTATATGAGAACTTTCATGTCCTGCCCCTTTAAAATGCCTCCTGCTTGGGTGGTCATATGACTCTGAAAGCCTGATGTGACACAGTCATATTACAAAGCACTTCTCGGGCTAAATTATTGTTAGCCTCTAATTGCTATCTGCATCAGCTGGACTGTTTTATAGTGGAAATGGATGACAAAATGGACAAGGTAAGGTTGGACAGAGATTCACAAACCCTGTGTGATGTGGCTGTGTAAAGGACTTCCTCAATACAGCTAACAAGCTAACTAGCCACCAACGTCAGTCATGTGACCTACAAACCCTCAAGCGGAATATAGCCTAAAACACCGACTTCTACACTGGACACCATTTTACAGGGTTACATGTGTGTGAAATGACAATAGGCCTATTATTTATTATATTATGGCTCAATGGTTGGATAATCATTTGGATAATATTAAAATATGGTTGAATAATATTTACTTATTTAATAATAATAACCATAAAATAATAATTTAATAATAATAACCATAAAATATGGTTGGATAATATTTATTATATTATGGCTCAATTATGGCTTAATATTATATTATATTATGGCTTATAGCTATTATATTGGCTCAGTGGGTACGTCTTTGGTTAATATCATTAATAGTTCAATTGAATCTGGTTGTGTACCCTCGTATTTTAAACATGCAGTTGTGCAGCCACTTTTAAAAAAACCTAACCTTGATCCATCTGTTTTTAAAAACTTCAGGCCAATTTCTAAGCTTCCTTTTATTTCTAAGCTTTTAGAAAAAGTTGCTGCCAAGCAGCTCACTGACTTTCTGATTGAACACAATATTTTCGACAAATTTCAGTCAGGTTTTCGTCAGAAACACTCGACAGAGACCGCTCTTCTCAGAGTGTCAAATGATATTTTAATGTCATCAGACTCTGGCAAATGCTCTGTTTTAGTGTTATTAGATCTTACTGCAACATTTGATACTATTGATCATTTTATTTTGTTACAAAGGCTTAGAGATTGGGTAGGTATTTCTGGAAAAGCTCTGGATTGGTTTTTCTCCTACCTTTCTGGTAGGAGTTTTTCCATGGCTGTTGGCTCTTATTCATCTGACTCTGCTCCTTTAACCTGTGGGGTGCCTCAGGGTTCTATTCTGGGTCCACTTTTATTTGCCTTATATATGCTGCCACTTGGTTTTATTATCAGCAAATTTAAAGGTGTGTCTTATCACTGCTATGCTGACGATTTACAGCTACTTTTCTCTTTTAAGCCTGACCATGTTGACAATTTAAAAATTATTCATGATTGTCTGTCTGCAATTAAGGACTGGATATCTAGTAACTTTTTGCAACTTAATGCTGATAAAACTGAAGCCCTTATTGTAGCACCTGATAATCTAATTCCTAAGTTGGTTAAGAGCATTGGTTCATTAAGCTCTAACGTACGGTCTAATCTAAAAAATCTTGGTGTAATTTTCGATCAATCGATGAGTTTTGATCAGCATGTCAAATCTCTGACCCGGAGTTGTTTTTTCCACCTTAGGAATCCAAAATTAGGTCATTGGTTTCCTACACTCAGTTAGAAATCATTATTCATGCCTTTGTTTCTTCACGTTTGGACTACTGTAATGCTCTTTTTACATGTCTTAGCAAATCCTCTTTACACCGCCTACAGTTAGTCCAGAACGCTGCTGCAAGATTACTAACTAGGTCCAGTAGATTCTGTCATATCACTCCTGTTTTGGCCTCCTTGCATTGGCTTCCTGTAAATTATAGAATTGATTTTAAAGTTCTTGTTCTTACTTACAAAGCCATTCATGAAGAGGCGCCTTTTTATATTAGTGACCTGCTCTCTCTACACCAGCCCAGCAGGTCTCTCAGGTCTTCTCATCAGAATCTATTGGTAGTCCCTAGTACTAGGCTCAGAACCAAAGGCGATAGAGCCTTTGCTGCTGTTGCTCCCAGACTGTGGAACTCCTTGCCTTTTGAACTTAGATCTGCACCTTCCATTGGTGTTTTTAAGAAGCAACTAAAGACCCACCTTTTTAGCCTGGCTTTTTAATTATGTGCTGATTGTATTTCTATGTGCCTTTACTGTCTACTTTGTTTTTTTTTACTGTTTTATGTGCCTGTGTTTTATTTTGTTTTTTACCATGTTAAGCACTTTGTGACTCCGTCCGTGAAAGGTGCTCTATAAATAAACTTATTATTATTATTATTATGATGTTCATTACAACCGAATCACCTCAGTGATATATTCATTGATTCTGTCATGTTATATTGCTTAATTACAGTATGTGCCCTGTCAATGAACTATAAGGGAGAAGAAGAAAGGTGGAAAACAAACCTGAAATTGCCATGAAAGATTCAATTAACCACAATGTTGATTTGTGGTTAAATGGCCCTCTCCTATTTTATATGCCATTTTGCAAATTAATAGATAACCCAGGAAAAATCCCATTTTCTCAAATGTGATAATTTGTTTCTTTTTTGTCAAAGGTACAGCCCAGAGTCACGTGGGTCCAAAGATAGGCAAATCGCTTCTGCTGGGTGGCTGTTTTGCAGATGCATCAAACAGGTGTGGTGTACTTTTTTTAATATCACTATTTCTTATGCCTACAGTATGTGTCTCATGCTATTGCAGTTGCACTGAGTCATAACTGTAATGCATCAACTCAAAGGAGCTCTAGCAGCTGCAAGTAAACCACAGACAAACCAGCATTATGCAAGCTCCCTGTTTGTGGAACACTGAAAAGACAGATAGATAGATAGATACAGTAGATGCATGCACTTTATTGAAAAGACTACAACTGGCAGGTATTTTAGAAGAGTAGCGTGTTACCTTAACATGCAGCTGGATCACTGAGATCAGGAGAATGAATGTTCCCCAAGCAAGGCGTTTTCGGTGTAATTAAAGCACTTTAGACCAGAGTTCATTGAACAACAATCTAAAATATCCCAAAGACAATGCCAGATGAAATGGTGTGTATTCTGACATAAGATCAGGTCTACTCTGTCTATGTAATGGCAGCCATTTTGTTCAGTTTAATGTGACTCTGAAGAAGACAGATAGTGTAGAAATGTCAGTCCTTGCACTAATAAAGGCTGTGAATTGGACAGTGTGCTCCAGAATCTCTTTCCTTAATAAGATCAGTTATATCAGAAGAGTACTTGGTTACCATTGTCAAAAATCAAGATAATACTGATCAGTACTTTTTTATCGTGAACCTTCTGGTGGTCAGATTAATCGGTAAAGACAGAAACACATTACTCCAGTTTGACTCATAATACTTCAAAGCATAACCTCCACCAAGGAGGTCATATTTTTGCCAGCGTTTGTCTGTTTGTTAGCAGGATTACACAAAAACTACTGGACAGATTTAGATGGAATTTTTTACAAAAGGTGGCCCTTGGCCTAAGGATGAACCCATTAGATTTTGGTGATGATCTGAGAGCACATACCTCCACCAAGGCTCTATTTTCTAACAATGTGTTAGCAAAGTTACTCAAAAACTAGTGGACAGAGTTTGAAAAAAATTTCACCAGAGGTGGCTCTTGGGCTACACATGAACCCATTACAGTTTGGAGGTGATCCATGAGTGCACCTACCTCCACCAAGGCTCAATCTTCTAGCAATGGTTTAGCAGGATTACACAAAAAACTACAGGATGGATTTGATGAAATTTTCACCAGAGGTGGCTCTTGGGCTGACAAGCCCATTAAATTTTGGAGGTGATCCATGAGTGCATACCCCCACCAAAGCCCTATTTTGCAATGTACGGAAGACTGGAGACAGGGAGGTACAAACAGAATGATGGACGGGGGGGGCGAGAAGGAGCCTTGGCAGAGGGATGCACTCTCTGAGTGCTTTTCTAGTTACATAAGACTTCTTCACACTGCCAATGCATCACATATGCCTATAAAACCTTATAGACGATGATTTTCTTTTCTTTACAACCCTTAAAGAGATCAATGATTCCTGAGGTGTCAAGGAATGCCCCTCGGGGCAAAGAGAAGAGAGATCCAGGAGCTGAACTGCTACTGGTGAAATTTATTAATGAACAAAAAGTCCAAACTGTGCAAAACACAAAATCCAAATAGTGTACAAAGCAAACTTACGAACAACACAGAGAGCACAGGATACACACGGATAGGAAATGCCAGAACGGGGACAGGGTTCTGACACAACAATACTTTAAGACACCAGTAAACAAAAAGGAATAACCACCCTTAAATAGGGCCAGAAACAATTAAACACAAATAGTAACCAGTGTGAGTCTCATGAGCGGGCTGGGGAAGAAGAAAATAACAATCGGTTATGAGTCATGAGGAGAGGAGATGGGGCTGACAGCTTGACAGGGGCACCACCCACAGCCAGGTAAAAACCCGGAAGTGCCTCTGACAGCTGCAACCCCAGAGAGAGAAAGAAAGAGGAGAAAACCGGCAAGAAACACATACAATGTGATAACAAATGCAGACAAGTAAACCCAAATATGTAAATAACAAAACTTCAATGAACGTAAACAGGAAAAATAAGTCATACAAAGAAACAATACAGAATATGTGAAAACCAACTAAAGATAACATAACAGGAATTAGAACTCAAAAATACAACATTATACAAATAAGGAAAAAAAGGCAAAGAGGCAGAGCACGGTGGAATCACCCCCATGCTCAGATCGTGACATGAGGGATGACAAAATTGCACGTAGACCTGAAACATGGCATCTGTGAAGCCCACCGGTTGCATAAAGTGTTGATAGCAGACTGAATAAAGACCAAGTTATGCCTGGGCAATATCCTCATTTTAATATGCATAAGAAGTGTTTGTCTGGACACCTGTCTTAGTACTCGTATTAGTTTTCACTACAACCACCCTATACTAATCCAAATTCATTTTTTTGCCTCTTAAAAATTGGAGCAAGAGTTAAAGCAGCATTTCGAAAGAAATGAATGATAGAAAACAAGAAACACTGAGTAAAAAGGGCATCTTGCATCTCATACAATTGCCAAGTACATAAATGCCAAGATTAATGTGACAATGTGATAATGTATGATAGTGTGGAGGAGTAAAAGATGACATTTCTTCCTCTTTAACTGAATTTAGTCTAAACTCACAAATGCAGTGGCCAAGTATACAGTATGTATTTGATTCATATTCTTGCTGATCCCTGCAGTCATACAGCTAAATCTAACTTTATACTAAATGTTGCGAACAAACAAGGTTTGAAGTAGGAAAAATTACATCTCACAGAATCACCAGCGCACTGTTTTTCCAAGCTTTTTTGAGCCAAGTAACCCTTTTTATGTTGAAAAATCTTGTAGCACCCCACCAACCAAAAATTAAACAAAATTACACATTGTAGCCTGTTATAGCATATGTAATGACGATTTAATTCCATTCAACTTTATTTGTACAGCATCTAATCACAATAAAAGTCATTTCATGGCACTAGATACATAAGCACAAATCATAAATAATTCAGAGAAAAGCCACAATGATCAGATGATCCCCTATGAGCAAGACAGTGGGAAGGAAAACTCCCTTAGAGGAAGAAACCTCCAGCAGAACCAGGCTCAGGGAGGGCCAGTCTTCTGCCACAACTGGGGTTTTTTTGGGTTGTTGTTTTTTTTTTTTGGGGGGGGGGCAAAGGAAGAAAAGGAAGAAAGAAGAGACATACTATTCATAACATAACAATAACATGCAGGTAGACATATGAGGTGCAAATTCTATCAAAGCTAATTTGACCTAAGATTACAGCATTTTTATGGGTTTTTTTCAGGCTTATTAAGCTAACTAAACAATCTCATAGGAAACACTCTGAGCAGACACATCCATAGCTGGACCTGGTGGTATAATGCCCAAAGAGCAGGGTTTTTTTGTTTTTTGTTTTTTTAACATAAGCAGGGATGAGAATGGGGTTTGGGAAAAAAAGAGGAAACTAAGCCGGGGGTCTTGGGGGACACAGTCCCCCAAGCCGGATCCAAGGCGGAGCCTTGGTTGGGGGTCTGGGGGGCAATGCCCTCCAGAAGCTAACGAAATCTGGTGTTTTAGAATGCTCAAATGTGGTCTTATATTTAAAGTTAGAAGTAAGTACAAATGCATTTATAGTTAACCTTTTTAATCTGCTGATGCATCACATGTGTAATCATGTTCAATACTGTTTTGATTCAGTGTCACACTTCATTGAAAAACAGAAAATGTCACTTCCATATTTACATGCCTGTGCTACTACTCTATGAACTTATGTACAAGTCAACGTACTCTTCACATCTAATTGTGCAGTTTTTTCTTCTTGGCTACCAAAGCCGGTAGCTGTTCTGTAGCCTTCCTCTTCTCTGATTTCCTGTGGGCAAGCAGTGCCTGCTTAGCTGCAGCTTCTCTGTTCTTTTTCATGGCTGCCTTGCTTGCCACAGAATCATGTTGAAGATTGAGCTCTTTCTGTTTCATTTCCTTCTCTTTCCTTTTTTCTTCCTTTTCATGCCTGTAGGCACTTGCTGCATTTTTGAAGTTGACACACAGCCTTTCATCAATTTTGGAGTGCTTGACGACATGTTTCTTGAAGAAAGCAAGTGATGATGTGTCTCTAGCCTTGAGACTGTACTTCACAGTTTGAATTGAGCTGAATGTGTTAATGTTCATTCTAGTTGACCTTATGTCAATGATATCTCCCATGGTGTTGAATGATGGCTCAACTCTAGGCCCATGGAAGCAGCTTAGAGACACCATAGCCATTCTAGAGAGAGCTGGATAGTTGTTTGTTGTGAAGACTTTTCCCCACCAGACATCTACTCTTCCTTCCTCCAAAGTTTGTTTCAGGCTTGAGTCTACCTGGAACTTCCTGATTTCCAAAGACACTGAATCCTTCTCCTTGTCTGTCAGGAAAGGGTCCAGGGGCTGACTGAGTTTCTCTAGGGCCTTGGTACCTTCACTGTGTCCCTTAGCAGCAGGATCAAGGGCAGACATTGCTTGAAGCAGTGGGTTGTTGAGGGGCAGTTGCTTCTGCATGTGCTTTCCACAACTGATGTATGCAGTTGACGTTTTTTTGAGAAATTCCAGGCACACAGGATCCTTCTTGTTGTTTTCTTTCATGATTGATTTGGCTTTTCTGCCGATGAACATATCCTGAATGTTAAGAAACTGTCCTTCGTCACTGTCTAGATTGAAAGCTTTCAGCTGACTGGCACACTTGTCCACAACACACTCTGACTTTACAAAACAGGCTAAGAAATTCTTGAACACCTGCTCTTGTTGATCATGCAGAACATGGATTAGAGGCTCACTTGACTGGAACAAGCACACATATTCCTTCAGGAGGGGCAGCACTGCGATAAAGAAGTTCATGATGAGTGAGGTCTTCTTCTCCTGAATGATCACCTTCTCCACAATTCTCATCTTTCTCCTCATTCCATCTTCTGTCAGGGACTTTTGGAACAATTCACTCCACATGCTTTTTACTTGCTTGATAGCATGGGATGATACCTTCTTGTCAAGCAGCAGCCTCAGCATCGGTTCCTTGAAAAGAATTCTGTCTGGCTTATCAAGGAAGGGATAGTAAAGTAACTTGAAAGCAGCCATCATGTGCATATTGCTGTGACAGGCATCATAATTTTAATTTTAATTAATTTTAATTTTTAATTTTAATAACAGGACAGCCACCTGTGATTGACGAACCTTTCTGGCATGGTGAACTTAACTCCAAGTATTTGGCAAATTTCTTCCAGTTTTACTTTCAAGTCTGGTGACCACTTGACGTCATTGTGCAAATCAGACTGCAAATGTTCAGCCCAGTTTTCAAACGGTTAGCAAAATTGTTTGCATGCATTATGCATGTGGTGACATGAGTCACCATCAACATCAAGGAGTTGTGGAGCTTTCTCTCTTATCCGAACTTCAAGTCCACTCTTACTTCCCCTCATTACACTGCAGGAATCCATCATGACTGACACAAGATTGTTCCATGGAATGCTATGTCTCTCAAACAATTCACTCAAGGCTTTAAACAGGCTTTCTGAATTAACTTGCACAACTTCTAATGAATCAAGATGTTCTACTACAACTTTTCCCAACTTGGCAGAATAGTAACTTACAAAAACAGCTAACACCCGTTTATCACTATTAGAAGTACTTTCGTCCATATTCAGTGAGAAAGGCTGTGTCCTCAGGTTTATCAGAGTCTCTTCCTTGAATGTATTGGCCAGTCCAAAACACATCTTGTATGACGCTGTAGTCCGATAAAGATTCATGTGTGTGTAAATTATAAATATTAACAAAATTCCATCACCAAGTCCATCACTCATTTATTAAAATATACTGACATTCTGCAAACATTTTGATTTATTAATGTGTGCATTTGTTAGTGTTACTAGGAATATAAAAAAAGTTGCATATCAGTATATTTTAATATTTGAAAGATAATCTAAGAAAGTAAGTAAAACCTAAAAGATGTTTAATATTTTTATGCAATGACCATAAAGAAATTGTTTACTAATAAAAGCAAAGATATCTTAGGAAAGGCAACCCATCACCACCCATAACAAAAAAACTTACACATGCATTATGTAACTCCTCCTAGTGAAACAAAAAATGATAAATTATATTCAAAATTCTTAGATTGCATTTCAAATTGTGAGAAAATATGTAATAACATTTATCTATTAACAATTGATAATCAGCATTCAAATGCAATTAGTGTTTCAAAACAGGCATGACATCACAACTTACACATGCTATTTCATAACAAATTCATTATGCGAAAATTCTCAAGTACATTACTTAAACGAGAAAAATTTTTTACCTTGGAATGTGTCTTCCGATCACTAATTGTTGTAATTGGGGCCGATTGTGATGAACTTTGATTGACTGGCATCTGAATTGGACCGTGTCCATCGATCACCTCTGTAGTCATGAAGTCCTTTGAGCGCCTGGTCCTGCCCCACCTCAAGTCCATCACCACCCCTCTCCTGGACCCGCTGCAGTTTGCCTACCGAGCCAACAGGTCTGTAGACGACGCAGTCAACCTGGCCCTCCACTCCATCCTGCAGCACCTGGACTCCCCGGGAACCTACGCCAGGATCCTGTTTGTGGACTTCAGCTCCGCATTCAACACCATCCGCCCCGCTCTGCTCCGGGACAAGCTGTCCCTGCTCAACGTGCCTGACTCCCTCTGCAGGTGGATCACCGACTTCCTGACGGACCGGAGGCAGCATGTGCGGCTGGGAAAGACTGTCTCAGACTCTACTAGCATCAGCACCGGATCACCCCAGGGCTGTGTACTTTCCCCCCTACTCTTCTCCCTTTACACCAACTCCTGCACCTCCAGCCACCAGTCTGTCAAGTTGATCAAGTTTGCGGACGACACCTCCCTCATCGGGCTCATCTCCAACGGCGACGAGTCCGCCTACAGGAGAGAGGTGGCCCAGCTGGCGTCCTGGTGCAACAATAACAACCTGCAGCTGAACGCTCTGAAGACAGTGGAGATGATTGTAGACTTCAGGAAAGTCACTACCCCTCTGCCCCCCCTCACCCTCTCAGGCTCTCCCATCACCACTGCTGATTCCTTCCGCTTCCTAGGCACTACCATCACCAGGGACCTCAAATGGGAGCCGACCATCAGCTCACTCATCAAAAAAGCCCAGCAGAGGATGTTCTTCCTGCGGCAGCTGAGGAAGCTCAAGCTACCCACCAAGATGTTAGTGCAGTTCTACACAGCCATCATCGAGTCCATCCTCACCACCTCCATAACCGTGTGGTACGCAGGAGCCACTGCCAGGGACAGACTAAGGCTGCAGCGCGTCGTGCGCACTGCTGAGAAGGTGATCGGCTGCAAGCTCCCATCTCTCCAGGATCTGTACATCTCCAGGACCCGGAGGCGTGCTGGCCGGATCATAGCCGATCCCTCACACCCTGGTCACGTACTGTTTGCCCCCCTCCCCTCTGGTAGAAGACTTCGGTCCATCCAGACTAAAACCTCCCGTCACATGAACAGCTTCTTCCCCTCTGCCATCAGACTGCTGAACACTAAGTGAGTTATTGACTCTCGTGCACTATGTACAGCAGCTCAACCAGACTCATGTCAATCATCACTGTTTTCTTCCTGCATTACCGACTGCACTATATAGTTCTCCACAGTATCTGCTGCTCGCTAATATATTTTAACTGCTGACCAGTATCACTTACTCTTATTCTACACTTTATTGCATGTATAGTTTATTTCTTTTATCTTATCATGTTTAATGTTGCAGCATTGCACCGAGACAAATTCCTAGTTTGTGTACTACATGAACAATGGCAATAAACCTGATTCTGATTCTGATTCTGATCGTTTTGAATGCAGCACCAAGCGAGTAGTTCGATCTCCTTGTAGCCACAGTTTTGAGATGTTTCTGTTTTGAACAGTGCTCAACTAAGGAAACACAACTACGAGATCCATAACTCAAGAAATCGTTGCAATAAATACACTGGGCTTTCCCTGGTACTTTGCATTTCGCTATGAAGTCGGCCATTTTTTCAACCACAACTTCGGTATTTTTACCGATCTTTACAGTCATTGACACTGTTTTTTCGAGCCATTCCCAACGAAACTTGTTCCTTATCCCTTTGTCGATTTCTAAAATTCTTGCTTTGTTGTCTTTCGTGAGTTTTAGGTTCACCATTTTCACGAAATCGGGAAAACTCAGTTGATTGAACTGTCCGCCATTTGCATTTCGCTCCGCGTGTTGGATATGACAAAGGAAATCTAACAAAATCGCCGATTGGTTGCTTCAATAAGTATCAGCCAATCAGTGGCCTTGTTACATTACATTACTGATCTCGCTGGGTAGCGCGTTCTGCGCGGTGGATTTTAGCAGCTGATCGAAAATACGACTCGCCGCTCATAACATACCCCCCCCCCTAAAATTTTCTCCTCGAATTTAGACGATTCACGAGAATGACCCTAGACATGATCAAATCCGCGGAATTCCGCGGATCCGCAGAGGATTCTCATCCCTGTATAAGTGGACATAGTGACACTAATGATAAAATTCAAAGCTATGACATGCAAAATCCAATCTACACTTGTGAATGACATCCAGTTAAAACATGACATCACATTTAGCTAGCCAGCTGTCACATAGCTCACGCACAAAATCAAACACAATTAAATGCATACACAGCGGATCCCACTGATGTGGACTACAACACTACGCGTGCGTCTGGCAGTGGAACAGTATGCATAGTACTGTTACCCTACTAGTTACAAACATATAACATGTGGGAAGTCTACTCAAAAGCTTTGTCAAATAGGAAAGTTTTCAGTTTTGTCTTAAAGGCATAGAGGGTGTCAGCCTCACAGACCCAGGCTGGTAATTGGTTCCATAGAAGACGGGCCTGATAACTGAAAGCTCTACTCCCCATGGTAGTTTTAGAGACCTTGGGGATTTACTAGGAGTCCTGCATGCTGAGAACGTAACAATCTGTTAGGAAAATAGGGCACGATCAATTCTTTAAAATAACTGGGGGATAGCTTATGTAGAAGAAGTCAACTTTATCATCATTCAGTCCATACAGCCAATCATGTACAGTAGAACAAAATTACGTTTCTCCTATCTACAGTGTAATCACATCTAGAATCAGGAGGGGTCACTGCCATGCAAGGTGCCGCCAACAAACAACTTTTCCTTCCCCCATTCTATTTTTTGCTGATTATCAAGCTAGAAGGTGGGAAGTACCATTTTCATATGGGCTCTGGTATGACCCGGCCAGGGCTTGAACCCACAACCTCCCGGTTGTAGGGCAGATGCTCTATCAACTAGGCTACCACTGCGGTATGTATGGCTTTATATGTCAAGAGATGAACTTTAAATTTGATTCTGGATTCAACAGGGAGCCAGTGAAGGGAGGTTAATATGGAAGAAATATGATCTCCCTTTTTAGTGCGCATTAATACCCCTGCTGCAGCAATTTGAATTAGTTGGAGAATTTTTAGAGTTTTTAGGACAACCTGATAGTAGTGAATTACAATAATCTAATCTAGAAGTGACAAAGGCATGGACTAGTTTCTCTGTATCAGTTTGGGACAGGATACTCCTGATTTTAGCAATATTCTTTAAGTGGAAGTAAGCAGCAGTTTTAGAGATATGTCTGATGTGTAAATTAAAGGACAAAACAAATGACTCCAAGATTGCTGACAGTGATACTAGGGGCTAGGGTAAAACCATCTAAGCAACATATCTGAACAGAAACAGAGTCGCTGATGTTTTCCGGGCTGATTATAATAACTTCAGTTTTGTCTGAGTTAAGCAGTAAAAAGTTGTGGTTCATTCAGGTTCTAATGTCTTTAAGACATGCATGTAACCTTGTCAAATGGTTTCTGCCTTTTGGTTTCAATGACAGGTATAACTGTGTATCATCCGCATAACAGTGGAAATTTATGGTGTATTTTCTGATAATATCACCTAAGGGGAGCATATATGTAATGAAAAGTATTGGTCCTAACACAGAGCCCTGAGAGACTCCTTGACTGAGTTCTGTGAGAAGAGATGGCTCATTGTGAACATGAACAAACTGAAGACTATCTGACAAATATGATTTAAACCACTGCAAAGGTGATCCTTTAAGTCCTACATCTATTTCATAGACTGGAGCAGTAGGACTTAAAAGAGATCCTTTAAGTCCTACTGCTCCAGTCTATGAAATAGAATGCTATGGTCAATAGTGTCAAAGGCTGCACTGAGATCTAACAGCACAAGTATGGAAACACGTCCGTTATCAGATGCTATCAGCAAATTATTACTGACTTTCACTAGAGCAGCTTCAGTACTATGATGAGCTCTAAAACCGGATTGGAACTCCATCCATCCATCCATCCATCTTCTACCGCTTTTCCGGAGGTCCGGGTCGCGGAGGCAGCAGTTCAAGCAGAGAAGCCCAGACTTCCCTCTCCCCAGCCACCTGCTCCAGCTCTTCAGAGGGGATACCAAGGCGTTCCCAGACTAGCTGGGAGACATAGTCTCTCCACCGAGTCCTGGGTCTGCCCCGGGGTCTCCTCCCAGTGGGACGTGCCTGAAACACCTCAAGTGGGAGGCGTCCAGGAGGCATCCTAATCAGATGCCCATACCACCTCAACTGACTCCTTTCAATGTGGAGGAGCAGCGGTTCTACTCTGAGCCTCTCCCGGATGACTGAGCTCCTCACCCTATCTCTGAGGGTGAGTCCAGCAATCCTACGGAGAAAGCTCATTTCAGCCGCTTGTATCTGCGATCTCGTTCTTTCGGTCATTACCCAAAGCTCGTGACCATAGGTGAGAGTAGGAACGTAGATTGACTGGTAAATCGACAGCTTTGCCTTAGAACTAAGCTCCCTCTTCACCACAACAGACCGGTACAACGTCCGCATCACTGCAGATGCTGCTCCAATCCGTCTGTCGATCTCTCGCTCCATTTTCCCCTCACTCGTGAACAAGACCCCAAGATACTTAAACTCCTCCACTTGGGGCAGGAGCCTGTCCCCAACCCGGAGAGGACAATCCACCTTTTTCCGGCTGAGGACCATGGACTCGGACTTGGAGGTGCTGATTCTCATCCCAGCCGCTTCACACTCAGCGGCAAACCGTCCCAGCAAGAGCTGTAGGTCATTGCTGGATGAAGCCAACAGGACAACATCATCTGCAAACAACAGAGATGAGATCCTGTGGTCACCAAGCATGACACCCTCCATTCCCTGGCTGCGCCTAGAAATCCTGTCCATAAAAATTATGAACAGGACCGTAAATTATTTCTTCGTAAATAATCACACAGCTGATTAGCAACAACTCTCTAGGATTTTGGAGAAAAAAGGGAGATTAGAGATTGGCCTATAGTTAGCTAAAACAAGAGGATCCACTGTTGTTGTTGTTTTTTTTTTGTTTTGTTTTTTTTTAAGTATAGCCTTAATTACAGTGATCTTGAAGGCTTGGGGCCCATAGCTTGTGGTTAGAGATAAGTTAATAATCTGAAAAAGTGGATTACTAATGAATGGTAAGATTTGTTTGAGCAGTTTAGTGGGAATAGGATATAATATACGCGTTGATGGTTTGGACGAGGAGATTAATTTTATCAGAGTTGAGAGATCAATTGGTGTAAAATTGTCTAAAGTAATTTAAAGTAGCTGTATTGGGCTTGTAGTACACAATGTCTGTAGGAAGATTACTATGAATTTGGTCTCCAATAGCTGAAATTTTATTGGTAAAGAAGTCCATAAAGTCATCACTATTAAGCTCAGGGGGGATTCTGGGTTTGACTGAATCTTGACTCCTAGTCAGTCTGAAAAGAAATTTGGAATTATTTACGTTGTAGAGGGTAAAAGGAAAGGATGTGAGGTGAGGCACGAGCGTAGGACAACACAGATCTTTATTATCCCCCTAACAACATGTACAACATGTACAGCCATTGGCCCCAGCGCAGGCCACACTGGGGCTGAGGAGAAGCCTTCCCAGTTCTTCTGTGTTCTGCCTTTATAGCTTTATTAACCACGCATAGAAACTGAGGCTGGCACATTATGCATCATGTATGTACCATAGATTTGTGTGAAACATTATCATAACAGCTTGAACATTAGTTACAATACATTCAAATTTTCATGTGCCAGCCCGTTGCTGCAGGTAGCGAAAGGCGAAAGGGGCCTCTGGAAAGCAGCCTGTTTTTTTTCTTGCCTTCTGATTGTTGCTCTGAGTGTTGCTGTCCCTGTGCTGTTGCAATCCTGGAATTTCCTCATTGTGGGACTAATAAAGGCTTATCTTATCTTTGTCTGATCTGGTTACATGTAAATTTTTCCCTACCCGGGAGGTGTCTAAACTCTGCCCAGTCTGAACCTGGGGGGTTTCAAGATGGCGACCGGGATGGTCACACTTTTTCAGTGCTGAGACAAAGTCACTGATTTTGCCATTAAAAGTGGCTGGCCTGCAGCGATCGGCGCTCGTGGCGAACACGCACGGGCTGAATTGCCACCTCCGTTGGATTGCCCTTTAATCGCCTTTCTCCAGCGACTTCCTGCGCCTTCCTGAAGCGATTGCTCAGCTAACACTAGTTAGCTTAATGCTACCTGAAGCGATTGCTAAGCTAACACTAGTTAGCTTTATGCTGGCGCCAGTCTCTAAATAACTACCTACAGCGATCGGATATACCTCCGGTGGATTACCCCTTTGATCGCTTTTATCCGGCCACTGTGAGTAAACTGACCAGCGATTCCAGCGCTTCCTTGTGATTCACTGATGTGCCCTACCTGAAGCGATTGCTAAGCTAACGCTAGTTAGCTTAATGCTGGCGCCAGCCATTCCACCTAACACCAGCCTGAATCAAAGCCCAGCTGCGAGGCCCAGCGGGGATACTACCAGGCAGGCGGCTATTTGTTTGACGGGGCTCAGCAGAGATTTCACCCAGGCAGACGGCAGTAGGCGGCGGTGCCCAGCGGAGGACTTACCGTGACTGCAGCGGCGGTGTGCGACGAGACTACCCGAAGCTATTGCTAAGCTAACGCTAGTTAGCTTAATGCTGGCGCCAGTCATTCCACCTTACACCAGCCTGAATCGAAGCCCAGCTGCGAGGCCCAGCGGAGATACTACCAGGCAAGCGGCTATTTGTTGACGGGGCTCAGCAGAGATTTCACCCAGGCAGACGACGGTAGGTGGCGGTGCCTAGCGGAGGATTTACCGTGACCTCAGCGGAGCTCGGTGGCAGCGGCGGTGTGTGACGAGACTCGGTTGGAGGAGCGGGACGGGAGACCAGTTACGGCGACTATGAGCAACGAGACCAGCAACGGAAGGGGCTAGTTGGCTAGCTGAGGCCCAGCTGGATTCGAGGACGATCGGATCAGATTCTGGCGATATAAGCAGAATTTATTTTACTATCCACAGATTTTCCTTTTCCTTCTTTCCAAGAAGGACTGAAGATGGCTGCCACCGGATTAAAAAGTGGGCTGATGGGCACCACTAATAAGCCTTCTCTACTTCTCTACTTCCTCTTCGTTTTGTCTTTGTGTGTCTGGACCTGCAACAAGAAGGATTTTCCGACAAACTCAACCAAAGGTGAAGTTAAAAAGTTTTATCTGTATGGATTTGGGCTTGGACATCTCACCCTACACTCTATGTGGTCTTTAAAAGCCCTGAGCAAAAACTTCCAAATTAAGGCAAACATGGCTGTTAAGCAAAAATCACAATATGGCAGAGGATATACAGTTAAAGTTCTGTTAGTTCTGCTACTTCTGGCAGGAGATATTCACCTTAACCCTGGACCTGCCACTATTAAACAGCAGACCACTGGGTTAGCACAAAACCGAGCTGTACAAAAGCAAAAACAACATTTATTTTTCCAAACTGTTAATCATGCACGAGTTCTTTGGGACACCAAGGCTAAACCAAAGGGGATCCTCGGCGGTCATTTAAACATACGGAGCATAATCCCCAAAAGAGATGAGATTTCGGTGTTGCTGTTGGACTCAAATCTGGACTACCTTTGTCTCTCAGAAAGCTGGCTACACAGGAACATAGACACTAATATGATCGATATTGTGGGCTACCAGTGTTTTAGAAAAGACAGGCAGGTAGGGAGGGGAGGAGGTGTTTTAATTTACATCAAAGAGAAATATAAATGTCAACTGGTTGATTTGAATACTTCACTTGAATGTTTAGCTGTTAATGTATGTCTCTCTCCGGTAATGAATTTCAACATTGCAGTAGTGTACAACCCACCGTCACACAACTCTTCCTTTTATAATGAATTAAGTGATCTGGTTAAACAACTTGAGAAGAACAGAGAAACAATAATTCATGGTGACTTTAATATCAACTGGTCTGATAAAAAAGACAAACAAAAACTGAAAAGCCTCATGACTAAATTTAATTACCAGCAAATCATCAAAGGACCCACCAGGATAACCAAACAATCCAGAACACTTATTGACATGGTATTTACTAATAAACCAGAACGAATAACCAGAACCTATAATCTTGTAACTGGTCTCTCAGATCATAACATGGTTCTTGCTGTCAGGAAACTTACTAAAAAGCGACTACAGTATTTTGGGGGAGTCGATATTGACAAATCAAATTTTATTATCCCCAAATCAAAAAATGAGGAGTTTGAACATTACTTAGAGAATCAAAATTGGGAGCAGCTCATGGCAACATGTGAAGTAGATGATTGTTGTAATTTTATAACTGCAACAATCACAAAGTCTATAGAAAAATTTTCAAAGCAAATTAAAAGTAGACAACAGAAGATTAGCCTACCATGGTTAAATAATGAAATAAGAAAACTTATGAAGAGGCGAGACTATGCACTGAAAACATCACTAACCTCCAAACTACAAAATGATCACCTTGTGTACAAAAGTTTAAGAAATAAAGTGGTACATGAGCTGCGAAAATCAAAAATATCTTATTACAATAAACTGATAGATCATGCAAAGGGTAACAACAGTTCCCTATGGAGGCATTTAAATAACTTAACTAATAAAAAAAACGATCAGAAGGGGGTAAAGGAACTTGGAATCAATGGCAAGACCGTCAGTGACAAGGCTACTTTGGCAAATGAATTTAATTCACACTTTGTGGGCTCTGTGGAAGACTTAACAAAAATTTTTGTGCTGCCAAATGTGCTCAACAACACAAATTCCATACTCCCAACAGATACTTTTCACATCGATGAGGTAAATGAGAAGTTAATTGCTGGTATTGTTAAAACACTGTCAAACTCAAAAACTAGTGATATCTACAATATGAGCACCTCCTTTCTCAAAATGCACAGCAAAATATTAATCAAACCACTGACTCATCTCATTAATCTCTCCATTAGGTCTAGTACATTTCCATCTGGCTGAAAAAAAGCTGTCGTCATACCAGTTCATAAATCAGGCAGTAAAGACGATATATGCAATTACCGCCCAATCTCTATCTTACCAGTCCTATCTAAGGTTCTTGAAAAAGTTGTAGCTACACAGCTGATAGACTACTTACAAGACAGTCAACTTCTTCATCCACATCAATTTGGCTTTAGACCAGGATACTCAACAGAAACAGCAAATTGTTGCCTTATTGAAAACGTCAAACAGTCCTTGGACAGGGGTAATGTGGTAGGAGCTGTTTTTCTAGATCTCAAAAAGGCTTTCGATACTGTAAACCACAGTTTGCTTTTATCCAAAATGGTATCTTTTAACTTCTCCCCAAATACATTAGAATGGTTTGCATCTTATCTCCAGAATAGAGAACAGTGTGTAAAAGTTCACCAGGATAAATCCTCATTTTTAAACAACCGCATGGGTATCCCACAAGGGTCCATTCTTGGTCCTTTACTTTTCAGCATTTTTATTAATGACTTGCCGTTACACTGCTCAGCTGCAACATGCCAACTTTATGCAGATGATGCAGTTATTTACACAGCTGCCAAGACTCCAGCACAGGCTGCAGATGTACTGTCTACAAGTATGGTTGATGTCCAAGAGTGGCTCCTCAAGAACCATCTATTGCTGAACCTTCAGAAAACAGTCTCAATGTGCTTTTCAATCAAAAAATGTAACCTGCAACATTTTAAAGTTAATATACATGATCATGACATCAGTTTAGCTACAGAATTCAAATACCTTGGCATTGTACTAGATCCTCAACTCAAATTTAATCTTCATATAAAGAAAATTTCAAAAACAGTAAAAAAAAATCTGAACTGCTTTAAATTAATTAGATATTACATACCTTACGAAGCAGCTGCACTGTATATGCATTCTATGGTTTTTTCTCATATATCATACTGTTTGACAGTCTGGGCTCAAGCAGCCCCTTCCACAATAAGACATATAGGTTCATTATATAATCAAACCCTAAAAATCTTGGACAAAAAGCCCATTAGGTGGCATCACTGTAATGTTTTAAAAAAATACAACCTATTGAGTTTTGAGAGCTTCATTGACCTCTGTCTTCTGAAATTAACGTTCAAATGTTTCCATAAATCAGCACCCGAGCCACTTGCTGGTTTCGTCCAAAGACAGGACAGCAGCAGAGCCACCAGGAGTTCTGTTAACAATAACTGTAAAATATTCCACCGCAGAACCACATTTGGACAAACAGCTTTCTCTATAAAGGGCAGTCACATCTGGAACACAATGCCAAATGAAATTAAAATAATAACGGACTTTAAAACATTCACTAAAAATGTTAAAAACTGGCTGAAAAATAAACAAGAATGTACTCATGTATGAATTATTTGTCTGCAAAGTGAGAGTGAATGAAGGGAAGGAATAAATGTGTTTGTTTATAGTGAGTGACGGAGGGAGGAAGGCCTGAAATAGGCAAATGTGAGTTATGTTATATGTGTTAAATGTGAGTCAGGCTGTTATATTTGTGTATTTATAATATTTATGTTAAAGGTGAGTCAGGCTGTTATATTTGTGTATTTATAATATCTATAATATTTATAATTGTGTATTTATAATTTTTCTGCATTGATGTATGTGGTTATTGTGTATATTTTTATCTTGATTCTTTTTTCTAAAGCCCATCCAGGGACAAGAGTTGCAAATTAGCTAATAGCTATACACTCTATGTGCAACACATCAGATTGATTGTCTTTGATTAATTGTCTATGTTTATTGCACTGTCCCTGTCAAATAAACTAATCTACTACTACTAACCTCCATGTGAGTTTCCTCATGCGGTCCATTGTCCGTGTGTTTTCTTCTGCCTCTCTGGGTGTGAGAGGATGCTAAACCTGTGTACTGTGTCCCTCCACACAACCACCCACCACCACCACACCCAGAAGGGGCTGTAACCCCCCGGTCCTTTCGGCTAAAGTCGGCACCCGTGGTGGCTGCAGTGGGGGCGCTGTCACTCCGGTTGAACTGTCCTGCTAGTGAAGTGTGTCGGAGGGCATGTCTGTCTGTGGGGGGAAAGGGGGAGGGATGAAAAGCACTTTCTGCTCCACTCCAAGTTCCAACACGTTGACAGCCGTGGTGCGTGGGTGCACGGGGTCCAGTGCACATCGTGCTTGACAGAACAAAGCCAGCAATTGGCAGGCTTTTTGGGACGGAGGTGTGGGGAAAGTGCTGTGGAGGATGAGGGGGAGGTGGGGAAAACAATGGAGTGCCGGCCCGGGACGTTAAAAGCCCCTGGGCTGTACAAAAATTGTGTGTAGATGAGCCTCGGGTACGGGGCTTTTCTGGTAAACTCTCCGGCGATCCACAGCAGCTGTGAAAAAAAAGTCTCTGGCGACTCCTCCTCGGTGCGGAGCTCTGTCCTGCAAGCATCTGGGAAAGGCGATTGGCCCAATTCTCCGACGGTGCATCACGGCTGTGAAAAAAAAAAACCAAGCTGTGTCAGGGAAACTGGAAAATCTGCTTTAGGTGCAGGGGCAGTCCTAAAGGCTCCGGGGAAAGCAATCGGCCTAATCCCCCGTGGGTGCACAGCGGCTGAGAAACAAATACAAGTCCTGTGGGCGAGGCTGCCTGACTCCTATAGGTGCGATGCGCAAGCCTAAAGGATCCAAGGATGGCGATTGGCCCTGTTCCCCGGGGATGTGCAGCGGCTGAGGACAATGTATAAGTTCTTGGATCCGGTTTGCCCCTGGTGCATGGTGCGCACGTCCGGCGCCGTGGCTACATAGCTTTAAGTTGCGCTATCCTCATAATCCTGTGGCGTGCACACGGGGCTTCTGTGTGCTGAAACACTGCTGTTGGGAAGTGAAGCCAGGGTCAGGGAACTTGATTGAAACAACGCAGATGGTGCTGATCTTCTGCTTTCAGGCTGTTTCTGTGGTGTGCTTGTCTCACTCACGATGTTGCGTCTTGTTCCAAGCGCAGCTCGCTCTCTCCGGCCCGCACGCTCCAGTGTGGATGAAAAGGGAGTCTCAGCCCCAGTGCAGGCCACACTGGGGCTGAGAAGAAGCCTCCCCAGTTCCTCTGCGTTCTGCCGTTATAGCTTTATTAACCACGCATAGAAACTGGGGCTGGCGCATTATGCATCGTGTATGTACAATAGATTTGTGTGAAACATTATCATAACAGCTTGAACATTAGTTACAATACATTCACCACCTGCGTTTTCACGCGCCAGCCCTTTGCTGCAGGTGGCAAAAGGCGCCTCTTTGTCTGATCTGGTTACATGTTTTTCCCCTACCCGGGAGGTGTGTAAACTCTGCCCAGTCTGAATCTCCCTGTGAGTTTCCTCACACGGTCCATTGTCCCTGTGTTTCCTTCTGCCTCTCTGGGTGTGAGAGGATGCTAAACCTGTTTATTATGTCCCTCCACAGAGCCCCCACCCCCCAGCACACCCAGAAGGGGCTGTAACCCCCCGGTCCTTTAGGCTCAAGTCGGCGCCCGTGGTGGCTGCAGCGGGGGTGTTGTCGCTCTGTCCTGCTGGTGAAGTGTGTCGGAGGGCATGTCTGTCTGTGGGGGGAAAGGGGGAGGGATGAAAAGCACTTTCTGCTCCACTCCAAGTTCCAACACGTTGATAGCTGTGGTGCGTGGGCGCACAGGGTCCGGTGCGCATCGTGCTTGATGGAACAAAGCCAGCAACTGGCAGGCTTTTTGGGACGGAGGTGTGGGGAAAGTGCTGTGGAGGATGAGGGGGAGGTGGGGAAAACAATAAAACCTGTGTATCGTGTCCCTCCACAATGTTATCTTTAATTAATGATGAGTAGTAAGATGTTCTAGCATTCTTTAAAGTTTTTTTGTACATTAATAATTTATTTTTCCATGCAAAGTAAAATTCATCTGATTTGGAGGAGCGCCACTTTCTTTCTAATTTCAGTTTCCTGTTTTAAACTGTGGGTTGCTGCATTGTACCAGGGGATTAACGATCTATGATTAGATTTTTTTCTTTTTAGAGGGGCCGCTGAGTCTAACACTGACTATCGTGCATCTGTGACACGATCAATAATATGATCTAGTATAAGCAAATTAAAGTATTGATCGGACTCTGTTTTAGCGTCGCAGCATGGTGTAAGTGAGTGTGAGGAATTGTTTCTTTAAATTTAGCTACAGCATCGTCAGAGAGACACCTGCTATAATAGTACTTGTATTTGGGCATCGAATAATCAGCAATGGATGGTGAATTCAAACATTAGTAGAAAGTGATCTGACAGAAGAGGGTTATGAGGTAATATAGTTAAATTGTCAATATTTATGCCATATGATAGCACAAGGTCAAGGGAGTGGCCTAGATAATGGGTGGAGTTTTGGACATGTTGAAAATTCTGAATGACTGTAGAATCAAATTAAATGATTTATTAAGACTATTGTCTTCCATATCGATGTGAATATTGAAATCACCTACTATGAGTAATTTGTCTGAGATTAGAAGAAGGTCATATAAAAATTGTGAGAATTCAATAAGGAATTCAGAATATGGGGATGGTGGGTGATACACTACAACTAACACGATTGGCTTGGGCAATGGTTTCATTTTACTATGATGCGTGATATGTAATACTGTACTAAGGTTTCAAATGATTTATAGGATAAATTACTTTTAATAATAGTGAGTATTTTGGAGTGAGCAATTGATGCAGTGCCATCTCCTCTTCCTGTTGTTCCATTTTTTTCAAAGTTACAGTAATTTAAGGGTGTAGACTCATTCAGCGGCACAGAGTCATCCTTGTGCAACTATGTTTCAGTAAGTACAAATAAATCAATTTGGTTATCTATTATTAAGTCATGTACTAGTAAAGATTTAGAGGTAAGGGATCTAATGTTTAATAAACCACATTTAATTGTTAAGTTCTGAGAGGTGATTGTGGTATTTTTTAATTCCATGTTATTTTGCTTCAATTTTTTGGCGACATGAATTTTATTTTTTTGCAGTGTATTTAAATTATTTAAACTAAGAGGCCATGAGACAGACACTTCAGTTACAGGACTGTTTGGAGGTCTGTGGTGGACCACTCCCAGTTACACGGGGTGAGACTGGACATCCTGGCAGATAAGCACATCTGTCACAAGGTCTGTGGTGGACTTTTGCCAGTCGGTGCATCGTGACATGCACTACACAAAGAGCAGAAATAAACAAATCTATCATCTGGTCAGTCACTGCAACAGATTCTGGAGTCAGTTTGTCTTGGCCTGTCCTTGCCACTGATAATACCTCTATCTGCCAAGAATGTGTCGCTAATCCAGCAAAAGCTAGCGGTACTCAAATGCTTTGCAAGCAGTTTCATGAAATGGTCAGTCAGAGAGCAACTCATACCGGCTCGGACGTCGCCCGGGTTAACAAGGTCAGGAGTTCCTGGCAGCGGAAGGCGAATTACAGAGCTGCGTGAAGGAATCTGATCAGACCTAAATGAAACAGTCATTGTCGCCCCCGACAGACTGCTATGATGATGATGATGATGATGGTGGCAGTCAGCATGAACAATAATTGGTACAGGACTGTAATGTAAGATTAGTATTGGTAGACAGAATAAATGAACTATTGTGATTGGGGTGTAAATGATCTGTTTTAAAAAGGTAAATGTCATAATCTGGGCATGATCATAGGATCATGCCCACGTTTTATGTTCATTTTTGTTCTCCCTGTGATTATGTTATGATAATTGTCTGCATTATTTGTCTTCTGTATTTCCCCTGGGTCCCCTGTGATTGTTGCTGTTCTTCCCGGTCATTCGTCTGTCGTGTCGTCCCTGCCCCTATTGTTCTCTGTGTCTCCCCTTGGTCTTCTGTTTAAGTCTTGTGTGTATCCCTATATTTGTTTACCAGTCGTTCCTGGGCCCTCATGTCTTCCATGCTCAGCCCACATTCTCGCTTTGAGTTTTGTTTTATCTTGAGTTCTTGTTTATTGGTTATCGCTGTGGTCTTAGTTTTGTCCTGATTATCCTTACCTTAGTTTTTCCTGGTCCCGCCTTTTAGTATTATTATTACGATCATCATCTCAGTTCTCTGATGACTCTGCGATCGTTGGCCTCATCTCCAATGGAGATGAAGCTGAGTACAGAGGGCTTATCCAGGACTTCGTGGACTGGTGCCATCGGAACTGCCTCCAGATCAACGCGAGAAAAACTAAGGAGCTGGTGGTGGACTGCCGCAGGCATGGACAACCCCTCACAACACCAGTAAATATACAGGGAACAGACATCGAGATGGTGACATCCTATAAGTACCTGGGTGTTCATCTGAACAATAAACTAGACTGGTCACACAATACTGATGCACTCTACAAGAAGGGACAGCGCAGGCTGTTCCTGCTGAGGAGACTCAGGTCTTTTGGTGTACAAGGCGCGCTGCTGAAGACATTCTATGACACGGTGGTGGCATCAGCCATCACTTTTGGAGTGGTCTGCTGGGGCAGTGGCATTACTGCAGCCGATAGGAAGAGACTGAACAAACTGATCAAGAAAGCTAGCTCTGTCCTGGGGCAGCGCCTTGATCCGGTGGAGGAGATAGGAGAGAGAAGGACGGTGGCTAAACTGTCATCTCTGCTGGAGTCCGAGTTCCACCCTATGCAGGACATACTGAATGCACTGAGGAGCTCATTTAGCAGCAGACTACATCAACCCAGGTGCACAACCGAGAGGTTTCGCAGGTCCTTCCTACCAACGGCTGTCAGACTGTACAACCTAAGCAGGGCTGCTCGCAGAGATAGCAAAAAGACGTAACTAACTAATAGTTTTTTGAATGCAAAAGATGCAATAGACTTACACAATGGTCCCCTCCGGCATACAACTAGGAAAATACCGGTCGCTATGGAGAGTGAGAATATGTATGGGCACATAATCATACCATGTAGGATAACTAAGTAGACAGCTGTGCTGTTTCATCCCATCTAGCAACAATGCTCTGCACTGTGTGTGTTTATATATTTACATATTTATTCCATCTAGCTACAATGCTCCGCACTGGGTGTGTTTATGTTTATATATCTATATATTTATTCCATCTAGCTACAATGCTCCGCACTGTGTGTTTATATATCTACATATTATTCCATCTAGCTACATTACTCCGCACTGTGTGTTTACATATTCATATATTTATTCCATCCAGCTACAATGCTCTGCACTGTGTGTCTGTGTGTGTGTATATATATATATTTTATAGTAATATGTACATATGTATATTAGCTGCTCTTGCTTGCTTGTTTTTTTTCTTGCCTTCTGATTGTTGCTCTGAGTGTTGCTATCCCTGTGCTGTTGCAATCCTGGAATTTCCCCGTTGTGGGACTAATAAAGGCTTATCTTATCTTATCTTATCTTATCTCAGTCATGTCTATGTTAATACTCCCTGCCTCAGTTTCTGTGTTTTTAGTAGTGATGTCATTGTCGCGTTGATTGCCCATTAACAGTTAACAGATTGCCCATTAGCAGTTAACGGCAGAAAGCGCAAACAGTACTTTTTTGGCCTAAACTGCACTCCATACGGAGCTATGGAAGCTGCTCTGGGTAGTGACAGACACTGTGCGCTTCATGCAGACATTGTGAAGTCAAACAAGCTGGATCACTACCATGGAAATCCCCAAAACGCTGTCATGTTTAAGTTTACAGCATTATCTGTCGGAGCCCTCAGCTGGAAAACTGTCACAGCCTCCTCCAAAACTTCACCTGGATGTTGGTTGTTCTTCTTTGGAAGCTGGCTAGCAGTAAACAGCTACGTGCTACATGTGTAGCGGCTACCAGCAGCTGAGGACACACACTCACCGGTTTCATTTGCATAGTTTTGGGTCCAACTACCGGTAGGTGAGTAGCAGTCTAAAATTCTCAAGCTGTGTTCGTAATGTCCACTCACTCCCACACCCTGTTTTTGCTGTGTGGTTGGTGACGTCACGTGCGAGATAGCTGTTTGTTTATGTTTACAATTTTTCTATTAAAAGGGAAATTGTGTCTGTTGTGGCACACAAGGTCCATTGATTTGTGTTCAGCTGGTGGATGTTTGCTATGCGAGTGTAGCTGCGTTGCAATGACGTTACTGAGCCCTGGCATTCTGCTGTTTTTTGCACATGTGGTCCTACTTTTGAGGATTTTCTGGAGAATATTCTGGCTAGTTTTGTCATTTTGGATATGTTGAGAGCTTTAATAAACCTGCAGGTGAAGAAATAATAATAATAATAATAATAATAATAATAATAATAATAATAATAATAATGCATTAGATTTATATAGCGCTTTATCATAGACACTTTACAAATAGATATTCAAATAGATATTCATTCACTCCAGACAGACAATGGTAGTGGCAAGCTACTACTGTAGCCTCAGCTGCCTTGGGGCAGGCTGACGGAAACATGGCTGCCAATCTGCGCCAAAGGCCTCTGTGGCCACCACCAAAAATGTATACACATTCATACCCAGTGTTATGGACACCGGAGGCAAGGTGGGTAAAGTGTCTTGCCCAGGGACACAACAGCAGGATATCTGGGGAGAACGGAATTCGAACCGCCAACCATCCGGTTATTGGACAACCTTCGGTTATTGAGCCACTTCGGTTATTGAGCCGGATTGACAATCCGGTTATTGAGCCACTGCTGCCCCAAAGAAAGCAAGTATATTTGTCCACTCCCATGTTTATAACAGTATGCGAAACTTGAAAAATTATCAACTTAAGGTACACTGTATCTAAATAGAAAAGCACCTGATTAACACGTTATTGATCACGATTAACTCAACGTTCCAAAAGATTAATCGTAATTAGAAATTTTAATCATCCAACACCACTAGTTTTTAGTCACTGTCCTCCTGGTCCTTGCGTTCCTGTCCTTGTCAATCATATCCTGTTCATGGTCATGTCTCCCCTGGTCCTTTGTCATGTTTCATATACCTCCCCTGTCTGCGATTGTCTGTGCAGCCCCGCCCATCCTGTTCTCCGCACCTGTGGTCACATTTCCTCATGTGTGCTAAACATCCTGGTGCAGACGGAGGCTTTCCTTTCCCCGAAGACGGTCCGGGAGGGTTGGGACAGCGCAGCACGGGTAATGGAAGCATTCCCTAGCCAATGGAATCACTCGGAGGCTACGGCTGTACTCAGCTTCATATACTCCCTGCCAGTGGAAGAAGCCCCGGTGCTGGAGCCGTCCCTTACGAAGAAGAAGCGCGCGTGCCGTAAGAAGCCTTCAGCCTCTCCCGCGGCAGCTCCGCCTCCTCACCCTGAGCCTTGGCCAGCTCCATCAGCTGAGGAGCTGGAGGAACGAAGACTGGTGTCGTTGGCTGAGATGGACCTCTTCCTGGAGGCGAAGCCGTGGCTCCTTCCGGAATTGATCCACAAGTTGGAGGAGTTTGTTCCCATGGAGCCAGAGTTGGAGCCGGTAATCGAGTGCTCCCAGATCCCGATGCTTCCCCTCCACGGTGAGCCTTCGTGCCCTTCTCCCACTCGTCGCCGCCGATTCCGGAGGTACCAACAGAAGAACATCCCCACGTCTCAGCCAGCAATCCTTCCTTCTCAGAGGGAGGAGATCGCTGCAGTAGAACTGCTGAATCCACCTTCCCTTCCAGCTGCCTCGCCAGCACCCACTTCTTCCTCCGCTGCGTTTCCCTGCTCTCCTGCGCACTCATCCACTGAAGTGAGTTGGGCCACCACCTCCCCGGTTCTGCCCGCCTCTGTGCCGGCTGAGGCGGCTCCTCCTCCTTCAAGAGAGGAGTCCAGGCCCACCATGGACACAGAGAGGGATGACTGTGCACCTGATGCAGCAGGCAACACCATACACCAGGAGAACAGGTAAGTTATACTTCCTTCTATTTTAACTGTTTATGAATTAACTTGCCTGATCCCTGGTCAAGAGACTCAAGGTTTGCAGTCCCCTGAGCTCTCTTCACCTGCTGCAAATGACAATTCCTCACTTGCCCTTTCCGTGTCCCCTCCTCTTGCTTTTGAGTGTTCATCGGCCCAGGAACCCAGCCACAAGAGGAGGGAATAGCCTGCGGTGCTGGAGGACACTGTTCCAGCCCCGCTGTCACCTTATGGACCAAGGGAAGGCACTGAACCGACGCTCGCCATGCAGAGCCCAGCACTAACAGTGAGCCGGACCCCAGCCACCACGCTAGACGAGCCTCCCGGTTGGACTACATTGCCTGGACTACATTGCCTGGGGCCAATCAGACTGCTATGATCATCATGCCTGCTGTGGAGGCCGCCACAGCACAGTGGGAGCCCAAGCTGGGGCTCCTGTGGGCTGAGTCCGAGGAGCCATCGTCACCTGGATCGTCAGAGTTCTGGATGGCAGTGGAGCTCGAGCTCAAGCAAGTGCTCTCTCTTGTTTTTCTCCTGTCTATTCTAGAGCAATGTTGCCTGGCCCCTGCCGGCAACCCTGACTCCTCTTCTTTGTGTGCTGTGTCTGAGCTCTCTCCCAGGGTAGCTGGAGAGGATCCAACTATGCCAGACGTCTGTGAAGATCCAGGTTCGCCACTAGGGGTCGACCAGGGTTCAGCTCCTTCCGTTGAGGTCGTCGCAGGCATTCTGTCCCAGCCCGGGACCTCCGTTGGTGCAGCTGTGGCCCAGGCCGGGTCCTCCTAGGGTGCTTCGTTGGTCCAGTTGGGGCCCACTGTGGGTGCAACATTGGCCCTGCCAGGGCCCACCGCGGGTGCAGCTGAGCTCCAGCCCGAGGCCACCGCGGATGCCGACATGGCCCCTCTTCCTCCTCTTCCTGACGCCGTCGTGGTCCCTTCTCCTTCTCAGCCAGACGCCGTCAGGGTCCCCTGTCCTTCCCAGCCTGACACCATCATAGTTCCTCTTTCTTCTCCACCCAGCATTGTCATGGTTCCCCTTCCTCTGCCACCGGACACCATTGTGTTCCCCCCTGCCCAACCCTGCTCCCCGCCTTTGGGCCTTCCGGTGAGGGAACAAACCTCCTGGATCACTCCTCCAGTCATGGTGGCTGAAGAACTCAGGCCGGCTGCCCGATAGACTGTGCCGCTGGGTTAGGTGGCCTGTTTTCCCCAGTAGGTCACCCTACTCATTCCACTGGGCGGTCTGGCTGGTTTGGGACATTGGCAGGCCATTGGACCGGTCTTGCCTCGCTGTCCACTGGGCCTGGGACTTTGGTCGGCCCCCTAAACTCTAACTCCTTGGTCTGGGGGGGCTTTATTCTGTGTTTTTTGGTCTTGTGTGTGTGGGGGGGGGGGTTGTGCTTTTCTGGTGTGGGCTCTGAGCAGGGTTGTTTTTTGTTCCCTCCTAGCCTGTTCCCCCCACCTCCCGCCCTGGGTAGTTTGTCACAGTTCCTGCTGGGGGGGGGGGGTTGTTCCTTTCTTGTTCTGTTGATGTTACTCTGGGTGTCTGAGTTCCACCCCTTGAGAGGGGGGCTCTGTCATGAACCGGGCTTGGTAACCTTCCGAGCTCGGCTTCATGGCTTTTTCCCATTTTCATATTTATCCATGTTTCGTGATATCTTTGGCTTTCCATATTGTTTCTGAGTTCTTCCTTGTCATTGTTTTACTTGTGTTGCCTTGTTCTGTTGAATTTTTGGTGCCTTTATTTGTCTGTTTATGTTTCTGGATTATTTGATTATCTTTTGAGTTATTCCTTAGTCTGCTTTTGGTTTTGTTTATATTTACTTTGTGACTGGCAGCGGTCAGGGGGCTTCTTTGGGTCCTGTTGTGCCTCCTGTCTGTTGGCAGCCACTCCCCCCTCTCCTGTCAGTGCTTTACAGCTGGTTCCAATCTGTCATTACTTTTCCTCTCTGCTCAGGTCAGCCCACACACACCACCTGTCATCACTCAGCTTGTTATGTCACTTATTATTTAAGCTCTGTTTGTTCACTTGGGTTTTGTTGGCTCATTGTATTGTAACCCCTCCACCAAAGCACGGGCTTCTCTGGTGTAATCATCACTGTAAGTACCCAGCACCTGCCAGTTATTGGAGTGTTTGGAGTGTTTGTTTTTTCTCTGTTTTTCCCCACGCTTCCTATGTGCAGGTTTGGAGTGTTTTGGATTGCCTGGCACCAGCCTGTATTTATGCTTAGGAGCATTTTGGGGTTTATGTATTTCTTCCCCTCGTTCGCCATTACGCTGGGAGCGCTTTGGGTTTCTTCCTCCGTTGTTCGTTACCAGTCAGTTTGGGGACAACTTGCATCTATTCTTGGCTGTATAGTTCACCTGTTTGTTCTTTGGAATTATTGTTTGGACTTTATGTTAATAAAAAGACACAATATCCTCCTGCAAGTAGGTTTTTTGTCTCTTCTGCCTCGGAGAGGCAGCAAATCATGACATATGTGACTGTATGCATACCTGCTAAAAGGACTATGAGTGCAACAGTCTGTCTACTGCTCTATTTTGGTATTAGATGTTCAAGGGTCTACTGATAAATTTGCATCATTTTATTTAAAAATTTATAACTTTTTAGTTGTACTGGGGTTTTTTCTAAATTAGTGAGTTTTTCTGTCATAAATTTCCTGTTTCTTATATAAATTTGCTTTTCAGTTTGAAACTTGTTACTGTAAATAGTCCTCAGTGAGGAGCTGTAGCATTTATTGTTGTTTAAAAGCAGCATATGCTACATTTACTGCTGGTGACAGCCTATTAATGTGGTCTCAGCATGCAACACATACATACCATAAAAGATGTACTCCAGGGCACACTGTTCCCTCCATCTCTTTGGGCTGCACGGTGGCGCAGTGGTTAGCACTGTGGCAGCACAGTTTACCCTCGGCCGGGGGATCGCGGGGATCGTGAGATCGTGGGTTCGATCCCTGCCCCCGACCAACAGTGATCTGTGTGGAGTTTGCATGTTCTCCCCGTGTTGCGTGGGTTTACTCCGGGATTTCTCTGGTTTCCTCCCACATACCAAAAACATGCAGGCTTAGGGATACGGGGCGCTTGCGCACGCAGCGACCGGCAGCTGGTGGCTTGTCACCAGACTGCAAAACAAATCTACCTACAGGTACAAAATAAGTAATAAAAAAAAATCTCTTGCTCCCTCATGCTTGCTCAACCACTCGCACCTAGGTTTTGATTAGAGCTCCCTCTGCTGGCAGACTCTATAAGTGCATTTAAGAATGCAGTTCCAAATACATGTATGTTCAAATGGATATGAACAAATAATTGATTTCTGGAAATGGACCGGCAGGCTGCAGTAGATGAAACTGGGTCCGCGGCCCATCCCTGGTCTAGATGAGCATAAAGCAGATATCCTGGCAGGAACTGAAGAAAGGCATAAACGAAGCTCTTCCATCACAACTCTCAGTGTCTCTCTTGTTCTAGTTTTTAATGCAGTCAGGCGTTCTCATTAAAGTTTCTCAGTTAATGATAGAGACTCATGATCCTTATGTGGTGATAACATAATCATAGCTGCGTAAAGCCTATTACAATTTGACCAGTTAACCAATGGACACAGATTTGATGGAACCTGTAAGTGTGAAAACTTTACTGTCAAAGAGGAGCAGCAGATTATATTGTGCAGAAACTGCCAGTGCTTCCAAATGGGGCAGCACTACCAACATCTATCAGCACTTTAAGCACAATACAGAAGATAAACTTAAAAAAAATTGCATGTTATGTTGCAATATTTGTCATAAATTTAAAATAATTACAGTTATTTTCCCAAACCATTCAGCCCTGGTTATTAGTTTCACCTGTGAATCTGTCACACCTGCGCTCACTCGCCTGAGGAGAATCCACCACATTTTTAATCACCCAAATTCCCCGCAGCAGACACAGGAATTTGACTAAAGCCTCATATCAGCCCTTTTGACATAATCCCCCCCAGTACAAGCCATGATTTAGACATTGTATTGTGAGCTAAATCAGGTCCATCGGTCCAAGCCTTAATTTAGCCCACAAATAGATGTTGAAAATTGGCCTATGTTAAACCCATCTAATAAGGATTATATTTAACCCAAAAATAAATGTTGAAAACTGGGTTGTGTTTCATTTGTCTAATACGGTCTATATTTAACCCAAAAAAAGATGGTGAAATTTGGGTCGTGTTTAGCTGGTCTTCTATGGACCAGTGTTTAGTCCATCTAGTACTGACCATATTAAACCAGAAAACAGTTCTTGAAAACTGGGCTGTGCCTGACCATATTAACCAAAAAACAGTACAATAATTGAGTTATTTAGTCCACAGGATTTGGCCCAAATTTATCCTCAAAATGATTTTTGGCATTTGGTGATGGTGGTGGGGTCTGTCTCTCAAAAGTCAAACACACTTTTACAACCACTGGGACTATTTTTTAACAGCTTTTGTTTAAGCTCAACACTTTGTAGTATTCCAAGGTTGGTGCACACGTTCTCTCTGCTGACTGCTAATCAAGACCTGCTGTGCTGATTACCACCTACCTCTTCCTGCTGCCATAAAGATCAGTTTGTTTGTCTTTGGACTCTGTTCACCAGAGAAGCAGCCACCTTCTGCCATGTGTGCCAACATGGGATTTCTCCTGTGCCTTTTCCTCCATTTCTCCAACATTGGACCTGTGTAAGGAAAACATTTCATCTCAACTTAATTCTCTGCTTAAATACCTACCTTCTTCCCAGGACCTCCCACTAAGCTCAGTTGGCAGCAGACAAACCCATTCACTAATCTTGGACCTTCAATTCTGACCTTCAAGTAAGTCTCGAGTAGTGATGGTGAAACTAAGGCCTTATGAAACAATGAGCAACTTTGAGACAATAGCTTCATGATCGACACAATGCTATGAAACATTTAATAAAGAGTACCATCTGCTGACTGAGTGTCAGAACTGCATCTTAGGGGAAGACCTGAAAAAAAATCTCAATACTTTTTTTTGAGCATTTGGCCATCCGAGGTCTATTCAAAATTGGATGGCAGGAACAAAGAATACAAAGCAAACAACAAAAAAGAAACTAATTCCCTCTCAAACTTCCCGCAAGCCCTCAAGTCACGTGATGTGACCGACATAACGAGGCCTCGCTTGCTATGGTCACATGACTGTGGGGGTGCTGAAATGGCACTCGATGCACTGCTCATGACACTTCTACTTTATATTGCTTGAATCAGTGTCGAGTGGGTGCCGTCAACCGTAACATCACTAGTCTCGAGTAATATTTGATTAACTAACTCTCTCCCAAGTCCCCGGCCGGGGCAAACTCCTACCTTGTCCAGGTCCCCTTCCCTACCTTATCCAACTCTACACAACCCAAGAGGAGGAAGAGCAACAACCTGCAAAGATTCTCACCATGTGGTCTTCAGCTCCCCCTGAGAGAAACAATCTTAATATTACCTGCAGCTGTTCAGCTGTATATTCACCATTTTCCTCCTTTCTCCCATCTCTACAGGGGTTGCTAGTATCTCTTAAATCCCGTCACTCTAAACTTATAAATAAATTCATTGTTGGGTCACCATACAAACTTGTCAGTGTCTGCTTTTGGGTCCACTACCTAAACGTGTCACATTTGGCATAATGCTTGTTAAATATCTGGAACAATCTGAAACCAGTGCTAGTGCTATACACTCAAAAAGCACTATTTCAATAAAAGTATGTTTTACAATTTTTTTCTGTTGTCTTTTTATTGATGCCCCCGATGTCCCACCTTAGGTGCACACCATGCACACATCCCAAAAGAATCAGGTGATGAATTTTGGGTATGACTTTGCTCACAGTGAGTTCATCCATTCTCCTCCCAAATACTGATATTAGAGTTCTTTTGGGTGGCCAACACGACAATGGCTTCACAATAAAACCAGAAAAGACAAAAAAAAACAAAAAACAAAAATGGTATATTTAGTTACATTTTCTTGTTTCTTTCTTTTTACATAACCACTTTTGTTGAGTCTCAGCATGTCCCACTGTATTATTCTGAAATGCAGGCACCATTTCCCTGCCAGGTGAAAACAGGCCTCAGGGAATATCAATTGCACAGCCTCTCAGAAAAAATCTACTCTGCTGGGGAAATGGTGTGGAAAGGCCATTTTATGAATACATTAATTGTAGCACCTTGAAAATTTTCTCACATTAACTAGCAGACATCTTAGTCAGATTCTGACTATGGCTTGGAAAAACACTGATATTTAAATAAAATATAAAAGTCAGTGCTGAGGTTGAATCTTTGCTTTTATACAAGTGAAAAATAAATGCTAATTCATAATGAGTAGGTAGAGTTTGACAAGGCTATTAACGATCAATCTATGCTTAAGAGCAGGGGTGCTTAATACGTCAATCGCGATCGACTGGTAGACTGCAAAGGCACTGCGGGTAGATCGCGGGTAGAACGTGTGACATTAAAAAAAAAAAAAAAAAATTCTATTGCCTGTCCACCCATCTGTCCTCTTACTGGCATTTACCATTTGATTGATGTACACGGCGGCCAATCAGGAGAGGTCCTGTCCTCTATGTGTCACAGGTCACCCTGCATGCGCGGTCAAACACGCTAGCTAGCTACTGCTAAACTCCAGCGAGCTGTGACCGTGTTAGCGGCTTCCAATTTCTATCAACTAAAGAAGGGATATTAAAAATGAGTGGGGGAGGTGAACCCAAGAAGAAGACAAAAACTTACCACTTCCATCCGGAATGGGAGGAAGATTTTTTTTTCTTCACAGTGTCATTTTCAAGGTGTATTTGTCTGACCTGTCAATGTATCGTTGCGTTTCCAAAGAAGGGGAATGTGGAGAGGCACTTTCAAACCGTTCATAAAAACTATGACACTGACTTCCCTCCGAAAAGTGAGCTGAGAAAAAGGAAGGTGAAGGAACTGAAATGTCAGTTAATCGGACAGCAGTCATTTTTCACACAGCTGAATTCAAAGGCAAAGGCAGCTACTGAGGAATCGTTCTGGGTGAGTCATTGCATTATTAAGCATAAGAAGTCCTTTCAAGATGGAGAGATGATAAAAGGGGCTCTCACTGGGGCAGCGGAGTCGTTGTTTCAGGATTTTAAAAACAAACCAGAAATACTATCTTCAATCAAAGCTCTTGAGCTATCAAGAAGTACAGTTACACAGTGCTGTGAAGTAATGTCCTATGATTTGACACAGCAGCTTTGGAAGGACACTGCAGAATGTGAGCGTTTCTCACTGCAATTAGACAAGTCCACAGACATAAGTGACACAGCTCAGGTGTGCATTTTTATTCGGATGGTGTTTACCGATATGACTGCAAAAGAGGAGCTGTTAACAATATTGCCCATGAAAAAACACACATGAGGAGAGGACATTTTTCACTCTTTCAAAAACTTTATTGAGAAAACCCAGCTCCCAGTGCCTAAACTGGTGTCAACCACCACAGATGGTGCACCCGCAATGGTGGGCTGCTCAAATGGATTTATTGCAAAGTGCAGGGAGGACGATGATTTCCCCAACTTCCTTAATTACCACTGCATAATCCACCAACAAGCATGATGTGCTAAAATGCTAAATATGAAAGCGATAATGGATGTGGCTACAAAAATTGCTTGCTCTTTTCGAGCGAGAGCTCTTCAAAGACGACTGTTCCGAGCACATCTGGAGGAGGCTGATTGCAACCACTCTGAGCTCTTGCGACACACTGACATTAGATGGCTTAGTAGGGGGAAATTCCTGTAGCGATTTAGGAAGCTCTGTCCAAATATAAAGGAGTTTCTCCTCCTCAGTAAACATGAAGAATACAAGCAACTCGATGATGATCGATGATGATCTAGTGGCTTCTAGACTTGGCATTTTTAACCGATTTAACCAACATGTTGAATGAGCTTAATTTAGAGCTGCAAGGAAAGGACAAAACTCTGGTAAACATGATCAGTTCAGTTCATGCTTTCAAATGAAAAGTGCAACATATGTCCTCAAAACTGCAGCGCCATGATTTGGGGAACTTCCCCAACCTGACGTTAGAACTGGAGAAGCAACAAAAGGCATGTGCGCAACTTGACAGCACACGCTACATCGAGCAGATGGAAAATTATTTGTCAGAGTTTGACAAACGGTTTCAAGACTTTGCTTTACTTGAGCCAATTGCTACATTTTTGTGCTATCCATTCAAGGAAGATGCTGAGGTTGATTCACTTGCATCAAAAATTGCAACACTGTTTCATCTGAACTCGTCTGCAGTGGAGGATGAGATTTTGACACTACAGGCTGACGTTGAGCTTAAGTCCAGGGTTCATGGACAGTTTGGGAACTTACTCACAGAGGAAAAGTATCCAAACATGAGGAAATGTCCTGCCTCCTTGACTGCATTATTTGGCTCTACTTTTTTGTGCGAATCAGTCTTTTCCCACATGAAGATTATTAAGTCCAAATACCGTTCCATCACGACTGATGATCATTTGGAAGCCTGCTTGAGACTAGCTACCAGCAGCTACTGTCCGGACTATGCAACCCCGGCTGACTCCATCCAGTGCAAGTCATCAGAGTAAGGTAATGATCGTAAATGTGTTGAACTGTATTGTGTCATAAGGGTTCATGCAGTTATATAATGTATGGCAACATATATTGCCATATTTGGCATTTTTTAAATGTAGGTAGATCATCTTGACCCGGCCATTTTAAAAGTAGCTCACAAGCCAAAAAAGTGTGGGCACCCCTGCTTAAGAGTATCAGAAGACAAAGGAGGGGTATAAGAGTCTCAGAAAAATCAACATTTTGCTAAAATATTAATAATTCTTTCAGCTGCTCCGTATTGGAGTTGCCACAGTGTATCATCATCTGATATCATGATGATCTGCATACTGATTTAGAATAAAAGAGAATAAACTTTATTGTCCTCGAAGGAAAATTTGTCTTGGGCTCAGTGCCACATCCTGTTGCCACATAAAAAACATTCAGACATGATACTTAAAACACAAGATCAGCTAAATCTTAATTTGGCAAGGATTTTAGGCCGGATGCCCTTCCTGATACAACCTTCCTCATTTACCCAGGCTTGGGACCGGCACTAGGAATATTGTGCTCCCCCCATGGCTGGATAACAAATTTTTCCTTCCTCCATTCTTTTATGCTGAGCACAATGCTCGAATAGGGCTGTGTGAAATGACAAAAATTTCACAATATCACAATATATCTTATGTCACGATGACGATATATATCACGATATACATTTTCTGTAAATTCTACAGTTTAGATAATCCCATAAAAAGGACCATCTCTCTTTTTTTTTTTTTTGACTTTTTTTACATGTACCTTTTTCCCTCATGTTATAAAGTAGTTTTAAATGTGCATTTGAGACTTGATTCTCATAACAGGTTTTTCTTCTAAATCATATATGAATAAAAAGTAAACATCAATAAGTTAAATATTTCCGGAGCCAGAGGAGAAAATCAAAAAAAAACAACAACAAAAAAAACAACATAACACATAACATAAAAAAAGGCTGAAAATTAGAAATTTACCCATTGCTGCCATCTACAAATATAAATTAGCTGTTAGTTTAAATGAGTGAAAATTTAAGTGTAGATCCACAGCTTGATGACTCCTATTCTGGCCTGATTTAACCCGTTTGCTTCTTAGTAAAAATATTTCACATTGGTCATGATCTGAAAGTCAAGACACAAAAGGTAATGTAATAAAATTCATGTGATGACTAACTTTAGTCATTATCACTACTTGACTAATTAAAATTATTAGAAATCAAATAAATTACATTAAGAGCCAACTTGCTCCTCCGACCCATTTTAATTAATTTATTATTTATTTTGCGTGTATGTGCCACCATCATACACTTTTGCAACTTTAATAAAAAATTTTCAGACAAAACTAAGAAACTCAGCAGTAATTTAAACCAAAGAAATGATGGTCTGCTACAGTTTCCAGTTAGCACAACTTAGCATCGTCATTTAGCATTTTATAATTAGACATGGTGTTAATGTTACTGACCCCCTATTAAAACGAGGTTAGCAAACCATCGTCTCTGACGCAGCACCATGGAAAACAGTCTTATATCCTTGGCAAACAGGAGTAGCATATCTGAACCAGTAGTTTGGAGTTAGCATTAGCAACCACCGAACTGAAGCCTAGCCACTCACCACACATCTGTTTCGCTGCACGCAGTCAGATACTGCGAGGGAGAGACAGGGTGCTGACAAGTAGTGGTGATGAGCTTTAAGATAAGATAAGATAAGATAAGATAAGCCTTTATTAGTCCCACAACGGGGAAATTCCAGGATTGCAACAGCACAGGGATAGCAACACTCAGAGCAACAATCAGAAGGCAAGAAAAAACAAGCAAGCAAGAGCAGCTAATATACATATGTACATATTACTATAAAATATATATATACACACACACACACAGACACACAGTGCAGAGCATTGTAGCTGGATGGAATAAATATATGAATATATGAACACACAGTGCAGAGCATTGTAGCTAGATGGAATAAATATGTAAATATATAAACACCCACAGTATGGAGCATTGCAGCTAGGTGGAATAAATATGCAAGTATATAAACACACACAGTGCGGAGCAATGTAGCTAGATGGAATAATATGTAGATATATAAAAACACAGTGCGGAGCATTGTAGCTAGATGGAATAAATATATAGATATATAAATATAAACACACCCAGTGCAGAGCATTGTAGCTAGATGGAATAAATATGTAAATATATAAACACACACAGTGCAGAGCATTGTTGCTAGGTGGGATGAAACAGCATAACCGTCTATTTAGTTATCCTACATGGTATGATTATGTGCCCATACATATTCTCACCCTCCATAGCGACCGGTATGTTCCTAGTTGTATGCCGGAGAGGACCATTGTGTAAGTCTATTGCATCTTTTGCATTCAAAAAAAAAATAAAAAAAAAAATTTACTGAATAAATGTGAGGATGTGCATTTTAAATCATGATATAAACAACAGAGTATTCTATGAAATGACAGACATTTTTATACATCATTCAATATATATCTTCATATCGCACAGCCCTATGCTCGAAGGCAGGAAGTACCATTTTTATTATATGGTCTTTGTTATGATTCAGTCATGAAACCACGACCTTCAAGCCATGCAGCAGAAGCTGTACCGCTAGGCCACCACTGTGGTTGCTATTTCCTGTATCTAATGGAGTTTCAGATGCTGGCGAACATAGCGATTTTTAGGTTTCATCAGGGTTTGGAAAAGGGTGCCAAACACTCCGCAAACAGTTTTTAAAGTCCCAAACAGTTTTCCTTGTCAATAAAAAAATTTGAAGACAAATTTTTTTGGCAAATTCATTTTTCTGCAAACAGTTGCAAACGGGGTAACGTGTTGCTAAAGTTCTTTTTGGTTCGCCAGGAAGTGAGCACCAGCAACTGTTTAAAACTCTTAATGACAAAACTGATGACAATCTTAACAAAAGCACTCTGAGGCGAGTGCGATATCCCCTGGCTCTGTTTTTCTTTGAAGATCCCAATACTTACTGATGGGGAGCACTTTTCAACTTTTCAATATAATTACTGGGGCAGAACCAAATTATGATAAAGCCATCATTCATGAATATACAGTGGTGTGAAAAAGTGTTTGCCCCCTTCCCGATTTCTCATTTTTTTTGTATGTTTGTCACACTTAAATGTTTCAGATCATCAAACAAATTTAAATATTAGTCAAAGACAACACAATGAAAAACAAAATGCAGTTTTTAATTGAAGGTGTTTGTACACTGTACAACAAAGTATACAACCCATAGTTGTAGGTCAGCATCCCGAGGTGAATCTGTAGCAAGTTTGGTGACCCTAGAGAGCTTTACATGTTCTATAATAAGAGGGCATAATGAGTGCTAACATTGACCTTTGACTTTTTGACCCCAGAGTCATGTTCTCAGAGTGAACCTGTGTACCAGATTTGGTGACCCTAGCTTTCTTTGTTGTTGAGATATTGTTTATATGCCATTTTGATGTTGACCTGTGACCTTGCAATCTCAAATCCATAGTCACCTTTTACAGTCACAGGGTGAACCTGTGTACCAAGTTTGGTGACTCTAGCTTTACTCGTACAGTAATGGGGCATAGGCAATGTGAACCTTGACCTTTTGACCCCAAAGCCATAGTCAGAGGTCAGGATCCCAAGGTGAACCTAGCTTTACTCATTTTATAGTAATAGTAAATTTACCATTTACCATAGTGCAAATGAAATGTTAACTTTGACCTTTGACCTTTTTATCCCAAACCCATAGTCAGGTCAGGGTGTAATTTGTCCAAGATGTGTCTTAGATACAACTACTGTATTGAGTTGAAAAGCCTACATAATTTCTTTCAGTAGTTATTGTGTTTACAAGATTTAGGGAAAATCTGACAATTGCAATACGCATGTCATCACTGTATATCAAACCCTAGTGCCAAGTTTCAAAACAATTGGAGCAAAATTGTAAGGGGAGTTGATTTCACAAAAGATAGACGGACTGCCCCATAACATAATCGACCCCTTTTGGTCTTCAACCGGTGGGGAATTTAAAAAAAAAAAAAAAAAAAAAAACTGTGTGCAAACAGTTTTGCAACCTTTTAAGAACCCTGACGAAACCCAAAAAGCGCAGTGTACTAGAACATTCCTCAGCATTCGCTGCTCCATCAGATACCACCCTAAAATATTATTAATACACATAAAAAATAAAATATCAAATTACTGTGATCAACTAGCTAACCATGATAATTTTCATGGTGGTGGTTTTCACTCTATTTTGACAATAATTCCTGGTTATTTTCTATCATAGCAGGGCTGGACAATTAACCAAAATAAATGGTATTCACTTATACAGTGATCCCTCGCTACTTCGCGCTTCACCTTTCGCGCCCTCAGTGCATCGCGGATTTTTCAAAAATATTCATCAAAAATTCAAAATTGAGAAAAAATGGGCGGGCGCTAGCAGAAGGCAGGGAGACTACATTAGAACATCAGGTATCAACACGGAGAGCCTCACAACTCAAAATCCACCTCTCTGACCACCGCTCCACTCCTTTCCGCCCACCTCTTCACTGCTCGGGAATCTCGCAAGCTGATTGGCCGAGACGTTTTACCTCGCAAGCTGATTGGCCGAGATGTTTTACCCAGCTTCTCTCCCTACCGAGCGCCCATACCCAGCGAAGGAAGACCGCATTCATTGTTCTTTATCGCTAGTCTCGCCGCGTGGAACTTTTCGCTGTTCTCTTGTGCCTTTTTGTGCGAAATAGTCTTCCCGTCGAGCCACTACGCCGCCTCCTGCAGCTGCCCTCGACGATCCTGCGCCTCTAGCACCTGACGATGAGGCGTCACCTGAGGAGCAGTAAAGCTCTCATTAACCTGTGCAGTAAATCATCTTCATCTTGAGTTACGTATCTTGTTATAAAAATAAGAGTTCTAAAAACATATTTATGTACACTTTATTTACATCTATGTATGTATGTACACTTACACACACACACACACACGTATCATATGAGAGAGAGTGAGAGAATGAACGTACGTGTTATTTATGGGTGACGTCATTAGGGGTGACGCTACTTCGCGGTTTTTCACTTTTCGCGGTCGGTTCTGGAACCCATTAACCGCGATAAGTGAGGGATCACTGTATACTGCTTTTTCTCATCTCTAGATGACCAAAGCGCTTTATAGTCCCTGCTATCCACCCATTCATACACTGATGGCAGCAGAGCCGTCATACACAGGCGCTGGCTTGATCCACCAGGAGTAACTAGGGGTTCACTGTCTTGCTCAAGGACACTTCGACACGCAGACTGCAGACAAAGCGGAAATTGAACCCCTGACCCTCCAATCAGTAGTCGGCCACACCAGACCTGTGGCACAGCTGCCCCCTACAAAAAAAAAAAATAAAATAAATCCAAAACAAACATTCAGAGTGCAAAACCAATGTAATCTTGTTCATGTCTTTTTTTTTTTTGGTTTTGTTTTTTCCCTTTCCCGGTTGTATGGGTGTGTATAGAGAGCTTTTCATGTACTGCTCCCACACCGCAACCCCACACCCCGGAAGTAGCACAGTTAACGCTTTTCAGAAACAGCAGAACACAGCCAAAAACATAAAATGGCTTATAACAAAAACAAATGTGGTCTCCGTAAAAAGTATATGATGATTGCGAGTGAAGAGCACAGAAACTAACTGTCAAACAACCTCCAGCAGAAGAGGACTAACCGACTCCTTCAGGCGGGACGGACTTTAGTGCAAGATGTTTAATAACAGGAGAAAAATAAATGCAGCTCAGGGGCTGTCAAACACAAAATGTGCAGATAATGCAAACAAACGATGAGGAAGGACTGGAGGAAAATACTGCAATGATGTCACGGGGAGAAATGAAAACAGCGGGTATATATAGGGACACCAAAATTAACTAACACAGGACAGCTGGGTAACTAATTAGGGTCAAATGAAAACACACGTGAGTGGCTGGAGGAATGGGAGGACGACGGGAGAGACTAGAACGCAATAACTGAACTAAGAAACTGAGCATAACCCAACAAACTAATGATAACAGAGTTGTGCAAACATTTAAAAAATAACAGAAGGTGTGGACAATATATCCAGCTCATAACACTAACACATAGATGCTTGAACCTAAGTTGCTGTTAGCCTCTGATGGCAATCCGCATCATCTCAACCATTTTTCTGCTGGGATGGACAACAAAACTGATACGCTAAGGCCATCGTCACGAGTCACGTGACCCACAAACATATGTAAACAACTGACTTCTGCACTGGACACTATTTAACTTGTGTGTGAAATGACAACATACCTATTCTTTTTTATATTATGCTCATTTACTACCGCACCACAGTGATATGATACCACACTCTTGTGCAATATTGCTTAATTACAAATCTTGTTAGTGAACTACATGGGAGAACAAAGGAGGAAAAAAGAAAGAAAGAAATGAAAACGACATTAAAAAGTCAATTACCCGTGATGCTGATTTAAAGTCAAATTGCCCAGTCTACATGCCATAGACAGAAGAAGTGATAAATGGAGAAAAAAAAAATAATGGCCATTAAATAAGAGTATATCATAGTGGTTAGTTGCCACACTGTCACAAATTCTTCCCCCTGTATAAACAGTAGTTGTTATTTTTCAGTACTTTTATACAGTTATAAATGCCGTTTTCCCCCAAAAAATCTTACACTAAACAAATGTAAAGATCAGTTTGACTTAAGTTTTTTCACAAATACATAGATATCTTGAAAATAACATTACTGTGATGCTTTTGCTTCCATAATAACTGAGCAGTGAAAATCTGATATTGTGACAGCGCTATGAATCCTGCAGAGCAATGTTCACATCTGCAGTGAGCAAGTGAAACAAACTCAAGGGTTTGTTTCTCATAAAATATTGAGTCCTCAAGAGTGAAATTGTTCTTCAAGTTAAAAAAAAAAAATAAAGCCGTTATCCTTTAATAAAAACTACCTTACAGTGGGTTCAAGCAGCAGTTCTAGCTGTGAACTAATCCATCACCATGAGGTTAAAAAAACATGAGGTTTGCTTGATATCTGCAGACCAACAGATCGAAAAGTGAACTGTGTGGTCATCTGAGACATTTTGGATTCCTGAATTCATTTTGTGCATATGATTGAAATGCCAGCCCAGGTCTCCCAGGACTGTGTGAATGGAACATTGTAAAAATGCAAATACAGCATGAGCTCCATACTGTGAGAGTAAAAGATTTTCCAGTGAGGTATTACAAGAGGAAGGCTGCAAGAAAGAGGCTAAAATAGAAGTGGGTGCATGCACCTTCACTATTGGGACCTCGAGTTATTTATGAACATGAGCCTGAGTGAAGTTTTTAGTGGGTTAACACAGCCATATCCTAGTTTGATTGGAAGCATGCTGGAAACTGAATTTACTCTAGATTTACATCAGATTTTCAGAAACCCACTCACACACCTAACTGAATAGCATCTATTTCAGCCATTATCTGTGACCTTCCAAAAGAGATCTCCAACAATATGAATGGCTGGTTTGCTGGGAGAGAGCGATTACATTTGTCTGCTGTGGCACTTCTCATGTGCAAGAACATCAATTCCCTCCAAGACTGCTGGCTTTTCATTCCAGCTTTGTGTGTGGCTGCCGGGATCGACTGAACACATCTGATGTCCGACATTGTCGGACAGCATATCTTAAGAGCCAGTTCTGGGAAACCATCACCCAGCCCTTTATAGCGAAGTGCTTGTCAGACATCTGACAACATCTGCAGTCTGCTCCCATCCTAATTTTCCTGTGTGTGTTTAAAATTTGCTGAAACAGGCACTCTGACCATCAACATGTTAGTATGTTCCATTCAAAATAAGTGGCAGCCCGTGACAGCTCTAGAGTGCCTCTTTGGAGAGATATCAGAGAGGAGTGCAGGTGGCAACAGACTTGAGCAGCAGGTTCTTTAACATGTCTTCAACTCTGACTACTCCAGTTTGCACAACCCCTGGCAAAAAAAAAAAAAAAAAGAATTACCATAGAATTACCACCCTTGGACGATGTTCATTCAGTCATTTTACAGAAGAAAAAAATTACAGATGTGACACAAAACTATTTAACAACTGAACATTCTGGAATTTTAAAATATGCTTCAAAAATGGTTAAAAAAAATGATATAATTAATGGTGCTTATAGATCAAGAAATCGGAAAATAAACTGGAGTATTAAGCAAAATTACCATTTTGTTGCACATTCTCTGGCTTTTATGACAGCTTGGCCTAATTAAAAAATGTTCTTCATAAATGAGGTTCCAACTTACTCATACAGCAGCTGACAGATCAACTTTGCAGAATGGAGCCTTGTTATGGAACATTTTCTTCAATTTTTAAATTTTCAATTGGCTTCTCTGCTGGCCACATCATTGAGTTGATATGTCTGTGACAGACAGTTGCATTTTCTTGTGGCAAGCTGTATATCCTGAAAAATGACTTCATCATCACCAAACAATTACAATTTGTGGAATAAGTGTCCATAACTTTAATTACACCAGTACATTTACTGTAGAGATAATGACTGTCATCCCTCCTGGTCGTTTACATGACATCTCACCCCATATCATCAATAACAGTTAAAATTTGCTTGCTTTCTTCAAGCAGTCATCTTTGTTTCAGCACCACGCAAAACAACATAATCTTACTGCCCAGTGCAGATTTGTGATTCATTACCAAATATCACTTTTATCCAATCATCCACAGTCAATGACTGCTTGTCTTTATTGCACTGTAACCTTGTTCTCTTCTGTTTAGATGTTACTGATGGTTTATATTTGGTTTTTCCTCAATGTTTCCTTAAGCTTACGGTTCGTTCACAATTGCTGCTTCTGGTCACTTGTTTTCCATTTCTTTTGTTGTATATTTTCTATTATCTAAACATAGATTATCTTGGGAGTTTTCTGTCCTCAATCTTTTATGTCTTCCATGGTCTACCTGTATGTTTCCCTTTTAGAAGCTTCCCATTTTGTACTTGATCCAAATTTTAGACACAGCTGACCAGGAACAACCAGCAACTTTTGCCACACTCCATGGTGAATAACCTTCAAGGGGATTTATAATCCTTTCCACTGTTTCAGCTGACAGCTTTCTTGTTGAGGGCATCTTTCTTGTGAATCAGTGAGGTGAAACAACACTATTTTTCAAGTGCAGACTACTTTAAATATTGAGACTTGTACGGGTATTTGTTTGAAATGGATTGAACAAGATATTATACACTTAATATTATATCACTGAGCAATTCTATATATTTTCTACTTGATCCAAAAAAAAGGTAATTCATAATAGCAATTTCTTTTTGACTGTAAAGTACATTTTATGAAGAATGTTCAGCTGTATCTATATATTTATTGTCATCTTTTTTTTCCTTTTCTTACAAAGCAGGTGAATGAGCATGCTCTAAGAAAAGTGATTCCATATTTTTTTTTTTTTTTACCATGGGTCGTACAAACACTAAGGGCACATTCAACTGATAGGATCAGTTAAAAAGCAAACTAAAACCTTAAATTCATTTGCTTAAAGTCAGGTATACAGGGTCTGAGTAGTTGGATCTGATTCAGTGTGGTATAGATACAGGCAATAAGCATCCTTGTGATATCTTGCTAGGAGCAAGTCTTTTCATCAAAGCAGAAATCTTTATTTCCCTTCAGGCTGTTATTTTGACTAAGCAGACACCGAAATTACTGAGCACAGAGCTCAAACTTTTATTTTAATGATCAATGTGGCCTGCATAGTTTCAGTCACATCCAACACCCCAAACCCTTCCCTCTTTGGTAACTTTTCACATTATTAGGTTTGAAAGCTCCCATCCAGCTACAATGATTACCGGCCAGTAGCATTGACCTCCATCATAATGAAGTGCTTCGAGCGGCTGGTCATGCAGAACATCAAGTCCATCATCCCTCCCTCCCACGACCCATCTCAGTTTGCATACAGGTCAACATCTCTGTTGCCCTCCATCCAGCCCTCACCCACCTGGACTCAAAGAACTATGTGTGAATGCTGTTCTTGGACTTCAGTTCAGCATTCAACACAATCATCCCCCAGCACCTAATACAAAAACTTAGCCACTTGGGACTCAAAACCTCTCTCTGTAACTGGGTGCTGGACTTTCTCACAGGGAGGCCATAGAATGTGCGGGTCAGCAGCAACAAATCCAAGACCATCACGCTGAGCACATGGGCACTCCAAGGGTGCATGGACCCATGACTGCGTACTAGCCTACAGCACCAACCACATCAGCAAGTTTGCGGACGACACAATGGTAGTGGGCCTCATCACCAACAATGAAGAGCCCAACTACAGAAATGAGGTGAGCCAACTGGTCCAGTGGTGTAAAGACAATATATCTCTTCCTGAAAGTGGGTAAAACCAAGGAGTTTGTAGTCGACTTCAGGAGAGGACAGACACAGTATCCCCCTCTGACCATCAACGGAGCTGCTGTGGAGAGGGTGAGCAGGACCAAGTTCCAGGGATGCACATCTCTGAGGACCTCTCCTGGTCCAACAACACTACATTACTGGCCAAGAAGGCTCAAACTTGCCTGTATTTCCTCCGCAAACTGAGGAGAGCATGAGTCCCTCCCCTCATCCGGTGCACATTCTACCGGGGCACCACTGAGAGCATCCTCACTAGCTGTATCATTGTGTGGTACCGAAGCTAAACCGCCTCCTGCCAGAAGACTCTATAATGTAAAGGCAGCCAGCAAGCTCATCAGTGCCCCTCTGCCCTCCCTCTTGGACATCTACCACACCTGCCTCACCCATAGAGCCATCACCATTGCAGGTGACACGTCCCACCCTTCACATTCCCTTTTCAGCCCCCTGCCCTCAGGGAGAAGGCACCAGACCCTTCGGGCCCGCTCCACAAGACTACTAAACAGCTTTGTTCACCAGGCCATCAGGACCCTGAACTCTGCCCCATCCATCCCTGCCCCTGAACGGTAACACATTCACCCACACAACTGTCATGTTCAGGTGAGCGTGCACCCCCTCCTTCCTGTTAGAGATTCCCCGACTCTGCAGGTAATCATTACACCTGCATGAGTGGACGCACCTGCTGCTTCTGCCTTGCCAGCGCATAAAAGGACCATCAAGCGAATGCTTCAGCGCTGGCTCGTTGGGTATACTGCCTACAACTAGCAAGTGCCTCAGCATTTAACCTTTTGATTGCCTTGGTCCATGCACAGGTAGCGCTGTGGAATGCCTGTGTCACAGTTCTGTGACTGTCAAGTGACGTGGCCTTAAACCATAATAAAACTCCCCAGTTGTACGAAGTATTGCACCTCACAAGGTGGCAGACATGTATAACTTACTGCTCTTGCCTTGGAGGACTTATGGCCCCCATATACCCCCCCCCCCCCACTTCTGGACACCAGAGAAGAGTTTGTAAACAAATGTTGATCGATCGCAAGACGGAGGAGGCATTTGCTTTCAAATTTTCTGACTATGATTCTAAAAAGACATTATTTAGCTTATGAAGGTAAATATCTACATTTTCTTATAACAGAGGGTGGGCGAAGCTGGTTGATTTGCACCTGCCATCGACTCCCAGCGCCATGCGACCGGACAGAACAATCGCGCCCGTTCCCAGTCGTCATATGAGGTAAATTGCGGTGGAATAAAAGCGAAATTGCAGTGGAATAATCATAACAGTTTCTGGATGTGGGAGAGAAAGCGAAAATGATCGACAGAAGACAATGTAATGACCAGGATGGACGAAAATGGACAAAGCACACCGCCTGGCCAGCAGTAAGTGACGAATTTCGTTGTTTGTTTACATTGTAACTGATTTTCTGGTTCATATACAGTACTTTAAAGATAACAAAATGCCCAAAACAACAAACGGTGACAAAAAACAAAACCATCCTTTGTGTAAATATGGCCAAAGTCCACTTTTGACTGAAAGTTATGTAATTCGATATGGCTGCCGTGGCATTATGCAAATTAGATGTGTAAATTTACTCCTATCTCAAACTTTGGATCATATTCTACATCTTTCTAATTGACAGTAAGCCATTATCTCTTACCACTTTCAAGTTATAGCTTTGGAAATCTCTGACATCTGAACTGAATATTTTCTTGAAAAAACCTTGACCACTAGGGGCTGACGGCGCAACGGAGCGCCACAGGCAGTCAAACGGTTAAAACTGAGGAAGTGAAAATTAATTCCTCTCCTTTTCTCTCTCCCCTCAGGTTGCTGCCATCCGTGCGGTGTGTCTCTGGGGATTGTTGTGCGCTCACCTGCCTCATCATCCTCATCTCCACCTCAGCCACCTGTCTCCACCCAATCAGACATCACCCCAGCTCCTCTCCAATCCTACTACCTGCCAGCCTCATCCCGCTGGTTCGTCTATTTCTGCTGGAGTTTTCTACCAGGCTTTCTGCTCAACTCCTGTAAGTGGCAATTTGTTTCCCACTTTCCCTGATCTCTCGCCTCCTATTAACCAGCTCTCGTCTCCTCTCCCAGGCTGAGTCTTCCTCTGGCGAGTGACATATTTTCTCCTATCTCTGTTGGTTTGTGGATTAATAAATTGCTTAAACTTAGCTTCTCTGTGTTGTGTGTTTTCTCTGGTGTGGCACCTGCACATGAGCTGACCATTCTATCATTACTAGTACATACCCGTGCATACCCGTCCATGCCCGTAGAAACCAAATATAAGCAAGTATTTCTGCATGCCCGTTGCTGAAGGGTCTCCTCCTGTCTCAGATGGCTGTGCTGTTCACAGTCATGCCTGCGGCGAACTGCTCGAACCTGAGGGGTTTCATGTTCACGGCATCTTTTCTGACGTGCAGCAGTTCTCCTCATTCTATTGCTCTCCATCTGGTGGATCTTCTTCTTCTTCATTCAGACCACTGGTTGATTGGTAGGTGCGTCGTAATTTGCAGTTCATGGGCAGGATCATGAAAATAGATCTGAGCAAAAAGTGGCTTTCGACCCTGTTCAGGAAGGCAGTAGTAGATTAGTTTATTTGACAGGGACAGTGCAATAAACATAGACAATTAATCAAAGACAATCAATCTGATGTGTTGCACATAGAGTGTATAGCTATTAGCTAATTTGCAACTCTTGTCCCTGGATGGGCTTTAGAAAAAAGAATCAAGATAAAAAATATACACAATAACCACATACATCAATCGGCCCGTGCATGCCCGTAGAAACCAAGAAACCGGAGCACCCAGAGAAAATCTGCGCTTTGCTTGGCATTTTACACATGTGTAGTGTAGACTGGCATTCTTCAAGGTTACACATTTTTACTGTGTCAGCACCTCTTTAAAAACAACATTGCTGAGAAAGCGACACGTTTTCTTAGTTTCTTCATCTTGAGCAACAATACGAAGACTGCTTGATCTGGCAGCTCTGCTCGCGGCAACGTAGAATTGGCCATGGCTGCAGAAATCTGTTGTGCAGAAAACACCAACGCGCTGTAAAGACTGGCCCTGTGACTTATTCACCTTGCCAATTTTGAGCCATATGACATCATAAAGACACATTAGTCTAGGCATCGTGACTGAAGGTCTATATGACATCATAAAGACACATTAGTCTAGGCATCGTGAATGATGGCCTATGACATCATAAAGACACATTTGTCTATGTGCCGTCATATAGACATAATATCTTTATGACGGCATTGCGAGTCCTATGATGCCTGAGTTCACAGGACGTCCTATGATGTCCAGGCAGAGATCATAGGCCGTCCTATGATGTCCTATAAACGTGACAGGCGCACACACACACACACACACACACACACACAGACAGACCCACAGAAATTTCTTGCTTTAATAGAGTGATGACAACAATAACTCCACCTCAGCTGTTTGCACAGAAAGACTTGGCGCGCCAACAGTACTACATCTGCTGCTGTAGGTCATTGCACTGTACTACAACCATTTGCAAATTCCATACCTGCTGCTGTCTCTTATTGCACTACTGATCATGCACATTTCAAACTGTCACTGTTTGCACCTCCTCTACCGCACTGAACTTGCACTACTGGCATTACAGTATTACTGTACATAGGACTGCTGTGTGTGCTTTTTTTAATCTTTATTTGCACTATGGGTATCATTATTGTACACAGACTGCTGTTGTTTTTAATCCTTATGCCTTCTTTTCTTATATACTAGTGTACTGCCCAGAGAACTCAAGTATTCTTGTGTGAAAACAGGTATCCCAATTAGGCTTTACAGGCCCAAATGCAGGCTGTATTTGAAAGTGGAATTCAAAGAGGTGTAGGCTATATGCCAGCAATCACACATGTCAGACTCTGACAAACATAAAAGGGACTAAATGGCACTAAGATTTATTTGACTTTGTGAATATTAATTACAGAATACCTAAATACTGAAAATGAATGGGACATCCAATATTAGCGACCGTTTCAAATCCCTTGTTTATTTGTTTGTCAGATCACTTATTTGTGTGATCTTTTATCACTTATATTCATAATAGTGTTTCTTGCACTTTGGGGAATGGGAGTTGTTCAGTCACCCTTATAATTATTTTAGTTTATATCACTGTTCAGTGATGGAGTTCAGTGTAATATTGAATTCATCAATAAACTCATGCAGTACTATAACAAGACACGTTTACAAATATCTGAGACCCATTGTAGTGCGTCAGTTTATATTTTAGCAATATTTTATTAAAAGGTTTTTTTAAAACTGTAATCAACCGAATTAACTACAAAACACCCAACATCAATAAAGTGCATCTATCTATTATTATACACAGCAGAAGGACACGTTTGGCTACAACCAGTGCATCAGTGTTGCCCATTTGTCAGTAAATATTTAACTAAAAATGATTTATTTTGTTATTTGGGCTCTTTTTGTGTCCTGCGTTTGGTCATTAAATCATTCTGGCCATTCTGCTCCACATTCATGGCGGTATTATTATTAAGTTTTTAATTTTTAGATACTTGCACAAAAGGAGGGACTCGCGGTCCTGCAAAGTACAGTGGTACCACATGGGTGAAGCAGAAGCAAGTACTCCCATCTACTACTGACTTAGCAGGCTGGGTGTGCCTCCCTGCGAAGGACTGTGGGGCGCCCGGTCGGGCTGCTGCTTCTCCCGGCATGTTCTGTGTTGATACACTGTTGTTCTTTGTCAGACCCGGTCTCCGCTGACGCTCTGCCCAGTCTGCTCGTGCACCTCGTGTTTTCCACATATGGCGAATTATCCTTTAGACCTATGCAATCACGACAACTTTACAGTGTAATTTTTTAAGCATTAAATCTGCAGTATTATTTTTTTCTAGTCAAATTTGTCATTTTTCACTTCCTTGTTTTGTCCAGTGAACACTGTGGTGACTGACAAGTTGTGATGCCACGTATTACCCAATCAGCATGGTCATGATGCTGCGTATTATCCAATCAGCATGGAGTCAATCGGAAACCCCGCCCACACTTCCTGAAGCCAGGGCATGAAGAGACAGAGTGGTGACAGAGCGGCAGCTAAACTTTTATTGATAAAAATTATATATTTTGACTGAGCGACTCCATACTCGGGGATACACACCCTTGTAACCTCAGCAAAGCATGTATAAAATGTAAGGTCAGTCTAATGAATGGTTCAAGAGATATGCGTGGAACACACACACACAGATATGCTGCATTTATAGATAGATTACGCACACTACTAAGAGAGACAGTAATGGTATTTCAGTTCTCCTGTATGTCCTGTACATATACTGTAAAAGTATTGACAAATAAAAATCTTTGATCTCTGAAATGCTTGCAGGTCACACCAGCTTTATTAATGACTCAACCACAGTTAACATCTCTTCTGCATCCCCCCGGAGTATCTGAACAAACACCTTCCTTGCTCACATTATGAAATCACCAATTAAATGCACTACCAACATCTTTACTATGTTAATGAGTAGATGTTTGTGTAGAAGCTAAAGTTGTGAAGCCTACATCATTAAAGCAGGTAGCTGACTGTGAGAGAGTGGTGGGGAGTCGCAGCAGTCTACAGCTTTGGAGAAATTTGATCACAAACATCGCTGCAGGGCTTATGACTAACTTATAAATGTGTCATTTTCAATTCATTCAGTTCAGCATCTATTTGTCACTGAGATCTGGTGTAATTCCACAAACCGGTCTGTAAGTTCTTGCTTCACTGCTCAACACATTCCAATGCAACGTTTAGAAAAGGGTTTCATATACAAGAAACTGCAAATACACAGCCATTCTGAATAGCAGAGAAAGTCTTATTTCACTTCTTAGTTGGTCCAAAAAATTGCAAACAATTTGCTGCTGTTGTGCATTGGAGCCTGCAATGCCTTTTCCATGTCAGCTGGTGGCAGTATGAAGGCAATTCCTCTGCTTCTTCCTCCTCTTCTTCTTCTTCCTCTCAACAGAAAGCTCGCCCCGCGGAAAGGCAGGTCCACCATAATGAACCCTGCAGCCCCCTGCATCTGCATGGAAATCCAAAAAACACCACCATACCTGAGCCCACAACACTATCTACTATTTTTTTTGGGGGGGGGGAGCAGAAAACACATGACACTACTGTAACCGGAATATGTTAATTTCACACTATTTATTTCTTTTTTTAATTTTGCACAGTGACTTTGCATATGGAACTTACCATATGAAGTATTCTACAACCGAGGCTTGAATGTTGGAATATTGGGCCAGTTGGGGTCCCACCCAGATGTCCTGTGTTTGGGCTTTTTACTGGTCTCATCCTTCTCTCCTTCCTCTGCTCTCACCTCTCCTGGACCCTCTGCCTGAACACTTTCCTCTCCTTGGCTCCTCTCTTCTGTCTCATCTTGCCTTCTCTGAGCCCTGTCTAATTCAGGTTCTCTGTCTATGGTGGTATACAAACAGGTTAGAAAATATCAAATGTCTTGTTTTGTCCTGCAGGATTTTTATGTCATAGTTTGCATAAATGACAAAAAATATGTATTTTTTTGTATTTTTATGCTAGTGATTCTTTTATTTTTTCATTGAGAGAGTAGGGAAGGGAAGGAAAAAAACATTCATAATAGTAATTTACTCATGCATACTTAAATTATATGATCAGAGATGGGTATAGTAGCCAGAAATTCTACTCACGTAAAAAGCAGTGCTTTGAAATTAATAATTAAAAGTAGACAACCAAAAATTTCTAGTTGAGTTAAGGTACAAAGAGCACCCACTTAAAAAAAAAACTTGAGCAATGACTTCAGTCTTGAAGGTTTGAGGTTTTTCTCCAAAATTTGTAACAATTTTCTTATAGTTTTCTACTTTTCTCTGTAAATTTATCTAAATTTGAAACCATTTTCCTCAAATCTGTAATTTCATCTTGCAAAATTGACTTTTCTTGTACATTTGAGACTTTATTATAAATTTGTGGATTATTTTATGGCTATTTTTTGCCTATTTTTAAAAATAAAATTCCTGTTTTTTAAAATAAATTTGCAAGAGACTGTGGTATTTTTTTTTAACTTCTTCCTTATAACAATTTTTGACCATAATTTTGCAGAACCAGAACAGAACAATAACTTAACTCTGATTTCAAAGAAAAAAAAAATAATAAAATTGTATTTAATGAAATATATTTTGTTAAATGACCAAAGATGCAGTTATTTCTGTTATAATATTACTATACATTTATAGGGTTGTTTTTTTTTATTAGAACTCTCCTCACCACCCAGACAGCAAGAAAAACCTCCCTTGTTTTGAAATCCAAATGTTAGCACATTTAGTTTGTCTGAAGGCTGCTGACGGATTAAAGTCAATGACTTCGTGAATTTCGGTGATCTTTTTATTTTTTTTTTTTATTTTTACCTTTATTTAACCAGGAAAAAACCCCGTTGAGATTAAAAACCTCATTTTCAAGGGAGTCCTGGCCAAGAGGCAGCAAAAAAAATCACAAATACACTTACAATGACATACAAATCATATAAAACAGTTACAAATTAGTGAGGCCGTCTCAAGTGTTCTCAATCTGGATTTAAAGTCGTTCAATGAAACAAGTTCCGTTAGTTTCCAGTCTTTTTGCAACATGTTCCATGTAGAGGGGGCTAAGAACATGAAAGCTCTTTTTCCCAGCTCAGTAAGGGCAAATGGAACAGAAAGCAACAAATGATCATTAGAACGCAAACCATAAGAATCAACACTTCTCAGTGTGATCAAATTACAAATGTAAGGGGGCAACAGTCCAAGCATGGCCTTGTAAATAAAAATGTACCAGTGAGTCAACCTCCTGGTGGACAAAGAGGGCCGTCCCACTCTAGAATACAGTTCACAGTGATGGGTCAAGGCTCTACAGTTTGTAACAAACCTCAAAACAGCATGATATACAGAGTCAATCTTACTCAGACACTGAGCTGAAGCGTTCATATACAAGAGGTCTCCATAATCTAAAATAGATAAAAAAGTTGCAGTAACAAGACGCTTTTTAACCTCAAAAGAAAAACAACATTTATTTCGAAATAAAAAACCCAGTTTCAGTTTAAGTTTCTTCACAAGATTTTCAACATGGGGCTTAAAAGTCAGAGCGTCATCAAGCAAGATACCAAGATACTTGTACGAGTGAACCACCTCAATTTCATTTCCCTCAAAAGTGGACACTGTAGGAAAAATTTGTGGACTCTTCCTAAAATTTGAAAACCACATCAGTTTAGTTTTGTCAGCATTAAGGACTAGTTTTAGCTGCAGAAGCGTGTGCTGAACCACATTAAAAGCTTTCTGCAGAGAAGCAACAGCATTAGCAGGGGAAGAGCCAAAGCAGTAAATAATTGTGTCATCAGCATAAAAATGCAAACTAGCATCAGACACTTGTCCTAGATCATTGATGTACATAATGAATAGGAGGGGTCCTAATACAGAACCCTGTGGTACCCCCTTGTGGACACTGACAATTTCAGAACACAAACCATCATATTTAATACATTGGGTCCTGTCACTCAAATAATTTGCGAACCAGGAGACTACATGTTCCGACAGTCCAAAACTGATGAGTCTTTGCTTTAAAACTGTGTGGTCCACAGTGTCAAAAGCCTTTGACAGATCAATGAAAAGTGCAGCACAGTGCTGCTTTTTATCAAGAGCAACAAGTATATCATTGACCACTTTTGTAGCAGCAGTAATAGTGCTGTGCTTTTTTCTAAAGCCCGATTGCAGTTTTGAAAGAAGTTCATTTGAGTATAAAAACTCTTTAAGTTGATCAAACACGAGAGATTCAAGAATCTTGGACAAGACACACAAATTTGATATTGGTCTGTAGTTAGTTAAAACTGCTGGGTCACCTCCTTTAAAGAGAGGAACCACAAAAGCTGACTTCCATACTACAGGAATCTCTTTGTTTTCAATTGATAAATTAAAAAGTACTGTAAGAGGCTGTGCAATAAAATCAGCAGCCATTTTTAAAAAGTAAGGCTCTATCAAGTCTGGTCCAGGAGGTTTTCTGTGATTCAAAGTTTTGAGAGCCTTATGAACTTGCTGTACAGTAAAAGGTACAAGTCTAAAAGGTTCTCCAAAAAACATTTGGGAATTAGTACAGTGAGGCACAGATGTAGCTCCTGTAGAGTTAAACAGAAAACCAGATGGCACAAAATGCTTACTGAAGCAATTTAAAACCTCAGTTCTATCATAAACTGGGACTGAGCCATTTAAAATAAAAGTAGGAAGAACCTGAGAGCTTTTGTTCACAGATAAACCTTTGATCACTTTCCAAAATTTCTGTGGATTACTAAGACTTTCAGTTATGACAGATAAATAATATTCAGATTTAGCCTTTTTAATAAAAAAAGTGCATTTATTTCTCAGTTGTCTAAAAATGGACCAATCACTGGCAGTATCAGTTTTCCTGGCTTTGGCCCAAGCCACATTACGCTGATAAATGGCATCAGACAGTTCTGGAGAGAACCAGGGGTTTTCATGCCCCTTTACTCTGAATTTCCCTCTAGGAGCATGTTTATTTACAATTTTCTCAAAGTTTTCTTTAAAGAAAGTCCACGCTAACTCAACGTCTGGCAACAGGTCTATATGATCCCAATTAACCAAGGACAAATCATGATGATAAGCTTGTTCATTAAATTTCTTCAAATTCCGCTTGAAAATAATGCGCGGTTTACATTTGGGGATTTTTGTATCTCTGCACACTGCAACAACACAATGATCACTCAAATCATTGCAGAAAACACCCACAGATGAAAATTTATGTGGAGCATTTGTTAAAATTAAGTCAATCAAAGTGGACTTTTCAGAACTTTTAATATTTGGCCTAGTTGGATAGTTAATCAACTGGCTAAAATTTACAGAGTCACAGAAAGATTTTAATTCTTCAGAAGCTACGTTTAACCAATCCCAATTGAAGTCTCCTGCTATTAAAAGCTCATTGTAGTTTAATTTGGACAAAAGATGCTTTAAGGATGATAATGCCTCCTTGGTGGCAGATGGAGGTCTATAACAACCAACAACAGTTATGGAAAGGGATTTGGCTATTTCCATATTCAAGGCCAGAAACTCCATCTGTTTAGAAATGGACTTAGACAAGACAATTGAAGCATCAAATCTTGATTTAACATAGGCGGCTACACCACCACCTTTTTTAGGCCTGTCAGTACGGAAGACATTGTATCCATTTATACTAATATCATCATCTGTGACAGCTTTTGTCAGCCACGTTTCAGAGATGATCACAACATCTGGATCAGTTGATCTAATCCAAATTTTGACCATGTCCATTTTAGGAAGTAAACTGCGCACATTAAGATGAATAATTTTAAGACCAGACATTGATTTAAAATCAGCAGGAGTCTGGATACATTGCAGATCAAGTCCAGGGTTAGGTTGCACATTTCCAGATAATAATAAAAGTAGGACAATCACCAATCTTTGCTTCACATCACATTTTGAAGCAGAATTTTTGTATATTGAAGCCAGGCGATTCTTTTCATTGAGCAAAATTGTGAGGTCATATAAAGTAAGAACATTTTGAAGTTGAAGTAATTCCCTTGGTACCGCTGTCCAGGAATCTATGACCCAGACCAAATGAGTCTGCGATTGCTCATAAACAACATTAAAATCAGTGCCACTATAGTAAGTGTCCCAAAAACACAACACATTGGCATGGGTACTCACCCAGGGAACATTATTTGATCTCGTGTTCCAGGCTGCCAGCAAGCATATTAAAGTAATAAAAAATGCCATTATCCTCCACTTTCTGCACATCAGCAGCTTAAAAGTTCTTATACTAAAAGAAATACTAAAAGAAATAAATACTGCAAGGAGATGTTGCAGGCCCAAGCTAGATATCTCAGCTCCAGGATTAATATAGGTCTTCCAACCCAATATCCAGGAAAATATTGCAGGCCCAAGCTAGTAAGCTCAGCTCCAGGAGAGATGTAGGCCTCCCAGCCCAGTCTCCAGGGGGATGTTGCAAGCCCAAGCTAGTTAACTCAACTCCAGGAGAAATATAAGCCTTCCAGCCCAGTATCCAGGGAGATGTTGCAGACCCAAGCTGGCTAGCTCAGCTCCAGGAGCAATACAGGCTTTTCAACCCAGTATCCAGGGAGATGATGCAGGCCCAAGCTAGTTAGTTCAGCTCCAGGAGGGGTATCGGCCACCCAGTCCAGTCTCCAGGGGGATGTTGCAGGCTCAAGCTAGTAAGCTCAGCTCCAGGAGGAGTATAGGCCTCCCAGCCCAGTCTCCAGGGAGGTGTTGCAGTCCTAAGCTAGCCAGTTCAACCCCCAGGAGGAGCACAAGCCTCCCAGCCACCTCTCCAGGGGAATGCCACAAGCCCAGCCAACCAACTCGTCCTGGGCACAGGCCCAGACCTGTTAGCCGCACTCGAGGGTGATAGCAGTATTCTTTAAACTTGTTAAAAGTCATTAAACTCATTAAAAGTCCACAATTTACTTAAAACATATAAAGGGATTTCAATAAAAATATCAACTGCAACTTATAAAAAGAGATTTAAATGCAATAAAATCCATTAAAATCCATTAAAATCCATCTTAACTTATAATAATGAACATAAATTGGTTAATATTAACTAAGGTAAAGGTGAAAACATCTCCTTTTTACTCTTGTATGAAATAAGAAAAACAAAAAACTAATAATTAAAAAGAAGACAAAATGAACCTATTCGAGCTCCTAACCACACGTTAGCTAAGTGACTCTTCCATTATTGCTCCAGTTAACAGCGGGTTAAAACCAAGATAAATGCCTCCAGTGCTTACATACCTCTTCTGGTTTCCCCCCCCCCACACACACACACACATTTACAGTGCTTTAATAAGCTCATGTTTCTCTCGGACAGTGAAGCTAGCGAGACACTGTCTGGCGACATGAGCGCTCACGCTGGTGGGATGCTTCTAATCTCCGCGCGGATGATGGTCACGCGCGTTATTTGTGTGGGCACTTGCGGACCGTCATTCCTTCATATTTTTTTCTTAAATTTATATTTCCTCATAGAATGGCGGAAAAAAATTCAAGTGTGGCAGGCTGCCACCCAGAAATGTTTCCAAAGAAACCCTGTGATTGTTTAGAAATTTAACAGTATTCAGGCTCTAGCCAAATAAAGCAATGGAGATTGGTCAGTCTTTTGTAAGCCATTTACGTCATCACGTGCATCACTCACAAACATGTCTCTAGCTCCAAAATTAAACAAGCATTAAAACTACCTAGACGCATTAACAATTAGGTGAAATATGTAAATATTAGTTAGGGATAGATCTGACTTAAAAAGAATTATTACTCTTTTAAAAACTGAATTTAAGCTGCAGTTTCATTGCTGATATTCCAATAAGTACAGATCTTAAACCAGTTCATCTGAAGCATTCAAATTTAGCCTGTACAATGAAGATATTTCACTGTAAAATACATGATGTACTTTATCCAATTAAGAGAAAGCAGATCAGACAAGAAAAAGAGAGACACTGCAAAAGATTTCTGAAACCACTTGAACTCCTGAACATAACTGAAGTCGAACAGAGACGAACAGAAAGAACTCACTTCCTCTCTCTCCTCACTTTATAAATGCCTTGATAGAAGTCTCTGCGGCTTTAGCCTCAGGAGGCAATGAAGTTATTACCATGTGGCAGAGCAGACTTCACCTTCCGTTCTGACAGGGGCAGCATGAGTTTTCCAAAGAGTGTTCTGCAGATGAATACATTTTCACACTGAAAAAAGGTATATTCACCAATATCTTCACCACTAACTTTAATTCATAGCTCAGTCAGTGAGGGCAAGCATCACAGGAACAAGACAAGGTTGATGGCATCTGTGCATCTCTATTTTCTCTCATAGTTGGAAGAACTGTTTTTACTTTTTTTAAGCCAAAAATCCAGGGTTAAATCCTTCCTGTCCTGTTCTAATCCCGCCTGTGCCCAACTCAACAGCATAATGAAGGGCTTCCTCGTCCCTTCACCTCCACGGCTCACTTTATTTCCTTCCCCAACTTCTGCTTCCTTCTGTGACCTACATTCAGCGGTGGTGCTGTGTCTGCACATGTAAGCTCAGCCGTTGCTCCACTGGCTGTATTTGTGTCTCTGCACGTTAGCTCTGAAGTCAGTCACTTCAGTGCCATACTGTACTTACACAAAGAGCAGAATAAATATTACATTACACTGTGCACAAATGTCTTTATTGCACCATCGCTCTGCCTGCCAGCCTCCCCTCAGTATGGAAATGCGACTTAGTACCAGCAGCAGATCAACCAGCTTCTCGCCACTGGCACCTAGCATGTGGAGCTGAGAACACACTGCAGGCGATGCAGACTCATTCCAGCCATCAGACATCCTGCCAGTCACGCCGAGCATTCAGTCGCATGGCAGCATGCATCCAAATGCATGGGGCAGAGATAAGTTTGGGAAATGATAGTATGGCACCAAAAGCTGTGAATGTGTTCAGTAAAACAATGATCTGCATGTTCTAGGTCCTTATGAAAGATAAATACACAGACAGGATCAGAAAAAACAAGAACAGCCAGGTATGTCTAGATGCCTGAAACAACATGCAGGGACTTGCATGCAATGTGGCCAATATGAACTCTCGTCTGCATGTCACTTTCAACACTAAAATCAGTTCTGTTCACTTTTAACTCTGGCATTTTCATACATCATGGACAAACTCATTAGACAGTTAATTAATAGAGAAATAAAATTTACTTGGAAAAAATACAACAGTGCACTCCTCTGGGAAAAAAAATGCATCTGGAGTGGAAATTAAACAAACATTTGCTGGCAACAGTTTTAATACTGGGGTTATAATATTTGACTAATATCATCAAGATCCATTCTTTCCAGCTTCTAAAAAGCAATTTTGGCCATGTGTTTCCCCGCTATGGCAACAAAATAAATAGCTTTTGGGAGCACAGCATAGCTAATCAGAACAAGCGATCGTGACTCAATATATAAATCACACTCTTCTGACAGACTGATTACCTCATTCATCAAGAAGATAAATGTCAGCTTAATCAATAGTAGTGATTAGTTGCAGCACACTAATTCACTTGGTGTCTATTAACAGCCCTAGAGGTCGATAATTGGCTAGGTGATGCAAAAACAATGGGAGCTTTCCAGGCACCACTGAAAATGCTAAATATGACACATATACTTTAAAAAAAAATTAAAAATAATCATAGTAATTTTATGTATTTTAGGGTAGTTCCATTGAAAGGCAACCTCTCTTTTTCAAGGACGCCCTGTTCACACTCACACAGTTAAACATTCACGCCAGGAAGCTGCCCAGTACAACCACAGACTGACCTGTGGCTACTGAGCAGCTCCACTGGAGCAGTTGGGGTTAAGGGCCTTGCTCAAGGGCCCCACAGTTGGGTGGGGCAAACACTGCTATCTATCCCACCTAGATCTAATCTTAGCTCAAGTAGGTTCATTTTGTCTTCTTTTAAAGAGTGTGCTTTAATAAGAACAAAAGGTAAATAGATCTAATCCTGCCGGTTCAGAGAGCGAACCCATGATCCTCCACTCACCAGTCCACGTCTCTAACCATTAGGCTACCACTGCCCAGTAATAATAAGCACCTTTAGCTCTGAAAGGGGCTTTTCAGTTTTTTGTTTGTTTTTTTTTTAAAAAGGCTGATTCTCAGTGTTTTGTGGTAAACAGCACCTGCAAAAAACTTTCTGAATGCTCTTTAGTATCCTGTCTTTTTTTTTTCAATTTATTGTGTTTTTATGGACCTTATTGGCTCATATGTACACAAACATAATAGTGTAATCCCATATCCTTTATCCTGATTATGAGCCGTTGCCTTCAGGGAGATACTATAGAGCAATCAGACACAAAAAGAAACCGCTATAAGCTCTCTTTTGTCCCAACATCAATAGCTCTGTTAAATAAGGAACTTGCTCAGCTGAACAGGACATGAGCCCCATTTTAGCTGCGCTTAATGATTAGGTCGGTTCTTACAAGTATTATTTCTAAGCTTGGTTTTTAGTTTTCTAGGTTTTTATTGTTCAAATTATTTATTGATCTGATGTAATTTTATTGTGGAATATATGATTGATTATTATAACTATTACTATTATTATGGTTAATATTTGTATATAAACATTGCCGATTGTGTGCTGTTTTAAATTGTGACTGAAGGTGAATGCAGCATTATGTAGGACTGTCATCCAAGACAAATTTCCCTTGAGGGACAAAGTTTATTCTGATTCTGATCATCATCATCATTATCATAGCAGTCTGTTGGCGGTGACAGTGACTGCTTCATTTAGGTCTGATCAGATTCCTCTACGCAGCTGTGTTTTTCGCGTTCCACTGCCATGAACTCCTGACCTTGTTAACCTAGGCGACGTCTGAGCCGGTATGAGTTGCTTTCTGACTGACCATTTCATGAAACTGCTTACAAAGTATTTGAGCGTCGCTAGCTTTTGCTGAACTAGCTGCACATTCTTGGCAGATAGAGGTATTATCAGTGGCAAGGACAGGCCAAGACAAACTGACTCCAGTATCTGTTGCAGTGACTGACCAGATGATGGGTTTGTTTATCTCTGCTCTCTGTGTAGTGCATGTCACGATGCACCGATTGGCAAACGTCCACCACAGACCTTGAGACAGATTACTAACTACTAACTAACCTGCACTTATATAGCGCTTTTCTAGTCACAAAGACCACTCAAAGCGCTTTCACTAATACTAACCCTCTATTCTAAGGGCCTATAGGAAACAGATATCTAGGGACAATTTAGAACAGCCAATTAACCTAACATGCATGTCTTTGGATTGTGGGAGGAAACCAGAGCCCCCGGAGTAAACCCACGCAGCACAGGGAGAACATGCAAACTCCACACAGAAAGGTTCCTACCCCTGCCAACCTGGGGATTTGAACCAGGAACCTTCTAGCTGTAAGGCAACAGAGCTCACCACTGCACCACCGTGCTGTGTTTATCTGCCAGGATGTCCAGTCTCACCCCGTGTAACTGGGAGTGGTCCACCACAGACCTGTGACAGATTTGTTTTTAGTTCTGCCAGGATGCCCAGTTTCACCCTCCACGCCCTCGGAAGGGCAGGGTTGTCGGTTGAGTAGCCAACGGCCCAACCCATGAGACAGGTAGTACCGGTCATGGTTATTCAATAGCAAGCAAACCAGTACCTGACCAGACCTGTAAATCATACCGATTCTGATAATAGGTTCAAATACAGTATTCATTTATATACACAACTGATTTATTATTCCTCTACAGTATTGCTGAACTAAATCCAAACCAGACCATCAATGACTGAGAATCTCATTAGGTTTAGGGGGCAATTCCTTTTTCCACATAGGGCCAGGTAGGTTTGGATAGCTTTTTTTCATTATTAAATGAAATCATCATTTAAAAACTGCATTTTATATTTACTTGGGTTATTTTTGACTAATATTAAAAATTTGTTTGATGATCTGAAACATTTACGTGTCACAAATATGTCACACTTGTTGGCTGCAGCAACTGCAGTCTTTTACAACACTGCTGAGGAATTTTGGCCCACTCTTCTTTGCAGAATTGTTTTAATTCAGCCATACTGGAGAGCTTATGCTTGAAGTCAGGAACTGATGGCCGGACATTCTCCTTCAGGATTTTCTGGTAGAGAGCAGAATTCATGGTTCCCTCAATTACAGCAAGTTGTCCAGGTCCTGAAGCAACAAAGCAGCCCCAAATCATCACACTACCACAACCATGTTTGACTGCTGGTATGATGTTCATTTTATGAAACACTGTGTTAGTTTTACACAAGGTAACGGTACACACACCTTCCAAAAAGTTCAACTTTTGTCTAGTCTGTCCATAGAATATTTCCCCAAAACTCTTGGGGATCATTAAAATGGCTTTTTTTTTTGCAAAAGTGAGATAAGCCTTTATGTTATTTTTGGTCAGCAGTGGTTTTCATCTTGGAACTCTCCCATGGATGTCATTTTTGCCCAGTCTCTTTCTTATTGTTGAATCATGGACCAGTGTCCAAACTAAGGCAAGTGAGGCCTGCAGTTCTTTAGATGTTGTTCTGGGTTTTTGTTTCTCATTTTTTCTTGAATTTTTTTAGATCGTGGCATGATGTGTTGCTCTTTGAAATCTTGTAGCCTACTTCAGTTTGACAGACAGGTTCTATTTAAGTGATTTCTTGATTCAACAGGACTGGCAGTAATCAGGCCTGGGTGTGGCTTGTGAAATTTAACTCAGCTTTTAAATAAAATGTGGTTAATCAGGGTTAATTCATGATGTAACAAGGGAGGCAATTACATTTTCACAAAGGTAGGTTTGGACAGCTTTTATCGCTTAATGAATGAAATCATCATTGAAAAACTGTATTGTGTATTTACTCTGGTTATCTTTGTCTAATATTAAAATTTGTTTGATGAGCTGTGTCATAGTCTGGGCATGGTCTTAGGATCATGCCCATGCTTTATGTTCATTTTTGTTCTCTACATTTTTCCATTTTGGTTTATAATTATTTACATTAACTGTGTTCCCCCGGATCCTCTGTCATTGTCTTCTGTGTTTCCCCGGTCCGTTGTGTCATTCCATGCTTGTCTTTATTATCATTATTGTGGTCTTTGCATTTCCCTGCACTTGTTTTCGTTCTTTGTGTGATTCTGGGTCGTGTGTATATGTTTACCTGTTGTTCCCAGCTCCTCATGTTTTCTGTACCTCTAGCCACTGTCCTCATGTGTGCTCCTGTTTAGCCCCTGATTAGTCCCCAGCTGTCTCACATTTGTAATTATCTGTTACCTTATATACAGGGCTGTCGCAATAACCGCAATTATGTAATACCGCGCTATGGACAAGCCTACCGCAGAGGATAACGAGCAACCGCAACAACCGCGGTGTTCACTTTTTTTGTGTGTGTGGCTAAATCTCGTTGTTCACTTATGTGACTATATTGATTAGTAAATAAGTTGTTAAATTTTAAGTTTATTTTTATTGCCAACAGCATGTTTCCACCCGGTACTGTAGAAGCTTCCATAGCACCGGGTGCTGGCGATGTCAGCACCATGTGGGGCACTCTCTCCAGATGGACTCCAGCAGGCAGTTAGTGGTGGAAGCATTTGGACTCTTTGTTAAATACAGCCATGACAGTGAACACTGAAAGAGCACAAAGCGTGTCATTTCCTTCTGAGCGGAGTGTTTATAATCGAGCTCCAAGAGTGAAACAACTACTGCATAGTGCATTGCTTGTTTGAACGTGATTTTTTTGGACAGAGGCAAAAATCCAAAAATCACAGAGACAACAGCCATGCAGGGCTGTAGGGAGGCTATCCTGTTTAAATAAGCTGAATGTTGCTGCAGTCTCCAATCCACACACGCCGTAGTTGAAATGCTGGGGTTCCCGTCACTGCTTTATGAAAATGATTGTTTTTTGGGTTTTTTTGTTCAGTTGTGCGGAAGGAAGCTTGGGATCAGACCACCAAGGTCTCCGCCTTTGACCGCCACCTGATCCACATAGCACCAGACCCCCATGATCCCTCCTGCGGGTGGTGAGCCCACTGGAGGGCAAGTCCGAGTTCATGGTCCTCAGCCGGAAAAAGGTGGATTGTCCTCTCTGGGTTGGGGGGGACAGGCTCTTGCCCCAAGTGGAGGAGTTTAAGTATCTTGGGGTCTTATTCATGAGTGAGGGGAGAATGGAGCGAAAGATTGACAGACGGATCGGAGCAGCATCTGCAGTGATGCAGACTTTGTACTGGTCTGTTGTGGTGAAGAGGGAGCTGAGCTCTAAGGCAAAGCTGTCGATTTACCAGTCAATCTACGTTCCTACCCTCACCTATGGTCACGAGCTTTGGGTAATGACCAAAAGAACGAGATTGCGGATATAAGCAGCTGAAATGAGCTTTCTTCGTAGGATCGCTGGACTCACCCTCAGAGATAGGGTGAGAAGCTCAGTCATCCGGGAGAGGCTCAGAGTAGAACCACTGCTCCCCCACATTGAAAGGAACCAGTTGAGGTGGTATGGGCATCTGATCGGGATGCCTCCTGGACGCTTCCCTCTTGAGGTGTTTCAGGCATGTCCCTCTGGGAGGAGACCCCGGTCTCGCTGGAGAGACTACGTCTCCCAGCTGGTCTGGGAATGCCTTGGTATCCTCTCTGAAGAGCTGGAGCAGGTGGCTGGGGAGAGGGAAGTCTGGGCTTCTCTGCTTGAACTGCTGCCTCTGCGACCCGGACCTCCGGAAAAGTGGTAGAAGATGGATGGATGGATGGATACTTGCCAGTACTGTGGGGCAGGGGTTAACACTGTTTCCCCACACCTAGAAGGTTCCTGGTTCGACTTCCCAGGCTAGACCTTTTCTGTGTAGAGTTTCTATGTTCTCCCTGTGCTGTGTGGGTTTACTCTGGTTTCCTCTCATAATCCAAAGGCATGCATATTAGGTTAACTGGAAATCAGAAATGGCTCTAGGTATCTGATGCTGATAAGCCTGTAGATAGGTAATGTAGTTACTAGTTCAGCGCTATGAGCAGCCTTTGAAATCAGCGAAAGCACTATGTGAATACAAGTCATCATCCCTTAAAATATTCCAAAAAACATTTCAAATCAATCAAAGCTTCATTTATATAGCACTTTTCATACAAAAAGATGCAACACAAAGTGCTTCACACAATGAAATAAAACAATTAACCCCTCCACACACACAGAGAGACAGAGAGAGAGAGAGTTTTAAAAAATGCCTTTATTGCACAATTGAGAGAGAGAGAGAGAGAGAGAGAGAGAGAGAGAGAGAGAGAGAGAGAGAGAGAGAAAGCGAGAGAGAGAGAGAGAGAGAGTTTAAAAAAATCCCTTTATTGCACAATTCAAAAATGTAAGATCGCCAATATCATTCCACCAAGTGTCTCACATTTCAAAAGTGCAAACATAACTCATCCCCCTCTCCCACGGAACACAAAATATTCCCTACAGTCCATCTATTGGTGAATACCTCCAAATTGTCCACCATTTTATAGTAAGAGTACTCCACCTGGAGTCTGACTTTTAACAAGGCCTTGAAAACAAACACAGGATCCACATTGCCAGTGTTAGTAGTCCGATTTTTCCTTGTCAGCCAGATGGCAAGTTTAGCAGTACCAGATAGGAAGTTCATCAAAGTGTGCACAGACTTCTTTGCCACTTTATACTTTGGCCCGTAAATAAACAAACCAAAAGAGAAACATTCACCCAAATCCTGAAACCACACTTTCAGAAGATCAAAAAAGCCAGATAAACGAAAACATTCAACAAACAAATGCTCCAGGGTCTCAACTTGGGAACAAAACAAACATTCCTCCCCCACATTCGGATCCAGGTGTGCTCTGTATTTATTCATAGCTATTGCTCCATGAACAATCCTCCACTGGAGATCTGCCGTCCGTTTCTCAATAGGGAGCTTGTACATGGACCGTCAGCTGCCTTTCGGGGAGAATACCGGCCCCAAAAACCCCGCCCACTTTGACTCTTTCACGTCCGTAAGAGAGCACAGATTCAGAACTTTCACACAGATGTGATACACCGTCTTCGTCCCCACAAACTGGAACTTGCCCAGACGAGGATTTCTGAAGGACAGCAGGTGATCCTCTCCCCCCTGCCACTCTCCCACAGCTGTACTTATGGAAAGGGCAGGAAAGTTGGACACAGTGCCCTCATCCTATTGAGTGGAAAGAGTCCGGTTTTCCGCAAATGCTCTAAGCGGTCGTGGCAGGGCAGCACACACTTCCTTCACCACCCTATGCACCAGTCTGACAGATGTAATGTTGGCACTCCGCCGCAGCGTTTCTATCGACGTGGTTGACATCTCCATAAGATGACCAAGCTTGGTACAGCGTGCCTCTCTTAAACAAGTTCGCAGACTAACAGATTGCAGCACTTGAGTGTCCATGAATTGATTGAAAAACAGTGGTTCCTCGAACAGCCACATGCCTGGTGTCTCCTCAGGAATGCGGGCTATGGTGAAGACTTGCCATGCATGTAAGACAGATGTGTAAAAAGCAGAAAGTCCAGTAAGGTCCACCTCCCCGGACTTCATGAGGAAAAGCTGCTTATCATAGCCCAAGCGGCCAACTCTCCTCAGGAGCAGTTTTGTAGTGTCCATCCAGCAGGAGCCACATCCGTAAAGGAGCTGTTGTGCAGTCTGAAGCCTAAAACAGGCGATCTTGGACTGTATGTCCACCAAGCCCTGTCCTCCCTCGGCAACAGGCAGGTAGAGAACAGCCGCACGGACCCAATGTCGACCAGACCAAAAGAAATCCATGATGATCTTCTGAACCTCCTCAACCAGGCTCCTGGGCGGTGTCAAAGCAATAAGCCTATGCCAAAGAGCCGAAGCGACCAGATTATTGGCGACCAGAACCCTTCCCCCTATATGACAGCTGTGGTAGCAACCATTTCCATTTAGAAAAGCGAACACACACCTTCTCCTTAATTCCCTCCCAGTTCTTGCGTTCAAAGTCCTCAGAACCCAAAAATACCCCCAACACTTTGAGACCGGCTTTCCCCCACAGAAGACCTCCAGGAAGCTGAGGAATGTCCTGATGTGACCACTGGCCCACCAATAGACCCTCACTCTTGGCCCAGTTTACCCGTGCAGAAGATGCTTTCTCATAAATAGATAAAGTGTCCACCAGACGCTGCACATCCCTGTGGGATGTGATGAAAATGTTGACGTCATTCACATAAGCAGACAAGACGATTGGATGACAACTGCTGGAGGGCCCCGGCAGGATCAAACCACCCAGCTGAGTGCGCAACCTGCACAGCAAAGGCTCAATAGCCAAGCTATACAGTTGACCTGAGATTGGACAACCCTGCCTTATTCCCCGACATACAGGGATTGGCTGACTCAGCCCTGCCCCCATCTTTACCAAATACTCAGCTCCAGTATATAGCAGATTGACCCACCTCAAAAACATATTGCCAAAACCAAACCCCTTCAGTGTGGAAAACAAATAAGAATGGTCCACCCCATCAAAAGCCTTTTCTTAGTCCAAAGACATAATACCGAACTCTAAATCATAGCATTTACTGAGATGAAGAACGTCACGTACGAGAAAAATATTGTCCATAATGGTTCGGTCAGGAATACAATATGTTTGATCTCTATCTATGATGAAACCCAATACATTTTTCAGTCTATTCGACAGGGCTTTGGAAAGCGCCTTGTAGTCCGTGCAAAGAAGAGCCACAGGCCTCCAGTTTTTAAGCAAGGCCAAGTCCCCTTCCTTAGGCAGCAGAGATAGTACCGCACGCCGGCAGGAGACAGGTAAAGTTGCATTTCTGTAACAGGCAATTAGAACGTCATAAAAGTCTGATCCAATAATATCCCAAAAGTGCTTAAAAAAGTCAGAAGAAAGACCGTCAATTCCAGGTGCACGTCCCAGAGCCATTTGATTAACTGCTACAGTTAACTCATCCAAAGTCAGTTCACAGTCCAGAGCAGCCCTGTCATCTGGGCTGAGCATGGGAAGACTTTCAAAGAGTTGGTTTTGAGATTCTATGCAACATGGTTCTGCACCAAACAGGGCCCCGTAAAAATCCACTGCATGGCACCGCATCTCAGATGGATTTGTAGTCATTTGACCATCTGGGAGTTTTTAAGCAAGTCATCAACTTCTTTTTTGCAGCAGACTTCTCCAGATTGAAGAAAAAAGATGTTGGGGCATCCATGTCCTGCAGGCGAGTAAACCGTGACCTAACAAGTGCCCCCTTCACTCTTTCCTGCAGGAAAGAGCTCAGGGCTGATCTCTTCTCCTGCAACAAAGGACCTGCGGTAGAAACCTGGTCCCTAACCAAACTGGCCTCCAGCCTCTTGACAGTGTCCTCAAGTTCACTGACTTTGGTTTTGACGATGGCAGTCGAGTTCGCAGTATACTGTTGACAAAAAATGCGAATCTGCACCTTGCCAACCTCCCACCACTTTTCCAGGGAGCTAAAACGAGGCTTTGTGGTCCTCCACTGTTCCCAGAAACACACAAAATATTGACAAAAGGTGATGTCCTGAAGGAGCTTGTTATTGAAGTGCCAATAAGATTTATTTCTTTCCCCTGGTGAGCTAATTAACACCACAGAAGCCAGATGATGATCTGTAAAACCGACGGGACTTATGTTACTGTGGAGGATTCCCGGGCCAAAGGTTTGAGAAACATATATTCTCTCTAATCTAGCAGCACTGGCCATATCATCTGTGACTCTGACCCAGGTATACTGTCTAGTGTTTGCATGTTTAACTCTCCATGTATCCAAGAGGTCGAACTGTACAGTGATATTTTTTAAAACTTGAGAAGACTGCAGATGAGGTTCTGCATTAGTGCGATCCAGAGTGAAGTCCAAGGTGCAGTTGAAATCACCAGCAACAATAAGTTGGTCTTGGTGATAGCTCTGCAATTCATTTGTCAGTGTATTGAAAAAGGCAACCCTTTCAGAACTCTGATTTGGAGCATAAACGTTGACCAAACAAAACACGGAATTCCCTATTTCGGCCCTAACAAGGAGCAGCCTGCCCTTCACTACCTCCACCACAGATAAAACTGTTGCATTTGCAGATTCCCCAAACAAAATGGCTACTTCTGCACTAAAATTTGTACCATGACTGAGTGAAAAAGGGCCCTTCCACCACAAGCCCCAGTCCACTTCATCTGCTGAAGTGGTACGAGTTTCTTGCAAAAACAAAATGTTAAGATTTTTTTGTCTGAACAGGTCACTAATTAATCCCCTCTTATGATTGGCCCTCCCACCATTGATGTTTAAGGATCCTAATTGTATGGTTTGCATAGAGAGATGGATATAAGGAACAGCGTGCTGTGCCCATGTAAGTTATTCCATCTGTCAGGCGTGCTTGACCTTTTGTCCTCCTGCTGATTTACGCAGGGCTGTTAGGTGCTTTTTAAGGCGAAAACGTTTTCCTTCATCCAGGTCAGGACCAACCTGCCTTTTTAGCACATTAACAGACCTAATAAATTTATCAGCATCACTGAAGTAATCAGTGACTTTAACGGCTCTGTTATAGGTTTCATCCAGAAAAACATTTATTTCCTCCAGTGAATACAAGCTCGTGTTTCTACTGCATGCTGCCCCAATAGACACAGTGTCAGATTCAGAATCCATTTCCTCGTCAGCACAACGTGGCTGACTGTTGGATTCAGCTGGCCCAGCTGATTCATCATGAGCTACATTTTCCTGAACGCCACCTACAACAGCTGACTGGCATTGTTCCGGTGGCTGCTCTGAAACGGTAGCAGCCACCGGAACCACAGCCGCTGATGTCACAAGCTCTTTCTCACAGCTAGATTGTGACGCACCATCAGTGACAGTTTGGGCGTCATCGCCAGCGACGCTCGCAACCATAAGCTGGGCTGCGAGCGCTACAGCCGGGCTGTCCACAGACACAGCAGCAGGTTCCGGAGCAGGATCGGCGGAAGGCCCCGCAACAGCAGCAGGTTGCAGAGCAGGACCGGTGAAAGGCCCCACAACGGCGTCCGCAGTAGCTTGTGCGGACAAGCGAAGCGATTATGGCCCACGTCTCCACATTCAAAACACTTCATCTGTCCTGAGCTCGCATACACCATGTAGGACCCGTCCCCATGTTTGACCCGGAAGGACACTTGTAGTGTTTGGGTGGGCGAGTCCAAAAACATGAACACCTGTCGCCTGAGTGATTTTACATGTTTCAAGTTGGCATCCCTGCATCCCAAACCCACAGTTCTAAACGGGCCCGCAAACTTCCCAAACCTGCGGAGCTCCGTGGCCAACTGCTCGTCAGTGATGAAAGGAGGAACATCTGAGATGGTGATATGCGTTGATGGGACAGATAAGGGGGACACCTGTACATACGTATCCCCGATAACAACACCGCTTCCAACCAGACTGTGGACATCCTCCTCCCCAGCCAGAAACACAACTACAGCTTTATTTATTCGGGACGCAAAGCAGATCGCATCATATCCCACCTTCTCACCCACCGCAAGAAGGACCTCCTCCACAGTAACGCTGCTGTCTGGGGAAACAATCCTCACTCCCTCCCGGATAGACGGAGGTGGCATCTCAAAGGTCGCCATCCTCCAGCCAAAAAAACAAAAACTGAATATGCGGCCAGTAATAAAACACAGAAAAAAAGTCCAAACAAAACACGGAGTTCCCCATTTCGGCCCTCCTCCCTCGGCACCCGGAAACAGAGAGAGAGAGATTTTTGATTTTTCAACACACCTTTATTGTCACAAATTCAACAGAAAAACACAACAACTAAAACAACTAAAAGAAGCAATGGAAAAGAAAAATGACTCACTGACAAGAAATCAAAGACACAAGTAACCAACCCAGGAAAACTAAAACAAAAAACTTGCTTCTTACATCAGGATTATACCATAGGTAATTTCCCCCTCCTTAACACAACACAGGATGTGCTTAAAGCACCACATAGCCTCAAAGGTTTCAACATTTTGCATCAGATGATAGTAATTGTAATCAATCATTATTCGAGCCTTAATCATGCCAACCAGCATGTCTTTTACATTACAATCCAGTATTTGTTCAATTTTTCTTTTCCTACTAACATAGATAGCCATTTTAGCCTGACCCAGGATGAAATTTAAAAGTTCACTCTTTTTCTTAGTTCTCTGCCTATATGGAAAACCCAAGATAAAAATCTGCAGGGAAAAGACTTCTCCAAACAGATAAAACAGCTTCCCCAAAAAAACAAACAACAAATGCAGTCTGTTACAGTCCAGAAAACAATGAAACACAGTCTCTTTCTGAGGACAAAAAGGACAAACCTCAACAACATTTGGGTTTAAAATGGAGATAAAAGCATTTACAGCCACAGCACCATGTAAAACTCGCCACTGTAGGTCTCCAACCTTCTTAGTTAATGGTGGTTTATAGAGTGCTCTCCAGGCAGGCCTCACCTCTGAACCCAAACCCAAGTGTTTCCTCCATGGTGTATCAGCTCGACCTTTTAACTTGTTTACATTTAAAACTTTCACCAAAAGTCCATACATTTTTTTACCAGGGAAGTCACAAATGTTAATGTGCTCAGAGTTTAAAAACACACCAGTGCCATCTTTAAAATCAGGAGATAAAACACTAAAAGGAAAAGGCTCATCAGAAGTTCGCACAGAGTTTTTGCAGTGTAAAACAATAGCAGAGTGTTCTTCTGCAGACAGGCAGTCTCTCCAATCTTTCAGCAAATTCATTATAGTTCTGACTGAAGAAACACCAAGAGCAGAGCACAGGGCAACAGCATTGTCCAAGTTAGGACCACATAAATTCACCAAATGTCCCAGCATTGTGACCTTTGCAGAAATGAACTTTTTTAAAACAGAAGGTCCTAAAGCATTGCCCACATCAAAACGGGTCCCGAACACAAGTGGTTCCTTTAAAAGCCAGAAAGGTGACAAGGAAGCCTGGGGAGAGTTCTTTTTAAAAAGTCCCCAGATTTTAAAAGCACTTTGGTAAAACTGGGGAAGTTCTTGGAGTTTTGGGCTCCTTAAGTCCATTAAAAACAGCGACTCCTCTAGTCCAAGCCCTCCACAGCGAGCCAGGACAGCCCTGGCAATAGGTCTCCACACAAGGTCGAGGGGGCCACTCAGCAGTCGCTGAATGAACTGCAGGCGGAAGACAGCCCCCCTGCTGGCCAGATGGATGAGCCCTTGACCACCTTCTTCCCTCGGTAAAAACAGGATGCTCTGTGGAACCCAGTGAAGACGGTCCCAGAAAAAGTCCACGACTACAGACTGCACTCTGGCCAGCAAATTGGGTGGAGGGTCCAGACAAGACAGTCGATGCCACAGCATCGAAGCAATCAAATTGTTGATGATTAAAACACGACCTCTGAAGGACAAGTTTGGCAGAATCCATTTCCATTTTTTCAGTCTTCCTTCAACTTTTTCTAAAAAACACTCCCAATTTTTCCCAGTAAAAGTCTGATTTCCTAAGAACACACCAAGATATTTAAAACCACCTTGTGTCCACGAGAGGCCACCAGGTAGGGCAATTTTCTGTGGTCTCCCCCCCACCACAACAGCTTCACTCTTACCCCAATTCACTCTCGCTGAGGAGCACTCACCAAAAAGATTGACAGTTCTTAAAAGGTAGTCTACATCATTTTGATTTCTTGTAAAAACAACAACGTCATCAGCATAGGCAGACACTTTAAAAACAGAGTCAGAGTTGGGGACTTTAAAACCAGTGAGGCCTTGCCTTAGTTTACAAAGAAGGGGCTCAATGGCAAGAGAGTACAGCATACCTGAGAGGGGGCAGCCCTGTCGGACACCCCTCTCAACTTTGAAAGGAGCACTCAAACCACCATTAATATTAAGAATACTCTCAATGTCTCCATACAAAGCCTGGATCTTGGCGATGAACCCTGAGCTGAAACCAAAGGCCTCTAATGTCTGCCAAAGGTATGAATGTTCAACTCGGTCAAACGCCTTTTCTTGGTCTATTGAAATAAGACCAAGTTCTTTGACCAATGAGCTGGAGAGGTCCAAAACATCACGAATTAAAAAAATGTTGTCTGTAACCAACCTACCAGGTACACAGTAGGTCTGGTCTACATGTATGACCTGCTCCATCGCCTTCCTCAGTCTGGTAGCCAACACTTTGGAGAGAATTTTGTAGTCAGTACAGAGGAGGGCCACCGGACGCCAGTTTTTAATGTCTTTCAAGTCGCCTTTCTTTGGAAGGAGGGTGAGGACTGCTCTCCTACAACTTAGGGGCAGGTGACCCTTCCGCAGACTGTCAGACAGTACTTCCAGTAAGTCCTCACAGATCTCAGACCAGAACGCCTTGTAGAACTCCGATGGTAGACCATCTATCCCTGGGGCTTTTCCACACTGAAGAGACTGGACAGCCACTGCTATTTCTTGCAGAGTGATCCCACTCTCCAGCTCCGCATTCATGCTAGCCATCACCTTTGGCAAGTCCGTCAAAAAATGACTCAGTGCATGTGGATTCTCAACAAATTCTTTCTTAAAGAGATCCTTGTAGAAAGCAGCTGCAAAGCGACGGATCTCCGCAGACTCATGGATCGGCCGCCCGTCCTCGGAGCTAAGAGAGTGGATCATCCTCCTCTGACCATTCTTCCTCTCCAGACCAAAGAAAAAATGAGATGGAGCATCCATCAGTGCGATGTTCTGGAACCTACTGCGTACCACAGCGCCCCTGGCAGCCACACCTAGTAGGTCAGTTAAAACAGACTTTTTGCCATTGAGGGCCTCAAAATGTCCCCTTTCTCCTGTGGAGCCTGCCAAAGACTGCAGCTCCACTACTTCTCTCTCCAGGTCCCTGACAGACCTGGCCAAGTCTCCAGAGACATTGCAAGTATACTGTAGGCACAGATTCTTTATTTGGCTCTTCCCTACATCCCACCACTGCTGCAAAGAACTAAAATTTGATTTTGTTAATTTAAAATTACTCCAAAAAAACATAAAAGCAGTTTTAAAACTGTTATCCGATAAAAGTGACGTGTTAAAATGCCAGTATGCACTACAGCACTTTATATTTTTGATAAAAACACAACACTGAACCAGGGAATGATCTGTGAAGCCAACAGGGACTATAAAAGCACTTTTAAAAATGCTAAAATGGTGCTTAAAACTGTAAACCCTATCCAGTCTAGCTAAGGACAGAATATTGTCCTTTCTATGGCTCCATGTGTACTGTCTAGCCTTGCCATGAAAATTTCTCCACACATCACACAGATCATGAGCTTCTATGAGACCTTTTAAAACTCTCTTGGATGCAGCATGTGGCTCTGGGTGATTCCTATCCATAAGAGGATTTTCTGTACAATTAAAATCACCTCCCACAAATAAAAAGTCATCATTACTGCAATTTTTGATTGTGTCATCTAAAATATTTAAAAAGGCCAATCTTTCTGTGCCTACGGTTGGAGCATACACATTTATAAAAACAACTTTCACATTCTCAAAAACAGCTCGAACTTTTAAAATGTGGCCTGCAATTATCTCATCAATGTCATAAGAAAGTGGAATAAAATCTCGAGAAAATAAAATACCCACTCCACCACTGTTGCTGCTTTTATGACTAAGAAAAATTTCCCCTCGAAATTCCCTCCTCCAGTCAGCAGCATTGTCCTCAGAACTATGAGTCTCCTGAACAAACAGAACATTAATTTTCTTGCATTCTGCAAGAGTAAAAACACACGCTCGCTTGGACATTTCTCTTGCTCCATTGATGTTGAGTGTGCCAAAATTAAAACTACACATGTGTATAAGAGGGCAAAACCAATACAAAAACAGAAAAGAAAGAATGAGCGATAAAAGACTAATCATCCTGGGCAATTTGGTTCTTAACTTTTAGTACAAGCTTTTTTAGTCTGTAGATCTCCTGATCAGTGAAACTTTCCTGCTCAAGCTCTCCCCTATTTTTCATGTAGACCCGAGTAGAGTCAACAAAGCGTTTTAGATCGGGGAAGAAATTTTCAACTTTAACCATTCTGGATCCCTTAGTGTCCTGCAAAAACTTCTGTATTTTTGTGAAGGGGTAACCGCCTCCACTGGCCACATCATCACTGCTTTCACCATCACTCTCTATCTCAGACCCAGCATAAGAATCTGGCTGAGATAGAGAAACCTCAGAACTGTCTTTGACAACCCTTTTTACTTTGCTCCTCTGCTGTTTGGTTTCCAAATTCTTCCGCTTGATGGAGATTTTACATAACTCTTCATCTAATTCAATGTCATCCTCATCCTCCAACACTGACTCAGCCACCCTGGTAGCTGTCTCTTCCTGCTTCTCGCTCACCCTGTGCTGTGCTTTTATATTCATTTTTCTAGTCCCACCATCTACCTGGGCCTCATTTGGCTCATCTGTATGATCGTCAGCGTGATCCCTCTCGGTAATCTCACCCTTGTCCGCAATGTTGGTCTGTGCAGCAGCCCCGCGATGTGCTTTAACTTTTGCTGCTGTTTCATTTATGATCGACAGGCTGGCTGCGGCGGGCGGCTAAGCCGCCCCGCCGCCAGACAGCCTCGCAGCCTCGGCCGAAGCACCGCCGCCAGACGGCCCCGCGGCTCCGGCCGAAACGCCCGACGGCGCAGCAGCGCCATCAGCCTCAGAGGGCGGCGAAGCCGCTCCGTCACCAGACGGCCCCGAGGCCGCACTAGCGGCCTCCCCCGAGTGATCACCCCCCACTCCCTGAGGGCATGATCGAATCAAGTGTCCCTCCATTCCGCAGCCGAAACACTTCATATTATCGGAGGTGACGTGGATGGTGTAATCAAAGCCGTCAATCCGGTATTTAAATACGAGGTTGAGGCTTTCCTCGCTATTCTTTAAAATCATGAGCACCTGTCGCCTAAAAGACATGACATGCTTTAAACGTGGGGACTTACAACCGAGAGGGATGTGCTTAATCGGGGACAAAAGCTGCCCGTGTCTCGACAGCTCCTTCTCCAACAGCTCATTCTTTAAAAATGGTGGGACATTTGAGATCGTAATTCTCTTCGCGGGATTCACCAGAGACAGAACAGGAACCAGTGTGTCTTTAATCACAACCCCGCTCTCCACTACCTGGTTAACTTTTTCAACACTATCGAGGAAAATCACCACGGCACTATTCACTCTCGAAGCTGATCTAATGCTTTCATAACCGACCAGCTCCCCCACAGCCAGACTACATTCCTCCACTGAGCAGCTGACAGCCGGAGTCAGTTTGACAGCATGCCGGCGTGTCAGCTTCTCAAACCCGGAGCCTCGCTCCAAAACCATGCTGACCAGCAGAGCTGGCAGCAGAAACCCCCCTCCCAGAACGCCTACCCCACCCCAGCTACAGAAAACAACAAAAATTAAGATTATTTAGCAGAAAAAAAAACCCTTAAACACAAAAAGATAGAGAAAAGTTTGAGATAAATCACTCACGCTGTCACACGCTCTCAGCTCGCACTCACGACCACGCCCACTCAGAGAGAGAGAGAGAGAGAGAGAGAGAGAGAGAGAGAGAGAGAGAGAGAGAGAGAGAGATTTTTTGACTTTTAAAAAAAGGCTTTATTGCACATTTCAAAATTGCAGAAAGACCAATATCAGGTGTCCAAGTGTGTCACATCTCAAAAGTGCAAACATAACTCATCCTCCTGACCCACTGAACACAAAACATTCCCTACAGCCCATCTATTGATGAACGCCTCCAGATTGTCTACCATTTGATAGTAACAGAACTCTACCCGGAGTCTGACTGTCAATAAGACCTTGAAAGCGGACACAGGATCCACATTGCCAGCATTGCTTGCCCGATTTTTCCTCGTCAGCCAGATGGCAAGCTTAGCAGTCCCAGATAGGAAGTTCATCAAAGTGTGGGAGAAAGAGAGAGAGAGAGACTTTCGTCAGTGTAAAAGTTTTGGCTGGCCACTGAGGACCCACGTGTGGAAGCACCATCACTGGGGAGCCATCACCAGCAGGGAAAGTGCCAAGTCCATGGCTACAGGAATACCACCTCTGAGACCGCCCAAGTACAGTCCGAGGGGTCGACTCTGCAGGTGTGGTACCGCAGTGTACGATCCCCTCAGCCGGGCAGACCAGGGCGATCACAGGCCAATCACAGGTCAGTGCCTTGCAGCCAGAAAACAGGCACAATTCCCTGTGGGAGGGATCCCTATGAGGAAATGCTGGAGCCTGGACAGGGTGATTAAAAAAAAAAAAAACCAGTCACTGATAAATAAGAAAATAATTTGCTGATGAAAAAAACTAGGCAGTTAAGATGACTAGAAGAATAGAACATTTAACTACAGTCAGACATATGTAGTTTATTCGTAAGTATTAATAAGATGAGATAAGCCTTTATTAGTCCCACAATGGGGAAATTCCAGGATTGCAACAGCACAGGGATAGCAACACTCAGAGCAATAATTTAGAAGATAAGAAAATAAGAGCAGTGAATATACATATATACACATAAATATATAAATATATATACACAGTGCGGAGCATTGTAGCTAGATAGAATAAACAGCATAACAGTCTATTTAGTTACCCCACATAGTATGAATATGTACCTATACATACTGTCACCCTCCGTAGCGATTGATATTGTCCTAGTTGTATACTGGAGGGGACCATTTTGTGTAGGTCTGTTGCATCTTTTGCATTCAATACTATTAGATCGTAACATTTTTTTTGCTATCTCTGCGAGCAGCCGTGTTTAGGTTATAAAGTCTGACAGCCGTAGGTAGGAAGGACCTGCGAAACCTCTCGGTCGCGCACTTAGGATGATGTAGCCTATTGCCAAATGAGCTCCTCAGTGCGTTCAGTATGTCCTGCATAGGGTGGGACTCGGAATCCATAATAATTCACAGTAAGATAAGAAATTATGAAATAAAATAGATTTTAAATCATAAATTAAGACAATTAAAATAGGAAACTAATCAAAAGCTAGGTTAAAATAGTAGATCTTGAGCCTGCTTTTAAAAACACAAACATTCTCGGCAGCCCTGATGTTCTGTGGCAGGCTGTTCCACAGACATGGGCTGTAGTAACTAAAAGCCACCTCACTATGGGTGTGAGTTTTGACAGTAGGAATAATTAAAAGGCCAGTGCCAGAGGACCTCAGGGACCTTGGGGATCATATGTTAAAAGCATTTCTGATGAATAAGAAGGCCCAAGACCATGCAGACATTTATAAACCAGTAAAACAACCTTAAAATCGATCCTGAAGGACACGAGGAGCTAGTGCAGTGATTTTAAAACTGGTGTGATATGAGCCTGCCGTCTGGTCTTCATCAGAACACATGCAAGTTGAGTTCTGTAATGACTACAGATTTGAAACTGTCTTTTTGGGAGAGTGAGTGAGTGTTCTTGTTTAGTGCCATGTCAGCATCTATGGCTATTTCATGGCAAAAATAGAACTAATAAGAAAATGGAGTTAAAAATTATGTAGAGATGGGATGATAAATGGAAGAATAAATAAATAGAGCGAGATAGATAGGTACAGTAGATACAATAAAATAGAAAAATTAAATAAGATGCTTCAGATGCACATGTGCTAAAAACCCTAAAATTTTCTTTGGTGGTGCCTTATTAAAAATATCCTTCAGTGACTTTTGAGTATAAAAACGTTGTCTTGTTGTCATGAGAGCGGGACAGTCAAGTAAAATGTGCCTTACTGATAAAAAAAAACCTCCACAAAACTGACAAGACGGTGTGGCTTCACCTTTTAATAAAAAGCTGTGCGTAAAGCCTAGAGTGGCCAATACAGCATCTAGTGTACACTACCTTATCATGTCGGTTTTGAAAGTGATGCAAGTGTATGGCTTATGGCAGGTTTAATATCATGCAGTTTATTTGCAGTACAAGTGTCCCATTCAGTCTGCCACTTCTTTAAAATATAGGAGGCTATTAGAGGCCTGAGGTCTGAGGCTGGGATCTGCCATTGAGTGACTTCTTGGGTAAGGGCTCTCTTGGCAGCATTGTCTGCCTGCTCATTACCTGACAGGCCAACATGGCTGGGGATCCAACAGAAGAGGATATTAAAATTATGTTTCTGTAAAAAATGTAATTTCTCTAAAATCCAGATAATAAGGGGATGATCAGTCTTTAAAAACCCAAGCGCCTGAAGACAGGATCTGGAGTCAGTAAAAATTAAGGAGCTCTGTTGTTTGGTTCTCTCACTGTGTTCCAATGCTAGAAGCAAAGCACAAGCCTCTGCTGTAAAAATTGAACATTGTTTGGGAATCCACAAACCATGCTGATCGTGCCCGGTGACAATTGCAGCAGAGACTGAGCCATCTACTTTAGATCCATCTGAGTATATGGAAATATGGCGAGGAAAATGGCATTTTATGTCTAAGATCTGCTGCTGGTACACATTTGGGTAAGTGTCTTTCTTTTTGTTTTGGCTCAGATCCAGAATAATATTGGGTTTCCTCAAACTACATGGAGGAATGGGACAAAACTGTGTCTGTGTTATGTTGCTCATATCAGGGTTTAACTTAACCAGGTGAGGTTCTATACGGAGTCCAAAAGGAGTGATGCTCTTACGTTTTTATACAATTATACCTTATATACTGCTCAAAAAAATAAAGGGAACACTTTGAAAACACATCAGATTTTAATGGGAAAAAATAAACTGGATATCGAAATTGTGGCAGGCTAGTCCAGCTTACTCAGATTAAAGGAACACTTTTTAACACTTTTTTCGCCATCACCCAGAGGTGAAAGAAGTGGAAAAAGTTGTAAGTCCTCCTGCTAAACAACACACACTGCACCACTTTAACAAGCTCCCAGCAAATTCTGAACAGGCAAAATAATCATGAAAACTTGTAACACTTTATTTTGTTTTATAACTTTAATTTATTTTTGAAGTCTCTGAAGAATTTAGAGGCTTAAATTTATATTTGTGCAGCTTTAAAATTAATGTTACTTACCTTACGCATTAATTGCATTCAGTTCTTATTGAATTTGTTCATTGCATTAAGTTACTGTACAGGTAACTGTACACTGACTGCTCACAGTCAGGTAACATTACTATTTAAATGGATGTTCAAAGTACTTGTGATAGAACTTAATTTTGTTTTTTAATGAATAGCCTATATTTCTAGAATGCTGGAGGGCAACCAAACCTACACTCTGCACAAAAGCTGTTAGGAATTATGATATGCTGAATTTTCAAAAATTATTTCACTTGCGTACGATTTCATTTTTGAAACTCAGACGTTTTCAAGAAATAATAAAAAAAAAAACAGTTACTAACCTAAGCCTACTTTTTTCATTTAACAGCATTTTATTGTAAATCTGTTGTGTCATGAACGCCCTTTGGGACTGGAAGATGAGGCCCACGTGCTGAACTGTGAGTTCAACACAGAGCACAAAACACAAAATACAAAAAGGGAGAAAATTTACAGATTACGCACCTAGAGCAGGGCAGGGCTCTGGTGGAGACAAGGAAGAACAAATAAGACTGCGGCGAAGAAAAGATAAAATTACAACCCTTAAGTAGGAACAAAAAAACATTAACATAATCAGCGACAGGTGTGGGCATCTGAGCGGGCAGGAGAAAGCAAATAAAACATAATTAGGACTAGCTGAGGCAGTGAGAGAGGCATGGGGGCTGACAGCTGACAGGGCCACGCCCACGCACAGAAAAAACCCCATAAAGCTGTTGACAGCTGTCAACCCCGAGAGAAAGAACATAACAGAATAAAAATATAACGATAAGGCAAAAAATGGAGACCGGCAAACTCGAACATACAACAAACAACCTATAATGAACGTAAACGGGAAAATAAATCATACTGAGAAACAATATAGGATAAGTGACAACTCAAAAATGACAACACAGTACAAATAAAAAAGGCAGACAACCTGAGCCCGGTGGAATCCCTCTGCGCTCAGAATGTAACAGAGCCTTCACCCCCTCAAGGGGTGGATACCCCAGGGTAATGTCAAAAGAAAAGACCCCCCCCCACAGAAATCCCACCCCAACAAGAGAACAACCCCACCCTGGGGGGAGGAGGGGGACCCAGGCACGGAGGGACCGAACCAAACCAAAAGAAGCAAAAAAAAGGCTCTCAGGAGGCATCCCAGCAAGGCCCAGACTGAGGGAAAACATCAAAAACAAAATCCCGCTCAGGACCCACATGGACCTGGGCACCCCAGCCCCCTAGACCAAAGGACAGAGCAGTTCTGGTGGTCGGCTGAAGTCCCAGCCCTGACAGACGGTGAGATGGTAAGAGTCAGGTGGTCTACCGGAGAATATGAACCACCCAACCCAACAGCAACGCCTGTCAGGGGGTCAGCCAGAGTTCTTCATCCACCACCACAGAGATGGTGGTCCGGGGGGGTGGCCTCCCAACTGGGGTGACCAGAGGTGAGGATGGAAGAGGAGTAGGGGGAGCCCTGACGGTGTCAGGCAGAGGACAGGACACCACAATGACGACTGGCAAAGGAGGGGGGACCACGACGGTGTCTGGCAAGGGAGAGGGGACCATGACACCCACGGACTGGCCAGCAACACCCTCAGAGGTCCTGGACTGGGACATAGTTGCACCCTCAGAGGCTCCGGACTGAAGCAGGGTTGCACTCGCGGTGGCTCTGGGCTGGAGCAAAGCAGCACCCGCGGCGGCCCCGGGCTGGAGCAAAGCAGGTCTCTCAGTGGCTCCGGGCAGGAGCGCAGTGGCAACCTCGGTGGCTCCTGGCTGGAGCAAGGCTGCACCCACGATGGTTCCGGACTGGACCGATGTTGCACCCTCGGTGGGCCCAGACTGGACCAAAGCTGCACCCTCTGTGGCTCCTGGCTGGAGCAAGGCTGCACCCGCGGTAATCCCGGACTGGGACATAGTTGCACCCTCGGAGGTCCTGGGCTGGGACAGAACACCCGCGACGACCTCAGCAGGAAAGGAAACAGCACTCATGGAGGGCCCGGACTGGGCCAATGCTGTACCCTCAGTGGACCCGGACTGGGCCAATGCTGCACCCTCGGAAGCCCCGGGCTGGAACAGAGCACCTGTGACGACCTCCACTGGAAGGGAAGCAGTACCCTTGAGGACCTCAGCCAGAGGGGAAGCAGCACCCATGAAGGTCCCGGACTGGGGCGGAGCACCTGCAACGACCTCAGCGGGAGGAGCTGGACCCATGATGATTTCGGGCGGTGAGCCTGGACCCATGGAGACATCTGGTACAGGTGGAATATCTTCGGTGACCCTGGGGAAAAACTCGGACAGGAGATACACAGACACAGGGTCACGGCCACCGGTGGCGGTGGAGCCCGGCGAGGTGAGCTCAGGTGCAGCTGACGGCTGCACTTGACTCTCCCCACCTAGAGCCAGGCAAGATTTCTCCAAAAGAGGGACAGAGACAAAGGAGTGCACTTGCCTGTTCTCAAGCTACACCACCGTCCAGGACTCCGAAGATCAAGGTGGTGGTTCTACGGGCCCGGCTCTCTAGGGGTTCAACTCCGGCAATGCTGTGGCAACCGCTGCAGCAGGCATGGTGGTCAGCTCAGTCCTGGGACCTCCCCATGAGGTGACCCATGCAGGTGGCTTACCCTGCATTGTGACAGGAGGTGGATCTCCTGCTAGTGCTGAATCCTGCTCAGCTGGAGCCCGGGGCCGCTCTTGTGTCAGCGCAGGCATCGGCTGGGTTTCTGCGCTCACCCTCCATCCACAGCATTGCTGCGGGGCTGGAACCAGGGTTTCCAGGGTCGCAGGTTCCTCCAACGCCCGGTGGCTCAAGCCAGGGGCCCGTGTACACTCAAGGGGCAGAGGAGACATGGAGAGAGTGGGTGATAAGTCGTTAGCTATAGCAGGTGGTGAAAGCTCACAAGGCTGCAAGGGCTGAGCCTCACCACCGGGAATCAGGCAAGATAATTCAAACGTAGGTAATAGAGAATGAAAATTCACTTGCCTGTATTCCCGGGGCATGATGTTAAATGCTGTTGCTGGGTGGAGGTCAACCCTTTCTGTGACTTCAATGGTCGTGGACCCCTCTGAGGAGCGTGGAGGAACTGCCCCTGCCGACACAGTTTCAGGTGGAGCCAGGGAAAAAACAGTTTGGCTCACAGCAGCAGGAGGAGGCATCGAGGGGAAGCAAGAAGCAGCAGTAGCAGAGAGGGAGAAGGTTGACAATTCAGCCGAAGAAGGCAAGCTTGGAAGGTGCACTGCTGAAGGAGGCTTCCGTCCTGGCGTAGGAGAAGCTACCGATTGAGAAGTTGGAGTGTTCCTCTGGCGGGATTTCCCTGAATGGCAACGAGGAGCGGGAGGTGGAGATGTAGGTTCGAGGTGGAGAGGGAGAGGCTCTGGAGTCAGGGGACTCTCACTCGTCAGTTCAAACTCCAGGTCCCTCAATGAAATCTCCTCCAGTTCCTGAGCCAAATCTGGGAGGAGCCATGGTTTAATTTCCAGGAGGTTAGTTTCTGCCAGTATAACCTGTCCACGCTCCTCCAGCTCCTCGGCCAATGGACCAGACCAAGGCTTGGGAGGAGGAGGCGGAACTGTAGCCAGAGAGTGGTGAGAGACTGGAGGTTTTCGTTTGCATGAGCACTTGCTCTTCGTTGGTGCAGGCATAGGAGCTGACTCCCCCAGGTCATCACTCATTGAATGAGGAAGAAATTTGGAGAGGAGTAAGTTTTTGAGCTCCGGATGATCCCACAGGCTGAGGCATGCCTCAAGCACCTGTGCTGTGTCCTCCAGACACTCTCGGGCTGCCTCAGGAGTCCCGGAGACTTGAGCCTGAGACAGAACATCCTCCAGGACGCACACTGACCACCGCTCCACCTCGTTCAGTCTCAGGGTGGACACCTCCAGGGGAACAGACATGATTATTTCCAGTGAAAAAGAAAACCAATGGGGAAAAATAAAGAAACCAATGGGCTATTGCCGCCGCTGAGGTGAAAGAAAAAACAAAAATCCACAAACTCACAGCAGCTGGATCTCTACCGGCTGCAGTCTTCTGTCATGAAGAAGACCGGGGGCGCAAGGCCCCCGGTCCGGACGGCATGTCTCCCTCCACCCTGAGACACTGTGCGAAAGAGCTGGCTCCTGTCTTCACAGACATTTTTAACACCTCCCTTAAGCTATGCCACGTGCCGTCCTGCCTCAAATCCTCCACCATCATCCCTGTCCCCAAGAAGCCACGGATCACTGGACTTAACGACTACAGACCTGTAGCGCCACCTCTGTAGTCATGAAGTCCTTTGAGCGCCTGGTCCTGTCCCACCTCAATTCCATCACCACCCCCCTCCTGGACCCGCTGCAGTTTGCCTACCGAGCCAACAGGTCTGTAGACGACGCAGTCAACCTGGCCCTCCACTCCATCCTGCAGCACCTGGAGTCCCCGGGAACCTACGCCAGGATCCTGTTTGTGGACTTCAGCTCTGCATTCAACACCATCCGCCCCGCTCTGCTCTGGGACAAGCTGTCCCTGCTCAACGTGCCTGACTCCCTCTGCAGGTGGATCACCGACTTCCTGACGGACCGGAGGCATCATGTGCGGCTGGGAAAGACTGTCTCAGACTCTGCTAGCATCAGCACCGGATCACCCCAGGGCTGTGTACTTTCTCCCCTACTCTTCTCCCTTTATACCAACTCCTGCACCTCCAGCCACCAGTCTGTCAAGTTGATCAAGTTTGCGGACGACACCACCCTCATCGGGCTCATCTCCAACGGCGACGAGTCCGCCTACAGGAGAGAGGTGGCCCAGCTGGCGTCCTGGTGCAACAACAACAACCTGCAGCTGAACGCTCTGAAGACAGTGGAGATGATTGTGGACTTTAGGAAAGTCACAACCCCTCTGCCCCCCTCACCCTCACAGGCTCTCCCATCACCACTGCTGATTCCTTCCGCTTCCTAGGCACCACCATCACCAAGGACCTCAAGTGGGAGCCGACCATCAGCTCCCTCATCAAAAAGGCCCAGCAGAGGATGTTCTTCCTGCGGCAGCTGAGGAAGCTCAAGCTACCCACCAAGATGTTAGTGCAGTTCTACACAGCCATCATCGAGTCCATCCTCACCACCTCCATAACTGTGTGGTATGCAGGAGCCACTGCCAGGGACAGACTAAGGCTGCAGCGCGTCGTGCACACTGCTGAGAAGGTGATCGGCTGCAAGCTCCCATCTCTCCAGGATCTGTACATCTCCAGGACCCGGAGGCGTGCAGGCCGGATCATAGCCGATCCCTCACACCCTGGTCACGTACTGTTTGCCCCTCTCCCCTCAGGTAGAAGACTTCGGTCCATCCAGACTAAAACCTCCCGTCACATGAACAGCTTCTTCCCCTCTGCCATCAGACTGCTGAACACTAAGTGACTTATTGACTCTCGTGCACTATGTACAGCAGCTCAACCAGACTCATGTCAATCATCACTGTTTTCTTCCTGCATTACCGACTGCACTATATGGTTCTCCACATTATCTGCTGCTCGCTAATATATTTAAACTGCTGACTAGTATTACTCACTCTTATTCTACACTTTATTGCATGTATAGTTTATTTCTTTTATTTTATCATGTTTAATGTTGCAGCATTGCACCGAGACAAATTCCTAGTTTGTGTACTACATGAACAATGGCAATAAATCTGATTCTGATTCTGATTCTGAACGCCCTTCGGGGTAGGAAGATGAGACCCACGCACTGAACTGTGAGTTTGGGCAATTTATTGAACAAAAGGCAACAAAAAGTTCAACATGAAGCACAAAACACAAAATACCAAAAGGGAGAAAACTTACAGATTACGCACCTACAGCAGGGCAGGGCTTTGGTGGAGACGAAGAAGACCAAGTAAGCCTGCAGTGAAGAAAAGATAAAATTACAGCCCTTCAGTAGGAACAAAAAATCATTAACACAATCGATGACAGGTGTGGACATCTGAGTGGGCAGGAGAAAGCAAATGAAACATAATTAGGACCAGCTGGGGCAGTGAGAGAGGCATCGGGGCTGACAGCTGACAGGGCCACACCCACGCACAGCAAAACTCCATAAAGCTGTTGACAGCTGTCAACCCCAAGAGAAAGAACATAACAGAATACAAATAAAACGATAAGGCAAAAAATGAAGACCGGCAAACTCACACATACAATAAACAACCTATAACGAACATAAACGGGAAAATAAAACACACTGAGAAACGATATAGGATAAGTGACAACTCAAAAATGACAACACAGTACGAATAAGAAAAAAGGCAGACAACCTGAGCCCAGTGGAATCCCTCTGCGCTCACAACGTGACAAGTTGATGTAATTTTTAAAAAAAATCTAACCCCCAAAACATCACACTGTACTCTGCTTTCAAGCTTACCTTTGCATTTTTTTGCAGTGCAGTAGACTTTTTTTCTGAGATTAGTGGGTTTTTGTACTGAGAGCCAAATGCAAATCAAAAATCATTTTGAATTGAATCGTGACCCCAAAAATCGGAATTGAATTGAATCGTGTGACTTCTAAAGATTCACAGCCCTAACAAACACCGCCACATCTCCTGAAATAGGTGTTCAGTGGATACATGGGAGTGCACCCACATATTTTTATTTCAAAGTGGGGTTTTTGATCACCTATTAAATGTAAACCTAACATTAATCTATCTCAGTTTTGATTAGCATCGGTTTTACAGGAATAGGTCAGTATGTCTGTAACAGCTACAGTACATTCATCATCATAAATCATAGCAGTCTGTCGTGGACAACACTGACTGTTTCACTTAAGTCTGATCAGATTCCTCCACGCAGCTCTGTCCTTCGCCTTCCGCTGCCTGCTCCCAACTTACTTTTCGCTGCCTGTCGGAGTGTGAACAGATCAGCACGGACCTTGTTAACCCGGGCGACGTCTGAGCCGGTATGAGTTGCTTTCTGACTGACCATTTCATGAAACTGCTTGCAAAGTATTTGAGCACTGCTAGCTTTTGCTGGATTAGCAGCACATTCTTGGCAGATAGAGGCATTATCAGTGGCAAAGACAAGCCAAGACAAACTGACTCCAGTATCTGTTGCAGTGACTGACCAGATGATAGATTTGTTTAGCTCTGCTCTTTGTGTAGTGTATGTCACGATGCACCGACAGGCACAGTCCACCACAGACCTTGCAACATATGTGTTTATCTGTCAGGATGTCCAGTCTCACCCCATATAACTGGGAGTGGTCCACCACAGACCTGTGGCAGATATTGTGTTTAGTTCTGCCAGGATGCCCCGTTTCACCCTCCACATCCTCGGAAGTGTGGGGATGCTGGTTGAGTCGTCGACGGCCCGACCCATGAGACAGGTAGTATCAGTTTTCATGGTTATCCAGTAGCAAGCAAGCCAATGCCTGACCAGACTGACACAAATTTTTTATGTCAGTACAGTACATTAAAAGCAAAAAAAAAGGAAATTTGAGTGACAAAACTAAAATTGTAAGGGATGACTAAATGAAAATGCCAGATACAGTAGATGATGCAGTGAAATAACATAAGTGACCGCTTTTAAATTACTCTCATTTTTATTAGAAGTGTATGACTGTTGAATTGATGCTTCATTTTTCTATTTAGAAACAAGGGATCCGCATTTAGCTGATTTTATACAGGGTCCATGCCAGTCTCAGGGAAAAAAGTGAATAAATATATAAAAAATAAAAACCACTCAAGTCAGAAACTGTAGTCCACATATTCACACTTCTATGAAACAAAGTCCCGTAAAGTCAAGTAAAGTTTTTACTCATCATTTTGGGAATTGATGAGCAAGACATTCTTCATCCGGATTCTCTCCTGGTGGTAACAGGATCAGACTCATGAGAGATGGCTTCATGTTGATGTAATATCGGGTCTAGCAAGGTCAGGCCAGAAAGTATAAAGTCCATTAAAGACTGATCCCGCTGAGGCAGATTAGGTCTGTCCTGTCCTCCAGACCACAGCGCTGATTATATCAGCAGAGGAAAAATGTCTATTTTTGCAGAGGCATGCTCAAGAACTCATTAATCTTCCTCTGAAGAAGCAACTACATCCGATAATGGCCAAAAGGTGTGAAAAGGGAGAAGTCTATTTTACACACATGCATGCGCCTGTCCAGTCCATCTGCTACTGAAAATTCACATCTGATTCTTTATATAGAGGAGACAGCAGATTCCATGAGCGCTGCTCATTAAAGATTTCCTCTGACCCACTTCTGGTTATTGTAGGAGGCTGAAATTGCATACGCATAATAATACATATTGTTATAGGCCGTGTGATAATTTGCAGCTCTGAACTCCAAAGAGTTTCTCTTTTACAAGTGCTAAGATGGAGTAAGGTATGATAATGGAGCCAATTGAAAGCAGAGTGGTCATCAGGTTCCTGTACTTGAGAGGCCGCACACCACGCAAGACATTCAGTGAGATGAAAGAGACTTATAGGGAGAATTCCCCATCATAAGTATGGTGTGCGGACATCGATGGAAACGGCACCTATTCCCAGGTGACCACAGTGCACCACTGATGAAGACACCATCCAGCAAGTGGAGGTCATCACTTTGAAGGCTCGCCACATAACTGTTCACCAACTAGCCCAAGAAGTCAAGATCAGTTTGGGGCCTGTGGAAAATGTCATCCATGACCATTTGCACATACAGTGGTGTGAAAAAGTGTTTGCCCCTTTCCTGATTCCTCATTTTTTGTATGTTTGTCACACTTAAATGTTTCAGATCATCAAACAAATTTAAATATTAGACAAATATAACACAAGTAAACACAAAATGCAGTTTTTAAATGAAAGAGTTTATTATTAAGAGAATAAAAATCCAAACCTACATGGCCCTGTGTGAAAAAGTGACTGCCCCTAAACCTAATAACTGGTTAGGCCACCTTTAGCAGCAACAACTGCAATCAAGCATTTGCGATAACTGGCAATGAGTCTTTTACAGCGCTGTGGAGGAATTTTGGCCCACTCATCTTTACAGAATTGTTGTAATTCAGACACATTGGAGGGTTTTCAAGCATGAACCGCCTTTTTAAGGTCATACCACAGCATCATACTTTGATTCGGGTCAGGACTTTGACTAGGTCACTCCAGAGTCTTCATTTTGTTTTTCTTAAGCCATTCAGAAGTGGACTTGCTGGTGTGTTTTGGATCATTGTCCTGCTGCAGAACCCAAGTGTGTTTCAGCTTGAGGTCATGAACAGATGGTTGGACATTCTCCTTCAGGATTTTTTGGTAGACAGCAGAATGCATAGTTCCATTTACCACAGCAAGTCTTCCAGGTCTTGAAGCAGCAAAACAGCCCCAGACCATCACACTACCACCACCATATTTTACTGTTGGTATGATGTTCTTTTTCTGAAATGCTGTGCTACTTTTACGCCAGATGTAATGGGACACACATCTTCCAAAAAGTTGAACTTTTGTCTCGTCAGTCCACAGAGTATTTTCCCAAAAGTCTTGGGGATCATCAAGAGGTTTTCTGGCAAAACTGAGATGAGCCTTTATGTTCTTTTTGTTCAGCAGTGGTTTTCATCTTGGAGCTCTGCCATGCAGGCCATTTTTGCCCAGTCTCTTTCTTATGCTGGAGTCATGAACACTGACCTTAACTGAGGCAAGAGAGGCCTGCAGTTCTTTGGATGTTGTTGTGGGGTCTTTTGTGACCTCTTGGATGAGTTGTCACTGCGCTCTTGGGGTAATTTTGTTCAGCCGACCACTCTTGGGAAGGTTCACCACTGTTCCATGTTTTTGCCAATTTTGGATAATGGCTCTCAGAATCAGAATCAGATTTATTGCCATTGTTCATGTAGTACACAAACTAGGAATTTGTCTCGGTGCAATGCTGCAACATTAAACATGATAAGATAAAAGAATAAAAAACTATACATGCAATAAGTGTAGAATAAGAATGAGTAATACTAGTCAAAGCAGTTTTTAAATATATTAGCGAGCAGCAGATATTGTGGAGTACCACATAGTGCAGTCGGTAGTGCAAAAGAAAACAGTGATAATTGTAATGAGACCGGTTGAGCTGCTGTACGTAGTGCACGAGAGTCAATACGTCACTTAGTGTTCAGCAGTCTGATGGCAGGGGGGAAGAAGCTGTTCATGTGCCGAGAGGTTTTAGTCTGAATGGACCAAAGTCTTCTACCTGAGGGGAGGGGGGCAAACAGTACGTGACCAGGGTGTGAGGGATCGGCTATGATCCGGCCTGCACGCCTCCGGGTCCTGGAGATGTACAGGTCCTGAAGAGATGGGAGCTTGCAGCCGATCACCTTCTCAGCAGTGTGCACGACGCGCTGCAGCCTTAGTCTGTCCCTGGCAGTGGCTCCTGCGTACCACACGGTTATGGAGGTGGTGAGGATGAACTCGATGATGGCTGTGTAGAACTGCACTAACATCTTGGTGGGTAGCTTGAGCTTCCTCAGCTGCCGCAGGAAGAACATCCTCTGCTGGGCCTTTTTGATGAGGGAGCTCATGGTCGGCTCCCACTTGAGGTCCTTGGTGATGGTGGTGCCCAAGAAGCGGAAGGAATCTGCAGTGGTGATGGGAGAGCCTGTGAGGGTGAGGGGGGGCAGAGGGGTTGTGACTTTCCTGAAGTCCACAATCATCTCCACTGTCTTCAGAGCGTTCAGCTGCAGGTTGTTGTGGCTGCACCAGGACGCCAGCTGGGCCACCTCTCTCCTGTAGGCGGACTCGTCGCCGTTGGAGATGAGCCCGATGAGGGTGGTGTCGTCCGCAAACTTGATCAGCTTAACAGACTGGTGGCTGGAGGTGCAGGAGTTGGTATAAAGGGAGAAGAGTAGGGGGGAAAGTACACAGCCCTGGGGTGATCCGGTGCTGATGCTAGCAGAGTCTGAGACAGTCTTTCCCAGCCGCACATGATGCCTCCGGTCCGTCAGGAAGTCGGTGATCCACCTGCAGAGGGAGTCAGGCACGTTGAGCATGGACAGCTTGTCCTGGAGCAGAGCGGGGCGGATGGTGTTGAATGCAGAGCTGAAGTCCACAAACAGGATCCTGGCGTAGGTTCCCGGGGACTCCAGGTGCTGCAGGATGGAGTGGAGGGCCAGGTTGACTGCGTCGTCCACAGACCTGTTGGCTCGGTAGGCAAACTGCAGTGGGTCCAGGAGGGGAGTGGTGATGGACTTGAGGTGGGGCAGGACCAGGCGCTCAAAGGACTTCATGACTACAGAGGTGAGCGCTACAGGTCTGTAGTCATTAAGTCCAGTGATCCGTGGCTTCTTGGGGACAGGGATGATGGTGGAGGATTTGAGGCAGGTCGGGAGGGAGACATGCCGTCCGGACCGGGGGCCTTGCGCGGGTTCAGTCTGGAGAATTGTCTGTGCACATCCTGCTCGCTGATGACAAGGGCAGGGGGGGAGGAGGGGGGGACCGCTTTTGATGAAGTAGGGACCAAGGAGGCAGTGGAGCTGGGGGGAAGGGGGGAGTTGGACACAGCTGACGAGGTGTCAAAACGGGCGTAATGTTGGGACAGTCTTTGACAAAGGGCTTTGTCATCCTGACCTTTAGAAGCCTGAGGCCGATAGTTGGTGATTTGCCTCAGTCCTCTTCACACAGAAGCCGAGTCGTTAGCAGTGAACTGCTGCTGGAGTCTCTCAGAATACACAGATTTAGCTCTCCTCAGCTCTCTGTTAAACCGGGGCCCCCGGCCCAGACGGCGTGTCTCCCTCCACCCTGAGACTCTGTGCGAAACAGCTGGCTCCTGTATTCACAGACATTTTTAACACCTCCCTTAAGTTATGCCACGTGCCATCCTGCCTCAAATCCTCCACCATCATCCCTGTCCCCAAGAAGCCACGGATCACTGGACTTAATGACTACAGACCTGTAGCGCTCACCTCTGTAGTCATGAAGTCCTTTGAGCGCCTGGTCCTGTCCCACCTCAAGTCCATCACCACCCCTCTCCTGGACCCGCTGCAGTTTGCCTACCGAGCCAACAGGTCTGTAGACGATGCAGTCAACCTGGCCCTCCACTCCATCCTGCAGCACCTGGACTCCCCGGGAACCTACGCCAGGATCCTGTTTGTGGACTTCAGCTCCGCATTCAACACCATCCGCCCCGCTCTGCTCCGGGACAAGCTGTCCCTGCTCAACGTGCCTGACTCCCTCTGCAGGTGGATCATCGACTTCCTGACGGACCGGAGGCAGCATGTGCGGCTGGGAAAGACTGTCTCAGACTATACTAGCATCAGCACCGGATCACCCCAGGGCTGTGTACTTTCCCCCCTACTCTTCTCCCTTTACACCAACTCCTGCACCTCCAGCCACCAGTCTGTCAAGTTGATCAAGTTTGCGGACGACACCACCCTCATCGGGCTCATCTCCAACGGCGACGAGTCCGCCTACAGGAGAGAGGTGGCCCAGCTGGCGTCCTGGTGCAGCAATAACAACCTGCAGCTGAACGCTCTAAAGACAGTGGAGATGATTGTAGACTTCAGGAAAGTCACTACTCCTCTGCCCCCCCTCACCCTCTCAGGCTCTCCCATCACCACTGCTGATTCCTTCCGCTTCCTAGGCACTACCATCACCAGGGACCTCAAATGGGAGCTGACCATCAGCTCACTCATCAAAAAAGCCCAGCAGAGGATGTTCTTCCTGCGGCAGCTGAGGAAGCTCAAGCTACCCACCAAGATGTTAGTGCAGTTCTACACAGCCATCATCGAGTCCATCCTCACCACCTCCATAACCGTGTGGTACGCAGGAGCCACTGCCAGGGACAGACTAAGGCTGCAGCGCGTCGTGCGCACTGCTGAGAAGGTGATCGGCTGCAAGCTCCCTTCTCTCCAGGATCTGTACATCTCCAGGACCCGGAGGCGTGCTGGCCGGATCATAGCCGATCCCTCACACCCTGGTCACGTACTGTTTGCCCCCCTCCCCTCTGGTAGAAGACTTCGGTCCATCCAGACTAAAACCTCCCGTCACATGAACAGCTTCTTCCCCTCTGCCATTAGACTGCTGAACACTAAGTGACTCTCGTGCACCATGTACAGCAGCTCAACCAGACTCGTGTCAATCATCACAGTTTTCTTCCTGCATTACCGACTGCACTATATAGTTCTCCACAGTATCTGCTGCTGGCTAATATATATTTTAACTGTTGACCAGTATCACTTAATCTTATCCTACACTTTATTACATGTATAGTTTATTTCTCTTATCTTATCATGTTTAATGTTGCAGCATTGTACCGAGACAAATTCCTAGTTTGTGTACTACATGAACAATGGCAATAAACCTGATTCTGATTCTGATATTTAACCTCCCTGTAGCAGTCCCTGTCTCCACTTTTCAACGCTGCTTCCTTCTCCTTCCTGATCTGTCTGAGCTTAGCAGTGAACCAGGGCTTATCATTAGAGTAACTCACCCTGGTGCGCGATGGAAGAATGCTCTCCTCACAAAAGTGGATATATGAGTTCACAGTGTCCGTGTATTCATCCAGATCATGCGTGGCTCCTTTAAACATGCCCCAGTCAGTTATTTCCATGCACGTTTCCAGCTTCTCCTCAGCTTCACTGGTCCATTTCTTCGTAGTGGTCACAACAGGTTTAGTGAGCTTCAGTCTCTGTCTGTATGTGGGAATGAGGTGGACCATCACGTGATCAGATAGTCCGAGCGCAGCGCGGGGAACAGCGCGATACGCGTCCTTCACTGTAGTGTAACAGTGATCCAGCGTGTTTTTTCCTCTGGTTGGGCATTTAATAAACTGTTTGTATCGGGGGAGATCGTGGCTCAGATTGCACTGGTTAAAGTCGCCAACCACAATAACCAGAGAGTCCGGGAAAGTCCGCTCCGTATGTTGGATGTGATCCGCGAGCGCGCGCTGAGCCTCGCGCGCGTCCGCGTCGAGCGGGACGTAGACAGCGGCCAGGATGAATGAGGCGAACTCCCGCGGGGAATAAAATGGCTTGCAGTTGATGAATAAAAATTCCAGAGCAGGAGAACAGTGTTGGGAAATCACCGTTACATCAGAGCACCAGCTGCTGTTGATGTAAAAGCAGACTCCTCCTCCCGAGGACTTACCGGAGAGCTCTGTGACGCGATCAGCACGAAACAGCTGAAATCCCTCTAGGTGAAGCGTGCTGTCCGGTATATTCCCCCTGAGCCAGGTCTCAGAGAAACAGAGAGCAGACGAGGAAGCGAGGTCCTTAAATCGCATCAGCAGTCTCAATTCATCTACCTTGTTTGAGAGAGAGTTGGCATTGGAGAGAAATATGCCAGGCAAAGGCGTGCGCGTGCCTCTCCTGCGGAGCCGGATGAGAGCGCCTGCTCGCCTACCTCTTTTTCGCCGTCTCACTTTTTGAGCTAAACAGTGAACCAGATCGGCGGCAGGAGCTAAAAAAACTGGGAGTAGATCCGTGGGAGTGAAAGTCCTGATATTTAGTAGCTCTTCACGGGTGTAAGAGCAGGCAGACACACAATTGGTTCACTGTGGTTCACTGGAGTTCCAAAGCATCAGAAATGGCTTTATAAACTTTTCCAGACTGATAGGTCTCAGTTACTTTGTTTCTCACTTGTTCCTGAATTCTTTTGATGATGTCTAGCTGTTGAGGATCTTTTTGTCTACTTCCCTTTGTCAGACAGGTCCTATTTAAGTGATTTCTTGATTGAGAACAAGTGTGGCAGTAATCAGGCTTGGGTGTGGCTGGATAAATTGAACTCAGCTTTCCAAAGATGTGATAAACCACAGTTAATTTATGTTTTAACAGGGGGGCAATCACTTTTTCACACAGGGCCATGTAGGTTTGGATTTTTTTTACCCTTAATAATAAACACCTTCATTTTAAAACTGCATTTTGTGTTTATTTGTGTTATCCTTGTCTAATATTCAAATTTGTTTGATGATCTGAAACATTTAAGTGTGAAAAACATACAAAAACAATGAGAAATCATGAAGGGGGCAAACACTTTTTCACACCACTATAGTTGTCTGCACAATCTACTCCCAGGTTGCTCACACCTTTCCAGAAGCAGGAACGAGTCATGTGCTCCCAGGCTCTTTTGGCTGTGTGCCAAGAAAACCAGGAGTACTTCTTCAACAGACTAATTATGCAGGACAAAACATGGGTCCATCACTATGATCCAGAGACTAAAATCCAGTCAATGCAATGGAAACATTATGACTCTCTACCTGCAAAGTAGGCATGTGTCCAACCATCGGTGGGCAAGGTCCTGCTCATGATTGTTTGGGACAAGCATGTAGTATAGATGACGGATTTCCTGGCAAAGGGTACCACAATTACCGGGACTTACTCCACTGCTGCAGAAATTGTGGAAGACCATCAAGACCAAGAGGCATGCCATGCTAACTGAAGGTGTCCTCCTCCTCCAAGACAACGCCCCGGTTCACAACTTACATGTTGCCCAGACAGAAGCACAGTCCTGTGACTATGAAATCCTTCCTCAACCCCCTTACTCTCCCGACCTCGCACCACCAGACTTCCATTTCTTTCCAGCCATCAAGTCATTTTTGAAGGGAAGCACTTGCAAGATGATGAAACAAGGTCAATTCATGGCTTCTGATGCAACCTGCAGATTTCTACAGACAAGGTCTCTGCAGCTGCATAAAGCAATGGGCGAAGTGTGTGACCCTTGGTGGAACCTATGTGGAGAAAGAGTAACAACTGTGCCAAGCTTGGTTCCTCTCAGTCTATGGAAAAGGGGAAATCTTTAATGAACAGCCCTCTGCCCCAACATGGGCATGATGTGTTTACAGAGGAATGAGTTAAAAAAAAATCAGAACACCTGGAAAGACACAAACACCGACGTGAACAAGGTCACTGCACTGCCAATTAGCCTCCTTCTATCAGAGTGCCATGTGAAGTGTATGTGTACCTTGCAATTACCAGAGCAGAGGACATGTTTTATTTGAAGCTGGTGCTACTGACACAGAAAACAAACCTCTGAGTCATTTGTCCATTACTCATTACTCATTACTCAGATATCCACGAGCTTTTCAAATGGGCAGCAGACTTAAAAAGTTTAACAATAGCAGAATACTCGGAGCTTCCACCAAGTGGCGGTCAGAAAAGAAGGAATGACACCAATGTTTAGTCTAAAAAGTCCACTCCACTTAAAGGAAAAAAAAAAGACATCTGAAGAAAACACACTGTAGGAAGAGTTGAGTCATTGTGACCTTCTAACACATCCTCTTCTGATAAATCAAGCAGGGCAGCGCCTCTTGATGACAGGCTTTCACGGTGCGCAGAGCACACTTGAACACAGGCTGCCAACGGCAAGGTCCTATGAAGGAAATGCAGCTCCGTACGTCACATTATGGCCCATAAATACCGCTGTGAGCACCGACGCCCACGGCAGGCAGACGTTTGATGTGGAGAAAATAGAGAAAGTCCACTTAAAGCTTATTTCACTACCTGCTCCATACTTGCAGAAGCTAAAAGGACACAATGATGCCAGACACCCACAGAGACACTCATTCTCTGTAAGAATGCAAAGTGAAACTGTGCTCTCATTTGGAGGAAACAAAGACAGAGATGAGTGTCTGGAAGGTGCTTCAACCACTGCGGTCCAGACTCAGCCAGATGACACAAAACCACAGAGGTTGAAGTGTCTGACACGATTTAGGAACTTTTGATCATATTCAGAATGAATTTATCTTCAGTCGTCCATATAGTTGGTTCTTTTGACTTAGAACGCTAAATAAGTGGAAATATATTTCCAAGTGAATTCAAATTTAGCGCCATGTTGCACTAACGCAATCTCCTGAGACTCGCCTCGTTTCTGGATATGACGTTATGAGGAGAGTTTCCTCTTGGCTGATCCATACGCTGTCAGTGTAAACAAGCTGTTTAGCTTCTACATCAGCGAAGAAATGCCGAAACGTTGCACGGTGGTTGGGTGTTCTTATTGCTCCAGTGAACGTATAAGCCAGTTCTCATTCCCAAAGATCCAGATCTTCTTAAAAAATAGGCGAAGCAAGTACAGTGAACAAGGAACAAATGGCAACCAGCACCATCTTCTGTACTCTGTAGTGATCATTTCACTGCAGACAGTTTTGAGGAGGCGCCTGCTGTACAGGAATCTTTAGGCTTGAAAGTTTGTGACAAGCGGGTTCTAAAACCGACTGCCATACCTACGGTTTTTAAACGAAAACCCACAGCTCAAGACGATATCAACATATCAAAACAGCGCAGAGAAGCAACAGTGTCAAAACTCACCAGGAAAAGAGTTTGTGTAATTAATTTTTTTTTCACATAAGGCAATGGTGATTTTATTTTTTTTTTTCTGCTGAAAGTAAAATCCTCCCCTATGAATTTTGAAGCCGAGTGTTGACTTTGCTCCAAATGCAACGACTTTGTGTTAAAAAAAACTTTATATTACTTTTTTCAGTTTTCATTTTTATAAATCTCATTGCCTACCAAAACTGAATATCTGAGGTTTTTTTTCTTTTTTCTTTTATTTCCCCGACCACCCGACTGGGAAATAAAAAAAAAAAAAATTGAAGCCAAAATTTCTAAAATGATTCCAAATGATTAAATAATGATCGCCTTATGTGGAAAAAAAAAAAATCTTTTAGACCTATCTGTATGTTACCATTCAGTGTTTTGGAGGCGACCGATGTCCATCTCTAACCCTTCACCGTCGGACCCTTCATCCTCTGAAACGCGCGAGTCATCGTCGCTTCCTGAACGATATGGTTCAAATAAATAGGGTTGCAGTCCTTCATTAGAACCAACTCACTCTTCTTCATCACTTGGTCCTGCTTCTTCCTCAAAAACTATATACAAATCGCTCAAATCTTCACTGAAATCGCTCACAACTTCCTCCACTTCAGTGTACTCAGTCATGCTTGTTTACATCTGTGGTTCACCTCACTGTGTCACAAAATGGTGGCGACATCTGACCCAGTTTCAACAAACGAACATCACACGGTGGCGCAGTGGTTCAGCACTGTGGCTGCACAGTTTTACCCTTGGCCGGGGGATCGTGGGGATCATGAGGTCGTGGGTTCGATCCCAGCCCCCGACCAACAGTGAGCTGTGTGGAGTTTGCATGTTCTCCCCGTGTTGCGTGGGTTTACTCCGGAATTTCTCCGGTTTCCTCCCGCATACCAAAAACATGTAGGTTTAGGGCGCTCGCGCACGCAGCGACCAGCAGCCGGTGGCTTGTCACCAGACTGCAAACCAAGTCTACCTACGGGTACAAATAAGTAACAACAAAAAAAAAAAAAAATCACAATCGTCTGCACCATGATGCAATTTATGGTAGTATATGGAAAAAAAAAATTATTGAATTTTTTTGTCTACGCAGAATAAAAAACACAGGAGTTCTTTCTAATGATGTCTTGGTTGAATTAAGGGAGTTTTTCCTCTCCACCGTCGCCAAGTGCTTGCTCACAGGGGGATCGCCTGATTGCTGGGGTCTTTCTGCAACTGTGGGGGTTCCCCCTACAGTTGAAAGTGCTATGAGATGACTGTTGTTGTGAAATGGTGCTATATAAATAAAGTTGAATTGAATTGAATTATGTCACAGACTCTTTAACAACTGTGTAAAGCAAAAATAAATGTTTTTTGTAAGCCACAGAAAATGTGTTGAATGCCAAAAAATAAAACCTAAAAAATGTCATGTATGTAAAATTAGGTTTCAAAGATTAGATTAGATTAGATTCAACTTTATTGTCATTACACATGTATGAATACAAGGTAACGAAACACAGTTTAGCATCCAATCAGAAGTGCAAAGGACAGCAGTGCAGTATATACGGTAATTAACAGTATGTGCAATTTAAGCAAATATATGCAAATATATGCAGCAGTGCAGAAAGTTAAAAGTACTGTTATGTGCAAATAATGTGCAATAAGTTAGATGTAGTTATGTAGTTATGCAGTTATGTACAGGTGAGGATGGTAAAAGATGATTGTAAGAGAGTCAGCGGGGAACTAAGTTCAATAACGTGACAGCTGTTGGAAAGAAACTGTTCCTAAACCTGCTGATTCTAGTCCGAAGGCTTCTGAAACGTCTTCTGGAGGGGTGAAGCTGGAACAGTCCATGAGCAGGATGGTTGGAGTCCCTAAGAATGCTGCGTGCCCGGCGCAGACATCTTTTCCTGTAGACGTCTGTAGATCAAAAATATTCTAGCACTTCTCCCTACTCTGAACCACTGGGGGCATGTCTGCAGCGGGCCCTGAACCAAGTCTCAAATGTCAATCAAATGTCACTACTGGTTGGAAACTGGTGGTCTAGCACTCACAGATATACACTTCACAGAGAATAAACCCTACTGTGGAGAAACTGGTTGGTATGGCCAAGCTATGATATGTTTATTCAGCATGCTATTTTAAACTGTAAATGAAGCTTAATGTGTAGTAACAAAATACAGAGAAGGTATAGATTATGTACATGTGGATTTCAGTTAAACTGCTGGCTAGAAGAGTAATGAGTGGGGGCTCAGACCACGGCCTGCTGATAGTTTGAAAAGTCATCCAGGGTTGCTTCCATGTTAACTTATGCTAATGGTCCCGTGATCTCAGCTGGCCAATCAGCTTTTCTGCCGGTAACAATTCTGCGTGGCATGCCACCACACTAAAAACTGAGCCGCCACGCTAAAAAAAAATTAACGAAGGAATGTAAATATATCCGCAAGTCCAAACACAAACAATGAGAAAAACAGCCACCCCCTTTGTGTCTGCAGGTTCATAAAGAGCATGCATTTATCCAAAATCAACACTTTAATTGGCTTTAAAAAGGAAAAACAATCCTTGAATTCCTGTTCAATAACCTTAAAATAATTGCACCATAAATGCTGGACTGAGACCCTGTGCTGTGTGGGGGTTTTCTGTAGACTGTAACTCAACGCGTCCTGATTTATTTCAAAATAAAGCCCCCTATAGCATTCATTTAGAATGGTTGTTTCTATGTGTTTTTATTGTGAAATGCCATCAACCTGACATACTTGTCTGAAAACAGCAAGACAGCTGACAGGTTTTTAAATATATATTAAATAGATATTTAAATGAGAAGAGAAGTTCAGTATGCCTGCACTGAAATAGGTAAAAGGGCTTTTGTCTGTTCTGCATCAATTACGTGAAACATTCATCTTTTTCATTCATTCATCTTCTTCCGCTTAATACTTTTCAGGTCGCAGGGGGGCTGGAGCCTATCCCAGCATCTTTGGGCGAGAGGCAGGGTACACCCTGGACAGATCGCCAGTCCACCGCAGGGCCAACACAGAGAGACAGACAACCATTCACTCTCACAGTCATACCTAAGGACAATTTAGAATCCCCAGTTTTGATGCCAATTAACCTAGCTTGCATGTTTTTGGCATGTGTGAGGAAACCGGAGAAATCCCGGAGTAAACCCACGCAGACACGGGGAGAACATGCAAACTCCACACAGATCACTACGTGAAACATGCAGCAGAATAACTAGAAAATGACAGAATTGATTTCACTGAGTGCATTTAAATCCAAATTGAAAGTATTTAAGATAAGATAAGATAAGATGAGATAACCATTTATTAGTTCCACAATGGGGAAATTCCAGGAATACAGCAGCACTCAGAGCAATAGTTAATAAGATAATAAGAACTGGTTAGCCAAAGCAGTGAATGAATATACATATGTACACAGATATATACAGTATATACACAGTGCAGGAGCATTGCAGCTAGATTGTGTGAAAAGTCAGCAGTGTAGAGGGTGAACAGGAAGGGAGCCAGAACTGTTCCCTGGGGTGCCCCTGTACTGCAGATGATGGTATCAGACACACAGTCTTGGGTTCTCACAAACTGTGGTCGGTTTGTGACGTAGTCCAGGATCCACGACGACAGGTATTGATCCACCCCTGCGTACAGTAGCTTGTCCCTCAGGATTTGAGGCCGATTCCATTATTTGTACTTGTTTTTATTAAATTGTCATGGTTTTTATTTATTTATTTGTTTTAATTGTGTAACCTTGTGTTTTTATGTGATGCTGCCATTCTTGGCCAGGTACTCTTGGAAAAGAGGTTTTTAATCTCAATGGGATTTATACCTGGTTAAATAAAGGTGAATTTTTTTTTTTTTTTTTTTTTTTTTTAAAAGGATGAGACTTTTATTTTAAAGATGCTTTCAACTTTTTCTCTACAGGGTAACTGCTATCTTATTACCAGATCTTATTTTTTTTTTCCACAATATCTTTATTGAACCTTTTTTTTTTTTTTTTTTAACAAACATGATACAAACAATCAAACACTAACACTAAAGTACTACAAAAAAAAAAAAAAAATGCACTAAAAACACCAACAACCACCAACAAAATCAAGTCTTCAACAATGCTCCTCTGTTTAGTCTAGACAATCCAATACATAAGTATACATATTATGTTCACCAGTTTGGAATTTACAAGGTCCACACACATCATTCACCTTCTTCTTCAAGAGTTATGTTTAAATTTTTTACATAATCAATAAAAGGTCTCCATATATTCTCAAACACAATTTCCTTTGATTTTAGTATATATGTTATTCTTTCTAATGGAAGGTTTGTTAACATCTGTCTTAACCACTGAGTCACATCTGGTCTATGAGTCTTTTTCCATAATAGTGCAATACATTTTTTGGCATTAAGCAAACTGAGGTCTATGAATGTTCTTTCACTTTTATTAAAATTATGCTTTTCTGGGTACAGACCCAACAAAAACAGTTTAGGATTCAATATGATTTGTTTTGAGATTATTTTTTCAATTGTTACCCTCACCTCTTCCCAAAACATTCTTATTAATCTACATTCCCATAACCAATGAAATAGGGTTCCTTTACTTTCCATGCATTTTGTGCATGTATCTGGTATATTTTTGTTATATCTATTTAACTCCTCCGGTGTAACATACATCCGCATTAACCATTTGAAATGTATCAATTTAAGGCGTGCATTTATTGATTTGGTTTGAGCTTCTGTACAAGCCAATTCCCATTGTTCCTCTGAAATTTCAATTTGTAGATCTTCTTTCCAGTAGTTTAATCTTTTCAGTGAATTTTCACTTGAAGATAGTGTCAGTGAGTTATAAAACTCTGAAATAATACCCTTTCTTTTACTATCTTTCATCATCATTTTTTCCAAGGATGAATAAATAGGTCGAGTGAGAGCTTTATTTTGATTTGATCGAATAAAGTTTCTAAGTTGAAGATATTTTAAAAAATGTGTTCTATTGAGATTAAATTTGATCCTCAGCTCTTCAAAAGACATTATGTTGTCTGCACATGGCAAATATAAATCCTGAATCTTTTGTATCCCTTTTAAATTCCATACTTTAAATACAGCGTCCGCTCTCCCTGGTTTAAAATATTGATTACCCCATATTGGACTAAATTGTGACAATAACTGTGGTTCTTTTAAATAGTTTTTAGCTTCACACCATATTTTGATCATATGCTTTACAAATGGATTTTTAACTTGTTGTTGTAATTTTTTTGCCGAATCTGAGTATATGAATATGGGAAGAGGTAAAGGTAAATTGTATGATTCCATTTCAGTCCAGTGAGGGAGATCATTTGATGAAAAATAATATGTCATAGACCTCAGTTGTGCCGACCAATAATACAACATAAAATTTGGACATTTCAGACCTCCACGATCAAATGGTAAATATAATAAAGACAAACGTAATCTAGCCCTCCTGTTGTTCCATATAAATTCCACTAACTTTTTTTTTATTCTTGAGAATAGATCTAAAGGTGGTGATAAGGGAATGTATTGAAATAAATAAAGTATTTTAGGTAAAATATTACTTTTAAGTATATTGATTCTCCCGATCATCGACATTGGTAGTGACATCCATCTCTGAGTTAACTCATTGATATCTAACATTAAGGCTTCATAGTTGACACTGGCGACTGATTCTAGCTTAGGCATAATTTGGATTCCTAAATATTTAAACTGATTTACAACATTGAATTGATTTACCTCAGGGGCTGGGTAATTTCTCTGGGTCTCATTTAGCATTAATATTGAAGATTTAGTTTTATTTATTTTATATCCTGATATTTCCCCAAAATTCTTTATTAAATTCAACAAGGTTGGAATTGATTTTTTTAGATTCGACATAAACAAAATTATGTCATCGGCGTACAGGAAGATTTTATGTTCTGTTGGTCCAACTTTAATTCCATATATTTGTGAATGTAAACGTATCGCTATCGCTAAAGGTTCAATTGCCATAGTAAACAGTAAAGGTGAAAGTGGACAGCCTTGTCGACATCCTCTATTGATTTTTATTGGTTTTGAAATATTGTTATTTGTTAGGATTTCTGCTGTAGCATTATTGTATATTATTTGAACCCATTTTATGAAATTATTTCCAAGTCCAAACCTTTGTAGGACTTCAAAAAGAAAGGGCCATTCAACTCTATCAAAGGCCTTTTCGGCGTCCAATGATAGGAGAGCTGTATCCGGTGCTTCTTTATTAAAATAAATAATATTAAATAGTCTTCTTACATTATGGAAGCCTTGTCTACCCTTTATAAAGCCATTCTGATCTCGATTAATAATATTTGGTAAACTTTCTTGTATTCGTCTTGCTAAAATTTTACAGATTATCTTAAGGTCGGCGTTTAATAGGCTTATTGGTCTCATATTTTCACATTTATTAGAGGGCTTACCTGGTTTTGGCAGCAGTATAATTAAGGCATTATTTATGTATGATGGTAAATTATTATTTTGAAATGCTTCTAAAACCATTTCCAAAAAAGGTTTTATTAATTTATTCTTAAATTTTTTATAAAGGTCAACTGGAAGACCATCTGGTCCTGCACTTTTTCCTGATTTCATATTATCAATGGCTAGCCCAACTTCTTCTTGACTAATTTTAGACTCCAATATCTCCCTGTTTTCATTTGGAATACACGGTATAGATAGTTCGTTCAAAAACCCATTTAGTTTTGTTAAATCAGGTTCATTTTTGGTATCATATAATTTTTCATAGTAATCTCTAAAGGCTCTATTAATTTCTAAAGGATCTATAACTACCTGTCCCTTACTTATAATACTGGTAATTGGTGTTTTAATTTCCAATTGTTTAATCTGCCATGCTAATAATTTTCCTGATTTTTCACCTTGTTCATAAAAAGATTGTTTCAATCTTAGAAGACTCGAGGCAGCTCTATTCGCTGATTTTTTGTCGTATTCAGCTCTCAAAATCAGTAATTCATTCTCCAACCTTGGGTCACTTCCTGCATACACTTTTTCCTGAAGATTTTTTATTTTATGTTCCAATTTAGCTCTCTCCTCTCGAGTCTTCTTAGATTTTGATCCTGTATAACTAATAATATGTCCCCTAATAAAAGCTTTGAAAGCCTCCCACTTTACACATGCTGATGTTTGTGTAGTATTGATGTCAAAGAACTCGTCTATCTGTTTTTCTATATACTTGACAAATTCCTCATCCTGAAGCCATTTATGCTGAAATTGCCATCTACCTGATTCCTTTATCAATTTTTTATCTACATATATTAGACAACAGGGTGCATGATCAGAGATCACGATGTTATCATAAAAGCAGTTTTGAATCTTGGACCTTAATTCTGTGGAAATCAAAAAATAATCAATACGTGAGAATGTCTTGTAGGTACTGGAATAACAAGAATAGGCTTTAACTTGTGGTTTCATTTCTCTCCATATATCTAACAATCTCAATTCTTTCATAAAATGATTAATAGTCATCCTACATCCAATGTGCGTACAATCCAGTCCTGTTGATCTATCCACACCTGGATTCAATGTACAATTAAAATCCCCTGCTATTATATGTTGCCCTGTAAGTGATGATAAGATGAGAAATAAATTAGCAAAGAACTTCTGGTCATCTATATTGGGACCATATAAGTTCACAAGATTTATATTTTCTAATAGCAAAGAACCTTGAATGATTACATATCTTCCAAATTTGTCTCCAATTACATTTTTCACTTGAAAAGGAACTGATTTATGTATGAGAGTCATAACTCCCCTGGCTCGGGATGAAAATGAAGAGGTGAATACACTTCCCTGCCATCTACTCCTAATTCTTTTAACATCCTCCTCTATCAGATGAGTTTCTTGTAAAAACACAATTCTTGAACCCATGTCCTTTATTTTATTCATAACTTGTTTAAGTTTTTTTAAATTTTGTAGACCTCTGCAATTCCATGAAGTTAAATTAAGATTAACACTTTGGTCCATGATCAATAGAGAGTTTGGGATTACCTTGCAGTGTAAACATGCTCATACAGAGAAGCAAAAACATGAGTGGTTGAACATTCATCCTACAAACTACACACAAACAAATTTCCCCTTCCCACACTTGTGGCAAACCCCCCAAAATCAAAAGAAAAATTCTGTCTCCCGATATAGCCATCGACCGTTCCACACCCACGGGGAACAGCCTAAGCCACTCCTTCTTCATCCTCCCAATCACCCTAACTCTACTGCTTTTAATGACGTAACATTAACTCTCTTCTGTAGTTTTCCAACTTAACTCCAAAATTTTTAACAACTTTGTACATCATAGTTTTTTTTTTGTTTGTTTGTTTTGTTTTTGTTTTGTTTTTTTTAATATATAATACAATCTATATTTTGTAAACTTACTATTTACTTCAAGTCAGTCAGATGCCTGTGCAAATGCTTAATTATTCTACCTTATATTTTGTTCATGCTTAGCTCCCACCAGTCTCTTCTTCTTCTTTGATCTTCTTGATGAACTCCTGCGCCTCCTCTGGGGTCTTGAAGATGTGGGTTCTGCCCTCATACGTGGTCAGCAGTCTCGCAGGATAGATTACACCATGACGAATCCCAAGGTTGCGCAGCTCCTTACGTACGGGATCAAACTGCTTCCTCAATTGCTGGATTCCTGTGGCCAAATCTGGGTAGAACCGCACCTGCTGGTCCTGGTGTTTAATCTCTCCTTTAGCACGTGCAGCGTTGAAGATCTTCATCCTGTCTCTGTTGCTTAGAAACTTCATAATTAAGGTCCTCGGCGGTCCCTTATCTCTCCGTGGGCCAATACGATGTGCTTTTTCCAGAACCACTGCTGATTGCAACTCCTCGCTGCCCAGCACCTCCGGAATCCACTTTTCCAGAAAGGAACATACGTCCCGACCTTCTGATTCCTCTGGAAGACCCACCAGCCTCAAATTATTCTGTCTCGACCGAGATTCCAAATCCAAAATATTATCTTCCAGAGATTTATTTTTTTTTTCCAAAGTGCGCACCTTTAATTGAAGACGGGTGACGTCATCTTCAGCACTAGCGAGACGGAGCTCCATCTGCGCCGTTCGTTCTACACAGTCACCCAATTCCTTTCTTATTCCTTCCAGCGCTGTCATAATCCCATCAAATCTAGAGGAAAAGTCCGCTCTCATTGAACTCATGGCAGCCATCAGCGCATCTGCGCCATTCCCCGCAGAAATCGCACCGCCGCCAGCCTCCTCCGCCATATATGGAGCCTTGTTTGCTGCGTCACAGACCTGAAAGTCCGTTAATTTGGACTGTTTCGGCGGCTCGCTTTTTCCTTTTCCTGGTTTTCCAGCCTTAGGCTTCGCCGACATATCCTCGCCCAAATGCTGGGATACGTTCTGTCCCAAATGAGAGAGTTATTTGCCGATTTTTTTCTCCAGGAGCAGAGCAGAGCGAGACACGTCCGTCCTACGTGGCAGCCATAACCGGAAGTCTCATTACCAGATCTTATTAATGGGGCACTGGGCCAATATCAATTTAAGATGTGTGCAGCAGACTGTCTCTGAACGCGTGTGTGTCACCCAGTGGCTTACACAAAACAGATTTTACGCACGGGACGCACGCTTTCAATCGTCGAACTTCTCTGCTTCAATTGGCTCGCTGTATTCACAGCCGTTGGTAGGCGGGTCCTTCTTGCTAGGTTTTCAGTCATTGGTTCTTCAAGGTTTCAGGAACCCAATTCAAGGCTCTTATTAGTCGAATGAGAGGTCAATCAAATCTAAACAAATCAAAGCACTCCTTTGGCTTTCTGTTCGCGACTGTGTCTGTAGTGGAAGAATGGCAATGCAGCTTTTTTTTTTTCAGTGCGCTCTGAGACGCACAGTGTGCGTCCTAGTGCGCTCGAGGGCGTGCTAGGACGCAGAGACGTGACCGCCCACGGTATCCCGGAGTGCAAGAGGTTAACATCACTTGCACTGAGTGGCATGATGTTATAAATGATTTGCCTCCTCGGCATCAATGTTGTCAGATGGGAAATGTTGACGTATCATACCAGTAGCTTAAAATTATCGTATTATGAGGAAAATTATCATACACAACCAGTTTTCATTTTGACATAGCTCAGGACCATCTGCTTCAGTAGCACAGTGCCACAGATCATGCATATTATGGCCTATAACGCAGTTTTATCTTTAATCGAACAGATCGGTTGGGTAAAAAACAAGTGCCTCTACCTGTGTGGAGTACAGAATAAGCCCCTGGCCTGCACTGAACAGCCCTAAATATCACTCACTTAACTACCTTCTATATGTCTACTGTTGAATCATCATGTATCAAGGTTTTGCCTCATAAATATTTTGAGAATACTCTGTTAGGAATAAACATCAATCCACCTAAACTACTACTAAAATGCCTCTGATAATTGAAAGCGAAACCTGGTTCAGTTTTATTGAGAACCACAATCCAGTGACATTTTTGCTGACATGTGTACGTTGCAGCAGCAACAGAAAGCTTTAGTGCTAATGCCAACAGGTTTGAACCACCCAGTAAAACAGCTTTATTTAAATATATCTTGTCAACAGATCAAATCCACACAGTGAAGTCATTTTTACCTCTGCTTGCCATGGCAATCAGCCTTGACCATAACTTGACAGCACCACTTTGAGAGCTCTTACTGTGTAAAAATCTGAAGGGAGTCAACATTATTGGCAGTATTTTCCTTATTTTGTAGTGACAAAAGAGTGAGTATTGGCAACACTGATGTTTATTATACTACTATATTACACTGTATATTATACAGTACAATATTACTACTATACTATACACAGTATCCTAAGTCTAATGTTTTTTTATTGATGTTGCCTAAATTTACAAATTTGATGGGAAATATTTACAATTAAAAAAAAAGTATACTAACCTGCTCATACCCATTTGATTCCGAAGTACTGATAACAAATAATAAAAGAATGACAATATCAGTAATAAGGCAGTTGCATAAATCGTGTGGGGAATAGGAGAAAAATAAAGTCACCACAGTGAAATCAGCAAAGGATGAGATTGATGGCATTCAAGAAACAAACATGTGTCTGCTAGTGACCACTGATGACATCCTGGAGGAAGAAAGGGGTCCAGAAAAGAGGCAAGAGGTTATTCTTTCAATTCCCATCATCATCATGATTATTATTATTATTGCTCTGCACATGTACTACAGAATGCAAAGAGTCTGTATTTCTGTTTATAATGTCATGGTCAGCTAACTTCCGGTTAGCTCACAGCGCTGGCTTAAGTACCTGCACTAGTCATTATAATTAATCGCTTATTCAGTAAAAATAACACTATAAAGGCAGTATACTGAATAATTTTATCCCATGAATTACTTGCTCGGATAGAACCGATGGGGAGCAGCCATTACCGGCTGGAAGTGACATACAGTTGTTGATTCCAGCTTACCACGGACGAGTCAACATGTTCAGCAGATGCTCAGTGGGTCGAGATGCAAGTTGAAAACAGTGCGAAATCCGCACAAATATACCATGTGGACAACATTGTTGGTACCCCTCTGTTAATGAAAGAAAAACCCACAATGGTCACAGAAATAACTTGAATCTGATAACAGTGGTAATAAATAAAAATTCTATGAAAATTAACCAATGAAAATCAGACAATGCTTTTGAATTGTGGTTCAACAGAATTACTTTAAAAAACAAACTTATGAAACAGGCCTGGACAAAAATGATGGTACCCCTAGAAAAGATTGAAAATAATGTGACCATAGGGACATGTTCAACCAAGATGTGTCCTCTAATTAACATCACAGGTGTCTACAAACTTGTAAGCAGTCAGTCGGCCTATTTAAAGGGTGACAAGTAGTCACTGTGCTGTTTGGTGACATGGTGTGAACCACACTAAACATGGACCAGAGGAAGCAAAGGAGAGAGTTGTCTCAGGAGATTAGAAAGAAAATTATAGACAAGCATGTTAAAGGTAAAGGCTATAAGACCATCTCCAAGCAGCTTGATGTTCCTGTGACTACAGTTGCATATATTATTCAGAAATTTAAGAGCCACGGAACTGTAGCCAACCTCCCTGGACGTGGCCGCAGGAGGAAACTTGATGAAAACTGGAAGAGACGAATAATACGAATGGTAACAAAAGAGCCCAGAACAACCTCTAAACACATTCAAGGTGAACTCCAAGGTCAAGGTACATCAGTGTCAGATCGCACCATCCGTGGTTGTTTGAGTCAAAGTGGACTTCATGGGAGATGACCTAGGAGGACACCACTGTTGAAAACAAATCATAAAAAAGCCAGACTGGAATTTGCCAAACTGCATGTTGACAAGCCACAAAGCTTCTGGTAGAATGTCCTATGGACAGACGAGACAAAACTGGAACTTTTTGGCAAGGCACATCAGCTCTATATTCACAGACGCAAAAATGAATTATACCAAGAAAAGAACACTGTCCCTACTGTGAAACATGGAGGTTCTGTTATGTTCTGGGGCTGCTTTGCTGCATCTGGCACAGGGTGTCTTGAATCTGTGCAGGGTACAATGAAATCTCAAGACTATTAAGGTATTCTAGAGAGAAATGTGCTGCCCAGTGTCAGACAGCTTGGTCTCAGTCGCAGGTCATGGGTCTTGCAACAGGATAATGACCCAAAACACACAGCTAAAAACACCCAAGAATGGCTAAGAGTGAAACAATGGACTATTCTAAAGTGGCCTTCTATGAGCCCTGATCTAAATCCTATTGAACATCTGTGGAAGGAGCTGAAACATGCCGTCTGGAGAAGGCACCCTTCAAACCTGAGACAACTGAAGCAGTTTGCTCATGAGGAGTGGGCCAAAATACCTGCTGAGAGGTGCAGAAGTCTCACTGACAGTTACAGAAATCATTTGATTGCAGTGGTTGCCTCAAAAGGTTGTGCAACAAAATGTTAAGTTAAGGGTACCATCATTTTTGTCCAGGCTTGTTTCATGAGTTTGTTTTTTAAAAATAATTCTGTTGAACCACAATTCAAAAGCATTGTCTGATTTTCATTGGCTAATTTTCATAGACTTTTTATTTATTACCACTTTTGTCAGATTCAAGTTATTTCTGTGACCATTGTGGGGTTTTCTTTCATTAACAGAGGGGTACCAACAATTTTGTCCATGTGTGTATACTGCACAAACCGTCCTTGGAAATGGCCTTCATTGACAGCATGATCCACAGGTACCTCCAGGGACCAGCACCTGAAGGGGACCTGACGAACAGACAAGTTCCCATCAAGTAACTTCAGAACAAATTGAATAAATCTTGATATATCCATCCATCTTCGTCCACTTAATCCTTTTTGGGTCACGGGGGGGCTGGAGCTTATTCCAGCATCTTTGGGCGAGAGGCAGGGTACACCCTGGACAGATCGCCAGTCCATCGCAGGGCCAACATAGACAGACAGACAACCATTCACTCTCACAGTCATACCTAAGGACAATTTAGAATCCCCAGTTTGATGCCAATTAACCTAACTTGCATGTTTTTGGCATGTGGGAGGAAACCAGAGAAATCCCGGAGTAAACCCACACAGACACGGGGAGAACATGCAAACTCCACACAGATCACTATAGAATTTTATTTCATTAAATTATACGCGCATAGATTTGCTTGTACATGGTTGTAAAAAAATTACATAAAATTCTAATGTTAAACCTTTGTTGACTGCTATACTGCAGCCCAGTCAATCGCGCAAAGCAATGACTGTGTGTCACTACCAGTACTGGAACAGTCCATGGAGGAGACAACATGTCGCTTACCATGCCTGACTGACGAAGCAGTGACTTGAAACTCGCGCATACTTGACAAGGATTCATGACCAGTATTACCAGACAGAACCACTAGTATCATATTTGATCTTTGAAATTGCTATTTATTAAAATTCACTACAGGTACCCTTTAACATTCTTTCTTCACAGTAACTCATTTCTGTGTATAATTAAATGTAATCTATGCAGTCTAAATGTCCATACAGTATGACAGCAATACTCCAGCAAATCGATTTGAATACCCAGGATTAAATAAAATGATCACAGACCAACACTGCACACATGAAAACTGTCTGGGTGGAACGGTGAGCGCATGTTTCAAGTTCCGCTATAACACGAAGTGCAGTGGGGGTGTTAATTCGTGTGAATATTTTTTAATCTGTTAATTGGGCTACCCAACAGACAGACAGACAGATGTACTTTATTGATACCAAACTGGGAAATTACAGTGTAACAGCAGCATGATAGTAGACAACCAAATGACAGAAACACACACATGACAGACAACGGGATTACCCATGGAAAGTAAAACTAACACTACTATAAAAACCTATATACATCACAGCTGAATATATGGTGACCCGTATAAACACATGAATCATACCCACTGCACAATGCAGGACTATCAGGAGCAGAGTGAAATGTGAAGTATCAGTTAGGCTGCAAGGTGCAGTATGGCAGCATAGCTCGAGTAGGTTCATTTTGTCTTCTTTTAATTATTTACCTTTTGTTCTTAGTAAAGGCTGCAGTGAACAGTCGAAACATGTAAACAAGGTAAAAACATCTCCATTCTATTTTTGTCTTTAATAAGAAAAAAAGGTAAACAGTATGGCAGCATAATTATAACCAGGATACAACATCATAGTGAATTATTGTACAATGAAGTGGCATGCGGCAGGAAAGATTTCCTGTATCTGGCCGTACCACAGTGAAGCTCTAGTAGTCTACTGGAAAAAGTGCTCCGCTGTCTGTCCAGTGTGTGGTGGAGGAGGTGATCAGGATTGTCCATGATGGATCACAGTTTATTTAGTGTCCTCCTATCCACCACTGTCTCAAAGGTCTCCAGCCTGAGACCAATTACAGAGCCAGCTCCCTTGATAATCTTGTCAAGTCTGTCGGTGTCGCTGGCCCTGATACTGCTACTCCAACAGACCGCAGCAAAGAAGATGGCGCTTGCGACAATGGTCTGGTAGAAAAGCTCCAGCATCCTGCTGCACACGTTGGAGAATCTCAGCTTCCTCAGGAAGTAGAGTCTGCTCATCCCCTTCTTGTGTGCAGCATTGGTGTTGGATCTCCAGTCCAGCCCACTGCTGATCCTGACACCCAGATATTTGTGGTCCTCAACCACCTCCACATCCTCCCCCCTAATCTGCAATGGCTGAGAAGGCGTCCTCTTATTTCTGAAGTCAATCACCATCTTTCTGGTCTTGCTGACATTCAGCCTCAGGTGATTCTGCTCTGTCCACTCCACAAATCTGTCTACTAGTGCCCTGTACTCCCTCTCCTCTCCCCCTCTTATACACCCCACAACAGCTGAGTCGTCGGAGAATTTCTGCAGGTGGCATGACTCAGTGTTGTACTGAAAGTCAGTGGTGTATAAGGTGAAGAGAAAAGGAGAGAGCACAGTCCCCTGTGGAGCTCCCGTATCACTAACCACCACGTCAGACAAGACACTGCCCGGCCAGACAAACTGTGGCCTGCCTGCCAGGTAGTCAGTAATCCAGGAGATCACAGAGCTGTCAATCCCCATCACTCGCAGCTTCTCACCCAGCAGCAGTGGCTGGATGGTGTTAAAGGCACTGGAGAAATCAAAAAATGTGATTCTCAGTGTCTCCTCCACCACCCAGGTGCAGATGGGCTCGTTGCAGCAGGTAGATGACAGTGTCTTCAACTCCTAAATGGGGCTGACATGCAAACTGCAGAGGGTCCAGCCACGTCTTCACCTGTGGCCTCAGGTGGGCCAAGACCAGTCTCTCCAGGACAATTCATCACATGAGATGTGAGAGCAACTGGATGATAGTCATTCAGGTCCAACAGAGATGACTTGTTGGGGACAGGAACCAGGCAGGATGTCTTCCACAGCACTGGTACTCTCTCCAGACTCAGGCTCAGGTTGTACAGGTGTTTCAGTACCGGAGCTAGCTGATTGGCACAGGTCCTCAGGATCCTGGCGGAGATGCCATCAGGGCCCACCCACCGCCTTCTACTGACGGAGTCTCTCCAGCTGTTTCTTAACCTGGTCTGTAGTCACAGTAATGTGAGGGAGGGGCCTGGTGTCCCCCGAGGAGGAGGAGGGGGTGAGGGGGGAGATGGAGAGAGGTGCTGCACAGGAGGGTGGGGGGAGGGGTGTGTGGGGGTCTGGCTGTGTTGTTGGGGTGACAGACTGAGTTGAACCTATTAAAAAAACAGATTCATTTCATCAGCTCTCTCCTGGCTCCCAGATGTCTGCTTGACTCTCCCCTTGTACCCAGTTATTTGTTCTATTCAAGCCCACACATCTTTAGCATTGTTTTGCCTGAGTTTATTCTCCAACTTCCTCCTATTGTCCTTGCACTTCCTCAGCATCTCTCAGGTCATGCTGCACTCTCCTCAGCTTCTCCTTGTCTGTGGACCTAAAAGCTCTCTTCTTTTTGTTCAGAAGTGCTTTCAGGTCACTCGTGACCCATGGCCTGTTGTTGGAGAAGCAGTGTACAGTCTGAGCCGGCATGGTCGAGTCTTCACAGAATCTGATGAATATGTATGCTCAAACCTCACTGCCACTATGCCATAGTCTCTGAGCCAGAGGAAACACTGCCAATTTTAGCTTGACAGAACCTTGAGGCAAATGCACTGTAGCGAAAGGGGTAGGTTTAGAGTAATAGGTGCCCCAGTACGTAGCAGGGCCACCAATTCAGATCTGTCAAACAATTTTGGACCGAGAAATCTCTGAAAACAGTTCAACAGTCTAATGCAATTCAGATCTACATAGTTACAAACTGATTTCTATAGTTGGAACAACACATTTATAACATGGCTCATGTGTTTAGAACAAAAATGGGTAAATTCACTTTACACAGTCTTTAACACATATAGTATGGCAGCAACAGGATTCATTCATTGCATTTTACAGCAGCCATTGCATTTCAGGGGGAAAAAGGGGGTTTAAACTGCCCAGAGAACAAGCCCACTAATCTACAGCTGAACAGCCATTTTCAAACAGCTTAACCTCTATATAATCTGTCTGAACTCTGGACACTTGCTTCCACACACAAACTGAGATTAGCAGCCTATCAGAGACTTAAAGCGCAACTATAAAAGCAATGCTGTAATAAGCTGCTCAAACAGCCCATGTCCCTTTCTAAGAAGACAACATAAGGACTAGAGCGCAGCAGTCTCACAGAAACTGCACCTAAACAATGTCCCCACTCAGGAAGTTTACAATCTTGGTAAGATGGTCAATTACCATGGATGCCTATGTGTTCTGAGTGCTAAAACACTGGGCCAGGAATGAGGGGCACAGCTGGCCTTGATGACTCCAGCGCTTCTGCTTCTGAAGGCTGAGCTCAGATAACTGCTGCTCTGGTTACTTAGTGCACATCTGAAATTACACCTCCACCTTTGCACAGTACCCTGCCCATAGTTTTCCCCCTCTGCACTGCATGTTCAGCCTGAACTCCGCCTCCAGATTTGAACAACTGGGAAACTCAGCATTTTAACAGCAAGTAAAGAAGCTGAGAAATGAGCTTTGATTGCAATTAAATGATCGGTACTGAGATTTTGGAGAATAATAACCTCAAAAACAAACAGTGTAAAAGCATTAATTATTGTAGAAAAATAAAAGTTATCAAAATACAGAAAACTGACTGATAAATAATATCTACAGTGGTGTGGAAAAGTGTTTGCCCCCTTCCTGATTTCTCATTTTTTTGTATGTTTGTCACACTTAAATATTTCAGATCATCAAACAAATTTAAATATTAGACGAAGATAACAGAAGTAAACACAAAATGCAGTTTTTAAATGAAGGTGTTTATTATTGGAGGGGGAATCCAAACCTACATGGCCCTGTGTGAAAAAGTGACCCCCCTCCATTAAAACATAAATTAACTGTGGTTTATCACGTCTTTGGAAAGCTGAGTTCAATTTCTCTAGCCACACCCAGGCCTAATTACTGCCACACCCGTTCTCAATCAAGAAATCACTTAAATAGGACCTGCCTGACAAAGTGAAGTAGACCAAAAGATACTCAAAAGCTAGACTTGATGCTGTGATCCAAAGAAATTCAGGAACAAATGAGAAACCAAGTATGGCTCAGTTGGTAGAGCATCCGCCCCACACCCAGGAAGCAGGGGTTCAAATCCCGGCCGGGTCATTCCGAAGACCATATAAAAGCGGAACTTCCTGCGGTCCAGCTTGGTGCTCAGCAATAATGGAATGGAGGAGGGAAATCTGTGGCGGCGCCTTGCATGGCTGCGGCCCCTCTGAGTCTATATATCGGTTGTGTGTGATTAACACTGTAGATAGGAGAAACACAATTTCGTTCTACTGTACATGATTGGTTGTATGGTTGAATGACAATAAAGGGTGATTTAATTTAATTTTTAACTGAGATCTATCATTCTGGAAAAAGTTATAAAGCCATTTCTAAAGCTTTGGGACTCCAGCGAACCACAGTGAGAGCCATTATCTACAAATGGCGAAAACATGGTACAACGGTGAACCTTCCCAGGAGTGGGTGGCCGGTCAAAATTACCCCAAGAGTGCAGTGACGACTCATTCAAGAGGTCACAAAAGACCCCACAACAACATCCAAAGAGCTGCAGGCCTCACTTGCCTCAGTTAAGGTCAGTGTTCATGACTCCACCATAAGAAAGAGACTGGGCAAAAATGGCCTGCATGGCAGAGTTCCAAGATGAAAACCACTGCTGAGCAAAAAGAACATAAAGGCTTGTCTCAGTTTTGCCAGAAAACATCTTGATGATCCCAAGACTTTTGGGAAAATACTCTGTGGACTGACGGGACAAAAGAACTTTTTGGAAGGTGTGTGTCCCATTACATCTGGCATAAAAGTAACACAGCATTTCAGAAAAGGAACACCACACCAACAGTAAAATATGGTGATGGTAGTGTGACGGTCTGGGGTCGTTTTGCTGCTTCAGGACCTGGAAGACTTGCTGTGGTAAATAGAACTATGAATTCTGCTGGTTACCAAAAAATCCTGAAGGAGAATGTCCGGCCGTCTGTTTGTGACCTCAAGCTGAAGAGTACTTGGGTTCTGCAGCAGGACAATGATCCAAAACACACCGGCAAGTCCACCTCTGAATGGCTTAAGAAAAACAAAATGAAGACTTTGGAGTTGCCAACTCAAAGTCATGACCTAAATCCGATTGAGGTGCTGTGGCATGACCTTAAAAAGGTGGTTCATGCTCAAAAACCCTCCAGTGTGGCTGAATTACAACAATACTGTAAAGATGAGTAGGCCAAAATTCCTCCACAGCGCTGTAAAAGACTCATTGCCAGTTATCGCAAACGCTTGATTACAGTTGTTGCTGCTAAGGGTGGCCCAACCAGTTATTTGGTTTAGAGGGCAATCACTTTTTCACACAGGGCCATGTAGATTTGGATTTTTTTTCCCTTAATAATAAATACCTTCATTTAAAAACTGCATTTTGTGTTTACTTGTGATATCTTTGTCTAATATTTAAATTTGTTTGATGATCTGAAACATTTAAGGGTGACAAACATACAAAAAAATGAGAAATCAGGAAGGCGGTAAACACTTTTTCACACCACTGTACATGCACAGTTACTCAATACTGTAGCACTTCCCACTTTTACAAGGTGAAAATTTAATGATTCCCATTCCCATCTCACATTTATTACAGGAAGCTCAAGCTCACAAACCCACACCACACAACCTGGTCAGCAGCACAGAGCAGATGGACAGAATTAGAGACCAAAGGCCTCTTGACACTCTGTGATTCAATGCTGATTAAAAGTTTACATTCCTGAGGGAAAAAAACTTGGTTGTGAGCAAATTAGTCAAATTTAAAACTGACCTATGACTGTGTCGATGATGCTGTATCTCCAAAGTGAATTTCAAAGAAGGCAGTTGTGTTTGCTATGCTACACCAGACAGGCTGAATGAACCACAATGTGATGATCCCCCTCATACTTAGCACTAGGGTTGGAGATTTTATTGATACCATTGTCATTAATTATTCTGCAGTGAGGCCAAATGTTTTATAATTTCCATTAGCGATTATTGATCATTTTTCTATAATCAAGAAAAGTAGTGAAGCACATACAGTATTTCTATGGCCAAAATAACTTTTTTTTTTAATATGTCAGCATCTGAACAGAGTAATACCAGAGAAGCAGAAAGAAATGCATGTGACTCAGGTGAGCAAAACCTCCACCGCCAAGAGTGTGATCTCATACTAACTGCAATATTTCACATCCCTCGTCTGTGCGGTGATGACTAGGTATTTCAACAGGACAATGCTGCAGTTCATAACGCCCATCTGATGAAGGATTTCTTCCGGGAGAATAATGTCATTCTTATGGATCATCCTGCATGTTCTCCTGATTTAAATCCAATTGAGAAGGTCTGGGATGGATGGCAGGGGAAGTTTACAAAAATGGATCCTCTATTCTTTTGTCTCTTGCTCCTGTTTCTTCTTTTTGCATTTTGTTGTTGCCGTTGCTATGGAAACCAACAGGTGGCTATTAATTATGTCATGCTAGCATTTCTATATGTGGTCTGAAAAGGAAACTACAAGGTCTTGAAGAGATGTAGCTTTTCTCACTCAAACCAACAGTTCCCTTCACCATTCTTAGAAAGCAATGTGTCGGACATGCGTGCAATGTGATATTATACATACGATGAGACATCATTAAGCTGGATTCATGCTACTTTTCCACTCTGGTCCGCTGAGATGCGTATCCGCTTTGGACGAGGCCAGCGTGCACACGGTTGTATATATACTTCATTTTTGTCGCCTACCAGGCCAAGCCGGGAACACTCACACACAACTGTCATCTGTAGTTTCACCCCAGTCCTACAGGTAGCGCAAATGCGCTAACACACCAGTTTGTTCATCAGCTATATAAAAGTGAAGAAATGTGAGATTGATGTACATTTTTTGTAGCAACAACAATGACACTGTTTCGAGGAAAAGGAGGAATTACTGTCTTTCAGTGCTCTTCTCCACTCAAGCTGCTGCAAGATGATTCATGTATGTTTATTCTCGTCTTCCTCTTCCTATTCTTCATCTACTTTGACTTTGCATGCTATGTTGGTAGTGTCACCTCATGAGTGGGAGGTTCAATCTTGCGTATGCGCAGTCAACGCACCCAGGTAATGCAGTCACAACATTTGGGCTACACACGGACATCCGCAGACCCGCAGACTGGAGCCGATGATGTAATTTTCATCACACAAACCTTGTGGTCGAGCGGACGCAGACAGCAGAGGTGCAGCATGAACCCAGCTTTATGGTATATGTCCACTGGTCAGGATTTTTCGGAAAGGACTCCAGATACCCCAACCTGTGAGATGCGGAAAGGGGCATGTAGCAGATGGGCGGAGTCAAGCAATGTGGGAGGAAATACTGGAATAGTCATTTTTAACCATGAGCAGATTGTTTTTAATAGTGCTGGTATATTTGTGCTACAAAAGGCAACTTTGTCATCGTCACCGCCGGTTTTGGGTTCACACAATCCTACAGACCCGCACAATGCATGTCAAATTTGACCGCCTGGTTCATGAGCTTCGGCTGGATGAGCCCATGTTCCACTGCTCTCCACACCTCGTTCCTTTGTATGTTGTTTCTATATGACAGCAAGGACTGGTCATATAGTACTGGGTTGCCTGATACAGCGGTTATTAATTTCTCCTTCATGTTTTCACAACAACAGGTAATGTACAGATCTCCACCCCACCCCCCACCCCTCCAGCTGGCTGGATCACTGGATTGGTCGACGGGAACGGCTGTGGGCGGTCTTCAGCTCTCTGCTGCTACCGGACAATATGGCGTCCTTGGTCTCCATATCTTTAAAACAAACCAGCCAACAGTGTTTCTAACATCATTTTGTGTGAGAAATAGTACGTTCAGTTAATGAATCAGTCGTTATTTGACATCAAAAACCGCTGGTTTAAAAGTTCAGGACGAGAGTGGTGCCTCCTGTGCATGACTGTACGGAAAAATCATGACTGATCGTCATGACTATGCAAATGAGCTGTAGGGGATGCATGGGAGATTCTGCACACCACAGTACGGTTTTTGACCGCTCTGCACCCAAATGCTTTCTGCTGCATTTCCAATACACAATGAATGGGAAGCGGAAAAACGACGGAACCAATGGACACATACCATTACACTGTGCACCATTCAACAAGCACTGCTGCTGCACAGTCTAGAACACAAAAAAGTTGATGGACACTAGGGCTGTGTGATATGATCAAAATTTCATATCACAATATACAGTGGGGCAAAAAAGTATTTAGTCAGCCACCAATTGTGCAAGTTCTCCCACTTAAAAGATGAGAGAGGTCTCCAATTTTCATCATAGGTATCCCTCAACTATGACAGACAAAATCAGAAAAAAAAAAAATCCAGAAAATCACATTGAAGGATTTTTATTGAATTAATTGGTAAATTCCTTGGTAAAATAAGTATTTGGTCACCTACAAACAAGCAAGATTTCTGGCTCTCACAGACCTGTAACTTCTTCTTTAAGAGGCTCCTCTGTCCTCCACTCGTTACCTGTATTAATGGCACCTGTTTGAACTCGTTATCAGTATAAAAGACACCTGTCCACAACCTCAAACAGTCAAGACTCCAAACTCCACTATGGCCAAGACCAAAGAGCTGTCAAAGGACACTAGTAACAAAATTGTAGACCTGCACCAGGCTGGAAAGACTGAATCTGTAATAGGTAAGCAGCTTGGTGTGAAGAAATCAACTGTGGGAGCAATTATTAGAAAATGGAAGACATACAAGACCACTGATAATCTCCCTCCATCTGGGGCTCCACACAAGATCTCACCCCGTGAGGTCAAAATGATCACGAGAACGGTGAGCAAAAATCCCAGAACCACACGGGTGGACCTAGTGAATGACCTGCAGAGAGCTGGGACCAAAGTAACAAAGGCTACATCAGTAACACACTACGCCGATAGGGACTCAAATCCTGCAGTGCCAGACGTGTCCCCCTGCTTAAGCCAGTACATGTCCAGGCCTGTCTGAAGTTTGCTAGAGAGCATTTGGATGATCCAGAAGAGGATTGGGAGAATGTTATATGGTCAGATGAAACCAAAATAGAACTTTTTGGTAAAAACTCAACTTGTCGTGTTTGGAGGAGAAAGAACACCATACCTACTGTGAAGCATGGGGGTGAAAACATCATACTTTGGGGCTGTTTTTCTGCAAAGGGACCAGGACGACTGATCCGTGTAAAGGAAAGAATGAATGGGGCCATGTATCGTGAGATTTTGAGTGAAAACCTCCTTCCATCAGCAAGGGCACTGAAGACGAAACGTGGCTGGGTCTTTCAGCATGACAATGATCCCAAACACACTGCCCGGGCAACGAAGGAGTGGCTTCGTAAGAAGCATTTCAAGGTCCTGGAGTGGCCTAGCCAGTCTCCAGATCTCAACCCCATAGAAAATCTTTGGAGGGAGTTGAAAGTCCGTGTTGCCCAGCGACAGCCCCAAAACATCACTGCTCTAGAGGAGATCTGCATGGAGGAATGGGCCAAAATACCAGCAACAGTGTGTGAAAACCTTGTGAAGACTTACAGAAAACGTTTGACCTCTGTCATTGCCATATATAACAAAGTATTGAGATGAACTTTTGTTATTGACCAAATACTTATTTTACCGAGGAATTTACCAATTAATTAATTAAAAATCCTTCAATGTGATTTTCTGGATTTTTTTTTTCTCATTTTGTCTCTCATAGTTGAGGTATACCTATGATGAAAATTGGAGACCTCTCCCATCTTTTAAGTGGGAGAACTTGCACAATTGGTGGCTGACTTTAGTCAGCCACCAATTGTACTTTTTTACCCCACTGTAAGTAATCTTATTGTCATATTTGCCCCTTTGGGGCAAAGAGACAAACCCACGCACTGAATGGTATTTGTGACATTTATTAACAAAAATAAAGTTCAAAAAAGGTGCCAACAATACAAAAATGCAAAGCAAGAATAACTTACAGAATGTGACTCAAAGCAGGAAGCGCTCTGGAGAAGTGGGAAACACTTCAGAGGCAGGGACAAGTGGAAAGCTCAGTTGTTGATCCAATATAGCCGCAGTAACACAATGAAAAGCCAGCGCTTAAACACACGGGAGTAAATGAGCTGCAGGTGTGAATCACAGAGCAAGCAGGTAACCTAATAGACCAAACTGCCCACAGCTGAGCTGAGAGAGAGCAGACTGTGAGTAGTTACAGGAAGTGTCTGGGAAAAGGAGAGGCCCAAATATAAACAACCCAAAAATACATACAGGAAACTAACAAAATCAAACTGATCAGGTATACAATACTAGGAATAAAGTGAGGGTCTGAGCTCAGAGAAAACCTGAGCTCAGACACATGACACTTATTTGATGATAACGCTATATATCATGATGCACATTTTCTGTAAATTCTATAGGTTATATATAACAACCAATAAAAAGGACCATCCCTTTTTTACATTTTAAATTACATACTGAAAAAAAAAAATCAATTGTACAAATTCCTCTGTCATTAATTTTATGCACTTTTCCCCCCTTAATTTTGCAGTGTTGTTATAAAACTGCTTTTTAATGTGCATTTTAGATTACTTAAACTTCATTCATTATCGCTACTTGACTAATTAAAAATTAGAAATCAACTTACATTAAGAGCCAGTTTATTCCTCTGACACACTTTATTATTTATTTAGTGTGTATACGGCTGCTGTCATGCACTTTTGCAGGTTTAATAATATTTTTTTAGACAAAATTAAGAAACTCGGCAGTAATTTAAACCAAAGAAATGATGGTCTGATACACTATATAATGTTTCCCATTAGCAACAACTTAGCATCATCATTTCGCATTTGCCATTTTATAATTAGAGAGAGATGGTGTTAACGTTACTTACCTCCAATTAAAACGAGGTTAGAGGACTATCCTCTCTGACGGTGGGAAAAACTCCTACATCCCTGACAAACAGAAACAGTGGCTATATGACCAAAACATTAGTTTGGAGTTAGCTGTTGTGCTAACCACCGGAACCCACACTTGGCGCACTGCAGGGGAGAGGCGGGGCGGTGACAAGTAGAAACAGGGCATGTGTCTTTTAAATCCCGATATACAGTGATCCCTCACTTATCGCGGTTAATGGGTTCCAGAACCGACCGCGAAAAGTGAAAAACCGCAAAGTAGCGTCACCCCTAATGACGTCATCCATAAATAATACGTACGTTCATTCTCTCACTCTCTCTCTCTCATATGATACGTGTGTGTGTGTGTGTGTGTGTGTGTGTGTACGTGTACATACATACGTAGATGTAAATAAAGTGTACATAAATATGTTTTTAGAACTCTTTTATTCTTATAACAAGATACGTAACTCAAGATGAAGATGATTTACTTCACAGGTTAATGAGAGCTTTACTGCTCCTCAGGTGACGCCTCATCGTCAGGTGCTAGAGGCGCAGGATCATCGAGGGCAGCTTCCGATAGAGCTGGAGAAGCTGCAGGAGGCGGCGTAGTGGCTCGACGGGAAGACTATTTCGCACAAAATGGCACAAGAGAACAGCAAAAAGTTCCACGCTGCGAGACTACGTAACACGAGCGATAAAGAGCAATGAATGCGGTAAATTCCTTCCCTTCATGGCCGCTCGGCAGGGAGAGGAGGTGGGTGAAACGTCTCGGCCAATCAGCTTGCGGGGTGAAACGTCTCGGCCAATCAGCTTGCGAGATTTCCGAGCCGAGCCAACACGAGAACAGCGAACAGAGAGGTGGATTTTTTGAGTTGTGCGGCTCTCCGTGTTGATACCTGATGGTCTAATGTAGTCTCCCTGCCTTCTGCTAGCGCCCGCCCATTATTTCTCAATTTTGAATTTTTGATGAATATTTTTGAAAAATCCGCGATGCACTGAGGGCGCGAAAGGTGAAGCGCGAAGTAGCGAGGGATCACTGTAAACGATACAGTTTTACAGTGGGGAAAAAAGTATTTAGTCAGCCACCATTGTACAAGTTCTCCCACTTAAAAGATGAGAGAGGTCTCCAATTTTCATCATAGGTATACCTCAACTATGAGAGACAAAATGAGAAAAAAAAAAATCCAGAAAATCACACTGAAGGATTTTTAATGAATTAATTGGTAAATTCCTTGGTAAAATAAATATTTGGTCAATAACAAAAGTTCATCTCAATACTCTGTTATATACCCTTTGTTGGCAATGACAGAGGTCAAACGTTTTCTGTAAGTCTTCACAAGGTTTTCACACACTGTTGCTGGTATTTTGGCCCATTCCTCCATGCAGATCTCCTCTAGAGCAATGATGTTTTGGGGCTGTCGCTGGGCAACACGGACTTTCAACTCCCTCCAAAGATTTTGTATGGGCTTGAGATCTGGAGACTGGCTAGGCCACTCCAGGACCTTGAAATGCTCCTTACAAAGCCACTCCTTCGTTGCCCGGGCGGTGTGTTTGGGATCATTGTCATGCTGAAAGACCCAGCCACGTTTCATCTTCAATGCCCTTGCTGATGGAAGGAGGTTTTCACTCAAAATCTCACGATACATGGCCCCATTCATTCTTTCCTTTACATGGATCAGTCGTCCTGGTCCCTTTGCAGAAAAACAGCCCCAAAGTATGATGTTTTCACCCCCATGCTTCACAGTAGGTGTTCTTTCTCCTCCAAACACGACAAGTTGAGTTTTTACCAAAAAGTTCTATTTTGGTTTCATCTGACCATATGACATTCTCCCAATCCTCTTCTGGATCATCCAAATGCTCTCTAGCAAACTTCAGACGGGCCTGGAGATGTACTGGCTTAAGCAGGGGGACATGTCTGGCACTGCAGGATTTGAGTCCCTGATGAAAATTGGAGACCTCTCTCATCTTTTAAGTGGGAGAACTTGCACAATTGGTGGCTGACTAAATACTTTTTTGCCCCACTGCATATGAAACGGTAGTCGTTTTTTATTGCGTCACCCGATATACATCATCATATCGCACAGCTCTAATGGACACACAGTATGTGTAGAGGAGTTGGAAGATCAAGTAAAGAACTGATCAGGTGTCAAAAAAGTCGATAACGCCTATATGCATTGAGAATGAATATTTTATATCAATTTAGAAGCAAAAGTGTTTTTACCCAATTCCACAGTCCCCATGTGGCTAAATATATATTAATGCACTTCTATGATTTGACTCAACATTAACTAATTGGGGATAACTACATTTAAAATGCAACCTCGCTCATTCAATCAGCAGAATCACCTCATACTTAAATCAATGTGAGTGTTGCGCAGCTTCAAGGATACAGCAGTGCAACATTTAAGAGGTTCTCCACTTTTGCTGCCTGTGAAGATGCTCATCCATCTCTGAGAAACCGAAATCCAGCACCAGTTTACAGTGAGACGTTTGAAACGCAACACCCGAAGCTGTGAGGTCCGCGAGGCATCTGAGCAAAAACATCCCACCACAACAATCTATGATTTTTTTTTTTTTTCGCATTATGCTATACAATTTTTGTGTTTTAGATTATTTAGAGGTTTCATGCTCGACTATAAATTTCTGCTCGCCATTCTCTCCTCCACATGAATCACCCCCGGTCAGACGTCCTCTCACATGATGCTAATGAGAGTGGTCAATCTTTCGAGTTTAACACCATTACTGGGTCATCGCCTACTGCAATTATGCATTCCATCAGTTAGTATTTTTCCTTCATATCCTTGTTGTTTTATGACCTGGAGAAAAAAAAATATATACATAAAGAAACAACAACCTCCAAATGTCCTACTGACTGACATATTTATTTGCAGCGTGAAAAAAATTTCTCACTCTGTTTTTTTGCAGAACTGTTATGCGCCACTCGCTCCTCCTTTACCCCCTTCTCAGCTGGCTGCGGAGCCACTGATTTTGTGTCCATAATTATCAGAAAGGTTGTGAGGGATAAGATAAACTGAGAATTAAACATGAACACAGAGACGCTGAACCCAGTGCTCACTAAAGCTGGATTTATGGTAGCATGTCCACGCCCAGGCGAACGCACACGGCATGAGGCGCAAATTTCTCCATCTTCCAGTCCATGGGGGAACTGCATGAACCAAACAAATGCAGCCCAAATTTTGTGACCGCATGCAAGGGGTCCATACTGAACAGCATATGCACCACGGTGTTCATGTTCTCTTATTCTCGTACAGTGATTGACTATACAGCTCTGGGAAAAGTTCAAAAAGTCCAAAGAGACCACTGTCAAAGCACCACTATCTGGTTTTACTATTTTTATGTGTTAGAATAAAATGAACAATTTTAACCTACTGAAAACAACTCACCCAGATTCTAACTCAAAATATCATCATTTAGAACATTTACTTACAGAAAATGCCAACTGGCCAAAAACAACAAAAAAGATGTTGCTTTTAGATCAAATAATGCAAAGAAAACAAGTTCATGATCACTCTTAAACACTACAAAACTTAAGTTTTAACTTAGAAAGAACTCAGAAATCTGTATTGTGTAATAACTGATTTTTATTCACAGCTTCCACGTGTCTTACCATGCTTAGACGATCACCTAATCAGCTCCTCTTTAAGCAGATTGAGGTGTCCTTGTGTTAGAATTCAACAGATACTCAAATTGAATGGCTGCCACACGTGTAGAGATGCTAATTTAGGGAAGATTTTTCATTGGTCTCGTTTTTTTTTCCCCCCTCCGGAGCTGTATTTTCACCTTTTAGCTGCGTGTCTATTTTCCTCCCCCAGTTCCTCTTCTCCCTGCTCTTGAGTTTCCGCCATTGCTTATACAGAAGTGAACACCTTTGTGTTCTTCCTCCTCATTTTGTTTAGTTCTGGATAATCAAATCATTTTTTTGCCACACTGCTTTCCCATACTGCCTCTACACATGAACTGTAGATTACATTCAACGCGCATGCATGATACACAGTTGTGCTTAAAGAAAATCTAATCAAGCACTGTTGTGAACACAACCACAGTTCACAGTCCAAACACATTTCATCCGTGGAGCTACCATGAATGCAGCCTAAGCTACAATCCCAATAGATTTACCTTCAACCTTGTATGTGCATATGGCATTTTTAGGGCTTTACAGGACAGCCCCTCATTCCTATTGGAAATTTATGCAAATCACCACACTAGCAAGCAAAACATCAGTCCCGACATTCCAAGTCAATATTGATTGTTTAATGAAACGGTGAAGAAGACGACGGTGTGTATGTGTGGTGGCTATGGGTCTACTATATAGTGGTTCTCTATGGTGAAATAGGCATGGGGCATTGTCAGTGTGCACAAAAGAAAGCAGCTCTCCAGCACACCTGTATATCGTCTGCGTGCTCAGAGAGAGGGCAGCCCGTTTCAGACAACAACCATCCAGCTGCAGACACAAAGAGGTGCCGGCCAGTGTGCAGCAGAAGCATTAACGCTTCAAGCTCAGTGAGGGTCAAAAACCTTTCCGTGCTGCTGGTAAGAATCATTTGCACGTCAATAATGGAGCGGGAGAAGGGATAGCAACGTCTATACTTCACATAATGTTAGCCTTGCAGCTATATTGCTCATTGAAGTACTGTCATATTTAAGTTGCATGCTTGTTGTAACCTCAGAAGCCTTGAAAACCAAGAAGCACAAATGATACAGCACAAAAGATAAGGACATATTTCTGTTGCCGTGTTACCAACACCGCTGCATCAAGATATGTGTGAGCGCAGCACGCATGTGTCTTTTTGTAATCAGCTTATCTCCATTCAGACTGTTCTTGAAGGTGATGCGCATTTCTGGAACACGCATCATATGTTTCACTGACATCAGGTAACTACAGCTCAGAGATAAACTTCCCTGTTACTCCCAAACACAGACAACCCACAGCAGTTCAAAGAAATCACACTTCAACCCAATGCAAAAAGAAAACACTTAATTGCTTCTGACATTTGTGTGACTTTTTGTGTCTGCTTCAAAACACTTGTGCTGCTCTCCCTCATATGACAAGATCAGCTTCAGTTATCAGAAGAGAGACGGTATCTGTTCGTTTGCAACAAATGGGAACCGAGCCACATGTAAAGCAATAAATGTGGCGAAGTGAAGACACGTTTCAGTGAGAATTAATACACATACACAAACTTTCGGAAGCTCCCTACTCAGGGTCACCACAGCAGATCATGGGTCTGCATATTGATTTGGCAATGATTTTACGCTGGACGCCCTTCCTGACTCAACACTCTCCATTTACCCTTGCTTGGGATCAGCATAAGGAGTACACTGGTTCTGTGCTTCCCCCTGTGGCTCAGTAACCAAAGTCTGCGCACAATGGCAGGTCCATTACATCGGCGGTCCCCAAACACAGGGCCGTGGACCAGAACCACTTGGTACACACAGAAAAAAAAAAAATCATTCTCTTCCTCTGTATTGACAAACTCACTTGGTTGTTTTATTTTGAAAAATTACCATACATTTTTTTTCTCTTTCCATGCCCAAATTCTTACCTGTCCCATCCCTCTGCGGGGTCTTAACACACATCTCTCTCAATAATTAGTGGTGATGGTAAAAAAATTAAATCAAACCGCACTCAAAGCCAGACTTGGGCTGTGGGGATGATGACTGGACAGGAGGATATCTGGCAGGTTTCCAACATTAGCGGGGGGTTTTGGAAGTAACTGAGTTTGGGGCTTCCATCTACGAGCTGGTGCATGATTACCAATCTTTGCTTTCAAAGGCATTTGAGGGTTACTTCCCGACGCACTGTGAAGGAATGGATTTGCAACCCTTTTACAAGCATGCCACGCGAGTCAACCCTGTGCTGAGGAACAAGCTACTGATGGTGAGTTTTTTTAATCACACACTTTTGCTTTTTAATTCTAATGTATTCCATTCTTTTAACCCCTCTGCCAGTCCACAAAAAAAATCATGTGTAACACTCACTTGCCCACCTACCTATTGTTGTGAGAGTCCATTGCAAAACTGCAGAAACTAAGGGGCCGTGCACACAATGTTTTTACCCTCAACCGTGGAAGGTCGTCTACAGTTTAGGTGTCCATGCATATGACACCGGGTATTCAGAGGCGTGAAAGTGTAGAGATTGGAAACCAGTCTCTAGAGTGGAGAGGTTTTCTTGGCACTGGCCATCTACATCTGTGTGCATAGAAATAAATAGCAACGCAATGTTACAGCCCCAATTCACAATAGATTTCAGCCAATCCACACGCCAAACAGCTTGTATTTCTCACAGAAATAAGCTCCGTGATTAAACTTCAAGCTCGATGTGGGAGGGGGGTGAAACTGTCATATTTTTAATTTGTGAAGCACTTTGTGCTTCAAGCTTTTTGTATTAAAAGTGCTATATAAATGAAGTTTTGATTGATTGATAATTAGGATTAGGTTAAAAAGGGCTCTTAAGGGTATATGTATAATGTTTCCCCCCTTTTACAATAGATGCAGCCTTATAGATAAAAATAATCAAAAAAATATAACCAAGGAGGACTTGCAGACTGAAATACATCCCTAAAACATTGCTTACCTTTGACGAATGACGAAAAAAAAAAAATCACTGTGGACCAGCTGATGTTTTAAATCCAGTTTTGCGCATTTCTCCAGCTGGCTGACATCCCATCATATCACTATTTTTTCTTGCCTATAAATGCTTTTGTAAAGGTTATGACTGTCGACTGCTTATGAAATATTCAATCAGCTGTTTTTTATTGCCCGCCATTACAGTTTGTTTATTTATTTATTTATTATGACTCCCTCATCCTTTCAACTTAAAAAACCAAAAACAAATATTTCTTGCAGATGGAATCTGGCGTTTACAGTTCTAATCCAGAGTTCCTAGTAAAACTTCTACTAGTCATCTGTTAGTTACAACAGCTGTTTTCACACCTTCAGTGGCTCCGTGTGCGCGCATGGTTGCTTCTGTGATGTGTTGTGCACAGATGTTTCTTTCTGGGTCTAAACAAAAACCTTGTCATGTGCAACCTGTGGGTCTGGAGCTACATGTAGTGCTTTTCACACGCTACTGACTTCTTGTAGTACTAGGTAAGAGGGAAAAAGTTAAAAAAAAAAAAAACCTGCATTTTTATTTTAAGATGATGCAGAATTACAAGAATAACGCTGCAAGTAAAAATTAGGATTAAATACCAAATTTACAAGAAAAAAAAACTTTTCCAGAAATCCAAATTTGCTGTCGCTGTTTAAGTTTAATGTTTAAGTGCCAGTTAATAATTGTGATTCACCCAAGTCTTAATGTGTTTTGCGACTCAATGCAAATTATTTCCGTCTTTAAATAATAGCTCTTTCTATAGAAGAGTTTCCAAATTATTGTTTTTTTTTTAATTGGGCTGCACCATGTGCATCAATACGGTGGGACAAAGAAACCTGCATCTTCTTCCCAAATTGTGAAGCAGCACGCAGGCCTGTCCTCCCTCTGATCTCTCAATGAACTCTCTCTCTCCCTGGTTGTGGAGCAGACCTAAAAACAATGGTGCCCTGCAGGATCCAGCTGCATGTGCCGACCACCCTCCAGCACATTTTATAACGGTACAGCCTACAAGGTGTTAAACTGGCTTCCTGTGCGGATTAAGTGGATTCGGACAAAGCAGGGGTTTTTTTGTTGTTTTTTTTTTTTTTTTCTACAATCCCGTCCACATGACTGGTCGGATCACATCGTAAAAATTGCAGCCTTTAAACCGAACGTCGTGCGCGTATATCTTCCTCTCGCGCTTGCACTGAGCTCCTTGCACAAAGCGCTCCGGAACTGCAAACGCGGATCTGCATGGAAATCCAAACGAGACCGAACAAAGCCTTACCTAAACGCTGACCGGGTCCTCACTGGATGCCGCTGCCGCTGACTAGGGCTTCATTTCGCTCCCGCTCGCCTTGTTGCACAGCGAACATGCGACGATCTTTGGTTGAGCTCCCCCCCCTCCACCCCCTTCGCCGACCCACTACTACGCCGGAGGGAGCGGAGGCTGTGCTGTCTGTCACGTTGCTGCTGCCCTTTCTCTCACATCCACATCCCGAATTTGGAGGGGCGGAGTTAATGAGAGCCGAAGCACTGAGGCAGCTTTCGGGAAGGACTGAATCAGGATCGATGAAACAACTCTTGTTCAAAAGTTCACACAAATGTTACCTTTGAAATTCCATTATTTTTAAATATATCCCTGATCCTGCATGCCATTTTTTTTTTGTGATAACAGCTATTTTCCCCTCAAAAACCTATGTTCGTGTTACTGTAGGCAGAGGAACAGTTTCTAGCAGCCCAGTCAACAACACAAACTGCACATTTTTTCCACCCCTCAGTGCAGTGCGATATATAAGTTTTGGCTAGGATTTGAAAAACAGTACCCTCTAATGGTTGTGAAGCTCACTACATGCAGTGAAGGGTTAGCCTGGATCTGATTTGAGTCTTGCAGCCGTCCCAAGCAGCTCCTTTTGTGTTTTGAAGTGGCACAAATAAAAAAAGGGCTCGAATTACAAGATCACACAAGAATTAAGATAAGATAAGATAAGATAAGCCTTTATTAGTCCTACAATGGGGAAATTCCAGGATTGCAACAGCACAGGGACAGCAACACTCAGAGCAACAATCAGAAGGCAAGAAAAAACAACATCTAGTAAACATATGTCCATATTACTATAAATGTATATATATCGACACACAGTGCAGAACATTATGGTTGGTTGGTGAATGTGCAGCAGAAAGTCTAAGCTCTCTCTCCACGGATGCGGCGGGCCAGCTGGAAGTCTTTGGGCATGATGGTGACCCCCTTAGCGAAGAAGAGACCACCAGGTGGGCCTCGCTGGTCTCCTGCAGAGCCATGACGGCGAAGCTCAGGAAACGCAGGACGGTCTTGAAGTCCTGAGCGATCTCCCTCACCAGGCGCTGGACGGGCAGCTTACGGATGAGCAGCTCCGTGGATTTCTGGTAGCGACGGATCTCTCTCAGAGCCACGGGCCTGTGACGGCGAGGCCTCTTCACTCTGCCGGTGGCCGGAGCGCCTCTCCGAGCAGCCCTGGTGGCTAGCTGTCTCCTGGGGGGCTTCTTCCTCCAGTAGATTTTACGGGCGGTCTGCTTGGTTCTTGCCATCACTCTTTATTATTCTGTCTTATATTTCTTGCACGCTGCCTAAACTCCAGCCCGGCACCCGCGTCGTTTTCGCTACAGCTCCCGGTATGTCGAGTTTCCCATTAGCACCGGGCGGCGGCCAAGTGCTAGCTAGCACTAGCTCCTCCCCGCTGTAACGTCTCCCGCTGCAAACCGTGGCTCCGTCCGCCGACCCGGGAGAACCCGGGGCGATCCGTGCGTCCGTGATATATATACAGAGTGAAAGGTGTAGAAAGAAGAAGGAAGATAAAAAAAAAGGCTGTTGCAACGGGCAGCCTACTCGTGTGGCGCCACCGGTCCGGCGGAACCGGAACCGGAAATCACGGAAATTGCGTACGTCTTACAATGTCTATAAAAAGTATTCAACCCCCTTGCATGTTTCAACCTTTTATTGTTTTATAAAATTAAATCATAATCAAAATAATTTGACTTTTTTGACAAAAATTTGCAAAAAAAGGTTCTTTCATATCAAAGTGAAAACAAATTTTTACAAATTACTGTCAATTAATTAAAATTATATAAAGTAAAGTAAATGATTGCATAAGTATTCACCCCCTTTAAGTGACTGACCTAATTCATCAGAGGTCTAGCTAGTTGATGCCTGCAGTCTCACAATTAGTGAAACGGAGATCAGCTGAGTGCAGTTAATGCAGGCGTGTCCAATTATGTGCCATGGAGCATAGCCATATAGTATGATAGCTGCGACACGCTTTGAACTCGCCTCTGCCTGGTCACATGGTTCATGGAGCTCCAAATAGTTCCAAACAATGGCCTTTCTATGAAGGCATGTGAATGTGACGATCTGCGGCATAAAAAAAAAAAAAACAACAACATTTTTTAGCCATATTAGATAAATATTCAAAATACCTATCGTGGGCATATTGTTAAACTTATAATTAACAGATTTAACTGTATTATAATACAAAAAAGCAACATTAACATTAACATTTTTTCTGACTGAATTGTGCATTTTTTCCTTTTAAATGTACTGCCTTCTTTATTCTAAATTTTACTTTTTTGCATAAATTTGCTACTTTTTCCTCATAATATTGTATTTCTCTGTCTCATAACTCTGATTTTTATTGTACATTTGAGACTATTTTCAAACTGAAATGTGGCTGTTTTATAGTTTTTATAAAATCATTACTTTTTTCTTACAGATTTATGTATTTTTATACTAAATTTAAAAGATTTTATGCACACATTCGTGAACAATTTTGGAAACGTTTCATTTTTCTCTTAAAAGTTTAAATATGAGGAAAAAATGCAAACTATACACGTGTACTCTGTAAAACAATCAAATTCATATACAGACAGTCATAAATAAAATGAATTTCTTTAACCACAATAGAATTACAAAGGATAGAAAATATATTCTGTTAATCGTTCAGTTAGTTGTTGTTTTTTTTTTTTTAAATTAATATCAAGTGAGCCATTTTATAAAACAGTATTTCACATTTGTAAATATGACAATTGTTTTTAGAATGTTTGTTTTTAACACTCAACTCTTCGTTTACCAGCTTAAAATAATCACTTGTTTTCAAATGTATTTAAAAAATAAACTAGTCTATATCCCAAGAGTCTTTCACCCCATGTTCCTCCCAATAATTTCTTTAAATAAGTACAGAATATTTTCAACACAACAGAATGATAAAATATTTAAAAAAAAAAGAAGCTAATTTATGAATGTAAATAACACTGCCACCACCAGATGCTAATTTATGCTAATTAATGTATGAATGAATGAATGAATTTATTCGGTAATAATAATAATAAACACATACAATACAATAAGAACACACAAAAGAACAACCAAAAGGGTGTAGGCTGAAGCTAGTGCTTATATAGTGCCTACCCCGTTACAATTTTAAAATCAATAACATAAAAATTTAAGTCTTACCCAAAATCAGCAAAGAAAATCAAATAGAACAAGTAGACATAAAAAACCAACAACAAAACTTTAAGTTATTACAAATTTACCTCCCATCATTTACAGTGAGATACTGGGAGATTTTCTCATCTTTGTACAATTTTTTAAATTGCTTCAGAGTTGAACACGTTTTAATATTTTCAGAGCAACAGTTCCACAGTTTAACTCCAGTGACAGACATGCAATGATACTTTGTATTTGTTCTAACCTTTGGCTTATTAAAAACAAAGTTACCTCTTAGCTCATATTTGCTTTCCCTTTTTTTAAACAGTCTCTGAATATTTAAAGGTAACTGGTTTTTATTTGCTTTGTACATGATTTGAATGACATTATAATCTACATAACTGAATGAATATTGGATTTGTTGGTGTATTAATGTATGCTAATTTATGAATGTTAAATAACACTGGCACCGATAACCAGGTTATCAAGTTGAGCTAGCTGCTGTTCACCTGAATCTAGTGTGGAACAAGCTAATGAGCAAGTTTGTGAGCTTCTATTGGACATAAACACGAAAAAGTTGATGAAATAAAACAATATCACAGACTACATAATCTACATGTTAACTGAAGTGGTGAAATGAACAAAGCAACGGCCATTCATTAACTTACCAGGGATTATTAAGCAGACACTCCGGGAAATGAATGGTGGTCTATGGGGAAAACCACATTGTTAGTGTTATGATTCCCTGTGCACCATTACGCAGCACACAGAGGAAGGAATTAAAACCCACGTGCAGAGTATATGGCGTGCAATTTATTGAACAAAAATAAAGATTCAATCCAGTCAACAGTTATGATATCAAAAGAAGGATGAGTTCACAGTCATGGAGGACACCAGGAAAACAGGGACATCTCTAAGACACTCAACAGCCCAGGGGAGAGAATGCCTAATACCACAGGACAGCTGAATGGCACAAGGAGAAAGGCAAATATGAACTTATGGGCTGGAGCGGTCCGAGGCAGTCCGTGCTGTCCGGTGAGAGCAGGTGAAACAGGAACAGCCGCAACACCAGGTAACAAAAGAATGTTAGGTAGCATTGGCAGAAGACTACACAGTCAGGCTAAAAGTATAATGCAGGGAGTGGAGGCTAACATACACAGTGGGGAACAGTGACTGTGTACATAGCGCAATGATCCGGCAGTCTCTTTCCACAGATATGGAGCTTAAGTAATATCAAGACAAATCAGTAAAGAGACCGCCGGTGTGAATAAAGAGAGGAGTGATCAGTGGGAGTGCGTGGGCAGGACTGAATGGAAAACAGGTGTGCATGAGTGAGTGTCTGAGCATATGAGTGAAGATGAGTGGAAGCGTGTGTGTGTAAGTGTGCAGGAGAGTGCATGTAGATGGATGTATATGTGTGTGTGTATGTGTGAGCAAGTGGAAACCAATAATGAGGAACAGCTGGTGACACTGACAGGAGGTGGAGGAGTGGCCAAGCTATCAGGGAGCGGAAGACCCAAAGAGCTCCCTGAAGCGCCTGATGGAAAATAAACAAGGCAAAGAGACCAAAGAGCCACCATGTCAGAACTGGGTTTGGGACCACCAAACCCAAGTTCATGACAGATAGGAACTAATGTCTGCTCCATGATCCACATGACTTCCGCATTCCAAAGTTTTGATTGAAGTCTATCGGAGTGTCGCAACTATCATACTATATGGCTATGCCATGGAAGGCTAAGACCCTGCAGGTTTTCTCTTCTACTCAGTCTCTTCAGCAGGTGTTTTCACTTATCAGCAATCAGTGGGAAGTAATTCAGTGAAATCTGCTGTTGAAGACACTGGTTGGGGGGTGAAGCCTGCAGGGTCTTGGCCCTCCATGGCACATGATTGGACACCCCTGAGTTAATGTGCATCAAGTGATTGTGGTATAAAAACACCAGTGTCAGGGAGGTCCATGTTGTGTCCATAATTATAAGAATAACGAGGAAGTAAGAACTCGGTTAACAGGGCTTTATTCAGGATAACACAACTACATACAATAGGCTTACGACATTCGCATGCATACCAGGTGGCTCCTACGACGAAAGAGGCAGAGCCTCTTCCGCCCACTTCCTTTATACCCCGAGTGGTGTCACGACCGGAAACCGGCAGTTAGCCACCTCGATCTAACCCATGTCCAACCTGGCCGCCATCTTAGTAATACAAGCCTTTTACATATGTTATAGTTCAGTCTCTGATTCATCAGTATCCCTTCTACAATTGCAACATGAAGACAAAAGAACACTCCAAGCAACTCAAAAAAAAGATAACTGAAAAGTATAAGACAGGAGATGGCTACAAGATTTGCAACTCATTGGGCATCCCACAGAGTTCAGTTAAGTCCATCATTAAGAAATGGAAGCAGTATGGCACTTGTCTAAATCTGCCTAGAACTGTCCGTCCTCACAAACTGAGTGATCGAGCAAGAAGACTGGTGAGGGAGGACACCAAGACACCTACAGTGGTGTGAAAAAGTGTTTGCCCCCTTCCTGATTTCTCATTTTTTACCTCCGCCAAGGAGGTTATGTGATCATCGGCGTTGGTTTGTCTGTCTGTGTTACAACTCGCCGCTCATTAGCGGCGCCAGCTAAGCGCACACCTGCACCTCGTCAGTGGCGGAGCATATAAGCTGCTCTGCCCTGAGCTTCGGCCTGAAGCCGTCTGTTCCCTTCGGCTACTTGCTTCAGAGGAACCCCCTCGTCAAACAGCAAGTTTGCTCACGTAAGCATACCTCCACTTGTGTTCCAGTCTCTCCCTTGTGCACAGATGGATCTTTCCCGGCGGCGGACTCCGCCCCTGCATCACCATCTCACTGCTGCTGTCAGGTGCATCGTCAGGTCACTGTCTTCTGGACTCTCCCTTGTGCACGCCTGCCATCTGCCCTGCCAAGTAAGCCAACTAACCTCTCATTACCTGCTGTACTGGTTTGGTGCCCGCCACCTTCTCCCTGTGCTCTCTCCCCAGGGTTGTCTGGCTGTACGGTTTCCTGCCTCCGTGCCTGACGCTGACGTCTGCCACCAGTATATCCACATATCACAGACACGCATCCACTCATCCTTGTTGTTGAATAAAGCTATTGAATTCACTCTGAGCCTGCGTGTGTGTCTCCTGAGCCGTGCGTTATGTCAGTCTGTTTGTTTGTCTGTTTGTTTGTTAGCAAGATAACTCAAAAACTTATGGACGGATTTTCATGAAATTTTCACAGATTGTCAGAAATGGGGTATCCTACAGATGATTACATTTTGGTGGTGATCCGGATCACCGTCCAGAAGAAAACCGCCATTACGCAAAATGCCATTTGCGTGAATAACTACTGAACGACTAATCCTATCATTGTCAATCCAATTGCTAGTCATATGTTTTCATGGTCAAGGAATCTGAAAACGTACACACAAACACTGTATGGGGGGAACTGTGGCTGCCATTACGGAAAATGCCATTTTTGTGAATAACCTCTGAACCACTAATCCTATCATTGTCAATCCAATTGCTAGTCATATGTTTTTATGGTCAAGGAATCTGAAAACGTACACAAAACACTGTATGGGGGGAACTGTGGCGCTTGGCGGAGGTCTGCGCTCTCCGAGTGCTTTTCTAGTTTGTATATTTGTCACCCTTAAATGTTTCAGATCATCAAACAAATTTAAATATTAGACAAAGATAACACAAGTAAACACAAAATGCAGTTTTTGAATGAAGGTGTTTATTATTAAGGGGAAAAAAATCCAAACCTACATGGCCCTGTGTGAAAAAGTGATTGCCCCCTAAACCAAAAACTGGTTGGGCCACCCTTAGCAGCAACAACTGCAATCAAGCATTTGTGATAACTGGCAATGAGTCTTTTACAGTGCTGTGGAGGAAATTTGGCCCACTCATCTTGGCAGAATTGTTGTAATTCAGCCACACTGGACGGTTTTCGAGCATGAAGCGCCTTTTTAAGGTCATGCCACAGTATCTCAATGGGATTCAGGTCAGGACTTTGACTAGGTCACTCCAAAGTCTTCATTTTTTTTTTTAAACAATTCAGAGGTGGACTTGCTGGTGTGTTTTGGATCATTGTCCTGCTGCAGAACCCAAGTGCGCTTCAGCTTGAGGTCATAAACAAATGGCCGGACATTCTCCTTCAGTATTTTTTGGTAACCAGCAGGAATTCATGGTTTCATTTACCACAGCAAGTCTTCAAGGTCCTGAAGCAGCAAAACAGCCACAGACCATCACACTACCACCACCATATTTTACTGTTGGTATGATGTTCCTTTTCTGAAATGCTGTGTTACTTTTATGCCAGATGTAATGGGACACACTCCTTTCAAAAAGTTCAACTTTTGTCTCGTCAGTCCACAGAATATTGTCCCAAAAGTCTTGGGGATCATCAATTGTTTTCTGGAAAAACTGAGATGAGCCTTTATGTTCTTTTTGCTCAGCAGTGGTGTTCGTCTTGGAACTCTGCCATGCAGGCCATTTTTGCCCAGTCTCTTTGTTATGGTGGAGTCATGAACACTGACCTTAACTGAGGCAAGTGAGGCCTGCAGCTCTTTGGATATTGTTGTGGGGTCTTTTGTGACCTCTTGGATGAGTCGTCACTGCACTCTTGGAGTAATTTTGGTCAGCCGGCCACACTGCACTTGTCAGGCAGGTCCTAGTTAAGTGATTTCTTGATCGAGAACAGGTGTGGCAGTAATCAGGCTTGGGTGTGGCTAGAGAAATTGAACTCAGCTTTCCAAAGATGTGATAAACCACAGTTAATTTATGTTTTAGCAGGAAGGGGGCAATCACTTTTTCACACAGAACCATGTAGGTTTGGATTTTTCTCACCCTTAATAATAAACAGCTTCATTTAAAAACTGCATTTTGTGTTTACTTGTGTTATCTTTGTCTAGTATTTAAATTTGTTTGATGATCTGAAACATTTAAGTGTGACAAACACAAAAAAATGAGAAATCAGGAAGGGGGCAAATACTTTTTCACACCACTGTAGTTTTCCTCCAGAAGACCAGTTTACCTCGTCGCCAATGCTGTGTCTGGAAATTAGGACAGTGGAGGCAGGAGCTGTACTGAATGATGGCTTGACTAACGAACACTGTTTACAACACGTCTTCCAGCACGCTAGGTACTAAACTAACCGTGAACTAGTACAGGCTGGTGTTAACATAGAGGCGGAGCGCCAAAGAGACCATCTCCCACTGTCAGTCCCCTAATATAGGCATGGCGTGATGACATCATCTGTGCCTGTGCCCTCACGTCCATGTTGACTGTTGTTAATATGGGGAATATCTAACAGGCAGAGGTATAGCTTATTTGGAGCTGAAGCAGGCATTTGGTGTCTGTCAATGAAGGAAAAGCTGGAGGTTCACTCAGTTGAAATTAGAGAAATTTACAGCAACTCAGAGTACGACCAAATGTAACGGAGTAAAAGCACATGTTTTCTTTTATAAAAGTACTTAAAGTGCACAGACTAGACTGCAATAAAACTAAGAAGAAACATTTTTATCAAAAGAGTATACTGGGTACACCGTGTGCTGGGGTATTGGCAGAGTCTGCGCTCCCATTATACAAATCACGCACTGTGCATGGGGCATCAAGTACCTAAGGGGACACCAATATGATCAACATAATCATCATTATGATTAAATTTTCAAATAAAAAAACCTGTTGTAACATTTAACATTAGACTGTGGAGAAAGGAGGCAGGCGAGGCAACGAGCTAGATGACACAGAACTTTATTCCTTCTCCAACATAATTTACAGCAAAAGCAAATCCCGGGTCTCTGTGCATTCCTCTTTTATATCTTTATTCCCATGCATTGAGACCCGGAACTTCCGACCATAACATGTTATTTGAACAAAGAACTGTGTGACACATTAACATGACATAATGCCGGCGCCGCTCCAACAACCTTCTTCTCTTAGCGGCACCGGCAGTTGTTACTCTCCCCGGGTGGTGCATAGACCTAACCATCCCATCTGATACCCCCTGGTGACACCTCCTCCTTCAGTCCATTCAGCCTGGGGGTCGTACGCGGTAGTGCGGTGAATTTTGACCCCCCAGGCTCTGGGCAATCGCGGACCAGAGTTCTGAAATGAATTGTGGACCCCTGTTGGATGTGATGTCCGATTGAGATCCAAAACATGCAACCCAAGCCGACAAAAAAGCGCGCACCACTTCTGCGGACATGGTAGAAGCCAGCGGGACCACTTAAGGCCAGTGCATGGTGTGGTCCACGACTGTCAAAAAGTGTGTGAAACCTTGCGACAGCGGGAGGGGTCCCACCAAATCCACATGGACATGGTCAAACCTCCTGACTGGGATTGTGCATTTTGGCCCACTGGCACGCAACGCAAGCTGCAGCCCACTCTTTCACGTCTTTGTGCAAGCACGGCGAGACAAATTTCGCCCCCACTAGCTTCACTGAAGCGCGCACTCCCGGATGCGAAAGGGAGTGGACCAACTCCAAAATGCGACAGTGCCAAGAGCTCAGAACCACCGGGCATGGGCGGCTGGTGGAGACGTCGCAAGGGAGGGCACCCTTCTTGCACCACCCTGCTCTCCAGACTTAACCCAGTTGGCGCAGACTGGAGCGCGCAAATGTCCGCGTCCCTGGCTTGCTCTGCAGCCATGGCGGGGAAATCTATCCCCGTGTATACCGGGGTGATTAATGTGCACAAAAGGCAATCAGCCACGACGTTGAGTTTACCGGCCACGTGTTGAATGTCAGTAGTAAACTCCAAAATTGTGGCCAAATGCTGTTGCTGCTGGGCCGACTACAATTCTGAGGTCTTGGACATCGCGTGCGTCAGCGGTTTATGGTCCACAAATGCAGTAAACTCGCACCCCTCTAGCCAGAACTGGAAATGGCGCATCACCAGGTGGAGAGCCAGCAATTCTCTATCGAATGTACCGTACTTGCATTCGTTGTCGTGCAAAGTCCGGCTAAAAAATGCAAGCGGCTGCCACAAACCTGAGACGCACTGCTCCACCACTGCCCCGTGGCAACATTAGATCACAATCCATGCAGACGGATTCGGGTGGGCTAACAATGCGGCATCCACAAGCGCTGTTTTGGCATTAGTAAAAGCCTGGACTCGCTCGGGAGTCCAGTTGATGGCTTCCACGGGCTTCTTTTTTTTAAGTGCGGCATACAACGGCTGCATCAGCTGGGCTCCCCGGGGAAGGAAACGGTTATAAAAATTAACCATTCTCAAAAAACTCATGTAGTGCTCTCACGGTCTGTGGGCACAGAAAGTCTGCCACTGCGCGCACCTTATCCGGTAATGGAATCGCGCCCTCTGGTGAAATGCGGTGGCCCAAAAAGTCAATCACTGGCACACCGAACTGGCACTTCGCTGGGTTAACAATCAGCCCGTGTGCTGAGATGGGCGATGTGCTCCTCCTCGGACGTGCTGGCTACCAGAATGTCGTCTAAGTAGTCAAAAACGAAGGACAAGTCACAAATCATTGCATCCATCATCCTCTGGAAGGTCTGCGCTGCGCCTTTTAATACGAACGGCATGCGTAAAAACTCGAAAAGGCCAAAAGGAGTTATTACCGTCTTTGGAACGTCTTCTGCGCACACCGGGACCTGGTGGTAACTGTGGACCAGATCCACTTTGGAAAAAACACACGCCCCAACCAGGTGTACGGAAAAATCCTGGATGTGTGGAATAGGATAGCGATCGTGTTCTGTAGCGTTGTTCGAGTGCCGGAAATCGCCACATGGTCGCCACAACCTGTCGGCTTTAGGCACCATATGTAGGGGGGATGCCCACGGGCTGTTGGAGCGCCTGACAATGCCCAACTGTTTTAAGTTGGTGAACTCCTCGCACACGCTGGCCAGTTTAACAGCATCCAGGTGCCGAGGTAGCACGAATACCGGCGGCGCTTTGTAGTTATGAAATGTTCGACCCTGTGCTTCGTTATCGTAGTCGAAAAAATTGGGACCGTGAGTGCTGGGAACTGTGTGAGTAACTGTTGGTACTTACCCTCTGGAGCTATAACGTTAGCCAGTGTTGTCGACCCAGCTCCCCGAACTGTACAGGACAGAGAGACAAAAGAGACAGCATCGACTAATCTCCTATTAGCAACATCAACTAATAACCCATAAGCATATAAAAAATCTGCTCCTAGAATGGGGCCGGATCATGCAGCTATCACAAAGTCCCACTGAATGTTGCGTCCGTGCAAGCATATCATCAGTGTCCGCTAGCCAATTGTCCTGATGGTGGATCCATTGGCGGCTGTGAGCTCAGGACAGCTGCATCTTGCCACCCTGTCTGTGTTGACCGGCAGGATGAGGCTCTTCTGGAAGCCGGAGTCCACCAAAAACTGTGACTCCGAACGTGTGTCCGGGACATAAAGCAGGCTGTTCCTGTCGCCATCGGTTGCAGCTGTCACCGAATTCCGAACGTGCCATCTTCCCGGCTTCTTGAATTGGCAGGGCGACAGGCAGTGTTGGGCATTCAAGCTGAAACAGCAAGGATCAAAACAGATCGCCCCGTTCCTTCGTCTTCTGGTGTCCGTCCCGGCTACCACAAATGGCTCCTCGACCTCGCTGGAGTCCCTCATGGATGCTGGTGCCACTGTCTGCACGCTGGGAGCTCTGGTCGCCAAGATGATGCGGGCCGCTTCCTGCACCAGGGCACGGTAGTCCTTAGCAACCAACCGCGGCAAGTTGGCCAGGATCGCCCTTGCTGTAGCCGGTTGGTTCCTGAGGAACAAGTGGGCAAACAGGAAAGATTTGTCGTCCTTCCCCCTCAGCGCCAACATGCTCTCCATAAGCTCCACTGCTGACTTGTCCCCTAACTCCCAACATGTTAGGAGCCTCTCTGCCCTCTCACTGTCAGAAAGGGTATAGCGCTGGAGAAGCATCCGCTTAAGTGCTTCATATCTTCCTTTGGCCGGTGGCTCCTGGAGCAGGCTCGTCACCTGTTGCATGGTGCTCGCATCCAGCGAAGCGACGACGTAGTAATATCTGGTATCATCTGTTGTTATCCCACGGAGTGCAAACTGGGCTTCTAACGCGATCGGGTTGTGAAACCAGAAGTTCGGGAGCTCGGCTGAGACCACGCACGCGGCGCTGATGCTCTCCCTCCAGGCAGTCTCCGGGGTGGTGCTCGGCTCGCTTTCCATGGCACGTCTTCAGGTCACCAATGGGGAGAAAGGAGGCAGGCGAGGCAACGAGCTAGACGACACAGAACTTAAGTCCTTCTTCAACATAATTTACAGCAAAAGTGAATCCCGGGTCTCTGTGCATTCCTCTTTTATATCTTTATTCCCATGCATTGAGACCCGGAACTTCCGACCATAACACATTGTTATTTAAACAAAGAACTGTGTGGCACATTAACATGACAAAACGCCGGTGCCACTCCAACAACCTTCTTCTCTTAGCGGCACCGGCAGTTGTTACTCTCCCCGGGGGGTGCATAGACCTAACCATCCCATCTGATACCTCCCGGTGACACCTCCTCCTTCGGTCCATTGTTCTCCCTTCCTTTTGCCTTCTCTGGGTGGAGAAAACCCCCACACCATGCCCCCACAAGACCATTGTATGCAATCTAAACTATAACAATAATAATTTGACTATTGTGCCCGCCACACCATCACATCTCCCTGTGGCTTATTCTTTGCATGCTGTGAAAAAAAGAAAAACACACCTCTGACTTGCATCTAAACTGTATGGCATTAAAATACAGCAGGAGTCGGAGGAGAAAAAAAAAAGCTTTGTGACTGATCACGAGCCTCATGAGGCTCGTGATCAGTCACAAAAGCTCGTGCATGGCTTTCAGGTATGTTTAGAAACATTAATAAATTCTGTAAACTTTTGCTTTGCTTTTGCTTTGCTTTGACTTTTGCTTTTATTGAGGGCATCCAGGTGGATGCCCTCAATTTCCCCTCTGGGGATCAATAAAGTATACAAAATCAAATAAAAAAAAAATCTTTAACCTTCCATATCTAGCATGCAAAGCCAATTAGCTAGTTAACTGTTATTGTGACTGTAATCAGACAGAACTGCTTACCTGCTGAAGCTGTTCTCTCCCTCTGTGAGGATCGTGTATAACTGTCCTGTCAGTAATTGTATTTTATCAGTCCAAACTACATATAACTGTGAATTAATAAATAGTTAATGTTTTCTAATGTTGGAGCTTTGACTGCAGATAAGGAGCTAAAAGGAGGATGTTATGTCTGTAAATACCTGATACAATGATGAGGCCAGGTGAACATGCTAACTCAGCTTTATTAATATTGGACACACAATACAGCCACCAGGCAGGGGCATTGGCAAGAGGCCATATAATGGATGCCCCCTGGTATTTATAGGGCGGTGCAGTGGCAGAAGAGGAAATGGCCGCCACTGAAGATATATTGAAGATGGCGATATGCAGAGACACGGCTGCTGAGAGCTCTGGCAAACGATACTGGATTTTAATGTTGTGGATGATTGTTTTCTGGAAGATTTACCTAGTCTCATTGGATGGGAAGATACGCTATAGCAGGCAGTTGTTGATTCATATCGAGACTACTCAAAAGCAGGTTAATATCTTCCAGCATATGCACCGAATTCCAGAGGAGATTTTAAGGCCCCCGGGATCCCTGTGGATTACTGTCCCATGCAGCTGCAGACGGAAAAGGCGGACAGAGCGCAAACAGAACTGGGGATGCCGAGCCGGTACGCTTGCTTGGCTAAAGAGAAACCCCCACAGACCACCACTCCCGAGTCTCTTCGTTGCAAATGTTTGGTTACTCAACACTAAAACAGATGAACCAAGGATCTGTCTATCAGACAGAATATCTATTCAGAACAGCTGTGCAATGTTTATTACCGAGACATGGTTGAATGACGGAGCCCTGGATGCAGCTATCGAGCTAGCAGGCCATACCAGCCACCGAAGTGACAGGGACAAGAACTCCGGTAAGACCCGTGGGGGTGGACTGTCTACACCAATAATAGCTGGTGCATAAATACTACCATTATGGAGCGATTTTGCTCACCTGATTTCAAGCTCCTGGTAATAAAGTGTAGACCCCATTATCTGCCTTGGGAGTTTTCTGTTGTTTTCTTGACAGGCGTCTATATGCCTCTGGACAGAAATGCTAGTGCTGCTATTAGTCACATGCAAACAGTTATAAACAAACAACAGTGGACACATCCAGAGGGGGTTTTCATAGTTGCTGGTGATTTTAATCATGGAACTTTAAAGACTGTACTCCCACAATTTTATCAGCATGTTTAATGTCCAACTAGAGGGGAGAACACACACTTGATTGTGTATATACTAACATCTGAAAGGCATATAGAGCCTTCCCTTTCCCTCACCTGGGATAGTCTGATCACCTGTCACTGTTTTTATCCCCTGCTTATCGTCCTATTATTAAGAAGTTGCAACCCACCACAAAAGGTGTTAGCATTTGGCTGGAGGGGGCATCCCAACAACTGCAGGACTGCTTTCAATGCACTAACTGAGTCTCTTTTCTTCCCAAGATGTTGAAGAGTACATATCCACTGTTCTCTTCTATATTAGAAGCTGTGTTGAGTCTGTCACCATCAATAAACGTATTCGGTTTACCCAAATAGGAAACCATGGATGACAAAACAGGTCCAGCTTCTCTTAAGGGAGAGGGATGATGCCTATAAATCTGGGAACAAGGAGCAATACAGAATAGCCAGATGTAATCTCAAACGAGGCATAAAGATAGCAAAGGCAGCTTACAGGGACAAAACCGAACATCACTTTGTGTCCAATAATCCAGCGTCGGTGTGGAAAGGAATCCAGCATATAACAAACTTTAGGAGCAGTGGTAATTCACTGACTGGAGCAAGTGTGTCGCTAGCTGAGAATCTTAATCATTTCTTTGCTAGATTTGAGCGATCAGATATCAGTGACCCTCCTTTTCTGGACTCCTCTTCCTCTTCCCACACCTTCCTTCTACAGACGGGACATAAAAAGAGTCTTGAGAACTGTGAATGTTAAGAAAGCACCAGGTCCAGATGGGATCCCAGGTAGGGTTCTCAAAGACTGTGCCAACCAACTTAGTGAGGTGTTCACTGATATTTTCAATCTCTCCCTGTTGCATGCTTCAGTTCCAAGCTGCTTGAAAACTGCCACCATCATCCCAGTGCCCAAACAGACCAACATTAGCTCCTTGAATGACTACAGACCAATCGCTTTGACACCTATTATTGTCATGGACTGGGTTGGACCTTTTCCAAACCCAGCTCCATGGCATTGTGGCTGCATGTTCTTCTGTGTTATTTTCGTTCCTTATTTGTCCTCAGGCAGCTCTCAGGGAGCCTCAGGGGTTTGCTCGGCTCCCTGTCAGCTGACAACCACACCTCCCTCTCCTGCCTGTGCTTGCCAGCTGTGTACTATTATTTTGTGTCTACCTCTTTCTCTCTACACACACACACCTGCATTTGCCCACACCTGCATTCACTCAGTCCTTCCCACACTCACTCACACACCCACTCCTTTGTGCATGTACACATCCACACACACCTGTCTCCACTCACTGACACTCATACATTCCTACACGCACGCACTCACACTGTCACACCGGCATTCACTCTGTCCATTAGGCACTGTGTTATTTAAGCTCTGTGTGCCCAGTTGGGTTTGCCGGATTATTGTACTGCATTTCTTTATGCTGCATGTCGTTTTGTATTCCACCAGGTTTGTACTTGGATTGACTCGGACTGCTCCAGCCCAGTGAGTCCATTTTTGCTTCCCTCTGCTATCCAATTACGCCTGGAAGCATAATTTTTTTTTTTTTTTTCGGTTCCGGTTCCACTGGACCGGTGGCGCCACACGAGTTGGCTGCCCGTTGCAACAGCCTTTTTTTTATCTTCCTTCTTCTTTCTACACCTTTCACTCTATATATATATCATGGACACACAGATCGCCCCAAAGGTCTCCTGAGTCGGTGGACGGAGCCACTGTTTACAGCAGGAGACGTTACAGCAGGAAGAGCTAGTGCTAGCTAGCACTCAACCGCCTCCCGGTGCTAACGATGAAACTCGACAAACTGTAGCGAAAACGATGCGGGTGCCGGGCTGGAGTTTAGGCGGTGTGCAAGAAATATAAGACAGAATAATAAAGAGCGATGGCAAGAACCAAGCAGACCGCCCGTAAAATCTACTGGAGGAAAAAGCCCCCCAGGAAGTAGCTAGCCACCAAGGCTGCTTGGAAAAGTGCTCCGGCCACCGGCGGAGTGAAGAAGCCTCACCGTCACAGGCCCGTGGCTCTGAGAGAGATCCATCGCTACCAGAAATCCACGGAGCTGCTCATCCGTAAGCTGCCCATCCAGCGCCTGGTGAAGGAGATCGCTCAGGACTTCAAGACCGACCTGCGCTTCCTGAGCTTCGCCGTCATGGCTCTGCAGGAGGCCATCGAGGCCTATCTGGTGGGTCTCTTCTTTGCTAAGAGGGTCACCATCATGCCCAAAGACTTCCAGCTGGCCCGCCGCATCCGCGGAGAGAGAGCTTAGACTTTCTGCTGCACATTCACCAACCATAATGCTCCGCACTGTGTGTCTATATATATATATATATATATATACAGTATATTTATAGTGATATGTACATATGTTTACTAGCTGTTCTTGTTTTTTCTTGCCTTCTGATTGTCGCTCTGAGTGTTGCTATCCCTGTGCTGTTGCAATCCTGGAATTTCCCCATTGTGGGACTAATAAAGGCTTATCTTATCTTATCTTATCTTATCTTAAGTGCTCTGGGTGCTCTTCTCCGTGTTTAACTCACCTATGTACTGTTGAGCGTCTTGGTAGTCATCCCTGTATGGCTTGTGCTATTCATCTGTTTGTTTCTTTGAACTGTTTAATCACCTTTTGTACAGTAAATACACACAACATCCTCCTGCATTTGGGTTTTGTCTCTCCTGCCTCAAATAGGCAGGAATATATGACAGAATAATCTGGCCAGTTAAAACCCAGCGGCGGTGTTGTGTGTTTTTGCTTTTGTGTTTTGTTTTTTTTTCATCTGTTTGAAGCTCTTCACTATGGACTTTTTGGTTTTTGGATTGAGCCTGGAGGAGCGTGCTGCGGCCGAGCGAGTGCTGGACTTCGCTTCTAGGGCTCGTGCCACCCACTCTCCGGAGTTTGTTTTTCATTTATTGGACTGCGCTGTCGGGGTGGTCCAGGCGTTCCCCAGCCTATGGAGATGCCCGGGGCTAACGCCGCTTCTCACGATGGTGTGTGAGTTTCGTCAGCGTCTGGAGGGAGTGCGGAGCGACTCTTTCCCCGTTTAACCCCGAAAGCTGAGGAAGCGTTCCTGGAAGCCGGGAGCTTGTCACCCTCATCCCGAGCCTGAGTACTCTCCTCCGTGGTTTCTCCTGATAATGATAAACCTTGTCTGTCACCTGGGAGAGAGATGCAGGCTGAGCAATCACCTGCGTTCTCTCCTCGAGCTGCAGCTGTAAAAACCTCTATTTCCTCTGTGTCTCCCCTGTTCATGCTTGAGAATCCGTCAGATCACCAGAAGGAGGGCCAAGCCTCTCTGACAGCCATGGGCCATGGAAGGAACTTTCCCGCTTCTCAGCCTGCTGATTCATGTTCGCCATGTCCAGGAGGAACTTCTAAAGCTCCAGCCCCCTGGGACTCTGCTCCGGCTGTCACGTCAGCCTTCCTCCCCGGGGTCATCGCAGCTGAGGTTCCTTCATCCACGGCGCCTTAATCGACCGCTGGGAGTGCAGCCAGTCCTCCCTCGTCCCCGCCCGTCATCCAGTGTGTGGGGGCGGCTCCCTCAGGTTGTTCCAGGGGGCCCAAGTTCACTGCAGATATGGAGATGGAGGAAGCTGGGCTTGCCGCAACTGAGATCATCATGCCCGAGGAGAGCAGGCAAGTGTTTTTTCATGCTACTCATCAATCAGACAAATTATCTTGCCTGTCTCCTGGGGGTGAGGGCCAGGTTATGCAGTTCACTGGGCCCTCACCACCCATTGCAGCAACAAATGACTGGTCTACCCTGTCCATATCTCTTCCTCTCGTCTCTGAGGGTCCACCGGCCCTGGAGCTTAACCACCGGAGGAGAGAGGAGCCTGTGGCGCTGGAGGACCCAACCCCAGTCCTGCAGAGTCTTGTTGGACAGGAAAAGGACGCTGTGACTGACCCAAAGCCTGCACCGACTGAGGAGCATCCCCTGGCTTTGATCTCCTGGGGTCCGGTGCAGTCATGAATTGCACCTCCAGATTCCACGCCGGGAGAGTTTCCTGCATGGGAGCATTCACTGGAGGTGACTAGGACTGCCATTACCTTCATGCCTGCTGTGGGGGCCACCGCAGCAGAGTCAACACCTGTGTTAGACCATCTTATGAAGGATTCCGAACCATCGTCTCTAGCCGGATTGACGGAGTCTTGGACAGTGGTGGAGCTTGAGCTCAAGCGAGTGATCTCTCTTGTTTTCCTCTACTCAGCTTTGAAGAAGTCTTGCCTGGCTCGTGGTGTTGAGAGTCGGGTGCAGCCACTCGCTGCACCTGATCTCGCCCTGCTGGGCTCCGCCGCTGCCGGCGACCCTGACCTTTCTTCTCTGTTTTCTCTATCCAAGCCTTCTTTCAGGGTCACCAGAGATGTTCCAGCACAACCGGAGGTCTCCGTGGTTCTGGCGTTGTCACCTGAGGCTGCTGAGGGCCCAGCTTTCCCTGCCATGATGGCCAACATGGGTCCACCCCTGTCATCCCCGCCTGGTGTCCCATCGGGGGTCTGCCTCCTCGGCCTGGTGCTCACTCTGGTCAACTGGTTACCTGATGGTGCAGCAGTGGCCCAGCCGGGTCCCACCGTGGGTGCAATGCGGTCCCAGATCGGGACCAACATGGTTGTAACCATGTCCCAGGCCGGGACCACTGCAGGTGCAATGTTGGCCCAGCCAGGGTCCACTATGGGTGCAACAATAGCCCAGCCGGGATCCGCCGCGGGTGCCACTAAGCTCCAGCCTGGAGCCACTGCGAGTGCAGCTATGTCCCAGACCAGGACCCCCACGGATGCAACTAAGCTCCAGCCTGGAGCCACCGTGGGTGCAGCTATGTCCCGGACTGGGACCTTTGCGGGTGCAGCTGCCCTTCAACTCAAGACTACTGTGGGGGGTTCCTCTCTTGTTTCTGTCCGGCACCACTGGGGCTCTCCCCTTCCTGGCTTCCCCTTCCTGTCTTGGGTTTTCCCATGGGGAGGTCACCTCCCGGGCCGCCTCTCTCGAGCTGGTGGCTGAAGAACCCAGGCCGTCCGCCCGGTGAACTGTGCAGTTGGGTTGCGTGGCCAAGTTTCCCTGGTCGGCCACCTGACTCATTCTTCTGGGCTGTCCAACTGGTCGGGGACTTTGGCAGACCACCCCACCGATCTCCTCTCGCCACCCTGTGGGCCTGGGATTTTGGTCGGCCCCCTGGACTTCTGAAGTCCCTGGTCTTGGGGGCTTTGCCTTAGGCTTTGCCTTAGGTTGATCTGGATCATAGCCAGATCATAGCCGATCCTTCACATCCTGGTCACGTGCTGTTTGCCCCCCTCCCCTCAGGTAGAAGGCTTCGGTCCATTCGGACTAAAACCTCCCGGCACATGAACAGCTTTTTCCCCTCTGCCATCAGACTGCTGAACACTAAGTGACTTTTGACTCTCGTGCACTATGTACAGCAGCTCAACCAGACTCATGTCAATCATCATTGCTTTTCTGTTGCATTATTGACTGCACTATGTGGTACTTCACATTATCTGCTACATGCTAATTTTTTAAAACTGCCTTGACTAGTACTACTCATTATTACTAGTATTATTATTATTATTACTTATTATTACTTATTTTTCTACACTTATTGCACGTTTCTAGTCCTTTAGTTTTTTAGTTTATCCCTTTTTCTCATTATGTTTTTAATGTTGCAGCATGGCACCGAGACAAATTCCTAGTTTGTGTATCACATGAACAATGGCAATAAACCTGATTCTGATTCTGATTCTGATTCTGATTCTGGGTTTTTGGGGTTTGGGGAGGTTTACTTTGTTTTCATGTTTGGTATTCTTGAGTTGTATTGTTTTTTGATTGCCTCCTGACCTGTTTTCCCCCACCTCCTGCCCTGGTTAGTTGCGGTAGTTCCTCCGGGGAGCGGGGGGGGGGGGCTGATTTCCTTTTCTTTTTTTTCTTTGTTGTTCATTTGATGGTACAGTGGGTGTCTGGTATCCACCCCTTGAAGTGGGGGGGGGGGGGCTTTGTCATGGACTGGGTTGGAACTTTTCCAAACCCAGCTCCATGGCATTGTGGCTGCATGTTCTCCTGTGTTATTTTGGTTCCTTATTTGTCCTCAGGCAGCTCTCAGGGAGCCTCAGGGGTTTGCTCGGCTCCCTGTCAGCTGACAGCCACGCCTCCTTCTCCTGCCTGTGCTTGCCAGCTGTGTACTATTATCATTTGTGTCTGCCTCTCTCCACACACACACACACACACACACACACACACACACACACACACACACACACACACACACACACACACACACATTTGCCCACACCTGCATTCACTCAGTCCTTCCCACACTCACTCACACACCCACTCCTATGCGCATGCACACATCCACACAAACACACCTGTCTCCACTCACTTATTTATTTATTTATTTAGCGAATGCAAAGTCCTTAAGCCAAGCAGTTGCCTCCTGGTTTGCTGTATGGAGGGTGTGTAATCCTCCTTCCAGTCTTTGGAGTGGGCAAACCTCTATGATGTGTTCCATAGTTTGCTCCTCTCCACATGCGCACAGTGGGCTAGGGCTACTGCCCCATCTGTGAAGGCTGGCCAAGCAGGGGCCATGTCCAGTCCTGAAGCGATTGAGTGTAGACCACTGTCTCCTTGGGAGGTTGGTGCCCGGGACCTGTTGGTTGGGGTTTATCACCAGCTGTTTGTTTGGGACCTCCTTGGTCTCCCATTCCTCTTGCCAAGCTGTCTGGATGGTAAAGTCAGCTGGGGGAGGGTTTTTCCAAATCGGCCGTCTGGATGAAAGTCGAGCAGTGGGTGGGATGTAGATATCTGCATGGATTGGTAAGTGAGGAAAATCTTTAACTTTTTGGAGCATCCTTTGAGTTAATGCTGCTCGCCGGATGTGTGGAGGGGCTATGTTTGACAGTACAGAGAGCCAGGGGAGTGGTGTTGAGTGGATTGTTCCAGTTATAGTTCTCATGGTTGAGTTGAGCTGGGTGTCTACATGGTGTGTGTAAGATGACCTGGACCAGACAGGGGCACAATATTCTGCTACAGAGTATGAAAGGGCCAGTGCTGAGGTGCGCAGGGTGGAGACTGCCGCCCCCCATTTTGCACCAGCGAGCTTGCAGAGCAGGTTGTTTCGTACTTTCACCTTAGCAGCCGTCCCCTTTAGATGTTCCTTGAAGGATAAGGTCCTATCAAGGGTCACTCCAAGATAAGTTGGATTTGGGGCATGTTTAAGCTTGAGTCCGCTCAGGTGGATGTTTAGTTCTCTGGCAGCTTTTGCATTGTGGAGATGGAATACACTGGAGACGGTTTTTGCTGGGCTTGGTTTTAGGCGCCAGATTTTGCAGAACTGGTCCAGTTTAGCAAGATCTTCCGTGAGCACCCGTTCCAGTGGTTCAAAGTCTGGTGCTTGGAATGCCAAACAGATGTCATCTGCATAGATGAATTTGCGGGATTTTGTAGTAGGCAGGTCGTTTATGTAGAGGTTGAACAGAGTTGGAGCTAGAACTGAGCCTTGTGGGAGTCCGTTTTTCTGCATTCTCCATGCACTTGTGTTCTGACTAAGGTGGACTCTGAACCTTCGGTTGGTCAGCAGGGTTTTTATAATTGCTGTTGCCCAAGCAGGGATCGCCTTTATAAGTTTCAGGAGGAGGCCTTTGTGCCAGACCGTATCATAGGCGGCTGTAAGATCGAGAAACACAGCCCCTATCTTCAGTCTGCTCTCGAAGCCATTTTCAATGAAGGTGGTTAGGGCCAGTACTTGTTCTCCTGTACTGCGGTCCTTGCGGAAACCTGCTTGATCCACACTTAGAATATCCTCTATTTCTGGGGAAATGCGTTGCAGTATTAGGCGCTCCATGATTTTGTAAGGAACGCTGAGTAGGGAGATTGGGCGGTAGCTTGCTGGTAGTTTGTGGTCTTTGCCAGGTTTTGGGATGGCAATGACCTTTGCTGTCCGCCATTTCTTTGGGATCGAGTTCGTTTGTGTGATCCTTGTGTAGAATTGTGTCAACCAGGTTAGGGCTCGGGGGCCAAGATTTTTCATGAATTCTGGGAAGATGTTATCGTATCCTGCTGCCTTTCCACATTTCAGGCCCTGTAGGACTTTCTCCAGTTCAGCAGCCTCGAAGGGTTCAGGGTTCGTTTCCTCTACAGGCATTTTTTGGTGTTTTTTTAGCTCAGTTGTAACTGCTCTTCTGGTGTCTTTGTCTTGGGGTGCTTTGGCGATAGTCAGTAGGTGGGATGCAACTTGGTTGGGTGTGACGGATGCTCGGCTTTGGCTAGGGGGCTTCTGTGCAGCTCCTAGGCGACGGATGAGGCTCCAACATTTCCTGCTAGAGTGCGTAAAGCTCCGGTCAGCAACTGTCTCCTCCCATTTCTTTCGCCGGGCTGTATTTAGCGAATCAATGAGATGGTCTGCTATCTCTGGGTCCCCTGATGTTTGATAGGATTGTAGGAGGGCAGCACTTTCTCCGTCCAAACATGGGACATAGAGGGGTCGGTAGCCTCGTGGGATTGCAGTATGGGCAGCCTTGAAGATTGCGCTGCAGAAGCGGTTGTATGCTTCATCTACAGTGATGGTGTGGAGTGGGATGGTAACAACGCTCCGGTCCAGAGTTTCACTGAATTTCTTCCAGTTGGCTTTGCGGAAGTTCCAGTGCATCTTCCTTGGGCTGTATATGACTGGAAGTTGTAGGCCAATGTGTACAAGCAGGGGCCGGTGTTGGCTGTGTGGAAAATCATCAAGAATGAGGATCTGTGTAGGATATGGCTCCCCATTCAAAGAGCTGACCCAACACAGGTCAGGAGAATAGTCCTTCTTCCACCTAGCAGAGTGGAAGGTTCCTCTTTGTCTGGGGTCGTATATCAAAGCCAGGTCATTTCTGGATGCCCAGTCTGAAAGTGCCTCCCCATCACTGTCCACTGCTGGGTACCCCCAGTCAGGGTGATGGCTGTTAAAGTCCCCCACATAGATGGCAGGGTGGGGTAGGGTGGGTAAGACCTGCAGATCCCAGTTGGCATTAGGGGGCTTGTACACATTGACAATATGGAAGCCACCAATGATTATGGTGTCTGAGAAATGTGTTGTTATCAGGTGATTTGCTTCAACTATGTCAGAACGCACATAGGTGGCACGTCCATGTTTAGCATGTAGAACATAGCACAGGAGGTCAAAGCCTTTGATGGTGAAGCGGCCAGCTTCCTCTGTGCCAATATGAGTCTCTTGGAGGCAGATTACATCAATCGAATGTTGGAAGGCGAGGACTTCGATAAGGCTTCGCTTGGCTGCAGATAGGCCTTCAACGTTTAGTTGTAATATGTGAAGGGCAGATCCTACCACAAAGTGCTCTTGGGGCTGTTTGCTTTCGGCTTGAGGACTGTGACTAGGATTCTTCTTTGACTTGGCACAGAGGCGTCGTCTCTTCGAATTTAGTCTGCTGGTAGGATCATTAGCTTCCCCAGGCGAGCCCGGGTACTGGCGGAGGGCGCGACGAGAACGCTGATCCATTGCCCCCACTCACTGACACTCATACATTCCTACACGCACACACTCACGCTGTCACACCGGCATTCACTCTGCTGATTAGGCACTGTGTTATTTAAGCTCTGTGTGCCCAGTTGGGTTTGCCGGATTATTGTACTGCATTGCTTTACGTTGCATGTTGTTATGTGTTCCGCCAGGTTCGTACTTGGATTGACTCGGACTGCTCCAGCCCAGTGAGTACATTTTTGCTTCCCTTCGCCGTCCAGTTACGCCTGGAAGCGCCTAGGGTCAACGCTTTGCTTTCCCTGCTGTCAGTTCCATCTGAAGCGCTCTGGGTCCTCTTCTCTGTGTTTAACTCACCTATGTACTGTTGAGCATCCTGGTAGTCATCCCTGTATGCCTTGTGGTATTCATCTGTTTGTTTCTTTGAACTGTTTAATCACCTTTTGTACAATAAATACACACAACATCCTCCTGCATTTGGGTTTTTGTCTCTCCTGCCTCAAATAAGCAGGAATATATGACAATTATTTCTAAGTGTTTTGAAAGGTTAGTCTTGAGCCACATTAAATCCACCCTGCCCGCCATCAGCACCAGTATGCATACTGGGCTAACAGATCCACTGGGGATGCTATAAACACAGCTCTTTACACTGCAGTGACCCGTCTAGAGCAGAAGGGAACATACGTGCGAATGCTGTTTGTGGATTATAGCTCAGCCTTTAATACAATTACAGTATTTCTAGCAGGCTGGTCATGAAGTTATAGGATCTTGGATTGAGCAATCATCTTTGCAAGTGGATAAAAGATTTTCTCTGCAATCGGTCTCAGACTGTCAAGCTTGGTCCATACTCCTCTCCAAGTCTGACCCTGAGTATTGGAGCACCACAGGAATGTGTGCTGATCCCTGCACTTTACTCTCTCTACACATATGACTGCACGCCTTTATTCTCTACAAATACCATCATAAAGTTTGCAAGTGATACAACAGTGGTGGGAATTATTACCAACTGGGATGAGTCTGCCCACAGAGAACAGGTCCGCAGACTGACAGAGTGATGTTCCAAGAATAGTCTGTCCTTAAACATCAAAAAGGCAAAAGAACTGCTGATCGACTTCAGGCTTAAACAGGGAACTTAGCTGCCATTGAAAAGAGGAGGAGAGGAGGTTGAGAGGGTCTCCAGCTTCAGATTCTTAGGCACTCACATCAGTGAGGACCTAAAATGGACTGTTCATTCCACCGCCATCGTGATAAAGGCCCAACAGAGATTGTACTTCCTCAGACTTTTGAGGAGGGTTAATCTCTCAAAAAGACTGTTGGAATCATTTTATCGATGCTCTATTGAGAGTCCTATAACGTACTGCATCACAGCTTGGTATGGAAATTGTTCGATGGCTGACAAGGCAGCCTTGCAGAAGGTTGCTGACACTGCACAAGAGATTGTCAGTGCTCCCCTGCGCTCCCTGGAAAACATCTACAGGTCCTGCTATTACAGCAGAGCTTGCAGGATTGTTGGAGTCAGCAGTTATCCGTTTCATCATCTGTTTGTCTTGCTGCCCTCTGGGAGGTGCTACAGGGCCTTAAGATGCCACACCTCTAGAGTGAGGAACACTTTCTATTATACAGCCCTACGTGAATTAAATAATAATTTTGAACTTTCCTTCTCTCACATTATATCATGTTATCTTCCATAGTTGATTGAATGTGAAAGAACTGGCATGTGGTGGAACGTGCCATGTCAAGTCCTTACTTGGCTTCTTAATTTATTTAGCTACTTTTAGTCCCATTGTGTCTTACATCATCTATATTTATATATTGTTTTTATTGATTGGATGTGTTTTTGTGTGGTTGGTTGAGCGATATGTTTGTGGAGCTGAGAAATTTCATTGTATATTCTGTATGACAATAAAGAAAATTCACTACACCGCACTTCACAATAAAGAACACATCACCCCCCCCATAGAAAGTCCAAAATACACATACAATAGAGACCCTCCCCAATTTAGGACCCAAATCACACACTATGGGCAGCACGGTGGCGGAGTGGTTAGCACTGCGGCAGCACAGCAACTCACCCTTGGCCGGGGGATCCTGGGTTTGATCCCAGCCCCCGACCAATAGTGATCTGTGTGGAGTTTGCATGTTCTTCCTGTGTCTGCGTGGGTTTACTCTGGGATTTCTCCGGTTTCCTCCCACATGCCAAAAACATGCAAGTTAGGTTAACTGGCATCAAACTGGGGATTCTAAATTGTCCTTAGGTATGACTGTGAGAGTGAATGGTTGTCTGTCTGTCTATGTTGGCCCTGCGATGGACTGGCGATCTGTCCAGGGTGTACCCTGCCTCTCGCCCAAAGATGCTGGGATAGGCTCCAGCCCCCTCATGACCCGAAAAGGATTAAGCAGAAGACGATGGATGGATGGATCACACACTAAGAAAACTAAAACTGAAATCACTATATGGCCCACATTCACACAACAAAACCTAAACTAGGGAGGACGGGTGGACTACCGTCCTGCCCCACACGGCAAGGTTGATTATTCTGCCACCTGAAAACTAAATAAAAGCCCATTAATCACTTAGCCCTTAGAGTGTGAGATTTCACGTGCCCCTAGTGGCAGAGCGTGGCGCTGTGCCTGTCATCTGACTCTGACATCCCCGGCTTCATTGAGAATTTGTACTGATTTGTACTGATCTGCCAGTTTCAGAAGGTGGCAGATACATGTTGGAGGACTCAATGGATGGCACGTAATACACCAAAGAAGAACTCTTCATTTCCTTTTCCTGTTTTCATCCTTTTAGCTCAGAAAGCTAATATGGCCACGATCCATCATCATGCATCATCACTTAGATGGCTTTGTACACGGAAAATAGCTGCAAGATACAAGCGAAATTTATGTGGGATAATCATAAGACTTTGAAGATGTAGTAGAGAGCGTAAATGACCGACAGAACGCAAAATAACGACCACGATGGGTGAAAACGCAGCGACCACGGCAGCGAGCGAGTCCCGTTAGCCGCCGGTAAGTGATGAATTTCTTTGGGTTTTTTTATTGTACTGATTTTCTACTTCATATACTTTGAAGAATAGATAACAACATGCCCCTGTAGAGACAACGGTGTCAAAAAACTGAACCATTCTTTGTGTAAATATGCCCAAAGTCCAGTTTTGACTGAGTTATGGAATTTAAAGAGCTGCTGTGACATTATGCAAATTAGTTGCATAAATTTATTCTTATCAGAAACTTTGGATCATATTTTACATCTTTCTAATTGACAGTAAGCCATTATCTCTTACCACTTTCAAGTTACAGCCTTGGAAATCTGAACTATTTTATTGACAAAAACATATTTACCACTCTTGACCACTAAGGGTTATGTTGCAATTCGGCGACAGTCACACTCAGAGGGTTAAAACATTGCTGTGTTCCTATTTTAATCAAAAACACCCAGAACAATAATATATAAGTTTGTTTGTTTTTTTACACACACAAACATATGAACATTAGAACTTTTTTTTTTTAAATTTACACTACTGTCCTTAGGCAGAAAAGGGTAAAACCAGCTTGGGGTCCCCAGGGCAGCCCCTCAGTAGGTGTGGAAGTAGCAGGCTTTCAGAATAGTAGCTGATCCCATGGACGAAAGCGCCTCTCCTCATCACCACCGACTGCTGCTCTCGTCCAGCCCCGCCACCAGAAGCCTCTTCCCGGGCACGCCGCAGCTCGCTGGCATGCCTCACCAAACCATCCGACAGCTGGGAGGAAGCTGCGCCCAGCTTAGCCACAATTTGTAGGTGTTCCGCTGGCTGTCGTCTGGCCCATACTCACCGTGGACATCACACTTCTCAAACCCGGACCAAGTCCATGACCCTAAGCGGGGCCTGATATGGTGTTACTCGGCATGCCGTCTCTCCGTGCCTGTTGGTCTGGCCCCGTCCTCTTCTAAAGCCGTTGTAGTGGTCTTCATCGTAGCCGCCGATCCTCCATCCCTCTGTGGCCAAGCTCCGGAGGAATCAGGAGCTAGCACATTGACGTCACTCGCCAACGCAGGTGCCTCGCTGCCACGTTTGGTACCCCTTTCTACCGTTTTCTGAACACCGGCACTGAGACCCTCCTGTGCTGAACCTTGGTGAGGCTGGTCCTTCTTGACCACCGTGGTGTCCGTTAGTTCTTCGTCCCACACAATGTCATTTTCTACCACTGGAACTGGAGGGTTCCACTGGCCACAATCAGACCATTCTTCCCCACCGCCATTTTTAATGGCGAAACCCAGTCCATAAAACAAGTCACAGCCCATGATGTTGTCGCCTTGGGCTGCCACGTGAAACGTGAAGTCCGCCATCGTCGTGGACTTGTACTGAATTGTTAATGCCAACGTTCCAACTGTGCGACCTCCAAAACCATAAAGCGGCGCTGGGTTAGCGTTTATCCTGTAGTGGGGAAAAAACTTCTTCACCGTGGCCCAATTCAGAATCAATCCCTCCAATCCCGTGTTGAGCAGCAGTGGCACCTCCACACCGTCTAGCTCCACTGTGTAGAACTTGCACCTGTTGGTACTTTGGGACACCGTGTGGATGGTTGCTGGGGACAGGTGGAGTGATTTCTTCCGTGGGCTCTCTGGCTGAGATACACGGCACACTCTAGCATAATGGTTTAAGCGTCCACACTTGCCACAACACTTCCCTCTAGCCGGGCAATCCCTAGCCTTGTATTGGTGCTTTGCGGACCCCTAACCCATGCACAGGGGTTTTCCCGGGGCAGACCTTCGGCTGACAGCGTTGATGTCCACGTTGTCCTCGGTTAAGCTATCCTCACTATCAGAGTCTGCTACGAATGCTGCAGTGGTAGGCTCCAGCTGCTGTTGTGACTGGCGCCACTTTAGCTCTGAAGCTAGCTTGTCTGCGGTCTCCACTTGGAGAGGTAGCTCGACAGCCCTGGCTAAAATTAGGTCACTTGGTGCTGTGAGTAGCCTAGCTCATAAAGCAGCACTGGTTGTGTGTTCCGCCAGCTGGTCATGTATCATTTCCTCCTCCGATGGCCCAAAACCGCACTCGCTAGCCAGCTGCTGCAGGTCAGCAACAAAGTGGCGGACAGGCTCCCCCATTCACTGGTGTCGTTGTTGGAACCTAATCCTCTGGACGGTCACACTGTCCGGGGTGTGAAAATGGTGTGCTAGCAACTTGACTACATCCTCATACGAGTCTGAAGCCCTGAGTGTACGCAGGACACGCTGGCCCTCAATTCCCAAATTATGTACAAGGAGCGCATGTGCTCTTTGCTTATTTAGCTCACCCAGGTCAAGCGCGACAATGTAATTTTGGAAAGCTGCAAACCATCTTGGCCAGGGCACAGGTGGCTCGCCCGGGAACCCCAGGAAGGGGCAAAGTGATGTAATACACGCCTCCATAGTTTGTCCTTATCGCCAAAATGTTATTTCTGTAAATACCTGATACAATGATGAAGCCAGGTGAACGTGTGAACTCAGCTTTGTTAATATTGGACACACAATACAGCCACCAGGCAGGGGCATCGGCAAGAGGTGTGTAATGGCACGGGAAATAGATGATTAGATTTTGGTGGTGATCCGGATCATGATGTGCTTGCAGGAATTTTTTTGGGGGGAAAATAATAATAATAATTGTCATGTAGCCCCTTCAGGGCAGAGAGAATAACCCCCCTTGCTGAATGGGGTTGTGCAGTTTATTAACAAAAAAGAACATAAGAGTCCAAAAATAGTGCAAAAACACAAAATGCAAAAGCAAGGATAACTTACACTGAGATGCACTCTTGAGCCGTCCAGCTCAGGAGGAGATGAGGGCTTCCAAAGCAGTGGAAGAGTAAAGAGGAAATCAGTCCAGAGACATTCAATCTAGCAGCAAACACAGACTGAATAGGCAGCACTTAAATAGTGGAGAGAGAAAGTACAATGAATAGCAGGTGTGGGAAACCAGAGCGGACTGGTGACCTAATAAAGAACTTCCGGTTCCGGCGCCACACGAGTTGGCTGCCTTTTGCAACAGCGGCTCAATTCTGAGTCTTTTTATCTTCCTTCTTCTTTCTAATCCGGTGATAACTTTCTGATCCGGCACACCTTTCACTCTATATATATCACGGACACACAGATCGCCCCAAAGGTCTCCCAAGTTGGCGGACGGAGCCTCTGTTTACAGCAGGAGACAATACAGCAGGGAAGAGCTAGCTAGCACTCAACCGCCACCCGGTGCTAATGGAGAAACTCGACATACCGGGAGAACTGAAGCGAAAACGACACGGGTGCCCGGCTGGAGTTTAGGCGGCGTGCAAGAAATATAAGACAGAATAATAAAGAGCGATGGCAAGAACCAAGCAGACCGCCCGTAAATCTACTGGAGGAAAAGCCCCCCAGGAAGCAGCTGGCCACCAAGGCTGCTTGGAAAAGCGTTCCGGCCACCGGCAGAGTGAAGAAGCCTCACCGTTACAGGCCCGGTACCGTGGCTCTGAGAGAGATCCGTCGCTACCAGAAATCCACGGAGCTGCTCATCCGTAAGCTGCTCTTCCAGCGCCTGGTGAGGGAGATCGCTCAGGACTTCAAGACCGACCTGCGCTTCCAGAGCTCTGCCGTCATGGCTCTGCAGGAGGCCAGCGAGGCCTACCTGGTGGGTCTCTTCGAGGACACCAACCTGTGCGCCATCCACGCCAAGAGGGTCACCATCATGCCCAAAGACATCCAGCTGGCCCACCGCATCCGCGGAGAGAGCTTAGACTTTCTGCTGCACATCCACCAACCACAATGCTCCGCACTGTGTGTCTATATATATATATATATATATATTTATATTAATATGTACATATGTATACTAGCTGCTCTTGTTTTTTCTTGCCTTCTGATTGTTGCTCTGAGTGTTGCTATCCCTGTGCTGTTGCAATCCTGGAATTTCCCCATTGTGGGACTAATAAAGGCTTATCTTATCTTATCTTAATTACAAAGCTCTTGCAGCTGAGATGGCAAGGAGAGCAGGCAGAGTGAAATTAACCAGGTGGGGATGTCTGAGAGAGGAAGAATAATGGCCCTGTCACAGGGAAAGGCAAAAACAGTCTTAAACTACATAAATAGACAACATAATAAAATACTGAAACATAAATAATAAATAGAATGATAATTCAACAGAAATCAAAACACAGGAGAACACCACAAAGCTAGGAAAACATGCAGAAAATATTCATAAATAAAATGAGAGACTGAGCTCGGAGCAGCTCGTGCTCAGTCCTGTGACAATAACATTGGCTTACCCTTTAAGACGTGCCTACCCCTTGAAGATGTGTCCATGGAATTACGTTCACCTCTGTACCCATACGCAGTATGTGATGGTTGACATTACTTCATCTGAAGATGCCAAGAAAAAGCAAGCAAATTACGGTTTATGAACGGATTTTGATGACATTTTCAGGAAAGGTGTGTAATAGCACCAGAAACACAGTACCGGCAGACAAGCTAAGGATGTCTTGCGAGGCACGTTACCCACACGGTATGTAAACACACAGCACTGGACAATGTTTCATTTTTACTTCTGCCAAGAGGAGGTGGTAATATTTTTGCCGGTGTCATGCCAAAAAGTACACTCTAATTGTCCATCGTTGATGCATAGAATATACATATTCTGTATATTTGTATATTTAGATACTGTATATTTATACAGTATCTACATGTATATATCCAGTAAATCTATGTATTTTTCCATGTAACCTTGTGACTGCATTATTTTAATTGCTTTTAATCCTACATCAAGATTGTTTCCAGTTGAAAATGCATTATAAGTGTTAAATATATCTTATTATACCTAACTCAGTGCTGTTTACGTGTTGAAATATATATTTTGTGGCTAATATAACCCCATAACTACAATACGACACCTGGCGATCAATTTGTGGCAGCTGATCACTTTTTGCCACGACACCGGCATTGCTTTGTCTGTCTGTCTCTTAGCAGCATTACTCCAAAATTTATGAAATAAATGATGAAATTTTCAGGAAAGGTGTGTAATGGCACGGGGAACAGATGATTAGATTTTTGTGGTGATCTGGATCACCACCTTGATCAGAATCAGAATCAGAATCAGAATGAGATTTATTGCCATTGTTCATGTAGTACACAAACTAGGAATTTGTCTCGGTGCAATGCTGCAACATTAACATGGAGGACTTTTTAGGAAAAATCACTATCACTATCACTATCAACTTGGTTAAATTTTACTTTTGCTGGTATACCAGAATTTCTGTAGCTAAGTTACCTAATACTATTTATTTGCTATTTATAATATATAATAATCTTATTGAAGGAAACTTGAATTAGTATTTTTCATCAATATCAAATGCAGAAATGTTGCATTTAGTAAACTGCTGCATTTCTAACAATGTCATTTGGGGGAAATGAGCTGCTTGCCAGAGGTCTGTGCTTTTCTACTTGATTTTGCTGCTGTTTCTCTGTCTGTTAGCAGGATCATGCAAAAAGTCATTGATGGATTTGGATGACATTTTCACCAGAGGTGGCTTCTGGCCCAAAGATGAACTCATTACATGTTGGAGGTGATCCGTGAGTGCATACTTCGGCGAAGTCCCTATCTCGCAATGTACAGATGGATGGCGATATGGACAGACAAAGGGACCAAGGGGAGGATTAAGGGAGGGAGGGAGCCTTGGCGGAGGTATGCACTCTCTGAGTGCTTTTCTAGTTTTTTCTGTGAAGTTTTCAAAGTTCAGATTGTTGTTTGCAGGTTAGATATCAGTAGGTCTAGTGTGGCTGGCTACTGATCGGAGGGTCAGGGGTTTGATTCCTGCTCTGTCTGCAGTCTGCATGTCGAAGTGTCCTTGAGCAAGACCCTGAACCCCCAGTTGCTCCTGGTGGGTCAGGACAGTGCCTGTGTATGGCAGTTCTGCTGCCATCAGTGTGTGAACGTGTGGATAGTAGGATCTGTAAAGCGTTCTGGTCATTTAGAGATGAGAAAAAGCGCTATATAAGTGAACACCATTTACCATTCTACTGATGTTTAGTCATTGGTCCTGAAGCTCAGAGAGAGAAAATTTTCACCAAAATTACATAGTATGTCCTTTACCCCATCTCAACATATTAAGAATTTGGGCATCATTTTAGACTTTGAGCTTAGTTTTACTCCACACATTAAAAATACTACACATAGGATTTTACCGTCTAAAGAATATAGCCAGAGTCCGCCCACTTCTCTCTCACGCAAACACGGAGATAATAATCCATGCTTTTATCACCAGTCGTATTGATTACTGCAGTGCTCTCCTCTCTGGTCTTCCCAAAAAGACTATTTCAAATTTGCAGTTATAGCAGAATTCAGCTGCATGTGTTCTGACGAGGACCATACAGCAGGCTCACATCATGCCGGTTTTAAAATCACTGCATTGGCTCCCCGTGTCCTTCAGGATCAATTTTAAGGTTCTTTTATTGGTTTATAAATGTCTGCATGGTCTTGGGCCTTCTTATTTATAAAAATTGCTTTTGGCATATGAGCCATCACGATCCCTAAGGTCCTCCGACACTGGCTTTTTAACTTCTCCTACTGTCAGAACATGTACCCACGGTGAGGCGGCTTTTAGCTACTATGGCCCATGTCTGTGGAACAGCCCACCAGAGAATATCAGGGCTGCCAAGTACATCCATGTTTTTAAAAGCAGGCTCAAAACCTACTATTTTAACCTTGCTTTTGTTTAGTTTCCTATTTTAATTCTCTTAATTTCTACTTTTAAATCTATTTTATGTCACAATCACTTATCTTATTGTGAATTATTAATATTTATGAATATATGTCTGTTTGACTGTATATAGATGTTGTTTTATTTTTCTAGTCATCTTAACTGCCTAGTGTTTTTGATCAGCAAACTATCTTATTATTTATCAGTGACTTTTTATCACCCTGTCCAAGCTCCGGCGGTTCCTCATGGGGGGCCCTCCTGTGGGAGTTGAGCCTGTTTTCTGGCTGTGGGGCACTGGCCTGTGACTGCCCTGGTCTGCCTGGTTGAGGGGGTTGTGAGCTGTAGCGCCGCGCCTGCAGTGTCGACCCCTCGGGTTGGACTTGGGCAGTCTCAGAGGTGGTATTCCTGTAGCCGTGGATTTGGCACTTTCCCTGCTGGTGATGGTGCCCTAGTGATGGTGCTTCCACACTTGGATCCTCAGTGCCCAGCCATAAGCCTTAAGCCATAAGTTTTACACTGATGAAAGTTTCTTTGTGTGTGTGTGTGTGGGGGGGGGGGAACTGTGTTTTATTTCAATGTGTGAAGCACTTTACATTGCATCGTTATGTATGAAAAGTGCTATATACAGTGGTGTGAAAAAGTGTTTGCCCCATCCCGATTTCTCATTTTTTTGTATGTTTGTCACACTTAAATGTTTCAGACCATCAAACAAATTTAAATATTAGAAAAAGATAACACAAGTAAACACAAAATTTAGTTTTTAAATGAAGGTGTTTATTATTAAGAGAAAAAAAAATCCAAAACTACATGGCCCTGTGTGAAAAAGTGATTGCCCCTAAACCTAATAACTGATTGGGCCACCCTTAGCAGCAACAACTGCAATTAAGCGTTTACGATAACTGGCATCTTTTACAGTACTGTGGAGGAATTTTGGCCCACTCATCTTTACAGAATTGTTGTAATTCAGCCACATTGCAGGGTTTTCAAGCATGAAGCGCCTTTTTAAGGTCATGCCACAGCATCTCAATCGGATTTAGGTCAGGACTTTGAGTTGGCCACTCCAAAGTCTTCATTTTGTTTTTCTTAAGCCATTCAGAGGTGGACTTGCTGGTGTGTTTTGGATCATTGTCCTGCTGCAGAACCCAAGTGCGCTTCAGCTTGAGGTCACGAACAGATGGCCAGACATTCTTGTCACAACTCGCTCTCACCCATCATCAGTTCCAGCGGTGCGCACACCTGCGTCTCATCAGCTGCGGACTATTTAAGCCGCTCCGCCTACAGCCTCAGTCTGGAGCCGTCTGCTTGTCTACGCTCCCAAACTTCAGCGCATGACCATCTCTTCCCGGCCTGCACCATCCTTCACCCAGCACGTAAGCTGTACCTTCTCTTACCTGCTCTTCAGTCTCTCCCCTGTGCACAGGTGGATCCTCCAGGCGGCGGATTTCCTCATCCTCGCCTCTACCTCCGCAGCTCTCTCCTCTCCTCACAGAGTGCGCACCGGAGCGCTGTCCCCCAGGCAGAAGTCCTGCGTCAGCCAACGCCAGCCACCACAACACCTGCATGTAAGCAGTACACTGAGTGTTCACCCCCACGGGGTGTAAGACTGTCATTAACCTGCATCTCTGCTCTGCCCTTAGGGTTGCCTGGCTGCACGGCGAACTGTTCCGCTCTCGGCGCTCCCCGTTCACCATCAATCCTTCCACACCTCTCACTCACGCACCCAAACACTCTCTGTTGTTGACTAAAGCTTTGAATCTAACTCGAGCCTGTGTGCGTGTTCCCTGAGCCCAATATCATGTCAGTATGGCTCCAGCAAGGTGGCTCAGCGGACAGCGGGCTCGCACGCCGACTTTCCACTCTCGAGGCTCGAGTGGATTTAATTGCTCATCAACAACAGGTAATTCTAAATCAGCTCACCCAAATGTCCCACCGGTTGGATCGCCTGGATCCTCAACTGGCGTTCCCTCCGGCTCAGCATATTGGGCCAGCTCCCGCTGCCTCCCCGGCTAGCCAAGTTAGCCCGGGACCGCCAACTCGGCTCATCCCCATCCCGACGCCCACGCGCTTCAGCGGGAAGCTCGGCGAAGTGTGCGGGTTTCTTCTCCAGTGTGAGTTGGTGTTTCAGCGCATCCCCGGGGACTTCCCGTCTGATCATAGCCAAATTGGGTATGTGGCTAACCTCTTGGAGGGGCAAGTGTTAGCTTGGGCCTAAGCGGTCATGGCGAGGCCCAGCTACGCGAACCTGACCTACGCCCAGTTCGTGCGCGACTTCAACAAAGTTTTCGATCACTCGGATCGTGACAGCGTTTTAATCACCCGGCTACTTAATTTTCGTCAGGGTAGCTGGTCGGCCGCCGACTACGCTGTCGACTTCCGGGTGGTTGCGGCGGAAGTCGGGTGGGGCGATGCTGCACTCTGCAGCATCTTCACCCGTAGTCTGAGTTCCAGTCTACAGGACGAGCTGGCCAGCCGGGATTTGCCGGAACGGCTACCCGAGTTAATATCCCTTGCAATTAGTTTAGATAACAGGCTGAGGGAGCGGGCCGCCGAGTGGAAAACTTACAGCCGCTTGAGCGGGACATCCGCCCGTGCTCCTCGGTCTTGCCCCCTGGCGTTACCCACTCCGGAGTCCGCCGGTGAATCCGAGGCAATGCTAATCGGGCGGACCAAGCTTCCACTGGCGGAGAAACAGCGCTGCAGGGAGCTAGGCCTCTGCATGTATTGTGGGGGTGACCAGCACTCCGTGGAGGACTGTCCGATTAGGCCAAAAGGGGAAGTCCGCGAGTCGCTGTAGGGGGCCTCGTGGACACAACCCTTTCCAATCCCCTCACCAAATGCCTCCTCCCGGTTAGGTTCTGTCATAACCCCATTGGCCACGTTACTCATGCACTGGTGGACTCGGGGCGGAACAGAACTTTATTTCTCAAAGCCTGGCAACCCGCCTGGGCATCCTGTGCCAAGCGCTACCAGCCCCCCTAAACCTGGCCACTCTCGCCCGTACCCCGCTCGAGAGGGTCACCCACAGGACCAAGCCAATCTCTGTCATTATTTCTGGCAAGCACAGGGAAGGCCTAAGCCTCTTTGTCCTGCCCACCTCGGCTTCTCCCGTCATCCTGGGCTACCCCTGGCTGCGTCTCCACAACCCAACGTTTGATTGGCAATCCGGCAGCGTCCTCTCCTGGAGTACTTTCTGTATGAGCTCCTGCCTCCAGTCCGCTGCCTGTGCCCCGTCGGTGCCGCTCCCCACTCCCGACTCGCCTCTGCCGGACCTCTCCTTGGTGCCCCGGGAGTTCCACGATCTGGGGCTCATTTTCAGCAAGTCCAAGGCACTGTCCCTTCCCCCCACCGCCCGTATGACTGCGCTATAAACCTCCGCCCGGGGGCGCCCTTGCCATCTGGTCGTCTCTACAGCCTGTCAGCCCTGGAGCATGAATCTATGGACGCCTACATCAAGGAGTCGCTCAGCGCAGGCATCATCCGGCCCTCCTCGTCCCCATTCGGAGCCGGGTTTTTTCTTCGTGGCCAAGAAGGATGGGTCTCTGCAGCCGTGTATTGACTTTCGGGCCCTAAACGACATCACTATAAAAGACAAATACACGCTGCCCCTTATGGACTCAGCCTTCAATTCCCTCCAGGGGGCCTCCTGGTTTACCAAGTTGGACCTTCACAGTGCGTACCACCTCGTTCGGATCCGGGAGGGCGATGAGTGGAAGACGGGGTTCCGGACGCCCAGCGGCCATTTTGAGTATCTGGTCATGCCGTTTGGGCTCACCAGTGCTCCGGCTGTCTTCCAGCAACTCATTAATGATGTTCTTCCTGACTTCCTGGGGGTCTTTGTCTTCGTCTACCTGGATGACATCCTGATCTTCTCCCGTTCTCGGGAGGAGCATCAGGCTCATGTGAAGCGGGTCCTTCAGCGACTCCTTGAAAACAGGTTGTACGTAAAGGCAGAGAAATGTGAATTCTATACCAACAAGACCTCCTTCTTGGGTTTTGTCGTCTCTCATAACCAGATTCTCCCCGATCCTGCCAAGGTCAAAGCGGTGGTGGAGTGGCTCGTCCCTTCATCTAGGAAACAGGTGCAACAATTTTTAGGTTTCGCCAACTTCTACCGCCGTTTTGTGCCAAAGTACAGTGCCATCGCCTCTCCCCTGACCCGCCTCATCTCTCCCAAGGTGCCGTTCCGGTGGACGGAGGAAGCGGCATCCGCCTTTGAGAAACTGAAGACGGAGTTTTCCTCCTCCCGGATCCTGACCCAGGTGGACCCGACACTCCAGTGCCTGGTCGAGGTGGACGCATCTGACACCGGGGTGGGGGCAGTGTTATCCCAGCGATCTCTGGTGGATGGGGTGGTGCACCCCTGCGCCTTCTTCTCACGGCGCTTGTCCGCAGCAGAGCAAAACTACGACGTCGGTGACAGGGAACTCCTGGCAGTTAAGCTCGCGCTGCAGGAGTGGCATCATTGGTTGGAGGGAGCAGCACAGCCTTTTGTGGTCTGGACCGACCACAAGAATCTGGAGTACCTGAGGTCGGCCAAGCGTCTGAATGCCTGCCAGGTGCATTGGTCACTCTTCTTCGGCCGCTTCAGATTTACCATCACCTATCGCCCCGGCTCCAAGAACGGAAAACCTGATGTGCTGTCCAGGCAGTTTGCCCTAGAGGACCCAGAGGATCGGGACCACACTATCCTGCCAGCCTCGTGCGTCGTGGGGGCTGTTTCATGGGCGATCAGGGACAAGGTCCAGAAGGCACAAGAGGCCGAACCCGATCCTGGCGGCGGTCCAGCTGGGAAACTGTTCGTGCCATCATCTGTCCGGGTGACGTCATCCACTGGGCACACACTTTGAAGTTCGTCTGTCACCCTGGTATCTCCCGGCTGGTGGAGCTCCTCCAGCGATCCTTCTGGTGGCCCGGACTCCGGAGTGATGTCACCAACTACGTCCGTGCCTGTCCCCAGTGTGCAACGGGTAAGACCTCGACCTCCCCCCCAGCTGGTATCCTCCATCCACTGCCGGTTCCCGGGAGACCCTGGTCTCATGTTGCCCTAGATTTTGTCACCGGTCTCCCCACGTCCAACTCCTACGACACCATCCTGACCATTGTGGACCGGTTTTCCAAGGCGGCCCACTTTGTGCCGCTCTGCAGCCTCCCTACAGCGCGAGAAACGGCTGACTTGTTAGTTCAACATGTGGTCAGGCTGCATGGGATCCCGGTAGACGTTGTCTCTGACCGGGGGCCTCAGTTCGTGTTCAGGGTCTGGAAAGTCTTTTGCAATGCACTGGGGGCCACGGTGAGTTTGTCCTCCAGCCACCACCCACAGTCTAATGGGCAGTGCGAGCACACCAACCAGGAGCTGGAAGCGGCATTGCGCTGTGCCACCTCTTCAAGTCCTTCTTCCTGGAGCACCTGTCTACCCTGGGTGGAGTATGCCCACATTTCCACCCTATCATCGGCCACGAGAATGTCTCCTTTCTGGGCGTCCCTGGGGTACGACCCCCCGTTGTTTCCCGAAGAAGAAGGTGAGGTGGCAGTTCCCTCTATCCAGGCACACCTTAGATGCTGCTGGCGCATTTGGACCAAGACGCGCCAGGCGCTTTTACGCACGGCGGCGCGCAACTCCAGAGTCGCTAATCGCCACAGGAGAGCCGCTCCTTGCTACCAGGTGGGCCAGCAGGTTTGGTTGTGGACCTGGGACATCAACTTAAAGGCAGAGAAGAAGAAGCTGGCTCAGCGCTTCATTGGACCCTTCTCTGTGACCAAGGTAATCAATCCGGTGGCTGTGCGTTTAGCTCTTCCCCCCTCCCTCCGTGTCTGTCCAACATTCCACGTCTCCTGTATCAAGCCCGTTGTCTCTGACCCTCTCTGTCCTCCTCCCAGAACTCCTCCTCCTCCCATGATGATCGGTGGTGACCCGGCGTGGGGGGTCACTTCCATCCTGGACTCCCGCCACCGGGGTCGCGGACTCCAGTATCTGGTGGACTGGGAGGGGTATGGCCCTGAGTGGAGGTCCTGGGTGCACCCTTCCTGGGTGCTGGATAAACATCTCATCACGAGTTCCACCGGGTGCACCCAGATAAGCCAGCGCTGGGAGGCGCTGCTCGGGGGGGGAGGGGGGGAGTACTGTCACAACTCACTCTCACCCATCATCAGTTCCAGCGGCGTGCACACCTGCGTCTCATCAGCCGTGGACTATTTAACCCGCTCTGCCTACAGCCTCAGTCTGGAGCCGTCTGCTTGTCTATGCTCCCAAACTTCAGCGCATGACCGTCTCTTCCCGGCCTGTGCCATCCTTTTTTTTTTTTTTTTTTTTTTTTTTTTTTTTGTTACTTATTTGTACCCGTAGGTAGATTTGGTTTGCAGTTTGGTGACAAGCCACCGGCTGCTGGTCGCTGCGTGCGCGAGCGCCCTAAACCTACATGTTTTTGGTATGCGGGAGGAAACCCGGAGAAATCCCGGAGTAAACCCCGCGCAACACGGGGAGAACATGCAAACTCCACACAGCTCACTGTTGGTCGGGGGCTGGGATCGAACCCATGATCTCATGATCCTCGCGGTCCCCCGGCCGAGGGTAAAACTGTGCTGCCACAGTGCTAAACCACTGCGCCACCGTGCAGCCGGTGCCATCCTTCAACCAGCACGTAAGCTGTACCTTCTCTTACCTGCTCTTCAGTCTCTCCCCTGTGCACAGGTGGATCCTCCAGGCGGCGGATTTCCTCATCCTCGCCTCTACCTCCACAGCTCTCTCCTCTCCTCACCGAGTGCGCACCGGAGTGCTGTCCCCCAGGCAGAAGTCCTGCGTCAGCCAACGTCAGCCACCACCACACCTGCACGTAAGCAGCACACTGAGTGTTCACCCCCACGGGGTGTAAGACTGTCATTAACCTGCATCTCTGCTCTGCCCTTAGGGTTTGCCTGGCTGCACGGCGAACTGTTCCGCTCTCGGCGCTCCCCGTTCACCATCAATCCTTCCACACCTCTCACTCACGCACCCAAACACTCTCTGTTGTTGAATAAAGCTTTGAATCTAACTCAAGCCTGTGTGCGTGTTCCCTGAGCCCAATATCATGCCAATTCTCCTTCAGGATTCTTTGGTAGACAGCAAAATTCATGGCTTATCAATGATAAAGTTTTTGAAATAAACTGAAATAAATTGAATAAAATAATTTACCCATTTGTAAATATCTTGTATGATGTTTTACCGTCCTGATGCCCTTTCTTACATTTTTTATGTATTATGAAACCAAACCGAGAATCGTGAATATTTGTCTGTCAAGTCCGATGAGAGGAAAAGAAAAATCACTTGTCTACAACAGATCTGTTATCCAAAAACGGGTTAGTGAAATATTTTAGTGTTACTACAACAAAAAAGTTTTGTGGAAAAAGAATAAACTAAATCAAAAATTTGTCATGAGTAAGATTCTGGGGTACTTGTGTTTTTTCAGGTTACACAATTACGCGTTAATCCAGGTTGAAGTAACTTTGTTTAACATAGTTTCATTTGATTCAGGTTTATCTTCATGTAGCGTTTAAAAAAACAACAGAGTTTTTGTCAACAGAAGAGCAAAAAAAATGTGTACAACACAACATGGACGGCATTATGCTAAATTAATCATGAACGCAAATGAATGCAACATATACCATGAACGCAAATATACCAGAGGGTGTTTAGTTTGCACAAAAACCCCTTAAAAAAAACTGCAACCACAATAAAAACAGGCGATGTCGACCCATTACAAACATGTATCAGGTGTTTAATAAACAAATGTTTAGTACAAGCGGTTAAAGTTGTTACAAAAAAATAAGGGCATTAAAAATTCTTTCTTCAAACATGTAAATGTACTCACACATGTACTTGTGTGATTTAAAAAAGAGGTCTCCTAATAGGTGTTATGCAGAGAAACAAGTATACAACTGATGGAGTTAATACTGCCTTTCAATGATAAATGTTTAAGGGAAGGCAATGCAAATTAGTTTATCCTTAAATGCTTCTGTACAGCTAAATAAAGTGTTTTTTTAATTCTTCCAAACAAATACTTGTTTCAATGTTTTTTTTTTGAAAAACTAGTGAATGTTTTTTGATCACATTAATCATAGTGATGCAACTTTGTGTGAATATATTAGTTTAAAAATATCAGTTTATGACAACAGTGTGCAACCATGTCATTTGTTATTACAAAAGATAAAAATTAAACGACAGTGAAAAACCCTGCAACTCAACTGCAATGGTAAATATTTCAGAACCCAAATTCAGTTTTATATGCTCTGACAAATAACAATTATTTTTATTCTGCTCACATCTGTTTTAATATTGGCAGCAGTGACATACTAAATATAGATCCAATGTTTATAATTACTAACAACAGCCCTCTTTAGTCTTAAAGTAAATCCATCAATCTTTCATCTAACTTATAACACAGGGCAAACATCATCTGAAAGGTTGAACTGCTTATTATAATTTGATATGATGAAATAATTCTTCCCCCTACCAGGCTTCTCTGCTGCATGGGAGTCTATAGCTGTTATGTCTGGACAACAGGACAGCAGAGGCAGGAGTATACCAACCTCAACCTTTATTACAAGACACTGGTAATACATGCACGTATTGATACAGCATACAAGCTAACCCTTAAGCTATACAGGCTGTTACTGTCACGGAGGCGGAGCGCCAAAGAGGACGACTCCTGCCGTCAGACTCCTAATACTCTATAGGCATGGTGTGATGACGTCATGTCATGCGTGTGTCCCCACGTCCGTGCTGTGCCTGTTGTTAATATGTCCACATCTAACATCTACCTCCCCCCTGGTGAAGCCCAAAACATAATTAGCATTTAAGCCTTTACATTCACAACAGCTCTTTTCTTTTTTTTTTTTTTTTAAACAAGCAAGAGAAAACAGAACCTGGGCCACCAGGTAGACTGCCGGTAGACCCTGCACAACTGCGTGGGTTATTCTGCCACTTCTGAAGCAGTCGTGCTCTGTTCAGTAATGCAAAACACAGTCATTGCTACAGTTCAACTTCAGGGTCCTCAGTCGAGGCTGTGGTGGGTGTGCCCCTGGAGGCATCGGCTGCAGTGGACCTGGATGCCATCTCGCTGAAGTCATGGCTCACTCGTCAGCAACGTGCCAACCAGGGTCCCACACCAGCTGGGTCGGCTCCAGCGCTGCGTCTTGATCCGAGGCAGCTGCTCTTACCTTCCACAGACAGCTGGCGTGCCATCTCAAACCACTGGCCATCTAGACAGCGGCTGGCCTCTTTTGTGCAGTGATTCTTATCTGCGATGACGGGACCATCTGTGGGTCCAGGTGGTCAGATCGTTCGACCTGAACCCAATTAAATAGTGCGAGCGGCAATATGTTCAGCGGCACTCAGCACTGCTGCTCTCTTGTCTCTGATGCTGGTTGCTGCTGTGGCAGCATGCCATTCACGCCAGTGGCAGGACGTGCCCTCAGTTGGCGAGCTCTGCTGGGTCCTGCTGGGCCACGAAATCTCTATTCTGCTGTGCTGCAGTGGTTCCCTCGAGGTTGATACATGGCGAAGATGTGAGATGAGTTTGGCTCTCTGCTCTCTCTCTCTCTCTCTCTCCTCTCTCTCTCTCGCTCTCTCTCTCTCTCTCTCTCCTCTCTCTCTCTCTCTCTCTCTCCTCTCTTCTCTCTCTCTCTCTCCTGGTGCTGGCTGTGGTCGCGGTGAGGTGTTGCTGTCACTGTTACGGGCTGCGCGCCAGGTTGTCATCCTTCACTGGGTCCCCTTTCCCCATGAACTCCCTCTCCTACGGCTCACGGTGGCTGCCTGATGCTCATGCGGGCAAGGATCAGCGGTGAGTCCGGTGTGCTGCTCTCTCATTCGTTGCCTGTGTTCACTCTCTGTGTTGTGTTCTTCTCCGTGCTTGATCTTCAGCTGTCCCATGTCCAACGAAAATCATACTGTCTCTCCTGTGATGAAGCTGCAGCTCGAGAACACTCGTGCAGTTCGGCCCAACTCGTCCAGTTGCTGTTGGCGCTGGTAAAACACAAACCTCTGGGCCATCATGTTCTGTGGGCAGTGAAATGCTTGACCATCAAGGAGGCACATACGCTGATGGTCTCTGCAGGGCCCCAGTGCCTTCAACACCTGTTGTCCCTCAGGGCCAAGGCAGCAACATATGACCAGCACGCAGACGACTCTCGCTAGCGTTAGCTAGGCCCCTACCCGACACAAATGCCTGACGCACTCAAACCAATGGGGCCACGGGATGGGCGACTCACCTGGTGTCGGGAGGAACAATGGCAGTGGCGTCAGTCACGCTTCCATCTTCAGGAGAATAATTAGTTTTCCTCAGAAGATTAAGTTTTCTACCTCGTCTCCAATTGTTATGTCTGGAAACAGGACAGCGGAGGCAGGAGTTGTACCGACCTTGAACTTTATTACAAGACACTGGTAATATACTTGCTATATCAATATAGATACACGCTAACCCTTAAACCAAACAGGCTGATGCTGTCATGGAGCAAAGCTCCAAAGAGGACGATTCCCACCATCAGACCTCCAACTATAGGCATGGAGTGATGACGTCATGTCGTAGTGTGCGTCCCACGTCCGTGATGTGCCTGTTGTTAATATATCCATATCTAACAATAGCAACTTGAAAATTTGCATAACCCAACTCAGAGCTGATGTGAGATTTAAGTGCACCCATACGATCACGTTCAAATTGATAAATACCGATCTGTGCATAAAAATGATTAGTGCATACCCGTACATGCCAGTAGAAAGCAAGTGTAAGCAAGCATATCTGCATGACCATAGAAAGCTACTGTTACGATGGCAACAGTAACCATGGTGATGCCTGTCGTTAATCTTTGACATGGTTATCATGGCAACAGTAACCATGGTGAAACCTGCCTTTGATCTCTGATGTCGCCACTCGTTCAGTGATGCCTGCCTTTGATCTTTGATGGTGTGTCTGCCTGGCAACAGTCACCATGGCAACATCTGTGCATCTATAGCCCCTTTTCCACTAGTGTCTATATAGCCCAACTCACCTCTACACGGCTTTACACAACTCAGCTCACTTTTGTTTCCATTACAGCTGAATACCGCCCGAGGTGGATGGCATTTTTTTTTACAGCAGGGCGGCACAACACTTCCGTGACGTAAAACACTCAACACAAGCAAAACACAAGATGGCGGATTATGAGGCAACTGCTCAATCTCTGCCTTTTTGACAGAGTAAAGGCAAAGAAAAGCACAGCCAGAGAAGGCTACAGGCGGCGAGACGACAAATTTTGGAAAAGTACTGGAGCGTTTAGGAAGCCATAGAGCAGTATAAAGCGGAAGACATGAGGATACAAACTAGATCACATATGAAGGTAAGCTAATGATTGCTAATGCTACTTTGCTTTAAGTCCGCTGTACTACATTGTAATGTCGGCAAGTTATTGCTATTAGGTAGTAAAATATGTATGCTGTATGTGTGTTTTCAGATAGCTCCCTTGTGGCAAAATTTATCTTCTATCCGTGGGTCTGGGCATTCAACAGAGCCTCCTAGTGGTGTCACCCCAGCTTCACAAATGCTCAGTGGTTACAGAACTTCAGAATGTCTGAGAGACGTTTAGCTTCCAGTGCAACAAATTGCTCTGATCTGTGTGAAAATCATGGAGAGACTGTTGAGCCATCATGGGTTGTGCCTGCTCCAGCAGCACTGAGTCTGTGGTGGTGTCGTGGCAAAAAGTGATCAGCTGTCAAAACTTAATCTCTCCAGGTGCCATATTGTAGTTATGGGTTATATTAGCTGTAAATACTGTGTATACTATATTTCAACAGGAAAACAGTACTGAGTTTAGGTATAATAAGATATATTTAACAATTTATGATGCATTTTTAAGCCAAAACAAACTTGATCTAGGATTAAAAGTAATTACATAATGCAGTCACAAAGTTACATGGAAAATACATGGATTTACTGGATATAACCATATAGATACTGTATAAATATATATTCTCTGCTTCATCAATATACTATACATGTATTCATTTAGTATTGCACTAGGAATTTTGACAGGAAACCTTTGTACGTTTTGCAGATCTGTCTCCACTTTTTGTTTTATGTGTGAAGGTTACCACAAGTGACATAAATTAAATACCAAAAGCTTGGAAAAAGCTGTCTAACAACAATCCAGCAGTTTGAGATAACACATTTGGTTTGGTGTAAGTCTGTCAACAGAATTATGAACCATAAAGCAGTTTGTGTTGAAATGTTAAATCGCATTAAACCCTAACCCCAGGTGTGTCCAATCATGTGCCATGGAGGGCCAAGACCTTGCAGGTTCTCTCTTCTACCCAGTCTCTTCAGCAGGTGTTTTCACTGATAAGCAATCAGTGGAAGAAATTCAGTGGAATCTGCTGTTGAAGACACTGGTTGGAGGTTAAGCTTGCAGGTCTTTGCTAGTGATGGCCAGATGAGGCTTTCTGGAAGACTTGAGGCCTTTCATCAAAATGGTTCATATAGATGAGACCTCATGTGAAACTTCATTTTCTCTACTAGGCCACCTAGTGGACAAAACGTATACAACACGCAGATTTTTACAAGGGTATGATTGGTTTGTGTATTTTTCATTGCAATAAATACACTTTTAAGTCTTTTAAGAAATATCAATGATCATAAGGGAAAAAAGAAATGATAAAACTGAAGTGAGTACAGTGAAAGTGCTTGTGCTACTTGTCCATTTTTTAAAGAAAAAATAACTTTTCAACAGTCTTATACTGTCTTTCCCAGTACATTCATCTCTGTCCTTATTGTCATGTAGGGCACAATAGTGCCTCAGCATAATGATGTGTTATTGTTGTATCAAGCTTTTTGAAACACAACAGACACTTCACCTTGCAAATAAAAATTAGTTATAAGATTAACCCCACTGGGACTTGATCCCTAGCTCTCAAGATGCAAGACAGACATGCTACCTCAATGCTACCACTTAGTAACAGCCAGATAAGGCTTTCTTGAAGACTTGAGCCTTTCCATCAAAATGGTTCATATTGACAAGCCTCGTGAAACTTCATTTGCTCTACCTCGGCCATGTAGTCACCAAAAAGTATACAGCATGCAGATTTTTACAAGGGCATGATTGGTTTAATGTGTATTTTTTTTTTTCCAATTTCAATAAATGTGCTGTCTTTTAAGAAATAGCAGTGATCATAAGGGAAAAAAGAAATAACAAAACTGGGGTGACTACAATGAATGTGCCTGTGTTACTTGGTGTGTGAGTACCATTTTAATTAAGAAATAATAAATTTTCAACAGTCTAAAGGTGTGTTCACACCAAACCTGAACGGGTGGCGTGAAGCCATACAAAATGAATGGAAAGACGCCAGTACACACAAATTTGCATGGTCGCGCATTTGCGTTCTCTAGCTAGCTAGCATTGAAATTCTGCTGTCACTGGAGTAAAATTATCACCATTGCAGAGTAAACTAGTTAGAAAATGAAACTCACTCACCGGGAGACAGGAGGACCGGGAACTCTTCAGCTGAATTGAGATTTTGGAGTTATTTACCCACGGTTTCCAGCCACGGATATCCTAGCAAGCTAGCAGGCTAGCAATGTATACACCCCTCATCTGTGAAGTTTTGGAGGCTTGAGATGACATTTTCAGGTGAGCCCCAGGTCGGATAATGTAAACCTAAGCATGACGTTATTCTGGGAATTTCCACAGCAGGTTGAACACAGCGGAAGAAGTTTTAAAGACAACTTTCCCTGTCTGCATCTCACTATTCATGTCTGTTGGCATGTTTACATTGATTTATAATGTAATTGTGCTGCGTGAAAAATTTGCTTGTTTGCATATGGTGTGAACGCACCTTTACACTGTTTTTACCAGTATAGTCAACTCTGTCCTTATTCTCATGCAGGGCACAATGGCAATAGTGACTCAGCATAATGATGTGTAATAATGATCCAAGATCTTTGAAACACAGCAGACACTTCATCTTGCAAATAAAAATAAAACTATATTAATATATATTATATTACTGGGATTTGAACGCCAGTGTCCCACTTGTAGAGCATATACTTTACCACTAAACTATTACCTCGAGCACAATAAGTAGCCACTATTTGTGAAAAAAATACGTCAATGGGAGAAATGCACTCAAACTGTTCCCAAACAGGAGAAGTCCGTGCTTTTGTTGCTGGCTGTGAAAATTGGCTGCAATAAATCCCTTACACAGTCAAACATGACAACACAAAATGTGAGGGACGGGGATTTCCATTTTGTATCGCTGCTCACGTTTTTTCATGTTGCGTGCAAAACAATGAATGGCTTCCTGACCCAGTCACGTGGTATGACATCAGCACATACAGTGGGGCAAAAAAGTATTTAGTCAGCTACCAATTGTGCAAGTTCTCCCACTTAAAAGATGAGAGAGGTCTCCAATTTTCATCATAGGTATACCTCAACTATGAGAGACAAAATAAGAAAAAAAAATAAAAAATCCAGAAAATCACATTGAAGGATTTTTAATGAATTAATTGGTAAATTCCTCAGTAAAATAAGTATTTGGTCAATAACAAAAGTTCATCTCAATACTTTGTTATATACCCTTTGTTGGCAATGACAGAGGTCAAACGTTTTCTGTAAGTCTTCACAAGGTTTTCACACACTGTTGCTGGTATTTTGGCCCATTCCCCCATGCAGATCTCCTCTAGAGCAGTGATGTTTTGGGGCTGTCGCTGGGCAACACGGACTTTCAACTCCCTCCAAAGATTTTCTGTGGGGTTGAGATCTGGAGACTGGCTAGGCCACTCCAGGACCTTAAAAATGCTTCTTACGAAGCCACTCCTTCATTGCCCGGGCGGTGTGTTTGGGATCATTGTCATGCTGAAAGACCCAGCCACGTTTCATCTTCAATGCCCTTGCTGATGGAAGGAGGTTTTCACTCAAAATCTCTCGATACATGGCCCCATTCATTCTTTCCTTTACACGGATCAGTCGTCCTGGTCCTTTTGCAGAAAAACAGCCCCAAAGTATGATGTTTTCACCCCATGCTTCACAGTAGGTATGGTGTTTCTTTCTCCTCCAAACACAACAAGTTGAGTTTTTACCAAAAAGTTCTATTTTGGTTTCATCTGACCATATGACATTCTCCCAATCCTCTTCTGGATCATCCAAATGCTCTCTAGCAAACTTCAGACGGGCCTGGACATGTACTGGCTTAAGCAGGGGGACACGTCTGGCACTGCAGGATTTGAGTCCCTGGCGGCGTAGTGCGTTACTGATGGTGGCCTTTGTTACTTTGGTCCCAGCTCTCTGCAGGTCATTCACTAGGTCCCCCCGTGTGGTTCTGGGATTTTTGCTCACCGTTCTCGTGATCATTTTGACCCCACGGGGTGAGATCTTGTGTGGAGCCCCAGATCGAGGGAGATTATCAGTGGTCTTGTATGTCTTCCATTTTCTAATAATTGCTCCCACAGTTGATTTCTTCACACCAAGCTGCTTACCTATTGCAGATTCAGTCTTCCCAGCCTGGTGCAGGTCTACAATTTTGTTTCTGGTGTCCTTTGACAGCTCTTTGGTCTTGGCCATAGTGGAGTTTGGAGTCCGGCTGTTTGAGGTTGTGGACAGGTGTCTTTTATACTGATAATGAGTTCAAACAGGTGCCATTAATACAGGTAACGAGTGGAGGACAGAGGATCCTCTTAAAGGAGAAGTTATAGGTCTGTGAGAGCCAGAAATCTTGTTTGTTTGTAGGTGACCAAATACTTATTTTACCAAGGAATTTACCAATTAATTCATTAAAAATCCTTCAATGTGATTTTCTGGATTTTTTTCTCATTTTGTCTCTCATAGTTGAGGTATACCTATGATGAAAATTGGAGACCTCTCTCATCTTTTAAGTGGGAGAACTTGCACAATTGGTAGCTGACTAAATACTTTTTTGCCACACTGTATGTCAGCAATACATGCCTCGCCAAATATTTCCTGGATAAGCTCAGAGTACCCTCGGAGCTCTGGCCGTTCCATCACTAGTCTTGGCCCTCCTTGGCACATGATTGGACACCCCTGTCCTAACCCAATATTAGGAAATCCAGATGCTAATATGGCCCAGAATCCCTCCATATACTGGTACTATCACTCAAGTGTGCAGTGTCTTCTGCACTGGCACATCCAACAATACAGTCTTCATAGATCATTCCATGGATTTTGGATTTCATTTTTTCATAATTTAGACAGTAAATTTTTTTTTGACAACGCATCAGAATAGTAGTACACATCTGTCATGATCCAAGCCTGTGTTTCCTGTGGGCTTGGTTCTGATCAATCCTGGTGGTTCAGGCAGTGGGTTTGTTATGTGGAGTTGTGTTTTGATTTCTTCTTGTTTTCATTTCTGTGCACTGTTTCTGTTCCTGCCTGTAGCTGCCTCTCTGGCCTCTGGACATGCCCCCTTATTTCTGACAGCCAGCTGTTTGCCCCGGTAATCATCTTTCCCGCGCTCGCCCAGGTGTTCCCAATTTGTCACGCCAGCGGCGTCTGTATTAAAGGAGCTCTTCGCTAGACAGACGCCGCTGGATCATTGTGTGCATTAGATGATTGTTCTCTGCCATCTAACCACCACATCTAAGGACTGTGTTCTGTGTGTGCTCGCTGGGATCCTGGGATTTCTCGGACAGCCCCCCTCACCGTGAATAAACTGCAGTGTGTTTATTCGCCGCTGTGCTTCCTCGCTTTCTGCAGCATTCCCCTGTGCAGCACAGCCGCTACGCCGTGGCTGTTTGCCCAGTTTATCCTCTGGTGTGTGTGCAGGGCGTCCTGATGGACTCTTAGCATACCCGAGCTGTCGTATCTGTTGTATGTGTCATTTTGTGTTAATAAATGTGTATTTAGTGTAACCCTGCAGTTAAATCCTCTTGTCCTTTCTCCTCCTCCGTGCGCTGTTGGAGAAGTGCACGGAGAGTTCGTGACACACACCACTCTGAACATTAATCCATTGGAATTATTTTGTGACCTCTAAATGAAAGAGTTTATGAGGGTTCAAAGTTTCAGAAATGAGCCAATCTGTATAGATCATTTCATGGATTTTGGATTTCATTTTTTCATAATTTTGACAGTAAATTGTTTTGAAAATGCCTCAGACTCATAGTGTAGGCCAGTCTGAACACTAATCCATTGGAACTATTTTGTGACCTCTAAAGGAAATGATTTTATGAGGGTTCAAAGTTTCAGAAATTAACAAATCTGTGTAGATCATCTCATGGATTTTGGATTTTATTTTTTCATAATTTTGACAGTATTTTTTTTTTGGAAATGCCTCAGACTCATAGTGTAGGTCAGTCTAAACACTAATCCATTGGAATTATTCTCTGACCTCTAAAGGAAATTATTTTATAAGGGTTCAAACTTTCAGAAATGAACCATTCTGTATATATCATTTCATGGATTTTGGATTTCATTTTTTTCATAATTTTGAAAGTAAATTTTTTGACAGTGCATCAGAATACTAGTACACATCACTCTGAACACTAATCCATTGGAATTATTCTGTGACCGCTAAAGGAAATGATTTTATGAGAGTTCAAACTTTCAGAAATGAGCCAGTCGATATAGATCATTTCATGGATTTTGGCTTTCATTTTTTCATAACTTTGACAGTAAATCTTTTTGAAAATGCCTCAAACTCATAGTGTAGGTCAGTCTGAACACTAATCCATTGGAATTATTCTGTGACCTCTGAAAAAAAATGATTTTATGAGGGTTCAAAGTTTAAGAAATGTTCCAATCGTTAATCATTTAATGGATTTTGTGTTTAATTTATTAATAATTTTGAAAGTAAATTTTTTTGAAAATGCATTCCACTCAGTGTTGGTCAGTCTGAGCACTAATACATTGAAATTATTCTGTGACTTCTAAAGGAAATGATTTTATGAGGATATTAACCACTCAGTACAGATTTTATGGACTTTGTAATTTACTAATAATTTTGACAAATTTCAAAATGCACCATACTCAGTACTCATCACTCTGAACAACCTATTGAGATTATGTAGTGACCCACCAAGGAAATGATTTTATTAAGGTTTAAACAAGAGGAAATTAAAAAAACAAACAAACAAACTGATAGACGTACTGCTTCCATACAGTTACAAGCGTTCAATATCCACACAGAGTTTGGAACATTTATTTTTTTTTATGTGAAGTTGTAAGTGGTTTTTGGAGTGATGTTCAAGGTTTGCTTCATTCCAAGAACATTATTATTTCTCCCTTAGCAGACACCACTATATTGTTTGGATTAAATTGTGAAAACAAGAAATTAGAATTAATGATAATTTCATTTTAATTTGTAAACATTTTTTTCATAAATGTTGATTTTTAAAAAAAACTAAACCCCAGATAAACCACTGGCAAAATGACTTCTTATTTTGCACATCACTAAAACTTGTTAAAAATGCACACGCTTTTTGTCATGATTGGCAATAATCTGATAGCTCATGTGCAGGGAGTGACACCAAAGGAAACACAAATGACACAGAGTAATAAGTTGTGATTGAATTTTATTAACAGCAAAGAATGCCTACGCAAGAGAAAACCGCCACTCGCCAGGGAAAGCACACACCCTGAAATGAGAGACGAGAGCAGATGAATTAGGGTGGAGACTAGATACAGGGAGAATAGGACAGCACTCCTATGGGAGTAAGAGGGGGACCCGGCAGAAGAACCCAATACTTACAGAGAACCTCCCAGTGAAACAGGATGGCATAGGAGAGCTGGGTGAGGTGTCTGACCGGGTGATTACGGTCGCTGATGTGGTGATGATGACGGGGCAGGTGAGCGCACAACTCTGGAGACGCACCACAAAGGAGGAAGATAAGCAGAGAATTAAAGGATTTTTCTAGATAAAGCAAAAATTGGATTAAACTGCTGTTATAAGTAGTCTACCCAACGAGCCAGCGCCGAGACGTTGAAGAGAGGTCTATTTAAGTGCTGGCGAGTCAGAGAAGCAGGTGCGTCTCATCACGCAGGTGGAGATGATTACCCGCGGAGTAGGTGAAGGTTGTGCTGGACGGGCGGGGGAAAGAGTGCACTCACCGAACCATGACACTTTTAAGTTATATGCAACATTTGAAATGGTTGGTTTAGTTAAATAAGGCCTATATTATTTATTTATAGAGAAACCTATTGTCTTCCTTTGTTATTTTTGTCTGATTTTTGTTTTTTCCCCTTTTCTCTTGTTGAATGTTGTTTACTCTTTTGTTCATTTTTTTGTGCTGTGCCCTGTTGGTTTGTAATTTTTGTTTTATGACAAAGCTTATTTGTACTTTGAAAATTGTTAATAAAGCACTTTGAATTTCTTTTTAAAAAGTTACAAGCGTTCATTTTTTTCCTCTACCATAATGTCTAGAATAGACGCGCATGATACTTTAAAGCCACGGCTGGCTTGGCCTGCTTTTGCGATCGACGGGCCACTTGACTGTCCGACAGTCGATGTCTGCAAACACACCTGATACTCCAAGAAGATTGCAATAGTTGCGTAAAATAGAAAAAGTATGGCGCATGTTTAGGGCGCATATATTGTATCCATATTTCTCACATATACCTAGCAGGCATGACGGTGCATATTTTGGAGGCTTCACTTCTTAATGGACAAAGAGGACCTGACCCTGCAGAGACCTACGGGAGGTGTGAAGTTGGTCTGGCAGGAGATGGGAAGTTGGAGAGAATGTCCCAGCAGGAGCCCCGGAGGCTAGAAGGATAAGAGACAATGGGGACGCCAAGGAGTCTCGGGGGCTGTATGTTTGCTAAAGGACTGTAGGTTGGGGGTGTGTGACTTGGGGAGAGTATAAGAACTGTGAAGGATGATTGTTCTGCCGCTTTTCGAGATTCTGTGATTGATAGAGGATGTAACCCTTCAATAAACCTATCCTGAGAAATAAACTCAGTCTCGTCTGTGAAAGGCATCCTCTACACTGGTGACCTATGACAAATTATGGCCGGTGACGACGATCTTCCCACACCGGACTCTTCAGGAGCCAACCGGGTTAACGCAGCTACCACACTACAGCTGCCCGATTTCTGGCAACATAACCCGCGCTCCTGGTTTACCAGGCGCAGTTCCACCTTCGGGGAATTTCAGCGGACGCAACGAGGTTCTACCATGTTGTCGCGAAGCTGGACAGCCTCACAGTGCAGCGGGTGGAGAGCCTGACCAACCACCCGCCCCAGGACGACAAATATGGTGCACTGAAAGCCGCCCTCATTTGTGCCTTCACCCCCTCGCAGGGAGAGTGAGCAGAGAAGCTTCTGGCGCTAACAGAAGGCAAAGCAGACAGGCCGGCAGATCTGATGGCGAGGATGATGAACCTGAGAGGCGAAGACGACAACAATTTTATTTTCGCCCACCTCTTCCTCAGAACACTACCGCCAGCAGTGAGAGTCACCCTGGCCAGCTCACAGCTACTCAACAACCGTGACTACCACAGGCTGGGCCAGGAAGCACAGCGACTCGTCGATGCCCATAGACGACACGCAGCCACGACGGCGGCAACGGAGCTGAACGCATCCCCGCGAGACGAGGGGAGACCAGAGGCCGCAGCACCGGACCCACTGACGTCAGCAGCGGCAGAGACCAGGAGAAGCGGAGCGGACGGCACCCTCTGCTTTTACCATCGACGTTTCGCCGAGAGGGCGCGCAGATGCATCCCACCGTGCTGATACAAGCGCCAGGGAAACGCCAAGACCGAGAGTCGGTAGCAGCTGCTGCTCTCGGCGCGAAGAACAAGCTGCTTTTCGTGACTGATGCGAATTCAGGGAAGGATTTCTTGGTGGACACAGGCTCCCAGCTGAGTTTCGTCAAGCCTTCCTACACGGACCTGCTGGCGCCTTCCAGCGGACCCCTGGTGCTAGCGGCAAACGGCTCGACGATCAAAACTTATGGGGAGAAGACGCTCCTCCTATCCTTCCACGGTCGCACCTTCAAGTGGACTTTCGTCGTAGCTGCAGTTAGCAATAACATGCTAGGTGCTGATTTTTTGTGCTCAAATGGTTTATTAGTTGATCTTACTAATAGACGTATGGTAAATGCACTGTCTTTCCACTCTATCTCCTGTACAGCTCGGGTGGCCCCGCCTTCTGCACATCCCAATGTCACAGCTGCAGGTGGTAAGTTTCATGCACTACTCAATCAGTTCCCAGCACTCACAGCCCCAACATTTTCAGCGTCAGTAGCCAAACACGGGGTCGAGCACTTCATAACTACCTCTGGCCCCCCTGTTTTTGCAAAAGCTCGGTGCTTGGACCCAGCTAAACTGGCCATCGCGCGTGAGGAATTCGCCAACTTGGAAAAACTGGGCATCATTAGGCGCTCTAACAGCCCTTGGTCTTCACCGCTGCACATGGTTCCTAAGACCGACAGCTCGTGGCGGCCTTGCGGTGATTTCCGCAGGTTAAATAATGCTTCAGCACACGACCGCTACCCGATTCCGCACATCCAGGATTTTTCGGCACATTTGGCGGGGGCGCGCATCTTTTCCAAAATAGATTTGGTGTGCGGTTATCACCAAGTCCCAGTCCGCGCTCAAGACATACCCAAAACGGCAGTAATAACCCCCTTTGGGCTTTTCGAATTTTTGCGCATGCCTTTTGGCCTCAAGGGCGCCGCACAGACGTTCCAACGTATGATGGATGAGGTGTTGTGCGGCCTCCCTTTTGTGTTCGTCTATTTGGATGATATTTTAGTAGCCAGTACATCCGAAGACGAACACGAACGCCACCTCACAGCGGTTTTTCATAGGCTGACAGAGCATGGGTTAATAATTAACCCAGCGAAATGCCAGTTCGGGGTAGCGCAAATCGATTTTTTGGGCCACCGCGTTTCTCCAGAAGGAGCGGTCCCGCTGCCCGATAAAGTACGCGCGATAACGGAGTTTCCCCAACCGCAGACAGTTAAAGCATTGCAAGAATTTTTGGGGATGGTCAATTTTTATAACCGTTTCCTCCCCAGCGCGGCACAGCTCATGCACCCACTGTACGTGGCACTAAAGAAGCAAAAACCTGCAAATAAGGTCGAGTGGTCCCCGGAACGGGAGCGCGCTTTCTCCCAGGTCAAGTCGGCCCTGGCGAACGCTGTGTTATTGGCACACCCGGTGCCAACAGCTCGCATGGCGATAACCACGGACGCTTCCGACGTAGCAGTTGGGGCAGTTGTCGAGCAACTGGTAGCAGGGAGCTGGCAACCGCTTGCATTTTTCAGCAAAACATTGCGCGATAACGAGCGGAAGTACAGCGCGTTCGATAGGGAACTTTTAGCCCTGCATTTGGCCATCCGCCACTTCCAGTTCTGGCTGGAAGGGCGCTGTTTCACCGCGTTTGTAGACCACAAACCATTAACATTTGCAATGGCCAAGATTTCAGAGCCTTGGTCGGGCCGACAGCAGAGACACCTGGCCGCGATTTCGGAGTTTACTACCGACATTCAACACATGGCGGGTAAACACAATGTAGTGGCAGATTGTCTCTCGCGCGCAGTTGCAACGCCAGGCCCCCAGGGGGCAGACACGGTAGCCGTGGACGCGGGCCAGGCTTGCGGCGCGGAAGCACTCGCAGCCCCGGTCTGCGTGGGCTTAGATTATGCAGCCATGGCCGCTGAGCAGGTCAGCGATGCGGATGTGCGCGCGCTCCAGTCTGGGCCAACAGGGCTAAGGCTGGAGCACAGGGTGCAGCAGATAGGTGTGCCCCCTCTAATCTGCGATGTCTCCACGGGGCGCCCCCGCCCCGTGGTCCCAGCTGCGTGGCACCACCGCTTTTTTGATTTAATCCATTCGCTGGCACATCCGGGGGTTTGCGCATCGATCAAAATGGTGGGAGAAAAATTCGTTTGGCCGGGGCTGCGTAAACAGGTCAAAGAATGGGCCGCAGCCTGCGCAGCGTGTCAAAGAGCAAAGATACACAAGCACACGCGGGCCCCCTTAGAACCTTTTCACATCCCGGCCAAACGCTTCGACCACATGCATATCGACTTGGTGGGACCCCTCCCGCTGTCGCAGGGGTTCACACACCTTCTAACCATGGTGGACCGCACCACGCGCTGGCCAGAAGCGGTCCCCCTGGCGTCAACTACAGCAGCAGACGTTGCGCGCGCGTTTTTAACGGCTTGGGTCGCGCGTTTTGGAGTCCCGTCAGACATAACGTCTGACAGGGGTCCCCAATTCGTTTCCGAGCTCTGGTCATCCATGGCACTCAGTCTGGGGGTGAAAATTCACCGCACTACCGCTTATAACCCCCAGGCCAACGGTTTGTGCGAACGCTTTCACCGGTCATTGAAAGCAGCCCTCAGAGCGGCTCTCACGGACACAAATTGGGTTGATAAACTTCTATGGGCTTTATTAGGGTTGCGTTCAGCACCTAAGGAAGATTTGCAAGCCTCTCCGGCTGAGCTAGTTTTTGCCCAACCCCTCCGGTTACCGGGCGAATTCCTTCCAGAGAACCCCGCACCAAATCGCCCATCTGCTCAGCTGCTGCAGAGCGACACGGGATCAAACACCCTCCCCGGCCCAGTTCATCACAGTTTCCCACGTGTTTTTGTGCCTTAGACCTTAAAGAACGCAGAATTTGTTTTTGTCAGACACGACGCTGAGAGGCCAGGTTTAAGACCGCCTTATGATGGACCGTTCAGAGTGTTGGAAACTGGGGAAAAACATTTTTTGCTCGATTTGGGTGACAGGAGGGAATTAGTCTGCATTAACAGACTCAAACCCGCTTTTGTTTTGGCTGATGAACAAGTGCAGTTAGCCAGGGCCCCCCGGTGCGGCAGGCCACCGGGGAGACACTGTTCTAAGCCTTTACAAGGATGTACTAACGACTCTAATCCACAGATGCAAGAAACGGCTGCAGTCAGATCGAAACCTGCTTACAGCAGATATGGCAGGAGGTTGAAGCCCAAGCAGTCGGAAGTGTGATATGTTGTGCCATTTTCTGTTCTGTGGGATATGAGATGATTCTATGCATATTGGGGTGTACTTTGTCCTTATTTAGACGTTTGGGGGGGGGTTATATGGCGCATGTTTAGGGCGCATATATTGTATCCATATTTCCCACATATACCTAGCAGGCATGACGGTGCATATTTTGGAGGCTTCACGTCTTAATGGACAAAGAGGACCTGACCCTGCAGAGACCTACGGGAGGTGTGAAGTTGGTCTGGCAGGAGATGGGAAGTTGGAGAGAATGTCCCAGCAGGAGCCCCGGAGGCTAGAAGGATAAGAGACAATGGGGACGCCAAGGAGTCTCGGGGGCTGTATGTTTGCTAAAGGACTGTAGGTTGGGGGTGTGTGACTTGGGGAGAGTATAAGAACTGTGAAGGACGATTGCTCTGCTGCTTTTCGAGATTCTGTGATTGATAGAGGATGTAACCCTTCAATAAACCTATCCTGAGAAATAAACTCAGTCTCGTCTGTGAAAGGCATCCTCTACAAAAGTATATTTTTATGTCTTTCATATCATTTTCAAAACACATTTTAAATATTTCAGGAAAATAATTATCCACCTTATTCCTAGGCCCCATGATGCCTTGCGTGAATTATGGTAGCAACTTCCGGTACTAGTTTAGAACATATGGCTGTCACTGAAACAGGACACTTTTCCTTGTTCAAAAACAATGTCTTCAGCGTCAGAAAAGCGGGAACACGGCCTCAAAACAGTAAAATAATCAAACCGCTTCCCATGACTATTGAGGGATGGAAAGATGACCTTAGAAAGTGGCCTCGTAGATAGCAGCTCCGCTAGCGCCGTTGCTAAGATGCTAACGCTGTAAATAAATGACCCGTGCTGGCAAGATGAGTCACTTTGAGGACATTTTCAAAACTGATGTAATGTTATGTCCATATTCTGTATTGAAAGACCTTCAAAATGATATTTAGTTTGTAGAAAGTGTGCGAAAACTGACGCAGAAAAAGACGATTTGTTTATATTTTAGCTAGGTTGAAAACTCACGTTCAATCGGTCGGGAGTTGCGTCTTCCGCAAAAACACAGGTATTTTTAGAAAGTACGATTTCTAAGCTTTCCAATGACTCTGTCATGTGCGCCGAACCCACGTGCTGGATGAAATTTTGCAGCATTTATTTGGAGACAGAAACACCAGTCCAAAAAGGGTGCACAAACACAAAATGCAAAAATGAGATGAACTTACAAAAGATGCACTCCTGAGCAGTTTAGCTCAGGAGGAGATGAGGCAAGGGTAGCAGGAATAACGTCCAGAGGAGCACTCAGAGCAGGACATCAATCAGTTAATGCAGCGGCAACAATGGCGTGAATATACAGGGTTTAAATACATGTGAAAAGTGGTTAACGGGAATGAGTCCCCGGTGTGAGCTCGTCTGAGCAGGCAACAAGAGAGGTACATAAATGATTAAGACCAGCTGGGAGATGAGGGAGGAGCGGCTGGGTTGACAGTCTTGACAGGTGACGCCCCCAGCAGAGAATAACCCCGGAAGTCACCTGACAGCTGTCAACCCAGAGAAAAGCATCAACAGGACAAATATGATCACTGCAGGCAGAAAACAAGTATCAATAGACATAAACCAAAAACAATTATAAGACAAGGCCTGTCCAAAAATAACACAACTGGAGAAAATAAGAGGCAGTATAACACTAAGGGAAACACGATAATATAATAGATGAATGAATACAAAGAAAAAGCCATGAGACTGGGTCTGGTAGAAAATGCAGCCCCAGCTCGTGACACATACCAGGCACTCATGGGGTTTTCCCAGGACTTTGCTGCTACCAAACAAAGAAAGAGTTGTGGAGAAAGGAATAGATGAGGCAACAAGCTGAATGACACAAGACTTTATTCTCTCTCCAACAACATAACAGCAAAACAGCGATCCCTGGTCTCTGTGCATTCCCCTTTTATATCTTTAATTCCATGCATTGAGACCTGGAACTTCTGACCATCATACATTGTTGTTTAACAAAGAAATGTGTGGCACATTAGACTAAGTATAGCTCGAATAAAGTGATAAAGTGATTTCAAGTGTAGATGACCATCATTGTCTCCCAAGAAACTGCTTTTTATTGCTCTGTAACAACATCACTGGATGGTCTTTGCTATTATCAAAATACTAAATAAAATTTGTCATTTAGATTAAAAAGATATTGTTTTTGAAGTAATATTCTCGTCTGATATTACTCTTCTGTTGAGTAGACAGTGTGAACTGGCAAAATATGCCAGGGGCAGTACCTTTAATTTTAGCAGGTTTTTTTCTTATAATGCAGTGACTATTTACTGTTTAATTAAATATGCGTCAGTCTTGAGATGCTGCCTGATATCTAAAAGTGTGAATGATTTTCTGCCCTGTATACTGTATATGCCTGAGAAAAAGAAGCTATTTGTATTTAGCATCATTGCACAGTTCTGAGGTGAACAAGTAAGGTTCTGCTTTTGTATTTGGCTCTCTTAATTGCCTCATCAGTAAATGTCAAATGTTCAAATGACTCCGCCATCTAGATTTATTTATTCACTTGTGTCCCATCACATGCAGGCGCTTCGGCTGCATGCTACAGTCACTGCTGCATGGCCAAATGTGCCAATGAATAATAAATCAAAGCACAAAGAGATCTAACTGGCTGGCGGTGAACCGTGAAACCAACTCAAAAGCAAACTTGCTGAAGGTGGTTTTTACTGCAGAAACATCCGTCTTCACCACTGAAAAGATGCCAGCTCAAAGAATAAGGGACAGATGCAAAAAAATTTTTCTTGCGAAATACCATACAGACACACACACACACAAAGATCCATATGGATTACAGGGATTACAGAGATCCTCAGTACATTCTCTGAAAAATGCAACCAGAGGAGTCGGTTTCACTGTGCACATGCAGCTCTTTTTAATGTGAAGCTCAATAATGGGGTGTTTAGACGCAGATGACTCACAACGCACTGGTGTGCTCATAGTCCATGACTGAAAAATGGAGGATGAAAGGGGGGCATGGGAAGTGCGCTTGTGGCCCAGAGCAATTTGCCAAGAGTCATGTGCTGAAACATCACATACGGCTGCTCCCCCCCCCCCCCCCCGGGCCGGTCAGCAGCCATCACTGAGGTGCTCACCTTCATCCTGCAGGTGCATGTCAGTCAGCAGCACTTCATCATACGGAAGACTTTGTAGTGGAGGACCAAGAGGAATGAGGGAGAGACATGTCCATCAAGGTGGAGTCTCGTGCATTACACAACAGAAAAAAGAACATTGAAACACAGCAGCTGAGAAGATTATTCCTCTACACAGTAGGAACAAGGACGTGCACAGTTACGGGTTATTATTGCCCTGGCAAAACCCTATTTGTAGTCTTTGTCTGAGCTGCCCCTCCAGAGGAAAACAGTAATTAAAAAAATAAGTGTTTGTGGGGAGACTTGAATAACGAAACCGAATTGCCTTTAATTTCAGTTTATTTCAAGTAACCATTCCACTGTCTGCTCTCATTCCTGAGCAGCGAACAAAGAGGATGAACACACCAAAGTTCTCTCATTTAAACATTCTCACATCAAACCATTTCCCTCGCGGGGGAAATCACACATCTATATCAAAATCTCTTTATTCACATTCATTAGCCTTTTATTTACATAACTCCCCCTTCTCTCCTCTCGAGCCTCAGTGGTCAGGAAGTCTTCTGTCCCCTGTCCTCCGCAGGGGGTCCAGGCTCTGTGGCTCTGCACCGCAGGGGGCTGGCTCTCCTTCATCGTGAGGTTAAATCACATATGCAGTGTCCAACATATACATGTCTCACAACACAGCCATATAACCCCCCCCCAAACGATGAAGAACAGACTAATTCCTAAAATTTAATAGCACCTTACTCACTACTGAATAATCAACACCAACATTCAGTCTGTGCGCCGCTTGGGCTTCAGCCGTCTGCCGAATCTGCTGTGAGTTGGCCCCGCCTTGCCTGCGGTGTTTTTCTGCTTCGGCTCTGTTGACTGAGGAAGAGAGTGATTAATTGCCCTTTGCGGGGGCCTGCCTCGTCGAGGCGCCACTGCGACCGGTACAGACACGTCCTTCATGACAAAAGCAGGTTTTAGTCTGTCAATACTGACTGTCTCTTTTCTGTCTCCAAAATCTAGCACAAATTGCTTATCACCTGCCTCCAGCACTCGAAATGGCCCTTCGTAAGGTGGTTTGAGCGTTGCTTTAAGGGCTTCGCGCCTGACAAAGACGAAGTCGGCATTTTTCAAAGCCTTGGGGACGAAAACTCGTGGAAAAGCGTGATGAACCGGACCCGGGAGCGTGTCTGCTCCCGTGCCGACTAACGGTCCCAGAGCAGAGAGAGGTGGGGGCTCTGGGTGCTCTGGTAAAAACTCGCCCGGCAGCCTCAGAGTTTGTGCGAATACCAGCTCCGCTGGGGAGGCGTCTAAGTCCTCTTTAGGCGCAGAACGCAACCCTAATAAAACCCATGGCAGTTTATTTACCCAATCTGCATCCGTGAGCGACGCTCTGAATGCTGCCTTCAAAGACCTATGAAAACGCTTGCATAAACCATTGGCCTGAGGGTGGTAAGCCGTAGTGCGGTGAATTTTGGCTCCTAAGCCGTTGGCCATCGCTGACCACAGCTCAGAGATGAATTGCGGTCCTCTATCGGACGTAATGTCCGACGGAACCCCGAAGCGCGCCACCCAAGCCGTTAAAAAAACGCGAGCCACCTCCGCGGCCGTGGTCGTCGCAAGTGGGACCACTTCCGGCCAACGTGTGGTGCGGTCCACCATTGTCAAAAGATACGTGAACCCCTGTGATGCCGGTAGGGGGCCCACAAGGTCGACGTGCACATGGTCGAACCTTCTGGCCGGAATGCGGAACGGTTCTAACGGGGCTCTTGTGTGCCTGTGAATTTTGGCCCGTTGACAGGAAATGCAGGTTTTTGCCCATTCCTTCACGTGCTTGCGCAGGCACGGCCAAACAAACTTTTCCGCCACTAGTTTCACCGACGCGCGCACCCCCGGGTGCGCCAGTAAGTGGACCGAGTCAAAAACATGGCGGCGCCACGTGGCCGGAACCACCGGACGCGGGCGCCCCGTCGACATGTCACAGATCAGGGGGGGCATACCGGTTTGTAAACACTTGCTCTCCAGCCTCAACCCTGTTGGTCCAGACTGGAGCGCGCGCACGTCTGCGTCCGCCCCCTGGTCCGCTGCCATGGCTGCATAATCTATACCCACGTGCACCGGGGCTGCGCGCACCACCGTGCCGCTCTCCTGCGGCGCGGTCACGGTGGCCCGTTCTGCCTCTGCGCGTGTTGGGGTCGTGAACGCGCGTGAGAGACAATCCGCTACTACATTGAATTTGCCCGCGACGTGCCTAATGTCAGTGGTAAATTCCGAGATTGCGGCCAGCTGCCTCTGCTGCCTGCCGGACCACGGATCTGAAATTTTGGCCATGGCATATGTGAGCGGCTTGTGGTCCACATAAGCGGTGAAGCACCGTCCTTCCAGCCAGAACTGGAAATGACGAATAGCCAAATGCAGCGCCAACAGTTCTCTGTCAAACGCGCTGTATTTTCGTTCAGCCGCGCTTAAAGATTTGCTAAAGAAAGCCAAAGGCTGCCAAACTCCGGCTACCTGTTGCTCAATAACGGCCCCTATGGCTAAATCTGAAGCGTCTGTCGTCAGCGCGATACGTGCTGCAGGGTCTGGGTGGGCCAGGAGCGCAGTGTCAGCCAAGGCTTTTTTAACCTCTGTGAACGCGCGCTCCTGCTCCGGGGACCATTTGACCGCCTGGGTCGGTTTTTGTTTTTTGAGCGCGGCATATAACGGTTGCATGATTTGAGCTGCGTGGGGCAGGAATCGGTTATAAAAATTCACCATCCCCAAGAATTCCTGTAGTGATTTGACCGTTTGTGGACGGGGAAAATCCGCTACCGCGCGTATTTTCTCTGGTAACGGAACCGCTCCCTCCGGGGAGACGCGGTGACCCAAAAAATCGATCCGCTCGACGCCGAACTGGCACTTGGCTTGGTTAACTATTAAGCCGTGCTCTCCCAGCCTCCTAAAAACTGCTGTGAGGTGCGTTTCGTGTTCGTCCTCTGAAGTACTCGCGACCAAAATGTCGTCGAGGTACACAAACACGAAAGGGAGATCGCGTAACACGGCATCCATCATCTGCTGAAATGTTTGCGCCGCCCCTTTGAGACCAAACGGCATGCGTAAAAATTCGAAAAGTCCGAACGGGGTTATTACCGCTGTTTTAGGAATGTCCTCTGGTTGGACTGGGACTTGGTGATAGCCGCGAACTAGATCAATCTTTGAAAAAATGTGCGCCCCCGCCAGGTGCACCGAAAAATCCTGAATGTGCGGGATGGGATAACGATCGTGCGCCGTAGCGTTGTTTAGCCTGCGGTAATCCCCGCACGGTCTCCAGGAGCCATTGGCTTTCGGTACCATGTGCAGCGGGGAAGCCCACGGGCTCTTCGACCTACGAACGATGCTCAGCCTCTCCAGGCTGGCGAACTCCTCGCCCGCAATGGCGAGCTTAACTGCATCCAAGCGCCGAGCTTTTGCAAACACGGGAGGACCAGACGTGGGGATAAAGTGTTTCACCCCGTGCTTCGCGACCGTCGCTGAAAAAGTGGGCACAGTGAGCGCTGGAAATTGGGTGAGGAGTGTGTGAAACTTACCACCTGCTGTAGCGACGTGGGTCTGTACTGGTGGCGGGGACACTCGAGCTGAACAGGGGAGAGAGTAAAAAGAGAGTGCATTTACCAGCCGTCTATTAGCAAGATCAACTAACAGATTGTGTGAACACAAAAAATCCGCGCCCAACATGTTGAAACTCACCGCCGCTATTACAAAAGTCCATTCATATGTGCGGCCATGTAAGCACAAAGGCAAGGTCCTTCTCCCGTAGGTGTTGATGTTCGAGCCATTTGCCGCTGTAGCTCCGCTACCGTGGGGTCCAGCCACCCGGTCCGCGTATGTTGGGGTGATGAAGCTCACTTGTGCTCCGGTGTCGATGAGGAACTCTCGTCCGGAGCGCGCATCCGTGATGTAGAGCAGCTTGCTGCGTTCTCCGAGGGTCGAAGCTGCTAGCGACCCCTGGTCTTGCCGTTTCCCGAACTCCTGAAGATGCAGGGCGGCACACACCTGCGTGCCTTCTCTGCGAACCTCCGATGGTAAAAGCAGAGATCTTCTCCTCTGCTGTGTCGTGTCCGCGCCTCTGCCGCCGGGCTATTGGCTCCACCTCGTCGCGGCCGTGCTGCCGCCGTCGTCGGCCAGTCTGGTTCTGCCGCCTCTGGCTCCCCGCTGTCTCGGGTCGCCGCTGTGGTTGCTTGCCCGCCGCAGGCGTCCAGGATCCCCTCTGCCTCCTGGGCCAGCTCCCGGAACTCCTCCAGGGTGTGACACTTTTTGCCGGTCAGCGTGCTTCTCGCATGCGCCGGGAGGTTGGAGAGGAAGATGAACTGAAAAATGAAATCATCGTTGTCCAACCCTCTCAGCTGTATCATCTCCTCCATCAGGGCGCTCGGCCTGTGTCCACCTTGGTCTAGCAAAGACAGGATCCTCCTCGCCCTCACTTCAGCCGAGGGGGTGAAAAACTTGATGAGGGTGGATTTCAGCTTGCCGTACCTGTCGGTCGCGGGTGGCTGCTCCACCAAGCTCTGCACGCACCGAGCTGTGCTGTTGTCCAGTTTAGCGATGACATGGTGGAACTTAGTGTCATCCACCGTTACTCCTGCGAGCGCGAACTGCGACTCTGCTTGCAGAAACCACGACCGTGGGTTATCCTGCCAGAAATCAGGCAGCTTAACGGCCACTGCGCTCGCCAGCTCTGAGCGCTGTGAGTCCGGGATCCTGAGAATTTCTTCGTTCATTCTCAACGTCGTCAGTCACCAATGTGGGGAGACTTGAATAACGAAACCGAATTGCCTTTAATTTCAGTTTATTTCAAGTAACCATTCCACTGTCTGCTCTCATTCCTGAGCAGCGAACAAAGAGGATGAACACACCAAAGTTCTCTCATTTAAACATTCTCACATCAAACCATTTCCCTCGCGGGGGAAATCACACATCTATATCAAAATCTCTTTATTCACATTCATTAGCCTTTTATTTACATAACTCCCCCTTCTCTCCTCTCGAGCCTCAGTGGTCAGGAAGTCTTCTGTCCCCTGTCCTCCGCAGGGGGTCCAGGCTCTGTGGCTCTGCACCGCAGGGGGCTGGCTCTCCTTCATCGTGAGGTTAAATCACATATGCAGTGTCCAACATATACATGTCTCACAACACAGCCATAGTGTTGTGCGTTACTAGCATAGTAGCCTGTAATTGATTTCTCAGCCTGTTAGCTGTTTTATTGTAACTGTAAGTGTCCCCAGCAGGCACAAGCTGTTGATTCAACATTGTATTCTCGTTGATCTATGTCACCACATTGTGCATTGTAAAATCAACGTTTTTTTCAAAGTTGATTTGTTTCGTCTGAACAATGTGATAAATCAACGTTGTATCAACGTTGAGTCATACAACTTTGTATGAACCAAGGTATCAACGCTGATTCATCGTTGGATGTTCAACAAGCGGCCATACGTGTACATTTGGCTATATGTATCCCATCATTCATTGCGTCATTTTGTCAAACAAGCGCCATTTAGGAAACTTTTCTAAAACAAACTTCCAAAGCAGATATCTTGTTCGTTGGAAATTGGATTAATCCTCTTACAGGTAAGAAAATCTTGAACATCAGGGGCATTATTTCTTTCAAGGAGTGTATAATATACCCAGATAAGACCATATTTTGTTCTTGCAATCGATCTATTACATGTATTGCATTTATCAGTGCTCACAAATGACTGAAACGTGAAACGAGCAGTGTGGGCATGTTTTTTATATTTGTAATGCATGCACTAATCTAAATATTATATTTATAATGACAAAACAGCATACATTACTGACTTGTTGTTTTTGTTATTCAAAATTTCATAAATAAATAGAAATTCCCAATACCCGTGCCACATGGCGAAATTATACCAGTGATCGAACATGTAGGCCTAGGCTCATCTGTGATGATGATCGGCATTTTCATTTTGTATTGTTCAAAGTGTCATGATGCTGAGCACAGTGGGAGAACCGTGCTCACGCTTTCAGTTATTTCTGATTATTTTCTGTACTTTCCTCATCTCAGTTTTATTATTGTATTTGTGTATGGTTTTGTTTGTATTATGTTTACTGAGTTTGCTCTTTGGTTCTATTTGTTTTGAGTTGTGCTGTTATTGTTATCTTAGGTTAGTTATTATAGTTTTGTCTATTTTTATGATGAGTCTATGGCCATCTTGTTTTGTATTATAAATGATATCTTCCTGTGTTTATATTTGAGCCTTCTCCACCTTCGCCTTCAGTTCTCCCTTTTGTAACTTGGGTATTTATTAGTATTGTATTATTTGGTTGAATCTTGTTTTCATAATCATTCCATATTTATAGTTAGTTACCTTTGACATTATTCCTCCTGTGCTTTTATAAGATAAGATAAGATAAGATAAGATAAGCCTTTATTAGTCCCACAATGGGAAAATTCCAGGATTGCAACAGCATAGGGATAGCAACACTCAGAGCAACAATCAAGAAGACAAGAAAAACAAGAGCAGCGAATATACTTATGTATATATAAATATATATACACACAGTGCGGAGCATTGTAGCTAGATGGAATAAATATATAAATATATATATTTTGTATATATTTATTTTGATAAGGTTCTTTGTTTATTTCCTTTTCAAGTTCAGTTCGCGGTTTGTCCCAGCTGTTATTATTTTGGACTGATTATCCTTGCTCCTGTTACCCACACCTGTTGATCATTTGTCTATTTCCTCTTTGTCCTATTTAAGGGACGCCGCCCCGCAGTTTGGGGTGACATCCTTCTCATTGTTATCTGGCGTGTGTCCCACTTCTCAGCCGGTGTACTGTTCAGGCTGTTCTCATTTTTCCATTTTGGCTATTTGGTCTTACCGGCATGTGTCCCACACTTCAGCCTTCATTCTCTGTCATGAACTTGGGTTTGATGGTCTCAAACCCAGTTCTATGACACTGTGGCTTGTTGCCTCTTATTTTCCATCAGGCGCTCTCAGGGAGCCTCTTGGGTCCATTCGGCTTCCTGACAACTCGGCCTGTTGAGCATCCTGGAGGCGTCCCTGTTCTCCTGGTGCTCTTCATGACTGTTTGTTCTTCCTGCTGTTACTCATTGCTTCTGTTTGCTGGACTGAAGTTATTTTTGTTCAATAAATTGCATGCAACAATCTCTGCATGTGGGTTTTCATCTTCTCTCCTCTGTGCGCTGCGTAATGGCGCACCGGGACGTAACAATTCTCTGCCCGATGTGTGTCCCACATCTTACCCATTTGTGCTATTTGTTATCCTGCCTTGTAAGTTTTTGCCTCTGTTATATTTTGTGTTTTTATTAAACCACTTGCAACTCACAGTCCAGCGTTTGGGTCTCCCTTCTGCCCTGAAGGGCCATTCATGACACAAAGTGAATTTACCAGTTGATCATGTTGATTGTAGATTGTTATAAACGTGTGCTTTTTTTGTTCTGGTTTTGAAAAATTCACTTTAAAAGTACAGTATTACTTTTTTTTTTTTAGCATAGTGCTACAACCTGCATGGATAGATCATAGAAGGGGCCCCATCCTGCTGGCTGGCGAGGCTGGCGATGCTGGTTTAATACAACCTGGCCAAGCAATTTTTTTTTTCAACCCGAGTTTTTAATCCCACATCATGCAATAAGTATAGTAATACATGGACAACTAGTTGTATGCATGTTGCTCAAAAAATGTTGGAGACAAAAAATCATTAATAGCATATTTTTTAGATTTAAGAGGTTAATTCTGACCAATATGACCAATAAGTAGGCCTATAGGCCTATTTATTTTTAAATTTAATGTACGTGGAGGCCGGGGGAATGGAGAATGAGTTATAATTATTTCTTTGAAATACACTTCAGGTTGAATAGTTCATTTACATTAGTATTAATGCAGTTTCCTTTTTTACATTACAAAGTGATCAGTTCCAATTGAACTGAATGTATCATCTCATTCATCTGTGTACACTAACACATGTAGTTATATCACTTTATTTTTCTTTTCTTTTTTTAACTTCACAGAAACAGCAGCTGATAAAAGTAGAAGGGGTGATCCTCAAAGAAAATGTGAGGATGATCTGTCACAGGTACATACATTGTTTTGAAATAAATTATTTGGTCTTCATTGCATGTATTGAATAATGCATGCAGGTATCTCATGCTATATGCAAATTTACATTTTTTTAAATTTTGTATTTGGAAAATATACTGATGACTAATGACCTGATGGCAAGAATGAACTTTCAGAGGGAGAGGGGAAAGTTTGGTTTGGGAGGAACCAAACTTTATAAAATTATTGAAGGTAATACCTAATAGGTGTTTAAATATAAACTTATATACAACATATGCCATATGAGTAAATCAAGCATTTAAATAATATAATTTTGTATATATACAGTGGGGTAAAAAAGTATTTAGTCAGCCACCAATTGTGCAAGTTCTCCCACTTAAAAGATGAGAGAGGTCTCCAATTTTCATCATAGGTATACCTCAACTATGAGAGACAAAATGAGAAAAAAAAAAATCCAGAAAATCACATTGAAGGATTTTTAATGAATTAATTGGTAAATTCCTCGGTAAAATAAGTATTTGGTCAATAACAAAAGTTCATCTCAATACTTTGTTATATACCCTTTGTTGGCAATGACAGAGGTCAAACATTTTCTGTAAGTTTTCACAAGGTTTTCACACACTGTTGCTGGTATTTTGGCCATTTAAGTGGGAGAACTTGCACAATTTGTGGCTGACTAAATACTTTTTTGCCCCTCTGTAGTTTGTATAAATACAGGTATATATCTATTTTTTGATATATATATAATTGGTTTGTATATTTCAGAATGCGTCCTTCAGCACCATAAAGTAACACAAGATGTACAGCTAGCCTGTACATCCTGCCTGAAATATGCCCCCAACAGGGCTGGAGGAAGTGGCAGGAAGAACCAGGAGTAGTCATCAAATCTATAGATAAGAAAATCCAGCATATACTGTATGTTTTAGTTTACCAGACCTTTTAGGACTGATAACCTACTATCATGGTTTTTTGTCCACTGGATCATATATAACCACTAATATTGTATTTTTCAACCTGACCTCATATGGGGGGAAGACGGCTTTCTTTGGTATATGTATGACATCTATCATATTTGTAGTGTTTTGTTATAATTAATAAAAGTGTGACACTTTGATTGGCTTCATGTTTTTATCATGTTTACTAGTATAGCCTGCGAATTTATATCCTACAGATACAGTGTCAGTGTGGAGGAGGAACAAGTTTGTCCTGGGGAGCGAAGGCTGTAGTACAAATTTTTATAGTGGCATGAGATTGATGTTAGGTTTTTTTGGGTTTGGGAAAGAACACCAAGTATTAAAAGGTATAAGCTTTTCTTGGCAACAGCTTCTGAGGACAGAATTGGCTCTTCAAATGACTTTACAGTGCTGATGGCCACACTCTGCAAAAAGTTCCTGGAGCTAGGAACGGCAAACTGTCAGAAAAATAAACACTTAGCAGAAGAAGAGCAAAGCTCAGGAAAAAAGGGAAGCGTATCCCAGCAGGCACAAGACGTTGAATCAGCGTTGAAAGAACAGTTATTGCCAACGTTGAAACTATGTCAAAAATACATTATATTTGTAAATTGTATCAATGTAGTGTGTTCAACGTTGGAACAACGTTGCATTTTTAATGTTGGAACAATGTTGAAACTGCAACGTTGGGACAACGTTGAACACATAGTAGGAGATTCTACCACGTCCATGTGGACTTAGTAGGTCCCGTTCCACTATCGCAGGGTTTGATGCACCTTTTGACGATAGTAGACCGCACTCATTGGCCAGAGGCAATTCCGCAAGCTTCCACCACTTCTGCTGACGTAGCTCGCACCTTTTTGTCGTCTTGGGTCACATGTTTCAGTTTCCCATCAGACATCATTTCTGATTGCGGTCCCCAGTTCGTTTCGGAGCTCTGGTCCACTATGGCTGAGAGTCTGGGGGTCAAAGTTCATCGTACCACTGTGTACAACCCGCAAGCTTATGGTTTGTGCGAAGGGTAATGACTATGAACTATAATGACTATGTTTTATCGGGCTTTTATTGAATCTGTTTTATCCTTTTCTTTAATGTCATGGTTTGGTCAGATAAAACTGAAACAGAGGAAATCCTTGGATCAGGTAGTCAGATGGTCCAGTCGTTTGATTGGTGAGTCACAGCTGAGCCTGACATCCCTGTACACCAGACAAGTACAGAGGATGGCTGACTCGATTTTAAATGATGACTCCCACCCTTTGCACTGCAACTTTCAGCTTCTTCCCTCCAGACGGAGGTTTGCTGTCCCAAAAAGTAGAACCCAGCGCTACAAAAACAGCTTTGTCCCTGCTGCTGTCAAAGAGTTGAACAAGCTATAAAATTATATTGTACATATTCTATATTTACCTATTTTGTAAGATGTGTGCCTGTGCTTGTGTCTATGTTGAATGTAATTAGTGGCTTGTAAATATGGATGTCACCAACTGCAAAACAAATCTACCTACGGGTACAAATAAAGTAACCTGAACCTGAACCTGAACCTGAAGGGTTCCACAGGTCATTTAAAGCCGCATTTAGAGCCTCGTTGACTAAGTGAATTGGCTCGACCGCCTTCCTTGGGTTTTGCTTGGATTATGCTCCGTGCCTAAGGAGGATCTTGCTGCTTCCCCAGCCAAGCTCACTTTTGGTCAGCCACGGCGAGTCCCGGGTGAATTTTTGACGGAAGGTCTCGCGCTGGGCACTGACTCCTCCAAGTAGCTTTTTCCTAGGGTCGAGTCAGTTAGTGTTACAGGGCCGATGCACCATTGTTTCCCCCCGTGCTTTCGTTCCTAAGCATTTGGAGCATGCCAGGTTTGTTAGATGATGCCCACAAGACTCTGCTGCGTCCACTTTATGATGGCCCTTTCAGGGTTTTGGAAATGGGTGCAAAACATTTTGTATTGGATTTTGGGTGGCGCAAAGACACAGTTTGCATAGATAGGCTCAAGCCTGCTCATGTGTTGGCAGACGAGCAGGTGCTGCTGGCCCAGACTCCCTGAAGTGGATGCCCTCCTGTGGTGGGTTCACAGACTTGTCCTTCCTATAGTTCCTTTGCAAAGACCTGGGACGGAGTCATCCTCCTCCCTGCCTCGCGTGCCCTGGCCTGGAGACCCCTCGGCTGGCCTGGCTGCGCCACAATACAGCCGTTATGGGTGATTACTTAAACCCAGGGTACTGGACTGATAAAGCCCCTTCTGGGTGTTCGGGGGAAACTGTGTGGCAGACCACTAGGAGGCTCCACTCACACCCAGTGACTTGGGAAGAGGGGAGAGAAAATTGGGGGGTATGTATGCATCTTGGCGTCAAGTGTTCATTCACTTTTGGTTGGAGAGAAGTAAAGTTCTGAATGGGCAGCTCTCTGTGTTGTCTCTTCATTCATCCACAGGCTCTGTGTTTTTGTGCTCCAATCTTGGTGTAATAACAACAGAATAATTCACTGCCACTGTTCACCGGCCTTAGAGGCCATGTCCTTTCTGTGTAGGCCTTTCTACTTCCCCTGCAAGCTAATTGTAGTAGTTGTGACAGTTTTTTACATTCCTCCTGATGCTAGCATTAGCTTAGCACTCAGCCACCTCCAGCACATTGCCAGCAGGCAGCAGAGAGATCACCCCGACCTCATTATTGCAGGGGATTTTAACAAAGCATGCTTAAAGACTGTACTCCCCAAATTCCACCAACATGCTAAGTGTCCCACAAGAGGGAAAGAACATTGGATCATATTTACCGCAACATTAAGCATGCCTATAGAGTCACCCCCCTCCCTCACCTTGGACAATCAGACCATCTCTCCCTGCTTCTAATACCTGCTTACACCTGTCATGATCCTGAGCATGGGTGGGGGCCGTGTTCAGTCTCCAATCTGGGTTTAGTCTTTTCCTGTTTGTTTGCTTCTTTGTTTATTACGGTCTGTTGTAGTTGGTCTCTGCTTATTTATGAGTTGTTTGTATTCTTAGTTGTGTCCTTATTGTCCTGTCTATTTATTGTGTGTCAATTTGTATTTATGGTATTATTTACAACTTTTTGGGTTGTGTTATCTTATTCTTGTGTTGTTATTTGGTTTCCGGTCTGTGCTTTTATTTTGACAGTGCTGTGGAGCTTCCGGCTGTCAAACTGTTTCACGGGCTGCACAGCTGTCACTTATTGTGTTGATTATTTCCTCATCCACGTACCCACACCTGTCATCCACTACCACTCATCCCATTCACCTATTTAAGGACACAACAACGTTTTCCCATTGCCGTGTTCTACTGTTAGCCTCCTCAGAGGAATCGGTCTACTCTGAGTGAGTGTGGTTTTGCGCCAAGGTGAACGGGCGAGCTCCGTCCAGGTATTATTTCTCTTTTTCCCTTATCCTCCGCCATGAGCCCCGTTTCCTTGCGGGTGTGACTTCTGCTAGTTTAATCTCCTTTTCCCCGGCGTTCCCACACGTCTCAGCCTGCGTCCCTGCCAGGTTGTTCTGTTCCCCCTCGGCAAGAGCCCCATTCACCTCCAGTGCACTTCATCATCCCATTATATCTAAGTGTAGTGTTTCTCTGTATGTTCGTCTTTTTGTTAATAAAAGTGCAAACTCACAGCAAGCGCTTGATGTCCTCTGTAGCCCTTGAAAAGGGTGATTTATGACAACACCTCCCTGAGGAAGAGTCCCCCCCCCCAACCAAACAATTAGAACCTGGCCTGAAAATGCTCTTGTCCAACCATAGGACTGCTTTAGCTGCGCAAGTTGGAACATCTTTGAACAGCAGGACCTGGACTCCTACTCTGAGTCTGTCCTTTTCTACATTAAATGCTGTGTAGAAAATTTGACACTCACCAAACACATCCGGGTCTTTCCAAACCGCAAACCCTGGATGACCAGTGAAGTCCAAGCTCCGATCAGAGCCTGCAACTCAGCCTTTAGGCAGAGGGACAGCTCTCTATACAGCACTGCTAGAACAAACCTGAGAAGAGGCATAAAGACGCCAATAATGCCTACAGGAGGAAAGTGGAGGGCTTCCTCACAGACAACAACCCCCAACAGATATGGAGATGCATTCAGGCCCTCACCAACGACAGGGGTCAGTGCCCCCCAACATCGGACAGCAGCCTCACTCTGGCAGAGGAGCTTAACAGCTTCTTTGCCTGGTTTGAGCGCACCCCCCCAACTCGTCCTCCCCCTCCTCTCCTCCACACCCCCCTTCTTACAGGTGCACAAGGTGAGGAGGCAACTGAGAGCAGTGAATCCCCGAAGAGCTGCTGGTCCAGATGGCATCCTAGGAGTGGTGGTCAAAGCATGTGCAGACCAACTGGCAGGGATCCTCACCAAGCTGTTGAACCTCTCCCTGATGCACGCCCCCGTCCCTTCCTGCCTTAAGGCCTCCACCATCATTCCCATCCCCAAAAACTCTGCAATTGACAGCCTGAATGACTACAGACCCATAACACTCACGCCTATAGTCATAAAGTGTTTTGAGTGACTGGTGTCCCAGCACATCAGGGACTGTCTTCCACTCTGCTTTGACCCTAACCAGTTCATCTACAGGGAGAACCGGTCTACAAAATACGCCATCGCCACTCTCCACAGAGCGCTGAGCCACCTGGAAAACCCAAGGAGCTACGTGAGGATGCTCTTTGTGGGCTACAGCTCAGCTTTCAACACCATCATCCCGGACATCCTAATCAACAAACTGGACCTCCTCCAGATCTCCCCCCCACCTGCTCCTGGATAAAAAACTTTCTCACCAGCTGCCCACAAAGAGTCAGACTTGGCCCCCACCACTCCTCCACACTGTCTCTTAGCACTGGCTCTCCCAGGGCTGCATGCTAAGCCCTCTACTGTACTCCCTGTACACCTTTGACTGTATTCCAACCCACCCAACTACCGCCATTGTGAAATATGTCGACGACACCACCTTGGTTGGGCTCATCACCGATGACGATGAGAAGGCATACAGGGCAGAGGTAGAGAATCTGCTACTGTGGTGCCAAGCAAGCAACCTGAAACTGAATGTCCAAAAAACCAAAGAACCAAAGAAGTGGACTTCAGGAAGAACAGACAGGACCCCCCCCCCCCCCCCCCCATAAATGGCGACCATGTGGAAAATGTCTCCGCCTTCAGGTTCCTGGGCACCCACATCTCCTCTGACCTCTCCTGGACTGTCAACGCCAAGGCCCTGGTGAAGAAAGCCCAGCAGCGGCTGCACTTCCTCCGTGTCCTGAAGAAGAACAACCTGGACCAGAAGCTGCTGCTGGCCTTCTATCGCTGCTCAGTGGAGAGTGTGCTCACCTACTGCCTGGGTGTGTGGTACACCAGCTCCACAGCCGAGAACAGGAAGGCTGTGCAGATGGTCATCAACACCACCCAAAAAATTATTGGCGGCCCTCTGCCCTCCCTGGAAGACATCTCCAGATCCTCCTGTCTCAGAAGGCTCAAGGCCATCACAGGAGACTCCTCACATCCCGCCCACCACCTGTTTGACCTGCTTCCCTCTGGACGATGATTCCGATTGATCAGGTCCCACACCTCCAGACTGACAAACAGTTTCTTCCCCTGGGCTATCTGAACTGCAAATAGTTAGTTGCCCCACCCCCTCCCTCCGAACGCTCACGTGCACATAACTGAGGACCTTTTAATTGTCACAATAACTCACCTGTCTTTGCACTCTGCACTTTCATGTATACTGACCCATCCGTGAAATCACTACTGTGCATATTTTCCATAATCCTTGGGCCATTTTACTCAATTGTGTGTTCAATTGTATGTCTGCACTTAGCACTCTTATGTACATAATTCCACCTGCGTAGCCACTAACATACCCGTGTGTATTTCTATAATCCTGAGCCATTTTTATTGTTTTTAAATTTTTATTTCAGTTGTGTGTTTAATCGTGTGTTCTGTAACCATGTTGTATCTAATCCTTCTCTCTTACTCTATTGCGCTGTAGCCTGGTGGAGCACTCACAGTTTCACTGTGCTGTACAGTGCATCTGGAAAGTATTCACAGTGCTTCACTTTTTCCACATTTTGTTGTGTTACAGATTTATTCCAAAATGGATTAAATTCATTTTTTCCTGAAAATTCTACACACAATGCCCCATAATGACAATGTGAAATAATTTTTTTTTGAGATTTTTACAAATTTATTAAAAATAAAAAATGAAGAAATCACATGTACATAAGTATTCACAGCCTTTGCTTAATACTTTGTTGATGCACCTTTGGCAGCAATTACAGTCTCAAGTCTTTTTGAATATGATGCCACAAGCTTGGCACACCTATCTTTGGGCAGTTTCATCCATTCTTCTTTGCAGCACCAATCAAGCTCCGTCAGGTTGGATGGGAAGTGTCGGTGCACAGCCATTTTCAGATCTCTCTAGAGATGTTCAATCGGATTCAAGTGTGGGTTCTGTCTGGGCAACTCAAGGACATTCACAGAGTTGTCCTGAAGCCACTTCTTTGATATCTTGGCTGTTTGCTTAGGGTCATTGTCCTGCTGAAAGCTGAACTGTCGCCCCAGTCTGAGGTCAAGAGTGCTCTGGAGCAGGTTTTCATCCAGGATGTCTCTGTACATTGCTGCATTCATCTTTCCCTCTATCCTGACTAGTCTCCCAGTTCCTGCCACTGAAAAACATCCCCGCAGCATGATGCTGCCACCACCATGCTTCACTGTAGGGATGGTATTGGCCTGGTGATGAGTGGTGCCTTGTTATCTCCAAACATGACGCCTGGCATTCACGCCAAAGAGTTCAATCTTTGTCTCATCAGACCAGAGAATTTTGTTTCTCATGGTCTGAGAGTCCTTCAGGTGCCTTTTAGCAAACTCCAGGTGGGTTACCATGTGCCTTTTCCTAAGGAGTGGCTTCTGTCTGGCCACTCAACCATAAAAGCCTGATTGGTGGATTGCTGCAGAGATGATTGGCCTTCTGGAAGGTTTTCCTCTCTCCACAGAGGAAGGCTGAGCACTGACAGAGTGACCATTGGGTTCTTGGTCACCTCCCTAACTAAGGCTCTTCTTCCCCGATCGCTCAATTTAGACTGCTGGCTAGCTCTAGGAAGAGTCCTGGTGGTTCCGAACTTCTTCCATTTACGGATCATGGAGGCTACTGTGCTCATTGAGACCTTCAAAGCAGCAGAAATTTTTCTCTACCCTTCCCCAGATTTGTGCCTCAAGACAATCCTGTCTCTGAGGTCTACAGACAATTCCTTTGACTTCATGCTCGGGTTGTGCTTTGACATGCACTGTCAACTGTGCAACCTTATATAGAGAGGTGTGTGCCTTTCCAAATTATGTCCAATCATCTGAATTTACCACAGGTGGACTCCGATTAAGCTGTAGAAACATCTCAAGGATGATCAGTGGAAACAGAATGCACCTGAGCTCAATTTGGAGCTTCATGGCAAAGGCTGGGAATGCTTACGTATGTTTGATTTCTTAGGGTTTTTTTTAAAATAAATTTGCAGAAATCTCAAAAAAAAAATTTTTCATGTTGTCATTATCGGGTATTGTGCATAGAATTTTGAGGGAAAAAATGACTTTAATCAGTTTTGGAACAAGGCTGTAACATAACAAAATGTGGAAAAATGACGTGCTGTGAATGCTTTCCGGATGAACTGTACTACTGTACAATGACAATCAAGCTTATTCCATTCTATTTTGTGTATCTCACATTAATAAATGTATTGAAACATCAAATATATTCAATATATCACCTATCCCTTCTCCATACTGTTATCTTTTTGAATCACAGCATGTAGAGAACAACATAGATACCTATGACCTCTGGTAACATTATTTTTTAAAATGTTGGTACATTTAAGTTACCAGAAATTAAGCCTCATTTGTGATTAGCTAATAATATCCAGTGAATGTGTCCTGCTGAAAGTGTTTCTGTAAATGTATTTTATTTACCTTATTGCATGAAGAGTTAATCATCCATCCATCCATCCATCCATCTTCTACCGCTTTTCTGGAGGTCTGGTTCGTGGAAGCAGCAGTTCAAGCAGAGAAGCCCAGACTTCCCTCTCCCCACCCACCTGCTCCAGCTCTTCAGAGAGGATACCAAGGTGTTCTCAGACCAACTGGGAGACATAATCTGTCCAGTGAGTCCTGGGTCTGCCCCGGGGTCTCCTTCCAGTGGGATGTGCCCAAAACGCCTCAAGTGGGAGGCATCCAGGAGGCATCCTGATCAGATGCCCAAACCACCTCAACTGGGTCCTTTCAATGTGGAGGAGCAGCGGCTCTACTCTGAGCCTTTCCCGGATTATTGAGTTCCTCACCCTATCTCTAAGGGTGAGTCCAGCAATCCTACAAAGAAAGCTCCTTTCAGCTGCTTGTATCCGTGATCTCATTCTTTTGGTCATTAACCAGAGCTTGTGACCATAGGTGAGCGTAGGAACATAGATTGACTGGTAAATCGACAGCTTTGCCTTAGAGCTTAGCTCCCTCTTCCCCACAACGGACAGGTGCAACGTCCGCATCACTGCAGATGCTGCCCCGATCCGTCTGTCAATCTCTCGCTCCATTCTCCCCTCACTCATGAATAAGACCCCAAGATACTTAAACTCCTTCACTTGGGGAAGGAGCTTGTCCCCAACCCGGAGAGGACAATCCACCTTTTTCCAGCTGAGGACCATGGACTCAGACTTGGAGGTGCTGATTCCCATCCCAGCCGCTTCACACTTAGCGGCAAACCGTCCCAGTAAGACCTGTAGGTCATTGCTGGATGAAGCCAACAGGACATCATCATCTGCAAACAACAGAAATGAGATCCTGTGGTCACCAAGCATGACACCTTCCATTCCCTGGCTGCGCCTAGAAATTCTGTCCATAAAAATTATGAACAGGATTGGTGACAAAGGGCAGTCCTAACAGAGTCCAACTCTCATTGGGAATGAGTCCGACCGAGTGTTGGCAATACAAACCAAACTCTCACAACGGTCATATAGAGACCAGATAGCTTGTAACAACAAGCCCGATACCCCATACTCTTGAAGCACCCCCCACAAAAAACTATGAGGGATGCGGTCGGATGCCTTCTCCAAGTCCACAAAACACATGTAAACTGGTTGGGAAAACTCCCACAAACCCCGAGGATTCTCGAGAGGGTAAAGAGTTGGTCCGATGTGCCACGGCCAGGATGAAAATCACATTGCTCCTCCTGAATCCGAGGTTCGACCAACGGCCGGACTCGCCTCTTCAGTACCTTGGCATAGACCTTCCCAGGGAGGCTGAAGAATGTGATCAATCTAAAGTTGGAGCACACCCTCTGGTCCCCTTTCTTGAAGAGAGGAACCACCACCCCGGTTTGCCATACCACAGGCACTGTCCTCGACCTTCACGCAATGTTGCAGAGGTGTGTCAACCATGACAGCCCTACAACATCCAGGGCCTTGAGGTATTCAGGGCGAATCTCATCCAGCCCTGGGGCTCGGCCACCAAGGAGCTTTTTAACCACCTTGGCAACCTCAACGCCTGTGATGGGTGAGTTGCCCCCTCGTCCACAAGTCCTACTTCCTCTGTGGATGGTGTCATGGGATTGAAGAGATCCTCAAAGTATTCCTTCCACTGCCCGACGATATCCCCACTCGAAGTCAGCAGTGCCCCATCCGCACCATATAGTGTGGACAGGGAGCTATTTCCCCTTCCCGAGCCGCCGGACAGTTTGCCAGAATCTCTTCGAGGCCTACCAAAAGTCTTGTTCCGTAGCCTCACTGAACTCCTCCCACACCAGAGTTTTTGCTTCAGCAAGCACCCGAGCTGCACTCTGCTTGGCCTGCCAGTACACCTCAGGTGCTTCAGGAGCCCCACAAGCCAACCATGCTCAGTTGGACTCCTTCTTCAGCATAATGGTCCCTCTCACCACTAGTGTCCACCACTTGGTTTGGGGGTTGCCACCACGAGATTCATGACAACCTTGCAACCACAGCTCTAGGCAGCCGCTCAACAATGGAGGTGGAGAATATGGCCCAGTTCTTCCGGAGGTGGGAGTTGAAGACCTCCCGGACAGAGGCCTCAGCCAGACGTTCCCAGCACACCCTCACTCTACGTTTGGGTCTACCAGGTCTGAATGGCATCCTCCCCTGCCATTGGATCCAACTCACCACCAGGTGGTGATCAGTTGACAGCTCTGCACCTCTCTTTACCCAAGTGTCCAAGACATGCGGTCACAGGTCTGATGACACAATAACAAAATCGATCATTGACCTGTGACCTAGGGTGTCCTGGTGCCAGGTGCACATATGGACACCCTTATGCTTGAACATGGTGTTTGTTATGGACAAACTGTGGTTAGCACAGAAGTTCAATAACTGAACACCACTCGGATTCAGATCGGGCAGACAGTTCCTCCCATTCACCCCCTCCAGGTTTCACTGTCATTGCTCACGTGTGCATTGAAGTCCCCCAGTAGGAAAATGGAGTCTTCAAGAGGAGCACCCTCCAGCACCCCAGTCAGAGACTCCAAAAAGGGTGGGTTCTCTGAACCATCATTTGGTGCATAGGCACAAATGATGATCTGGACCCATTTCCCAACCCGAAGGCACAGGGAAATAACCTTTTCATCCACCAGGGAAAACTCCAATATAGAGGCAGCAAGGTGGGGGGATACAAGAATACCCACCCCTGCTCGTCGCCTCTCACCCATGGCAACTCCAGAGTAGGTCAAGCTCCAGTCCCTCTCCAGGAGACTAATTCCAGAACCAGAGCTGTGTGTTGAGATGAGGCCTACTATATCTAGCCGGTATCGCTCAACCTCATGCACCAGCTCAGGCTCCTTCCCCACCACCTGGTTGGGAAGGAAGAGTTAACGAGTGAGTTAATCTCCCTCAGAATTATGTTTTAGCTGAATTAATTTATACAACAGTTAGTTCTGACCAAACATTCTAATTGGACAATACAGATTCTAGGAGTTACTGTATTCCCTGATAATCACACTAGGACGTTTCACTGAATATATGTCCCTGCGCTTCAGCCATGTTTTATTAATCTTTAAATTAAACTTTAGATCAATGGCTTCTTATACTATATGTGAGGATTGTAATATTGTGTTGGATACACTAATTCCACAGTGAGGTGCTGTTTGAAAAGAGACAGTCCTAATCCAGACCTGCATTACTTGCAAGTCCCACCCTTATAAATGTCCAAAAAGATATTTTAAAAAACAGACAAACTAGAGTTGAATTCGATTAGCCAGCCATAACAACTTTGTGGTGATGGACTTTTTTGTTTCATCTGAAAATGCCAGGAAAAAGCGTGCAAAGTGCATGAAAGACCTGCTTAATCACTAACAACAAACTAGCCACCGCCACGTCTCAACATGACCTGCAAAACATACTCAACTGGTGGAGTGGTATCTACATAAATACTAACTTCTGCACAAGACAATATTTCATTTGGTTGCATGTGTGTGAAATGACAATAGACCTATTCCCTTCTATATTATGCTAATTGAGGAGCATAGCAACAGTTAACTAGGTCCATTCAAAAGGCACTGTTTTTCTCAGTGGAGCAAAATAACTGGTTGAACAAAGAAATATCATAATATTTTGTCCTGTATTGCTTTCATTTAATAAACTGTTCTTGTAGAACTGTTGTATAAAAGCAATATTACACTTAAAGTCATACAGTATCATGAATATATAACTGTGGTAATGTTGTCACCCCAACACGAAGCGGAGGGCCTATGACACATCATCGCAGTTATATGTTAATTGATACCGTACTCCCTCTTGTACAATATTGTTTAAATCTAACCATGAGAGCTACAGTTAACAGGAATACAGGCACTTCTTTAGTACAGGGGAGTACAGGGCACTGGTAGACAGATTTGTGGAGTGGACGGAGCAGAATCACCTGAGGTTGAATGTCAGCAAGACCAGAGAGATGGTGATTGACTTCAGGAAGACGAAGATGCCTTCTCAGCCACTGCAGATTAGGGGGGAGGATGTGGGGGTGGTTGAGGACTACAAATATCTGGGTGTCAGGATCAGCAGTGGGTTGGACTAGAGATCTAACACCAATGCTGCACACAAGAAGGGGATGAGCAGACTGTACTTCCTGAGGAAGCTGAGATCCTTTAACGTGTGCAGCAGGATGCTGGAGCTTTTCTACCAGACCATTGTCGCCAGCGCCATCTTCTTTGCTGCTGTCTGTTGGGGTAGCAGTAACAGGGCCGGAGACACCAACAGACTTGACAAGATTACCAAGAGGGCTGGCTCTGTAATTGGTCTCAGACTGGAGACCTTTGAGACAGTGGTGGAGAGGAGAAGACTAAATAAACTGCGATCCATCATGGACAATCCTGATCACCCCCTCCACCACACACTAGATAGACAGCGGAGCACTTTCTCCAGTAGACTCCTACAGCTTCGCTGTCAAATGGCCAGGTACAGGAAATATTTCCTGACACATGCAATTTCACTGTACAATAACTCACTATGATGTTGTATTCTGGTCATAACTATGCTGCCACACTGCACCTTACAGGCTAACTGGTTCCTCACATTTCACTCTGCTCCTGATAGTCCTTCTTTGTGCAATGGGATGATTCATGTGTTTATACGGGTCATCATATATTAAGCTATGATGTATATACGTAGGTTTTATAGTCATGTTAGTTTTTACTTTCCACGGGTAATCCCTTTGTCTGTCATGTGTGTGTTTCTGTTGTTTGGTTGTCTACTGTCATGCTGCTGTTACACTGTAATTTCCTATTTTGGGATCAATAAAGTACATCTATCTATCTATCTATCTATCTATCTATCTATCTATCTATCTATCTATCTATCTATCTATCTATCTATCTATCTATCTATCTATCGTCTTTAGAGCTTAAGTAGAGCTCTGTGGCAGTTAACGGAGACACTTGTCTTGACCAATACACAGTGGCTTTTCGGAGCATTTTAAAACCCCTTAACACTCTGGTGTCACACGGGCGGGACCTATGGATCTATTGGATCTATTTGAGTAAGATTTATTGACCATCTAGATCAGGGGTGTCAAACTCATTCCATGGAGGACCAAGACCCTGCATGTTTTGCTTCTACCCAGTGTCTTCAGCAGGTGTTTTCACTGATCAGCAATCAGTGGGAAGAAATTCAGTGAAATCACCAGTTGAAGACACTGGGTGGAGGTCAAACCTGCAGGGTCTTGGCCCTCCATGGAATGAGTTTGACACCTGTGATTTAGATGATTACAGGGGACAATGCCCATAAAATTGCAGCATTGTTCGAAATCCAGCTGGCTAACTTCCTGCTTTTTTTGTTTGCGTGCTATAGAAACTGCATTTCCCATAGCGATAGTGATGTAAACAGAAGCTCAAAGGACTCACGCGACAGTCTTGATTTGATTGATACCTCATTTGAGCCAATAAGCCCTTCCTTTGTGTTTTCACAGCCTTCAATATTCAGTGAGTGCCTACTTAACATGAAGGACCAGCCCCATACCTAACGCGAACAAAATGAGCCAGTTGCAGCTGAGTATGCCGATTATGGATGTATCATGTAGCCAGTTAATGTCTGAACATAACAATACCTGACAGGGCTGGGTTCATCACACACACCTCCTATAAAGCCTGTGCGTCTCCCATACGTAATGCTCGGTTGCTTCTACAAAGCTGAGTCACTTCTACCAACCTTGTATGTAATGTTTATACTGTGGCACACATATGCACATATGTATATCACTTCATGCTTCATATGTATACCACTTTAGGCTTCACATCTTAGATTGAACAAAGAACTGGGTCTCTTTGGAGATAACAGGAGGATGTGAAAGTTTGGGCTTTGGTATGCAAAGAGACGGCCTGGGGGGATTTTCCTGGCCACCAGAGGTTGGGGGTGGAGGTGATATCTGAAAGAAGATGCATTGTTACTTGGGATTAAATACAATGTGACTGTGTGCTTTGAAGTCCTGAGGTATTTAAAGGACGAATGTCTGGGTTTCTTCCTCTTTCTGTTTTTGATGATGTTGGAAGATGTGAATAAACCTGACTCGTGAGATGAACTCTGCCTCGTCATTTTCACATTTTCCACAATACTCTATTTACTCAATCATTATTGCTGACAGTGTATAGGGATATGGGGCAGGATAGCCTGGAGTGTCACCGTTAGAGCTCAAGATGACACTTCTATGTTGAAGCATTCAAAAGTTATTAAATGTTTTTCCACAGTGTGTGCCAACCTGTGCCATCTGTTTGGCACAGGTTGCACAGTTTAAAAATGTGTGGTTGCAACCTGAGAAAAAAACACTGTGTAATACATTCATACAATACATTTGTTGTTGTATTGTTACATAACTTAGACCTGAACTTAATTACACTTGGTTCTACATTCCTGTTGTGTTTTCCAGCCAATATCTAACAGCTGTATGTCATTTTCAGGCATCTGTATTTATATATGTATATATACTGTATATATATATAAAAAAAACCAGGCAAACTTTATTTTCTTTACATTTGGTGTGTTTTATACCACTGTTACTCAGTGGCAGAAGCACTTAGAGGGATTCTAGCTGTTTTGCCAAAAAAAATTAGAGTTTTCTTTTGAATGAGACCAACCCCATGTATATACTGCAAAGGGGTGAAGAACAGCTTTTGATTTACTTTGAGCATGCTATTTTTAGGCCTTTTTAGGGAAATTGGCTGGAATGTTAGAACTAAAGCATTTGAAAAAGTAGCTAATAACACAATTCTATGGTATGTAACTTAATACTCAGAAAAAGTACTGAAAAGGGTTTATTTTGTAACACATAGCTCCAACAATCAAGCATTGCCTCCTCATCCTTTAACTGATGAATAAAAGATTTTGTGAAAAGTGTGAGAAGTGTTAAGCACTTAACTGTAAAAGAGGATATAAGCAAAAGACAGTTTGTAAACAGAGTAGAAAAAACAACATTTTGTGTTGTCAGGGAATACTCAAACTAAAGTACTCAGTCTTGGTGTGGAAAAAAATGTATCAGTATGCAGTTATTGTTTGTCTTCCTATCCATCTATTGGCTTTAACCTCGCATAAAGGAATCACAATTGTATGTAATTTAGACAAATACACTCTTTTTGTTCAACTTTTCTATGTTTAAGTTTTTTCTTTTTCCTTTTTAAAGAGAAAGACACATTTCTGAATTGTGTAGACAATATAGCTCCTGTAGGACCCACAGTACAGTATCGCCATTAAGGCAGGAAAGGTTCTGCTCTTCTTTTATGTTAATGTACTTTAGGCCGTTTGTCTATCCCATACCCCAGCCTTATCATTGCTACCTGTTTAATCATCAGTGAGACTCATAACTGTGATTAAGATGAATCAGAGTACAGCCAAAGCTCCCCGACACCGCTAAATTAATATCTGAACATCTGTCCATGTCTCTAATCTACCTCACTTTGTTGTTCCTTTCAGCTAATTGTGGACATTAGAAACCGGCAAGAGTGTGGTGGTTTCCATGGCAATACACTGTTGTGACAGGGAGTTTCAAACCTTCAATGTCTTGGTCATTTCATGCCATCTGTTTCTCCCGATGGCATAATCTTGCCTGATTCGAAAGCTACGTGCATCACCATATCATGGACGAATCACTGAGTTAATGGGTGTATCAACAAACTGCTGCTGGAGGTGTTTTAGAGACCTGTGAGAGCCATTTTGTTAGGATAGACTGCATGAACAAATCCTCCAGCTGATACGTCCACATAAGTCATTTGCTCCTACCCTCCCAGTATCCTTCTAAAGTTGAACCCTTCTGAATATGGTGATGCCACATTTCATTTGACATCATTGTTTTAAAAGCATTGAAATCCTTTTTCAGAACGAACCAAAAATTACTCTCCTATGCTGTCATAAATCACCCCTCAGGGCTGAGAGGAGAGACCCACGCGCAGGACTGCAGTTTGTGAATTTATTAAGAAAAAAACAAAACACAACATCCAAAACTATGCTCGACACTAAATCCAAAAGATAAGAAAGGAAACTTACAAATTACCACACCAGAGGAAGGGCTGGTACTGGTGGAGATGAGGGAGAAGAACGTAAGACTCCGACAAGGAGAAATGAACATAACAGCCCTTAAATACGGTTAAACACAAATGAAACAAATGATGACAGGTGCGAATCACATGAGGGAAGACGACAATCAGCTGTGAGTCCTGGAGCTGACAATTTGACAGGAGCACCGCCCACCACCAGGGAAAAATCCAGAAGTACTCCTGACAACTGCAGCTCCTAAGGGAGAAAGAAAAAATAAAGTGGAAACAAAAAAAAATAAGAATAAAATTACACTGAATGAAAACAGGAGGCTAAATCATAAAAAGAAACAATATCGAATATGTGAAAACAAACTAAAAACATAACAGGCATAGAATTCCAAAATGCAACATTATACTAATAAGGAAAAACCAAAAGGCAAAGAACTCAGAATACATTATACAAATAAGGAAAAACAAAAAGCAAAGAAACAGAGCATGGTGAAATCCCCTCTCTATATTTACATTACATATCCCTTTTTTTTTTTACCACAGTCTGTGTTGACTTCTGCATTTATGTTCCACTTCATGTTTTATATTTCATTTACTTTATAACTTAAATACACATTTCTGAGTGGCAATAGTTAGGGTTGGACATAGGGTGACCAGGTTCCAATCGATCAAATATAGGACAAAGATCAAGTTTGAGTGGGACAGTGTGTAGCACAATCTGGAGTAAAATGAACGGATGCCCTGGACTTCAAGAAGAACAGACAGGACCACTCCCCCTCCTCATATATGGTGACCATGTGGAAACTGTCCCCACCTTCCCCAGATCTCCTCTGACCCCTCCTGGACTGTCAACACCAAGGCCCTGGTGAAGAAAGCCCAGAAGCCTTCCTCCGTGGGTGTGTGGTAAGCCGGCTCCATTGCCAAAAACCAGAAGGCTGTGCACAGGGTCATCAACACCGCCCAAAAAATCATCGGCAGCCCTCTGCCCTCCCTGGAGGACATTTCCAGATCCTCCTGTCTCAGAAAGCTCAAGGCCATCACAGGAGACCCCTCACATCCTACCCATCACCTGTTTGACCTGCTCCCCTCTGGACAATGGCTCAGATCAACCAGGTCCCACACCTCCAGACTGACAAACAGTTTCTTCCCCTAGGCCAGGGATGGGTAACTGGCGGCCTCGAACTGCATGTGGCCCGCAGCCTTATCCACTGTGGCCCCCCAGTCCGTTTCCAAAAATCAATTATTTATTTATATCACATTTGGAACCGCATTCTTAAATGCAATTATAGAGTCCGCCAGCAGAGGGAGCTCTAATCAAAACCTAAGTGCCACTCTGCAAGTGATATAGCGAGAATGAGGGACCCACTAGCAGGAGCAGTAGTGTGCACCGGAGTGTTGTCAGGTATGTTTTGCATGCTAAGACCGCATTAATAGGCCGTAAACAGTAGTATATGTACAAAGTAGGCTGCTTTCTCTGCCCCTCCACACCCACAATGAGTAGCGAGCTAAGCCTTGTCATATTTCCTTTTCTTCTTAACTTCTTTTGCTAATTATCATCCGGAATTTCTCTTTGCTCATCATTTTGATTGAGAGAGTTTAAAAAATTAGGTCATGATATAATTTTATCCATCCATCCATCCATCCATCTTCTACTGCTTAATCCTTTTTGGGTCGGGGGGACTGGAGCCTATCCCAGCATCTTTGGCCATGAGGCAGGGTACACACTGGACAGATCGCCAGTCCATTGCAGGGCAGATATAATTTTATCAATAATTTTAATATTTACCAATAACTGTAATATAATAAAACACTGAGTAGCTTTTAATTTCATTTGCATTTTCAGTTTGTAAAACTTTTAACTTTCCAGGAAATAATAGCCCCCCTCCCCCACCTTCTTTCCACAGAAGTGAGGAACAAATTTTGTGGCCCTGCTGCAGACCATTCACACTGGAGTCTGATGGGGCTCGCATTTAAAATATAATGTGAACACCCACACAAAAAAAAAATCGCATCTCTGCAAAAAATTGGAACTGAGCATCAAGACCTGCAGTGAGACTGTAGCCGATGTGTTTATTTACGGTGCACAGTTTGCGAATTGGGAATAACTGCTGCCAGAAAAGTAAGTGTTCAGACTCTAGCGTTGTGCGGCAGTAAAACTGAAGCAAGAAGTGTGTATGTGTGTGTGTGTGGGGGGGGGGGGGGTATGAATGATACATTAGACAAGTATGGAATTATTTATCCAGCAAAGGACTACTTCTAAGAGCTTGTAAAATAATAAAGTGTCAGGCAGTCAGAGTGTCTGCTTCCAGTATTGGGGAGTACTGAGGAACATATAATTAAACTAGTCATTCATCCTCATTTTACTGTAGCTTTCTGGCAGCTCTTCTGCATTCATATTTATGTGGTCATTCAAATGCTTTAATTACTTTTTTTGCCATTATAGTGCTTTTAACTTCCTAGGCTACAAATAATTAGGAGGTCATAAAAGGAGAGTATTTTTAAACTCCATTAGACTAGTGCTTCCTTGATCGTACTGCAGTAAAGGCATGTCAGGGCAAGGCATTCATCAAGCTCCCCCCACAATACTTTTGTCATCTGGTTAGAGCTTACAAAACCCGACAGGAAGTGACTTATTTAGGACATATCTAATCATAGGGTAAAAGAAAAAAAAATTACCAGCTTATTTAGTTTTAATATGTTTTCAAATTTCAATCAGAATTTATGAAATATGACATTATCGATTAGTTCAAAGAACCGCTGCCTTTCAAACACCTGTATATATCAGTGAATAGTGGGCACTTTTTTTTTTTACCATTAAATTAATTATTTTTCCCTCCAGCCTTTACTGTAATTTATACTTTTTAACTCTAGTAAATACTTTTGCAAATAGCTTATTACAACTCATTTTCTCTAAAATTAGGGATGAAATTAAAAAACCCAGATGAAATTTAAATAGCAAATTATGATTACAGTAGATCAGGGGTGGGCAACTTTGGTGGCAGTGAGGGCCACAAAATTTTTTCCTCACTTCCGGAGGGCCAGATTTACATGTAAACCTATCGTGGGGAGTTGGGAGGGGGGGGTCTATTATTTCCTGCAAAGTTAAAAGTTTCACAATTAAAACTGAAAATGCAAATGAAAACAAAAGCTACTCAGTGTTTTATCGTATCCACCTTATTCCTAGGCCCCATGGTGCCTTGTGTGAATTATGGTAGTGTGGAGAAGGGAGGCAGGTGAGGCAACGAGCTGGACGACACAGAAACTTTATTCCATTTCCAACATACAGTCCAGTAAAAGAGCTCCCGGGTCTCTGTGCATTCCTCTTTTATATCTTTAATACCATGCATTGAGACCTGGAACTTCCGACCATCATACATTGTGTTTAGAACAAAGCCTGTGTGGCACATTAACATGACATAACGCCGGCGCCGCTCTCAAACCCTTCTTCTTCCAGTGGCTCCGGCATTTACTCCTCTCCCCGGGGGGTGCAAAGTCCTTACGGTCACATCTGATACCCAGCGGTGACACCTCCTCTTTCGGTCCATTGTTCCCCCTTCTCCAGTTGGCTTCTTCTCTTGGTGGAGAAGTCTCATACCATGCCCCCACACAGCCCCCCCCCGAACACCCAGAAAGGGCACTAACCCCCCCATCTTTTGGGCTTGAGCCGGTATCCATAGCAGCTGTAGTGGGGGGTCGCCGATCCAGTCGAAAAGTCCTGTTGGCAGGGTGTACAGGAGGGCATGTCAGTCTGTGGGGGGAAAAATGGAGGGGGAGAAAGCACATCAGCTTCGCGAGCGAAGGTCCCTGCCGAGGGATCACCAACTTGCGGAGCTACCAACGGCGGGCATTCACGCCGGGGAGCTTAGGCCAACACCACCTGCTCATCTGCCAACACAAAAGCGGGCTTCAGCCTGTCGATGCAGACAGTCTCCCTATGTCTCCCCAAGTCTAACACAAAATGCTTCACCCCAGGTTCCAACACCTGAACAGTCCGTCGTATGATGGGCGCAGCGGGGTCCGGTGCATATCGTGCCTGACAAAAACAAACCTGTCGTTTTGCAAGCTTTTTGGAATGAAGGTGCGGGGGAAACAATGATGGGCCGGGCCTGGTACGTTAAAAGCCTCCGTACTGGTCAAAATTTGCACAGGCAGATCAGCCTCGAGTGTGGGGTTTTCCGATAAAAACTTTCCGGTGATCCATAGCGGCTGAGAAAAAACAAGTTCTGCCGGAGAGGCTGCCAAATCCTCCTTAGGTGCGGAGCACAACCCTAAAAGAACCCAGGGCAGGCGGTTGACCCAATTTGAGTCTGTGAGCGAAGCTCTGAGCGCTGCTTTAAGCGACCTATGAAAACGCTTGCATAACCCGTTAGCCTGGGGGTTGTACACGGTAGTGCGGTGAATTTTGACCCACAGGCCCTGGGCCATCACGGACCAGAGTTCCAAAATGAATTGTGGACCCCTGTTGGAAGGGATGTCCAATGGGGATCTGAACCGTGCCACCCAAGCCGACAAAAAAGCACAAGCCACTTCTGCGGATGTGATAGAAACCAGCGGGACCACTTCAGGCCAGTGCGTGGTACGGTCCATGACTGTTAGAAGGTGCGTAAAACCTTGCGACGGTGGGAGGGGTCCCATCAAATCCACGTGGACATGGTCGAACCTCCTGGCTGGGATTTGGAATGGCTCGAGGGGGGCTCTGATGTGCTTGTGCACTTTGGCCCGCTGGCACGCAACGTAAGCTGCAGCCCACTCTTTCATGTCCTTGCGCAAGCTTGGCAAGACAAATGTCACCCCCACTAGCTTCACCAAAGTGTGCACTGCCGGATGCGAAAGGGAGTGGACCAACTCAAAAAAGCGATGGCACCAAGAGCTCGGAACCACCAGGCGCGGGTGGCCGGTGGAAACGTCGCAGAGCAAGGGAGGGCACCCTTCTTGCACCCCCCTGCTCTCCAGCCTTAACCCAGTTGGTGCAGACTGGAGCGCGCAAATGTCGGCGTCCCCAGCCTGCTCTGTGGCCATTGCGGGGAAATCTATTCCCATGTAGACTGGGGAGACTAACGCGCATGACAGACAATCGGCCACAACATTGAGCTTACCGGTGATGTGTTGAATGTTGGTAGTAAACTCCAAAATCGCGGCCAAATGCCGTTGCTGCCGGGCCGACCACGGTTCCGAGACATTGGCCATTGCGTACATTTGTGGCTTATGGTCGACGAACGTGGTGAACTCGCGCCCTTGTAACCAAAACTGGAAATGGCGTGTCGCCAGGTGGAGAGCCAGTAATTCTCTATCAAACGTGCTGTATTTGCAATCGTTGTTGCGCAAAGTTCGGCAGAAAAATGTGAGCGGCTGCCACAAACCTGAGACATACTACTTCACCACTGCTCCTATGGCAACATCAGACACGTCCGTAGTGAGCGCTATCCATGCAGACCGATCTGGGTGGGCTAACAACACGGCATCCGCTAGCGCTGTTTTGGTGTTAGTAAAAGCCTGGACTCGCTTGGGAGTCCAATCAATGGCTTCCGCGGGCTTCTTTTTTTAAGTGCGGCATACAACGGCTGCATAAGCTGGGCTGCCCGGGGAAGGAAACGGTTATAAAACTGAACCCTTCCCAAAATCTCCTGTAGTGCTCTCACGATCTGTGGACACGGAAAGTCTGACACAGCGCACACCTTATCCGGTAACAGAATTGCACCCTCCAGTGAAATTCTCTGGCACGCTGAACTGGCACTTCGCCGGGTTAACAATCAGCCCGTGCACCTCCAACCTCTGGAAAACCGTCTTGAGATGGACGATGTGCTACTCCTCAGACGCGCTACCTACCAGAATGTTGTCTAAGTAGACAAAAACGAAGGACAAGTCACGAAGCACTGCATCCATCATTCTCTTGAAAGCCTGCGCCGTGCTTTTTAATCCGAACGGCATGCGTAAAAACTCAAAAAGGCCAAAAGGAGTTATTACTGCTGTTTTTGGAACGTCTTCCATGCGCACTGGGACCTGATGGTATCTGCGGACCAGATCCACTTTCGAAAAAACACGCATCCTGGCCAGGTGCACGGAAAAATTCTGGATGTGCAGAATGGGATAACACTCGTGTTCTGTGGCGTTATTCAAGCACCAGAAATTGCTGCAAGGTCGCCACGACCTGTCGGCTTTAGGCACCATGTGCAGCAGGGATGCCCACAGGCTGTTGGAGCGCCTGACAATGCCCAACTGCTCTAAGTTGGCAAACTCCTCTTGTGTGCTGGCCAGTCAAGCTGCGTCAAAATGCCGAGGTCGCGCGAACACTGGCGGGGATTTTGTCGTTATAATGTGTTCGACCCCGTGTTTCGTTACCGTAGCAGAAAAAGTCAGGACCGTGAGTGCAGGGAACTGTGTGAGCAAATGTTGGTACTTACCCCCTGGAGCTATAACGTTAGCCAGTGTTGTCGACCCAGCTACCTGAGCTGTACAGGGCAGGGAGGTAAAAGAGACAGCGTCCACTAATCTCCTATTAGCAACATCGAATAAGAACCCATAAGCACATAAAAAGTCTGCACCTAAAATGGGGCTGGGACATGCAGCTATCACAAAGTCCCACTGAAAGTTGCGTCCGTGTAAGCATATTGTCAGTGTCTGCTCACCAAATGTCCTGATGGTGGATCCATTGGCGGCCGTAAGCTTGGGACCGCTGCGTCCTGCCACCCTGTCTGCGTTGATTGGCAAGATGAGGCTCTTCTGGGAGCCGGAGTCCACCAGAAACCGTCTCCCCAAACATGTGTCGTTGACATAAAGCAGTCTGTTCCTGTTGCCATTGGTTGCAGCTGCAATTGAATTCTGAACATGCCATCTTCCCGATTTCTTGAATTGGCATGGCGACAGGCAGCATTGGGCATTCAAGCCAAATGGCGATGATAAAAACAGGTTGCCCCATTCCGTCATCTTCTGGTGTCCGTCCCGGCTACCATGAACGGCTCCTCGACCTCACTGGAGTCCCTCATGGATGCCGGTGCCACTGTCTGCATGCTGAGAGTTCTGGCGGCCAAAATGATGCGGTCCGCTTCCTGCGCCAGGGTGCAGTAGTCCTTAGCAACCAGCCGTGGCGAATTGGCCAGGATCGCCCTCGCTGCAGCCGATAGGTTCCTGAGGAACAAGTGGGTGAACAGGAAAGATTCGTTGTCCTTCCCCCTCAGCGCCAACATGCTCTCCATGAATTCCAGTGCTGATTGGTCCCCTAACTCCGAACACGTTAGGAGTCTCTCTGCCCTCTCACTGTCAGAAAGGGTATAGCGCTGGAGAAGCATCCTCTTGAGCACTTCATATTTTCCTTGGGCTGGCGGCTCCTGGAGCAGGCTCGTCACCTGTTGCATGGCGCACGCATCCAGCGCAGTGTCCACGTAGTAATACTTGGTATTGTTCATTGTTATTCCGTGGAGTGTGAACTGGGCTTCTATGTGCAAGAACCACAAGGTCAGGTTGTGAAGCCAGAAGTCTGGGAGCTCGACTGAGACCACGCACGTGGCGCTGGTGCTCTCCCTCCAGGCAGTCTACGGGGCGGTGCTCGGCTCGTTTTCCACGGCATCTCTTCGGGTCATCAATGTAGAGAAAAGAGGCAATGAGCTGGATGACACAGAAACTTTATTCCATCTCCAACATATAGTACAGTAAAGTCCCGCCCATAATCGTTCCTACAGCGGTGCCCCCAGGAATAAGGTGGATTAGAATTAAAATTATTGATAAAATTATATCTGCCCTGAAATGGACTGGCGATCTGTCCAGCGTGCACCCTGCCTCTTGCCCAAAGATTGTCTTGATCTGAGCGTGGGGGGAAAAAAGGCTCAGTCTTTTTGCCTTTTTTTCAGTGTTGTTGTTTTGAATGAATGAATCTTTATTTCGGATAGGTTAAAAGTAAAGATTAAAAAAAGAAACAGAATGTGGCTTATATTAATCATATATTCCATACCTACATATGTATAGACATATTAGAATGTTTAGTGATTACATATGTGGAATGACCTAACGCCTATGAACAGGACAAGAGGTCTTAACCGCCAGCGAGGATCAAAGAGCGGACAGAGTCGCAGCAGTGGAGACCGGATCGATCTCCCTGACCACCCAGGGTCAGGTGGAGGAGACGGAGGACAATGGAGGGGGGATTACGTTAATGCGGGATGTCAGCTTTGATATGCAATGTCTTTTGTTGAGTGTGGTTGTAAGTATGAAGGTCTGACTGCGTTCGACCTCTTATTCTGCTTCTGCACTGAGATGAGATGTTAGGGAGGTGAAGCTGATATTAAACTTTAATTTATAAAGCCATATCGCTTCTTCATTTCTAACTCCCTACACTGGTGACCAGACGTGAGGATGGAACAGAGACGTTCTCCCGCGAGTAACTCATCAGAGGCGACCCAGGCAAGCGCCGGCGCCCATGCAGACAGGGGAACGGATGGAAGACGTTCCCCCACGGCAGAAGCTACAGAGAGGGCTCAACCGAGCACCATCCCCAGTCCCGCCGTGAGAGCAGAAGAAAGGCGCTCTCACCCGGCGGACACATCAGGGACGGCCCACACAAGTGCCGTCACCGTCAAGCTGCGAGAATTCTGGCAAGAAGACCCGAGCTCGTGATTCCAGCAAGCTGAGGCTCAGTTTGCACTGGCGGGCATAACGGCGGACGAGACGAAGTTTTATCATATCGTCTCCAAACTTGACGCTGCCACGTCAAGATGTGCGCGGCGCATAATCCAACAGCCGCCCGCCCAGACAAATACAGAGAGCTTAAAGCGACCATCGTCGGGAACTTCGTCCCCTCAGCCGAGGAGAGAGCAGAGAGGATCCTGGCGATCTACGGCCACAGAGGATGCAGACCCAAGGCCCTCATGGAGGACATGCTGCAGCTCAAGGAAGAGGACAATGACAACTTCCTCTTCCAACATATCTTCCTCAGCACTCTGCCGCCACACATGAGAGGGACGCTGGTCAACATGCGGTGCAGCACCCAGCAGGACTTCCGCGCGCTGGCCCGAGAAGCGCAGCGGCTCATCAACGCCTGCGGGGAACAGACGGCCACAGCAGCATCCGCAGATCTCAGCGCGGAAGCCCAGAGCAGCGGGGAACCACAGGCAACCGAGCAGAGCCCGCCCACCATGGCGGCAGCACGACCAAGGCGCAGCAAGCGGAACGACATCTGCTATTACCACCACCGTTTCGCCGAGAGGGCATACAAATGCGTGCCCCCCTGCAAATTCAAAAAGTTCGGGAAATGCCAAAGCCGAGAACCGTTAACAGCCGCGGCTCTCGGCGAAAAAAATAAGCTACTTTATGTGACTGACGCACACACCGGGAGACAGTTCCTGATCGACACCGGAGCTCAGCTGAGTTTTATCACCCCTTCCCACGCAGACCGGGCCATGGGTCCCCGGGGAAACGGAGCGATGGCAGCCAACAGCTCAATCATCGACACCTTCGGTGAAAGGAACCTGCCTCTTTGCATCCATGGCCGCAACTATAGATGGACATTTATTGTAGCGGTGGTGAGTTTTAACTTGTTGGGCGCTGACTTTTTGTGTGCACATGGGTTGTTAGTCGATCTAGCAAATAGGCGCTTGGTTAATGCACTGTCATTTGCTTCTATCCCCTGCTCAGCTCGAGTTTCTCCACCCACCGTGCAGGCCAGTGTCACAACAGCAGGAGGTAAGTTTGACCAACTCCTCACCCAATTTCCAGCACTCACAGTTCCAAAATTTTCAGCGACAGTAGCGAAACACGGGGTTGATCACTTCATCCCCACAACAGGCCCACCCGTGTTCGCCAAAGCTCGGCGCTTAGACGCGACCAAGCTCGCCATAGCACGGGACGAGTTTGCCACCCTTGAAAAATTAGGCATTATTAGACGCTCGAAAAGCCCCTGGGCATCGCCACTCCACATGGTCCTGAAAACCGACGGTTCTTGGAGACCTTGCGGCGATTACCGCAGACTAAACAATGCGACAGCGTATGACCGCTACCCAGTTCCTCACATCCAAGATTTTTCACTACATCTGGCGGGTGCGCGCATTTTTTCTAAAATAGACCTGGTCCGTGGCTATCACCAAGTCCCCGTTCGAGCAGAAGACATTCCTAAAACGGCTGTAATAACCTTTCAGTCTTTTTGAATTTTTGCGGATGCCGTTCGGCCTCAAAGGCGCTGCTCAAACCTTTCAGCGTATGATGGACGCGGTATTACGCGACCTCCCCTTCGTGTTCGTCTACCTCGACTATATGCTGGTAGCCAGCCCGTCAGAGGAAGAACACGAACAACACCTCACTACAGTTTTTCAAAGACTAGAAGAGCACGGGTTAATAATCAACCCAGCCAAATGCAAATTCGGCGTGTCACAAATTGATTTTTTGGGACACAGAGTTTCACCAAAGGGGGCAGTCCCATTGCCAGACAAAGTCCGCGCGGTAAAAAATTTTCCACGACCACAAACGGTCAAATCGCTGCAAGAATTTTTGGGAATGGTGAATTTTTACAACCGTTTCCTCCCCCGCGCAGCTCAACTCATGCAGCCCCTGTATGCCGCGCTCAGAAAACAAAAGCCTTCCAACGCGGTCGAATGGACCCCGGAGCGCGAACACACCTTTGCGGAAGTAAAAAGTGCTCTAGCAAATGCCACATTGTTGGTTCACCCTGATCCCTTGGCCCGCATAGCGTTAACCACAGACACTTCAGATCTGGCCATAGGGGCAGTCGTGGAGCAACATGTTGGCGGAACCTGGCAACCTTTAGCATTTTTTAGCAAATCTTTAAACCAAACCAAGCGTAAATACAGCACTTTTGACAGGGAGCTGCTAGCACTTCATTTATCCATCCGCCACTTCCAGTTCTGGTTAGAAGGGCGGCGCTTCACGGCTTTTGTAGACCACAAACCGCTCACTTTTGCGATGGCTAAAATTTCAGAACCATGGTCAGGCAGGCAGCAAAGACAGCTAGCCGCAATTTCAGAGTTCACCACAGACATTCGACATGTGGCAGGCAAACTTAACATGGTAGCAGACTGCCTCTCTCGCGCTGTGACATCACCAGAGCACGAGGAGACAGATTATACTACCTCAGCCGCAGAACTCTTCGCCAACGTGGACGCGTACTCGGCCCCAATTCACGTAGGGATAGATTACGCAGCCATGGCAGAGGAACAAAGCAGCGACGCGGATGTGCGTGCGCTCCTGTCTGGACCAACAGGGTTAAGACTGGAGGAAAGGGGTTTACGTGACGGTGTACCCCCCCTAATCTGCGACGTTTCAACCGGCCGACCTCGCCCAGTAGTCCCAGCTGCATGGCGCCGCCGCATTTTCGACTCGGTTCACTCCCTCGCGCACCCAGGGGTGCGCGCCTCGGTTAAAATGGTCGCAGAAAAGTTTGTTTGGCAGAGAGTTCTTGAGCAACCTGAATAGAAGGGGCGGCCCAGGAGGTGGCTCCCCCACCAGCAACAGGGAGGAGAGCTGAGAAGGGAGAACAATGATGCTTGCGGGCTGGTCAGTCGCACCCCCGGGTGTCCTGGATTGGGACAATGTAGCACCCACGGAGGCTCTGGGCTTGTGCAAAGCTGCACCCGTAGTTGCTCCAGGTTGGAGCAAAGCTGCACCCGCGGTGGCTATGGGCTGGAGCAAAGCTGCAATCACAGTGGCTCTGGGCTGGAGCAAAACTGCACCCATGGTGGCTCCGGGATGGAGCAAAGCTGCACCCGTGGTGGCTACGAGCTGGAGCAAAGCTGCAATCACAGTGGCTCCGGGCTGGAGCAAAACTGCACCCATGGTGGCTCCGGGATGGAGCAAAGCTGCACCCTCAGTGGCTCAGGGCTGGAGCACTGCAGCACCCTCAGTGGCTCCGGGCTGGAGCACTGCAGCACTCTCGGTGGCTCCAGGCTGGAGCGGAGCTGCACCCTCGGTAGCTCCGGGCCAGAGCGGAGCTGCACCCTCGATGGGCCCCAACTGGGCCAACACTGCACCCACAGTGGGCCCCGGGCTGGAGCGCAATGCCCATGGTGGACCCATTCTGGAACGTAGCACCCACGTAAGCTTAAGGCTGGGGTGCAGCACCCATGGAGACCCAAACAGAGGAGGAGGGACCCAAACGATGGCCTCTGGCAGAGGAGGAGCTGCACCCGCACTGGACCAGGTCTGGGCCACGCTGCAGCCACGGAGGTCCCGGGAACAAGGGAACCCGTGATAACCTCCACTGCAGGGAAAGCTGGACCCAACGCGACCTCGGGCGGTGAGCCTGGACCCACAGAGACATCTGGCAGTACTGGAGCATTCCCGGTGACCCTGGGAGGAAGCTCAGACCAAACACACAGAGAGACAGGATCAGGGTCACCGGCAGCGGCAGCGGCGGAGCCCGGCGAGACGAGCTCAGGTGCAGTGGGTGGTTGTGCCCAGCTCTCCTCACCAAGAGCCAGGCAAGACCGCTCCAAAACTGAGACAAGAAAAACAAAAGCAAGCACTTGCCTGCGCTCAAGCTTCATCGCCGTCCAGGACTCCGTTGATCCGGGCGATGATGTTGCTTAGCGCTCGGTCATCTGAAGGTCATGCTCGGTCACTGACTCTGCTGCTGCTGCCTCCGCAGCTGGCATGATGGTAGTAACATTCTTGGGGGCCCCAGGCAAAGTGACCCATGCTGGTGGCTTGTCCGGGGGGGGGGGGGGGGGAAGCTCTTTTCTTTTCTTCTGGTGTGACACTGGGGTGTCTGAAATCCACCCTTTGAGAGGGGGGCTCTGTCACGAGCTGAGTTTTGGATATTTTGCAAGACAGCTTCATGACTTTTCTGCCATATTTATATTTACCTGCTGTAGTTGTGGCTTTTTTGGGTCTATGTATTATGTTCTGTTTGCCATTTTTCCTGTTCGTTCAGTGTTTTATTTTTATCTCTGTATTTATTCATATTTATATTTAAGTACATTATTCTATGTTTCCCCCTACTATTATCCTCCCACTGTTGACAGCTGTCAAGGGCGTCAAGCTGAGACTTTAATCTCAGGAGATATTGATAACACAAGTAACCTCAGGAAAAAATGACAACACAGGTGTTTTAAGCTCAGGAGAAAACAACATGGGAACTCCTTGCTCTTGAGAAAACAATATAGGAATCCCCTGCTCTGGAGAAAACAAAATAGGAGCTCTTTGTTCTTGGAAGAACAATGTAGGTGCTTCCTGCTCCAGGAAAAATAATGTAGGAGCTCCAAACTCTGGAGAAAACAACACAGAAGTGTCCTGCTCAGAAGAAAACAACATGGGGGTTTTAAACTCAGGAGATGGCATTGGGGCTTTTTGCTCTGGAGACCACAAAGGAGCTCTTTGCTCTGGAGACCACAAAGGAGCTCTTTGACTTAGAGACCACAAAGGAATTGTTTGCTCAGGACACAACATAGAATCTGAGAGCTCAGCAGATGGTAACAGTGGAGCTCTTTGCACAGAAAATAACAGAGGAGTCTTTTGCTCTAGAGACAGTACCTTAGAGACTTTCAGTGCAGGGGCTAACAGGGACTGAGGAGCGGTGACCCCACTGGGAGACGACTGGGGAGCACTGACCACACCGAGAAGCTGCTACTGGGGAATGTCTACCACGGAGAGTACTGGAGCAGTGATGTGCACCTCGGGGGTTGCTGGAGCAGCTGCGTGCACCTCGGGGACTGCTGGAGCAGCTGTGTGCACCTCAGGGACTGCTGGAGCAGTGGCATGCACCTTGGGGACTGCTGGAGCAGGCTCATGCACCTCGAAGACTGCTGGAGCTGCGGCTTGCACCTCAGAGAAAAACAGGGAGACCAGGGTGGGTGACAGCTCACAAACAGGGGTGACAGCAGAAGCAGGAGGTGGGGGCTCAGAAGCAGAAAAGGGCTGCTGCTGAGACCCCTCACCCGAAACAAAGCAAGACATCTCATTAGGTGGTAACGAGCAATGACTGTGTACTTGCCTGTTTCGCTGCTCTGCTGTTGCTGATGGAGAAGAACCAGGAGTGGACGTGGTGACTGCTGCCGGGGCAGTGGGCATGGGCACCCCCGCAGCAGATGAGAGAACCGGCCCTGCGGCTGGAGGATGACATGGAGCCGCCATTACAGCTGCCATGGGAACCGGTGTCTCGGAGAACGGCGTTGCAGTTGCCATGGGACCCGACGTTCTAGCTGTCACAGGAGCCGTCGAAGGTGGTACACTCTCCTCCAGCCCGTGGGGTGGCTGCGGGGCAAGTGAAAGTTTTGGGGCTGGAAGGTGCAGAGCAAGCTCTGAAAATGTCCAGCAGATGTGGCTGCAGGCAGAGGCGAGCAGCTCCTTCACCTTGGGGCAGAACTGCAGGCTGGGGAACCTCTCCACAACCTTCATGGCAACCTCCAGGCGAGTAAGAGCCTCCTCTGATGTGTAGGAGGTGCAAGTGTTTGCGACAAGGGACTTGAATGTTCAAAGCGCCCACCACTCACTCATGTCGGAACCACCGGCTCCCAGCCTACCTCCTGAGTCCTTGTTTGGTAGTGTCCTACTATTATGTTCTGTCCTCTGGGCAGATGAACATTTGGAGGCAGGACTCATGGGCACAGGCAGAGGTATGGTGCAAAAATAATTTATTACCAGAAAAACACTGAGGCAAACAAAAGGCGCAGCACGAGGGCTGGAAAAATAACTCAGAAGTTGCAGATAAAAATAAACTCACGGGTAACTTGGGACATGGGCTAATCACAGAGAGGAACAACGGGGAATCAACGACAAGGACACCAGACAGAGCACATGCAAAAACTGACATAAATAGAGTAACTGCTAAATTACAAATGAGAGACAGCTGGGTGAACAATCAGGGGCAGCAGGTGAGGAGACAGGGACGGGCGAGGCTGTACAGATAATAAACAAGGGCTGCACATGAAACATGACAATGAACATACAGGACAACCATACAGGAGAAATACAGAGAGGACAGTGGCTAGGGATACGGAAAACATGGGGAGTTGGAACAATAGGTAAATGGATAAACACACAGACAAAGACACGGAGGACAGTTAATGCAAATGATAATCAAGAATAATCACAGGGAGCTCAAAAATAAACACAAAGTGTGAGCAAGGTTAGTAGGCCAAAGCCCAGATCATAACAAAATTATGTCCAATCAACTGAATTTACCACAGGTGGACTCCAGCTATTAAGCTATAGAAACATCTCAAGGATGATCAGTGGAAACAGGAAGCACCTGAACTCAATTTTGAGCTTATGGCAAAGGCTGTGAATACTTATGTACATGTGATTTCTTAGTTTTTTATTTTTAATAAATTTGCAAAAATCAAAAAAAAACAAAAAAAACAAACTTTATTTACATTGTCATTATGGGGTATTGTGTGTAGAATTTTGAGGAAAAAAAATGAATTTAATCCATTTTGGAATAAGGCTGTAACATAGCAAAATGTGAAAAAGTGAAGCGCTGTGAATACTTTCCGGATACACTGTACATTGTGTGTGGCTATAGTTCATCTGTTCCAAACTTCTCTGCCACAACACTGTCTGTGGATTTTTTTCTTCCTGTGGTAATCACTCTTTGCAAACCTTTAAAAGAAGATTGTACAAAGTGAGGATCGTCTTTTCCTTGTCAATTATACAACTGCAAAATGGTGCTATTTTACCCTCACCTGAATCTTCACCTGAAAATAAATAAAAATACAGAGAAAGCTGAACTGCAGAATGGTGAATCAAAGGCTGCCTGAACAGGAGACAAAAGTCAAATAAGTCCAGTGGAACCACTTAAAGCCCCCCAAAATCCCATGAAGACATCCAAGAAAGAAAATGTTGAAAGGATAGGCCTGAGTTAAAGGCTCATTGTGGACTCCAGCACAGCCACAAGATTCAATTCAATTCAATTCAGCTTTATTTATATAGCACCATTTCACAACAACAGTCATCTCATAGCACTTTCAACTGTAGGGGAACCCCCACAGTTGCAGAAAGACCCCAGCAATCATGCGATCCCCTGTGAGCAAGCACTTGGCGACGGTGGAGAGGAAAAACTCCCTTTTAACAGGAAGAAACCTCCAGCAGAACCAGGCTCAGGGAGGGGCAGTCATCTGTTGCGACTGGCTGGGGGGTGAGGGGATAGAGAAGATGAAAAGAACAGACATGTAGAGAGCAAACAGCACGATGGGGACTCGATCTATGGGAGAGAACAAACAGATGTTAATGACCAGCAAAAAAAAAAATATTTCATTGAGAGTGAGGAAAGGAGTGAGGCCCAGTGCATTATTGGAGGTCCCCCGGGTGACTAAACCTATTAGCAGCATAACTAAGGGAGGGTTCAGAAACACATGATCCCTCCCTAATTGTAGGCTATGTCAAAAAGGAAGGTTTTAACCCTATTCTTAAAAACAGAGATCGAGTCTGACTCCCAAATCCAGATTGACAGCTGGTTCCACAGGAGAGGAGCTTGATAACTGAAGGTTCTGCCTCCCATTGTACTTTTGGAGATTCGAGGTATTACAAGTAATCCTGCATTTTGGGAGCGTAGTGCTCTGTTAGGATAATACGGTAGTATCAGATCTTTAAAAAAAAAAGGGGCCTGATTGTTTAGAGCTTTGCAAGTAAGAAGAATGATTTTAAACTTAATTCTAAACTCTATGGGAAGCCAATGAAGGGAGGCCAGAACCGGAGCGATATGACCTCTCTTTCTAGTACCTGTTAAAACTCTTGCTGCAGCATTTTGGATCAGCTGAAGATTTTTTAAAGATGTTTTAGGACAACCTGATAATAAAGAATTACAATAATCTAATCTAGAGCTAACAAAAGCGTGGATCAGTTTCTCAGCATCACTCTGAGACAAGATGCTCCTAATCATATTACACAAATGATAGAAGGCAGTCTTAGAAACAAATTTAATATGTGAATTGAAAGACAGATCTTGATCAAAAATAATTCCAAGGTTCCTCACAGAGCTATTAAGAGAAAGAGGAACCACATCCAAATTGAAAGTTTGATTTGGAAAGGTATTTCTAAAGTTTTCTGGACGAACAAGAATGACTTCAGTCTTATCTGAATTTAACAGCAGGAAATTACAAGTCATCCAAGCTTTGATTTCCTTAAGACAGGCTTCCAACTTGGCTAATTGATTACTATCATCTGGCTTCATTGACAGGTATAATTGTGTGTCATCTGCATAACTTTGTATATATTACTTTGTATATATCTTTGTATATATCCAAGCTTTGATTTCCTTAAGACAGGCTTCCAACTTGGCTAATTGGTTACTATCATCTGGCTTCATTGACAGGTATAATTGTGTGTCATCTGCATAACTTTGTATATATTACTTGGTATATATCTTTGTATATATATTTATATATTTATGTGTACGTATGTATATCCACTGCTCTTATTTATATTTTTCGTATCTTCTTAATTATTGCTCTGAGTGTTGCTATCCCTGTGCTGTTGCAATCCTGGAATTTCCCCATTGTGGGACTAATAAAGGCTTATCTTATCTTAACAATGAAAATGTATACAGTGCTTTCTAATAATGTTGCCTAACGGAAGCATATATAAACTAAAAAGAGTAGGGCCTAGCACAGATCCCTGTGGAACTCCATGACTGAGCTTCGAGTTGAAAGAAAACTCATTATTGACATGAAAAAACTGGACCCTATCAGATAAATAAGATCTAAACCGCTGCAACGGAGTTCCATTAAGTCCAACATAGTGTTCTAATCTATCAAGTAGAATATTATGATCGATAGTATCAAAAGCTGCACTAAGGTCTAAAAGGACAAGTACAGAAACAAGTCCATTATCAGATGCGATGAGGAGGTCGTTAGTGACCTTCGCTAAGGCTGTTTCAGTACTATGATGGATTCTAAACCCAGATTGAAACTTTTCAAGTAAACCATTTCCCTGCAGGTGGTCAAATAATTGGGTAGCAACAACTCTTTCTAAGATTTTTGAAATGAAAGGTAGATTAGAGATTGGTCTATAGTTAGCTAAAGCTCCTGGATCCAGCGTTGGCTTTTTGAGTAAGGGTTTAATTACAGCCGTTTTAAAAGCCTGCGGTACATGGCCTAAAGTTAATGAAGAATTGATTATATGAAGAATAAAGCTACCAATAAATGGGAAGACTTCTTTAAATAACTTGGTAGGAATAGGGTCTAAAAGACAAGTTGAAGGCTTGGATGAGGAAATTATTTTATCTAACTCTAAAAGGTCAATTGGAGTAAACTGATCCAAACAGATGTCAATTGATGTTTGATTGATGTCAATTGATACCACACGGATCTGATCCAAACAAGGTCTAAAGAAAGACCTAATGATTTTCTGTGTACAAAACAACTTAAAGAAAGCAAGCTTCAACTATGATTCAATAAGCCTATTAAAACCAAAACAGCTTATTTGTGTCCATTGTTCATTTAAGTCTACTTTTTAATATTTTTTTCTGTTGTTTTGCTTGTTTTTTCTTTTATCGTCGTTGGTGTCCGTCGGTCTATGATGACCATGGAAGAGAATCCTAAACGTCTACTCTGCTGGAACAGCACCGCCTGTGGCTGAACAGGCCGATGCGCGAATGGCAGTCCCTGTCACACAGGTCACACTTGTGGGTGGTCTCCGTGCTGCTGGGTCTGTGGCGGTTCTTCCTGCGGGTCCTTTTTTCATCTGCTGCAGCAGTCAGTCTCTCTTCACCCGCCTTGAGCTGTCTGGTCAGGGTGCCTCTCCATTTGGAGCGGTCCGTTGCAGGGTCCTCCCAGCGCTCTGTGTTGATCTCCAGGGCCTTCATGTCTGTCTTGCAGACGTCTCTAAAGCGCAGCTGTGGGCGGCCAACGTCTCTCCTGCCTGTCGCCAGTTCTCCGTAGAGGACGTCTTTGGGGATTCTGCCATCCTCCATACGGTGAACGTGGCCTAGCCAGCGGAGCCTGCGCTGCCTGAGTAGAGTGAACATGGAGGGAAGGCCGGCACGGGACAGAACTTCTGTGTTGGGCACTTTGTCCTGCCAGGATATGTCCAGGATGTGGCGAATGCAGCGCAAGTGGAAGGAGTTCAGTCTCTTTTCCTGCCGGGCGTATGTTGTCCACGTCTCACTCCCATAGAGCAGTGTGCTGATGATGCAGGCATTGTACACTGCCATCTTCGTCTTGACAGAGAGTTTGGGATTCTCCCACACTCGTGTGGTGAGGCGAGCAAGTGTGAAGGCTGATTTTCCAATCCTCTTGTCGATCTCTGTATCAAGAGAGAGGTTGTTGCTGATCGTGGACCCCAGGTACGTGAACTGATTCACGACCTCCAGCTCGTAGTCGTCGATGGTGATGGTTGGTGGTGCTTCCGTGCCTTGCGCCAAGACGTTAGTCTTCTTCAGGCTGATGGTAAGCCCGAAGTCCTTGCATGCCTGGGAGAAGCGGTCCATCAGGGTCTGAAGCTCCTGCTGTGTGTGGGTTGCGACTGCAGCGTTGTCTGCAAACAGCATGTCTCTGATTAAAGCCTAGCGTACTTTGGTTCTGGCTTTCAGGTGGGCGAGGTTGAAAAGCCTGCCGTCAGCTCTTGGGTGCAGGTAGATTCCCTCTGTTGCTGTGCTGAAGGCATGCCTCAGGAGCATAGCAAAGAAAATCCCAAAGAGGGTTGGCGCAAGTACACAGCCCTGTTTCACTCCGCTGCGTATGTTGAATGGCTCTGAGACGTTGCCGTCGTGCTGCACTATCCCCTGCATGTTGGTGTGAAACGATTCGATGAGGCTTTGCAACTTTGGTGGGCATCCTATCTTTGGCAGGATCTTGAAAAGGCCCTCTCTGCTGACCAGATTGAACGCTTTGGTGAGGTCGATGAAGGCGACGTACAGGGGCATGTTCTGTTCTCTGCATTTCTCCTGGAGTTGGCGGATGGAGAATATCATGTCTACTGTTGATCGCTCAGCGCGGAAGCCACACTGAGACTCGGGGTAGACACGTTCGGCAAGCTTCTGTAGACGAACGAAAATAACTCGTGCGTAGACTTTGCCAACAACGCTAAGGAGGGAGATGCCCCTGTAGTTGTTGCAGTCGCTTCTCTCCCCTTTGTTTTTGTAGAGGGTGATGATCTTGGCGTCCCTCATGTCCTGTGGTACGGCACCTTCCTTCCAGCACTGGCAGAGGACGTCATGCAATGGCAGCAGTAGGGCGGTCTTGCAGTGCTTGATCAGGTCGGGGGGTATGCCGTTGTTGCCGGGTGCCTTGCCAGCGGCCAAGCTATCAATGGCTTTGCTGAGTTCGTCGATGGTTGGCTCAGCGTCAAGTTCATCCATGGATGGCAGGCAGTCGATGGCATCAAGGGCTGATGGTGTCACGGTGTTCTGTCTGGAGTAGAGGTCGGAGTAGTGTTCCACCCATCTCTCCATCTGCTTGTTCTTTTCTGTGATCATCTCCCCAGTGGAGGATTTGAGGGGGGCTGTCTTGCTCTGAGCCGGACCAAGTGCTTTCTTGATGCTATCGTACATACCACGGATGTTCTCTGTTATGGCAGCGGTTTGAATGTCTTGGCTGAGCTGAGTCCAGTACTCGTTGGCACAGCGCCGAGCAGTCTGCTGAACTTTGCTTCTCGCAGCCCTGAAAATCTGGAGATTCTTCTCGTTTGGGTACTTCTTGTACTCAGCAAGTGCTGAGCGCTTGGCTTCAATGACGGGGGTCATCTCAGTCAACTTGGCATCAAACCAGTCCTGTGACTTCGAGGTCTTCCTCCCAAAGGTAGCCAAGGCTGTGCGGTGGATGGTGTTTCGCAGCTCTTCCCACTTCTGCTTTGCAGATTCTCCTTCTTGTGGTACACCAAGTTCCTTCTCAAAGATGGAGGCAAACCACTCAACAAGTTCTGGTTGGGCCATCTTGCTGGTATCAATCCGTGCCTTTCCAGACTGTCTAGCATGATGGAATTTCTTCAGCTGCAGCTTGACCTTGCAACACACCAATGAATGGTCTGTGCCATAATCTGCACTCTGGAACGAACGGGTGATTAGCACGTTCTTCAGTGAGGTGCGCCTGGTCAGGATCAAGTCCAGCTGGTGCCAGTGCTTTGAGTGCGGATGTCGCCAGGAAACCTTGTGTCGGGGCTTGGTCTTGAAGAACGAGTTTGTGATGCACAGATCGTGATATGTGCAGAACTCGAGCAGCCGCTGTCCGTTGTCGTTCATTCTGCCCACGCCAAATGGTCCAAGACAGGAGGGCCAGGAGTCGTGGTTAGCACCCACTCTGGCGTTGAAGTCTCCAAAGAGAATGAGTTGTTCAGAGTTGGGGATGATCCTGACAGTTGTTGCGAGATTCTCGTAGAACTCGTCTTTTGCCTCTGGTGTGGCTGTCAGTGTTGGGGCATACACACTGACGAGGGTGACTGGGCCTTGAGTGGTGAGGAGTGGTTAAGGCTGTTGAGGGTGAGGAGTCGTGCAGAGCCATTGCTGCCCGGTTCCACCATCTTCAGCAAGGTGTTTTTCACTGCGAAGCCCACTCCGTGTTCCCTGTGTTCATCACTGCCCTTTCCCTGCCAGTAGAATATGTAGTCCTTCTCTCTCAGTGTGCCTGCGTCAGCCAACCGTGTTTTCTGGAGAGCGGCGATATCCACTTCCAGTCTCTTCAGCTCATTATTGATGATGGCAGTCTTCCTGGTGTCGCTGATCTCCTTGAGGTTAGCAGCGAGTCCTGTCATCATAGTGCGGACGTTCCAAGTTCCCAGTTTTAGAGTTGGTCTCTTTTGTTTTTTTGTCTTGCCTGGTGCGAAGGTTCTCAGCCTGCCGTTCGGACTTCTCCTCATCCCCATGCACCTAATGAAGAAAGCAAGCTGTGGCGGGACAACACCTTATTGGTTGGGGGCTGCCCAGCTTGAGGCGGGCGGTAGCTGTCCAGTGACATCCGATGATCCCTCCCACCGTCGGGAACAACCCCTGGCGCCGCGCTCTACGCCAATTGAGCGGTGGCTTATAACCGGTAACTGTCATTCCCTGTGTTTTGTCTACGCCAAAGGCGAAGCTGGAGTGTCCTCTCCAGTGAGCCGGTGTTCTACCTTCCAGCGTTGGGCATTGGTAGGATTCAAGCCTGGGCAGGAAGATATGGAGGACAAGATGTTGCCCATGCAGCATGTCCCCCCTCTCCACGTCACTGATGAATCCAAAGGAACAGCAGGGCTGCTACAGTTTGGCACCAGCGCCGTCGCAGGAGCTGCCAGAACGATGTTGAGCACAACAGAGAACTGCCTTAGGGACTCCGACTCCGGATTTTTCCTCAGGGTTGACTCCCGAAGCCTTTCCCGTGACCGGGTGTGCCGCAAGGCAGCGGAGGTTTGAAATCAGGGTTTACCTTCCCCTAGATGGGCTACCTTCCCAGGTTGACGAGCCACCATCTACCCGAAGCATCTGGTTTTAAGGTGCCAGAGATCCGCCCTCGCCCCTTCACCTATTAGTAAAAGCAATTCCGCCGGGTTTAGAGACTAAACCACACGGGCAGGCTAGGAGTTGAACTTAGTTGTCAGAGGCTTTTCGAGACGCACGCCATAAGGAGCATTTTATGAGCACTGGGAGCTTAACCCCAGTGCCGCTCCTGTTTTTTCTTTGTAGTTGCATTTATTTCAATGCAGTCATTTGTTTAGAGCAGGTGTCAAACTCATTTTAGCTCGGGGGCCACATACCTCTGGATTTAATGTCAAGTGGGCCAGATCAGTAAAATAATAGCAAAAAACCTGTCATAGCAAAAAACCTGTCATAAATCACCCTTTCAGGGCAGGACTGAGGATGCCAGACACGAGCTGTGAGTTTGGATATTTAATAACAAACAGCACAAAATATAACAGAAACACAAGAACTTATGAACAAGGCAAGATACAAAGGACAAACAGCACAGAGGCTGAGGCGATGGAATGCTGGCGACATGGGGAACACCTGGAGGATACAAAATGAGAAGTGAGACAGGAATCTCCCGTCTGAATACGAGAAGGGCGTTGTGAGGAGAAATCCAAGCAGCAATCCTTAAATAGGCAAGTTGTCATGGCTGGCCCTCACGAGCCAGCATAAGACGCCACAGTCCAGTTAAGTTGCACAGGTGTTTATTAACAGTTTGGGAAAAGGGACAAGATAACCAGCCGCGAGGGCTGGGCAACAAGACTACTAATTAGTACACAGGACGAACGTTGACAGCTGAGACGAGGAACACTCGCTCAGCGTCTGATGAGGAAAGCGTCTGACGAACGTTTGATGAGATTGCTGCAAGATGCAGCCACTGGCGCCGGCTTTTAAAGCCGGCCGCTAACGACCGTAAATGCAGCACAGCTGTTCAGGCCCTTGACAGCAGGACACTCCCCCGAGCGTTGTCCAATCAGAGCCCGGGGAGCCAGAACAACAACACCGCTGTCAAAGCCTGACAGGAATGGTGTGTGGCCCGAGCGCGGACAATATTAACGCTCGGGTTATGACAGGACCTCCCCCTCAAGGGCGTACTCCTGGCCGCCTGTTAACATCCACACACCCCCACCCCACCCCAGGGCGGGTGGATGGGGAAGCAGGCAAAGGGGGGGACAGAATCAACCTCACAGAAAATCAAATCAGCACGATATCCTACCACACAAATCACAATAAAGACAGGGCAGGGGCAGAAAACAACCAGGGCATACATTCCCAGGGAGAGAAAAAAATCCACACTATACAACACAGAAACACATACCACAGGGTAACATAGTCTCATCCCTCCAACAGGGGAGGGGAAAGAAAAAAAAAACAAAGAAAAACAGCTTTACAATGTACAAATGTTGTCACAAGGCTGGATACCGGTCCATTTCAGAGGAAAAAACAAAAACAAAACTCAAATCTCTCATGAATTGACAGCAACACTCCCCCCCACCAAAAAAAAACAAACCTCCACAGTTATGAACCTACCACTGACGTGGCTGATCAGTGGCCTTCAGTGCACATGAGTAATAATGGAAAACAGACTGCCTGTTACACATAAGCCAAAGACCCATAAGGTATTTCACCTCCGATACAAAAATGTCAGATCTAAATTTGAAGTTATGCACTAATCACAAGGTTTCTTTTAGAGTCCCCATTGGTTAGCTTTCATTTCTGAAGGCCAGTTTATTATGCAGATGGCTCTGTTTTGAGCTTACACACATGGAAGAAATATCAAAAATAGTCCAGGAGAGTTGAGATCCCAGTTAGGACTTAACCATTCAAATAAGCAGTTGTCTGAAGTGACACTCACCTTTAGACAGTCAGAGTGCAAAGGTTCTACAAGAAATTTAGCGGCTGAGACTTCAAAGGCTGCACTTCAAATTCTAATTTTAAGACTGATTAGAAAAACATGGCCAAACTTCTGAATAGAGGCTGAACCAGTTCATCTTCTTGGCATTTGAATCAGACCAACTAGGCCTTATTTGGCAGAATAAAGATCTACTGTAGATATTTCAGCCCTTGTTTGCAACTAAGGGAATGCAATGGTACTTAGCTCCATGGATCAGCAATAACACGTTGCCTTGAAGCTTTCACAGCAATATTGCAACCCTACAGAGTGCTCAGAGGAAAGCAGAACGGCCAGCAAGAAGAATAATCATGGTGGCATTATGTCTAATGAAGAAAAGGAAAGGGCGGTCTGCTCTGAGAATTCTTTGATCAGAAATGCAGTAGTCAGACAACATTTTACCTTAACGGCTCCAAATGGGAACCTAAAGTACCAAACCTAAATACCAAACAGACAGTAGCTCAAAAACATGCGCGAATTCCCATGACAAGGGTACATATATCCATTAAGCACAAAATAGGAGTAATATCAATGATGTTCAGTATAGCCATAATAGATCTTAATATTGAGGAAAAGTGTTAACAAAATTAGATTTAACTCAGCTTTCTTTCTTCTTAAGCCTGAAGGCCAAAAAAAAAGATCGGTATATTAAACAGACTGAATGGGGGAAAAAAAAAAAACAAGCGGCCAAGTCACACATCAGAGTACACAATTAGATCCTGTATGTGGAGTATTTCAGCCTAAAAAAAAGACACAACGCAAGATCACTGAACTACTGAGGGGCTGAGGGAGAGGAAAAAAAAAACACACCGGGATGACAGGCATAATATACAGTTCAGGGGGCCTCCCAGCACCCAGCATCCAAGCCGCTAACAGGGGTAGCGAGATGTGTTCTGGCAGCCTACCTGAATCTCGGGCCGGGGATGACCGTGCCTCCGGCGGCCGGACCAGGGTGCCAAATATACAGTTCTGTTTATCAGGGGGCCGTTCCCAGGATGCCAAACGGGAAAAACAGGCTTCCAGGCGGTCGACCCGCATCAACCTGCCCACAGGACCACTGGAGAGAGCTCGGTGGTGGTCTCCCAACGGAGAGGGGAAGCAAGGGAGAGCCGGGCCAACTATGGTCAATCCCTGCGGTTCCTGGTGCGGGGGAAGAAGGAATGGGACGAGGATAAGGAATCAGTTTGGCGTTCTTCAGCGGCGGGTCTGCAGCTCCAGATCCGGGTCCCACACAAACGGGCGCTAATTGGGCCGGAACCAATCCGGTGAAGAATTCTGACTGGGCCGACGCTGCACCCACGATGGACCCCGATTGGGTCACGGCTGCCACCACGTCAGACCCCGATTGGGTCAGAACCACTCCGGTGACAAACTCTGACTGAGCCAACGCTGCACCCGTGTCGGACCCTGATTGGGTCAGAACCACTTCATGACGAACTCTGACTGAGCCGACGCTGCACCCGCGATGGACCCCGATTGGCTGAGGGCCGCACCAGTACTGACCTCCAACTCAGACCCCGGAACCTCCAGCACAGCGATTGGCATCTGCTCTGCACCAGCGATGTTGGGAGAGGGCTCAGAAGAAAAAGAAGAACCGGGATCAGGATCACCGGCAGCGCCAGAACCCGGTGAGACAAGCTCGGATGCAGTGGACGGCTGCACCCGGCTCACCCCCCCAAGAGACAGGCAAAAATGCTCAATAATAGAAAAGACAAAGACAACACTGAGCACTTGCCTGATCTCAAGTTCGGACGCTATCCAGGACTTCGACGATCCGGGCTCAGACGGGAGGAGGACGTCTTCTGGCTCCCATTCAGCTGCGTCGGACTCCGCAGCTGGCACGATGGCTTCTGCAGCCTGAGGACCCTCCGGCGCCATCGTCCATGCTGGCAACCCGTACGGCATGGTGGCAGGGGGCCCCTGGCCCGCTGGGTCGGACTGCTCATCCGTGGAGACCCGGGGATGCTTCGCTGTCGGCGCAGGCTCCATACAGCAGTCCGCTCTCCTCCTCCGTCCTTGACATGGCTGCAGGGCTGGAATTACATGCTCCAGGGCCGCAGGCCCCCTCCTCATCCGATGACGTTTGACTGACGTCGAGGGACGCTCCGCGGAGGGAGACACAGAGGCAGCGGGTTTAGTTATTTCCTCAGCAGGTAGTGGAGGCTCGGGGGCTGCGAACCCCGAACCTCACCCCCAGGAGTCAGACAAGACAAATCACTATTAGGAGAGAAAGAGTGAACTTGTACTTGCCTGTCTCCCAGAGGGAGGATGGTGCCTGCTGTAGGAAACGTTGCTCCTTTTTCTTCCCGCCGGGTGGTGGCAGAGGGTTAGGAAGGACGAGAGGGAGTCGCACGTGATGGACTCGGCACGGGGCTCGCCGGAGCAGAACTCCTCGTACACCCAGCAGCTGGAGAAGGCGTCAGAGAGGAGGGGGCGACAGCCGAGACGGGCCGGGCACGACGCGCTGATGGGACAGCGGGGGAAGATGGCCCGGGGAGAGAGGCTGCGGGGATTCCCTCCTGGCGAGACGCTGAAGAGACAGCTGTCTGGTTGATGGGGTCATTCCGGCGACCCGGAGCAGGATCCGGACGGGATTCTGGCTGAGGTTGTCTCTGGCTGCGGCGCTGACGTCTTCGATGGGCCTCGGGTGGTGCGAACTCCTGGCCTGGATCAAGGAGAGGATCGGGATCCAAAAGCGGGCAGCGGGGATGCCGTCTCCTCCGCTTCTGGTCATATTCTTCCTCGTACATCTGGAGTATCTCGCGTTGGGCGGCGATGTCAAGCCTCCTTGCGTCGACTTCTGGGTGGTCGGCGTAGCGGGGGGAAAGATGGTTGAGCACATCCTCAGCGCAGTCCAGGTACCAGCAAACGTCGGGATGAAAGTCGAGGAGGGAGGCGGCGATGAGGATTTCATCAACTTCGTCCAGCGCGTCGGTCAGCTTGTAGCTGGGACTCCGAGTGTGGCCTCTCCGCGACGGCATACTTCCAGTACACCGTACCCAGACAGGAAAGAGCAAAGTTCTCCTGAATGCAACTTCACTGAGAATGGCGTCTTCTTCTGGCGGCAGTCTACTGTCACGGCTGGCCCTCACGAGCCAGCATAAGACGCCACAGTCCAGTTAAGTTGCACAGGTGTTTACTAACAGTTTGGGAAAAGGGACAAGATAACCAGCCGTGAGGGCTGGGCAACAAGACTACTAATTAGTACACAGGAAGAATGTTGACAGCTGAGACGAGGAACACTCGCTCAGCGTCTGATGAGGAAAGAGGTGAGCCCTACGGCAAAGTACAACAATAAACATAGGTGAAGAACACACTTACGACGAGATGAAAAGGATTACGTTGACGATCGTCTGACGAACGTTTGACGAGACTGCTGCAAGATGCAGCCGCTGGCGCCGGCTTTTAAAGCCGGCCACTACCAACCGTAAATGCAGCACAACTGTTCAGGCCCTTGACAGCAGGACACTCCCCCGAGCGTTGTCCATTCAGAGCCCGGGGAGCCAGAACAACAACACCGCTGTCAAAGCCTGACAGGAATGGTGTGTGGCCCGAGCGCAGACAATATTAACGCTCGGGTTATGACACAAGTAGAGAGAATACCAAAAGAGGATCAGGTATGGGTAACATGAGTGAGGATAATCAGGTCAAATCAATGACTGGTGTGACAGCCCCCGAACATAGTTGACACCCGAAAGTAAACACAGACAGCTGTCAAAGGAAAAACACCGGGAGGAATAATGGCAACAGATGGCTACGAATAATAAACGTTACAATACAAGATACAGATCAACGAATACAAAAAAGGAAAAATAACCACCAAGGCGAGGACAAGGTAAATACAGACAACATGAGATGCAGATACTAAAATACTACATGGATACTGAGGTTATCAAAAGAGACTGAAGACAAAGACGGAGGAGTTTCAAATGTAAGCACAGGACAATAAATAGAAATACAAGATAATACAGAGAAACATAAAATAAATACACATGACTAATAACCAACTAATTTATGATACCAGGAAAACTCAAAACAGAAACAAAGCACAAACTCACATAACAAAATACACCAAACCATACTCAATACAAAATAACCCGAAATGAAGAAATACAGAAAATGATTCTAAACAAACTGGAAGTATGAGCACGGGCTCCCCTGTGCTCAGCATCATGACACAACCTAATGGCAACTTCAAATGTCATTGTTTGTTTTAGTACAAAGAAGTACAAGTACATTATTAAATGTTTACATTTATTGAAATATTGATCTTTTACAAAACATGAACAACCTGAATGATGAATCTTCATCAAAGTATGAACAACCTGAATTTATTTTTCTTTTCTGCTCTATTTTGAACTGATGCTGCTGAAGAACAATATTTTAATCACGATAAAAACAAATGCCATTTAAGGAACCAGGTAGCATATTGCTGCCATCTACTGTTTAGTCCTAGAACTGGCTTGTATTTTGAATAGTGACCCTGGTTACATGGTCACAACAAACCAATTACTGGGAATAAACCAATAATGCCAATAATTAGTTTTCTTGTGTTTACATGCACTGAATAAACAGATTACTGGAGGATAAACCACTTGAGTTTACTGGATTATTCCATTTACATGGCCACCTGAATAATCAGATGACTACAGAAATCCAATCATAACCTGTTTATTCATGTACATGTAAACATGGTCAATTGACCATGTTTACATGTACATGAATAAACAGGTTATGATTGGATTTCTGGAGTTTCAATTAAGATTAAGACCCTTAATTTTTGGCAGGTCAAATAACATATTTATAAGCTATAACTGACAAGGAGGCTGGCTTAGACCCAAACACAACAAGGAAGGAGACGGTAAGTATAGTGACAATAATCTTTATTTACAATAACTGTGCAGATTAGCTGGTGAGGATCTGGCAACCCTGTAGGGAGAAAGCCATGAAAGACGTGAGTGAGTAACATTAAATGTGAGGGTGAGAATGTAATACTGAACTATGCATACAGGGTCTTCCAGGGAGAACAGCGGGGCAGCATGAAGGTTCTCCAGGCAGAGGAGCCGGCTCTCAACGGGGATGAGTGCAGAGGTGCTGCAGGAAGAGTGCAGGGGAGCAGGCTGGCCAGGCCTGGTAGTAGAGGAGATGGTGCAGGGAGCAGTGATATACAAGCAACGGTAAGTTGACTTACTTGTGGGGAAGTGACAATGTGCACAAATCCAAGGGTGTCCAAATCCAAGTCCATAAGGAGAGATGCAAGGTTGTCATAGCCAGGAGCGGCACTGGGGTTAAGCTCCCAGTGCTCATAAAATGCTCCTTATGGCATGCGTCTCGAAAAGCCTCTGACAACCAAGTCCAACTCCTAGCCTGCCCATGTGGTTTAGTCTCTAAGCCCGGCGGAACTCCTTTTACTAATAGGAGAAGGGGCGAGGGCGGATCTCTGGCGCCTTAAAACCAGATGCTTCGGGTAGATGGTGGCTCGTCAACCTGGGAAGGTAGCCCATCTAGGGGAAGGTAAACCCTGATTTCAAACCTCCGCTGCCTTGCGGCACACCCGGTCACGGGAAAGGCTTCGGGAGTCAACCCTGAGGAAAAATGCGGAGTCGGAGCCCCTAAGGCAGTTCTCTGTTGTTCTCAACATCGTTCTGGCAGCTCCTGCGACGGCGCTGGTGCCAAACTATAGCAGCCCTGCTGTTCCTTTGGATTCATCAGTGACGTGGAGAGGGAGGACATGTTGCATGGGTAACATCTTGTCCTCCATATCTTCCTGCCCAGGCTTGAATCCTACCAACGCCCAACGCTGGAAGGTAGAACACTGGTGCGCATCAGCCTGTTCAGCCACAGGCGGTGCTGTTCCAGCAAAGTAGACGTTTAGGATTCTCTTCCATGGTCGTCATAGACTGACGGAGGCCGACGACGATGAAGGAGAGATGCAAGGTCCAAATCCAGGCAGAGGTCCAAACACGGCACAAGTCCAACAGACAAACAGAGGTTCAACGGCGAGACAGGTAGTTGGGTCTAGGGCAAGCAGAGGTCAAACACAAACAACAATGATGGGATGGCTGGTTCTGGAGCTTTGGAGCGTGCTCTGAGCTTTTCCAGGAAATATTTGGGGAAGCACATTTCAAGGTGTGTATTGCTGACGTATGTGATGATGTCATTAGCCTCGCCAGCCAGTCGTACCACAACACTGCGTCAGGAAGCTGTTCATGATTTTGCACGCAACATGAAATAAAGTGAGCAGCAAGACACAATGAAAATCCCTGTCCCTCATGTTTTATGTTGTCAGTCTTTGACTGTTTTTGGTGCTGGCTCCATCTGAAAATTGGCTGTGACAAATCCCATACATAAAGACTGCTCCTGTTTGGAAATGTTTTGATCTCATTTCTCCCACTTGCATTTTTTCACCAATAGTGGATATCTGTTGTAACTGAAGTGTTGGTCTTGAGGTAGCGCATCTGCTTTTCAACTGGGAGGCTGGGGTTCAAGTCCCAACTTGGCTGATCTTGTAGTTTATTTGCAAGGTGACTTTTCTGTTGTCTTTTAAAGAGCTTGGATACAACAATAATACATCATTATGCTGAGGCACTATCGTTCCCTGCATGAGAATAAGGACAGAGGTGAATGTACTGGGAAAGACAGAAACATGTCTACCCTACACTGTACAAACTTGCAGTAGCCTTCCTTTGCACACATGCATCCTCTGTGCTGTGTGAGAGAGTATTCTGAAAAGCTGGTGAAATAATCTAAAAAAAAACCCAAAAAGAGATTGCCTTAGTCCAAAGACTGTTGAAAAGTTATCATTTCTTAATAAAAATGTATAAGTAGTACAAGCACACCAAGTAACACAAGCACATTCACTGTAGTCACCTGAGTTTTATTATTTCTTTTTTCCCTAATGATCGTTGATATTTCTTAAAAGACAGTGCATTTATTGAAATGGAAAAAACACACATAAAACCAATCATGCCCTTGTATAAATATGCATATTGTATACTTTTTGTTGACTACATGGCCTAGTAGACCAAATGAACTTTCACATGAGGCTTTGTCTATAGCACAGGTGTCAAACTCATTCCATGGAGGGCCAAGACCCTGCAGGTTTTACCTCCACCCAGTGTCTTCAACAGGTGATTTCTCTGAATTTCTTCCTACTGATTGCTGATCAGTGAAAACACCTGTTGAAGAGACTGGGTGGAAGTAAAACCTGCAGGGTCTTGGCCCTCCATGGAATGAGTTTGACACCCCTGGTCTATAGGAACCATTTTGATGAAAAACCTCAAGCCTTCTAGAAAGCCTCATTGTGCCATCACTAAGTGGTATCCTAGAGGCAAAGTATCTGCCCTTCAACTGGGAGGCTGGGGTTCAAGTCCCAGCTGGGCCATTCTTATTTAATTTTATTTGCAAGGTGAAGTGTCTCTTGTGTTTCAAATAGCTTGGATACAACAATAACACATCATTATGCTGAGGCACAATGGTGCCCTGCATGAGAATAAGGACAGAGGTGAATGTACTGGGAAAGACAGAAATGTGTCTATCTTACACTGTACAAAATTTGCAGTAGCCTTCCTTTGCACACCTGCATCCTCTGCACACCTGCATCCTCTGTGCTCTGAGAGAGTATTCTCCAAAGCTGGTGAAATAATCCAAAAAAAAAATCGCTTTAGTGCAAAGACTGTTGAAAAGGTCCATCCATTCATCCATCTTCTTCCGCTTAATCTTTTTGTGGTCATGGGGGCTGGACCCTATCCCAGCATCTTTGGGCGAGAGGCAGGTTACACCCTGGACAGATCGCCAGTCCATCGCAGGGCCAACACAGAGAGACAGACAACCATTCACTCTGACAGTCATACCTAAGGACAATTTAGAATCCCCAGTTTGATGCCAATTAACCTAACTTTCATGTGGGAGGAAACCGGAGAAATCCCGGAGTAAACCCACGCAGACACGAGGAGAACATGCAAACTCCACACAGATCACTGTTGGTCGGGGGCTGGGATCGAATCCAGGATCCCCCGGCCAAGGGTGAGTTGCTGTGCTGCCGCAGTGCTAACCACTCCGCCACCGCACGTTATTATTTCTCAATAAAAATAGATAAGTTACACAAGCACATTCACTGTAGTCACCCCAGTTTTATTTTCCCTTTTTTCCCTCATGATCGTTGATATTTCTTAAAAGACAGTGCATTCATTGAAATGAAAAAAAAATACACACTAAAGGGCTGATGACACGATTTTGACATTTTTTAGGATGTTGTGTAAACCCAAAAGTCATTGTCGATGATCAATATAATATTTACAACCGCACCTGCATAAACTAGCTATCATCAAAAAACTGCAGCCGCTGACCGGACTGTGGTGCAGCCCACCAAATTAAGGGCGGCACCCCCATGACATCAGCGACAGAACGGACACCGGTGTTGTTGACTGGAATGGCAGCTTTGACCTACTTTCTCTGATCGCATGCTGACTCTCGCCGGTCCGGCCACATCCCCTCTCTCATTATCACCAGCTGATTCCCCTCCGGCTGATTATGTTTCCCGGTCCTCGCCCAGGTGCTTCTCATCACACTATCACCAGCAGTGCGTGTACTTCACAGCCGTTTGCCAGTCATCTGTGCTGTTTGTCTACCAGTATTTTCAGCACTCTCACGATGTGTTAGTCACTCCATGTTTGCTGTGGTTCTCGTGCGTCCTTGAAGCGATGTCGGCTCTGGGGCGCACCCGTGGCTAACGCGTCTCCTCTCATTCGTTCTCTGGGTGATGCCGGCTCCCGAACGCCATCAGTAAGTGTGTTTGTGTTTTTTGTACGTCTTCACCTTTTAGGGAATTGTCTGTCTTTCTGTATTAAATGTGCTGTGGTGAACCCTGCACGTAAATCCTAGTTATTTCATCCTCCCTGTCCGTGCCCTGTGTAAGAGCGCACGGAGGGTCATGATGAATGGATTTACACGCAGAATTCACCACAGAACATGTAATGAACATAAGAATGATGACAACAGTTCCCAAAAAGGTGAAGACTTACAAAAATAAACAGAAACACTTACAGTTGGTGTTCGGGGCTGACATCGCCCAGCGAACATGGAGAGGAGACGTGTTAACCATGGTTGCACCCCAGGGCCGACAACGCTTCAAGGTGTGCAACAGAACCACGGCTGTGTGGAGTAGCTAACATGTTGTGATAGTGTTGGCAATATTGGCTGGCTGACAACACGGCAGATGATACACACAAACCATGAACAGCTGACTGTCAAAGAGAGAGGGCGCGTGCGTTTGGACCGGCGAATCTTGGACAGTGTTCACTTGAAAGTGGCTCAAAACGCACATAAAACACATGTACAAAACAAAAACAACTAGAAAAGCACTCGGAGAGCGCAGACCTCCGCCAAGCGCCACAATTCCCCGCATACAGTGTTTATGCGTACGTTTTCAGATTTGTTGAGCATGTAAACATATGACTATCATTGGGATTCACAATGATTATTTGTTTATTTGACAGGGACAGTGCAATAAACACACAATTAATCAATGACAATCAATCTGATAGTGATAGGATTAGTGGTTCAGTAGTAAAAGCATTGCCTCCTTGGCGGAGGTAATAAACTGAAGTGTTGCTGTTGTGTCCATCTCCTCCACTGACGGATGCAAATTTGGTAGACAGGTTGGCGTGGGTTTTATATTATATTGTAACGTGCTGCTCAACATGGCGACGTCCCACCGGGAGGTTCGAACTCACGCCTCCCGCTCCGGAGTCCCGCACTCTACCTGTGTTGCCAATAGGGTCAACCCACTTGGCAAGCCAAGTAGGGTGCTCATATTGAGTTCGCTACAATATTATTTTTTGGGGGGTTGCGCTCTGCGGCAAATGAGAATTTAGAAGCTTCGCCGGCAGAGAGCTCGTTTTTGCGCAGCGCCTATGGCTGGCCGGTGAATTTCTGCCAAATGCGCAGCTCCTATGGCTGGCCGGGGAATTTCTGCCAAAGAATCCGTCGGCGGACAGCTGCCTGTGTGAGGTTTTGCAGTTGCACGCTGGCGGGCCCAGGCCAGCAGTGTTTTCCGCGTCCTTTTGTGCCTAAAACGTTGAAGAACGCAGAGTTTGTGTTGCAGACACGACGACCAGCGCCCTCCATTGCGCCTGCGCACATGTTGAAAATGGCTGTATGTCACAGTGTTGAATGAAAAATGCTTTAAAAAATTCCTGTATCCAGACGGTGAACCGGATCACCCCCAAAATTTAATCAGTTCTTCCTTGTACCATTTCCAACAACGCCTGAAAGTTTCATGGAAATCCGTCCAAGATTTTTTGAGTTATCTTGCTAACCAACAGACAAACAGACAGACAGACAGACAAACAAACGCCGGCAAAAACATAACCTCCTCCTGGCCTTTTCGGCCTGGCGGAGGTAACAAGAACTCAAAATATAATCCATAATAAACCTGATGCCTGAACCACAGAGAATACACTGCTATGATTTAATTGAAAAATCGGGTTTAAATTAATTAGATTTATGAACAAATAATTTGTTGCAATATCTGTAACAAAAGAATAACACTCGGTGTTCCCCTGCCGTGTGTTTGTCGCTGCTGCTGTGGCCGGCATGTGTGCCTTTCCACCATCACTCTCTGAGTGTGACTCGCTTGGCACGATGCCTGCTTGGCACGGCTCAAACCTATATGGTCTGATGCCCCCAGATTCTTCATTGTCATCCAATTCTTCGGAACTATAATCATCGGAAGATTGGACAACACAAACCAATTCCAGACTACATGTGCTGGAACCATCGTCGATGTTTTCATCTGCTTCCATCCTGTGTGTACAATGAGCAGCCAAGCGCTGTGTTCTGTCGCTGACGTGACTACATGGCAGCGGGGTTTTCCAGCCACTGATGTAATTGGTGACGTGGCACTCATGAAAACATTGGATATTCACATAAAAAAAGGCCTGTTTGACTTAGAACTGCACAGATCAACCTATTTTGTCATATTGTATTATGTGTTGAAAAATTAGAGGAAGTCAAAAACGTGTCATCAGCACTTTAAACCAATAATGTAAAAATATGCATGTTGTATACTTTTTGTCCACTAGATGGCCTAGCAGAGTAAATGAAGTGTCACATGAGGCTTTGTCTATATGAACCATTTTGATGAAAAGCCTCATGCCTTCAAGAAAGCCTCATTTGGCCATCACTAACAAACAGGTGAGACAGGAATGCAATAATACAGACAGAGCTGGGTTCAGGCAGGTACAGAGTTTGACGCAACAAGACAGAGCAGTGAGAGAGCCTCCCTTATAAAGAGCTTTCTCTGATTAGCCACAGGTGATGATCAAGGCTGCAGGGGGAGTGCTACTCAGCAGGGGGAGAGGAAGACAGACAGAACAGGTAGCAATCCTTACAACAACAACAACAACCCTTTGAGACTGTTCATAAGTCGGACAGAACATGTTATAATCTTCACAATTCAACCTTGAACCAAATCAAGTAATTTTTGGCAGATAAAATGTTACAATCAAAATTGGGAGCTTAATGAATTTTTGGCAGATGAAACATACATTTTATGGATTCTACTTACAATCAGTATTGGGCAAGTTACTAAAAAATAGTAACTAATTACAGTTACTACTTACTTCTTTTCAAAAGTAATTGAGTTACTTTACCAATTACTGCATGATTAAAGTAACTAGTTGCTTGGAAAAGTAACTTTCATGTTACTTTTAAATGCATACTTAAATCATCTTGCACACATAGCAAGGTAATTTAATTAATGGATTACATTACGGGCTTATTAATGTCAGACTGAAAACAGACAAACAGTTTCAGACAGAGCTTTTAGAACATGTTCATTATCCACAGTCCAAATGTTTGCTGTGATAGAGACATGATCCAGTCCCTCAAATTCCTTTTGGAGATCAAAATCCACTTTTGAATAATCTTTATCCAGGTAGCAAGTAAATGTGTTTTAACTTCAGTGGATCACAGTCTCAGATGTCTAATGGAAAGTCACTGTTATCACGTCTTCAGTCTGTAACAATATATCTGGCATTCAGTCGGATTAATTCTTGCTGGGCCACAAACTGTCCAGATGCATACCTGTGCTTAAAATCCAGCCATGGCTGTTGAGACAAGAGTATTTCCACTTTACATCCAGCCGTGGCTGTTCACATAGCGTAGATCCACTAACACAGTGTCGTTAGCATAGCTAGCCGTTATTTAGCACTAGCTTTGTCAGAGCTTTGTTGCTGTTTTCATGCGCTTCCCAAGATTGCAGTAGGTCTCAACTAGCACTTTAGCTTGCAACCCACCAATATGCTTTTGTCCTTAACAGTGACAAAAGAAAAATAGTCTGTCTATTTCCACAAAAACAAAGTAGCTTCAGCTCTTCCTCCGCTCAGTAGTGAAGACTCAGCTCTCTGCAACAGGTCACGTCGATTGACGGCTATGTCTCAGCTATGGTACGGTCAGTTTGTATATTCATTTTTTTGCCCTAAAAATATCTATCCATATTAATAAAACGAGTAATGCATCTGATCAAATTTCAGCAACTGTAACGCATTACTGAATTTTTAAACAGTAATTTTGTTACACAGCACGTTACTGCAAAAGTAGTGGTGTTACAGTAACGTGTTACAAAGTAATGCGTTACTCGCAACACTGCTTACGACATATAATTATAAGAGGCAAATAATGCACAAACACTAGTATTCATGGGAAAGAAAAACTTTATTGACTTTTATATCATTATACATGGATTTTTGTTAATTTCAGCACACTTTTATAGGGCAAAATATTAAAAGTTGCTACAGGATAAAATGTCATATCTAATTATTCTAACACAGAACTCATGGGTCTAAAATTATGACTAATCCCTCACTGCATTAAATATTCACAGACACTTTCAGTTTTGTTCAAAAACAGCCATAGGAACGGCTTTACCGAGCAAGGCGCGCTCCTGCAGTGAGCCAGTCAGTTTCTGGAGGCCCATAACTGTCGTCAGCTGACAGCTTTTCTTGTTTTGAACATGTTCAAAAAATTTTGTGGCAAGAGAAACTGGTTCTGATTGCAAAATCACTCAGCAAACAGCAGCGTACTGTTGCATCCCCCATTCCCCCCGAACCCCAGTGAACCACCGTCAGCATGAACATCCCCCAGCACTTGCCGCGCTGCAAGACACGGGATTAAATGTATTTTTAAAGAACAGTTATTAAATACAGTAAATACCGTGACATTTCAGTGTGTGCTGGATCCGGCATACATAAAAAAAAAGACACTGCATATTTTTAGTGATTTGTTATGGTAGAGAAGGGACTGCAGTGTAGAAATCAGGGATCGCATTTGTGTCTGCTACTCTTGTGTGACCCCAAATGGATAAATTAGGAATAGCAGTTATTTTATTGAAAAAGTGTTATTATTTTATTTTCACACTTTGCAAATTCATCCCGCTGACTGGTTTGAACTCTCTGACGGGCTGTAAGTTTGACACCCCTGGTTTAGAGCTTTGAGACCCCCCCTCCCATGCGTTTGTGAAATGTGCTGCTCTATAAATACTGATTGCTTATTTTGACACTTTATGTTTAGCTCTACAGTGCCTTGGGTCAAAATGCTCTGAACTGTAATCCTAAAAGCACATTAGTGAACTAATGGTCCTTCCACATCATGCAAACAGAAAGGCTTTCTTTGGATTATTTAGTCCAAAGGCAAGGTGGGAGCATGGCTTTCTGAAGCTCATCTCTTCCAGTAATCTTTTCCACTCCCTCCATCTACTTTGTTCCACCTAAATATTACATGTGCATTAGCAAAGCCTAGGGATGATGAATATGTTGCAATACTGATTACACTTGCCAATGATGGGTGAACTCACCAACACAAGACAGGAAACTATAGAAAAAAAAAACAAAAAACAAAAACAGCACAGTAACGGAAGCCATCTTCTGGTATTTCCCCAACCTCTAGATACTCAGGAACAAAAAGCACCACATTTTTGTTCTGTTTGTAATCCACCATTTTCACACAGTGCTAAGATCTCATGAAAAACAAGCAAACAAGCAAACAAATAAACAAAAATCTGATGGTAAAATCTCAAAACTTCATCATGACCACTTATAATAATAATATTTCTAAACTGCATTTACAATATTGTCAGTAGTGCCATCTATAGTGGCGGCCTTATTGTGAAGTGCAGTGTGGTGACGCTGACTTCCTGTTGCATCACCACACTGCCTTATATGGCAAGGTGGGCCTTGGGCACTTCCTCTTGTGCTGGATGACCCCGCTGGGTGCTTGCCGTGTACTGCTGTTCCATAACATCAATATAGCTGTGTGTTCGACATTACCACTCTCTTTGCCTCATTCATCACCAGGTTTGTGGACATAACATTTGGTGACTGAAGATTAACACATGGAGGCGTGCGTAACACCACTGCATCCATTCCTTGAGCTCCTGGGTGAGCTGCCGGTGCCTCGGCTGCGTTGGTTCAAAGCCTTCCAAACTTACAGCGCTGGACCTCAGGAAGCTCAATAAAGCGAGGGCACATGCGCTACTCGTCCACAATTTGAGTATCGAAGGCCAGCGAGTCCCATGGACACTCGGTGCGTCAGCCTCACTCGAGGATGTCATGGAGCTGCTAGCTAACCATTTCACCACTCCAGACAGCATGGCTGTATGGAGAATCCACTTTCGCCAGTAATGCCAACGTGTACTGTAGGTGAGCCCATCCACCAATACTGTATGTCGCTGACTTAAGGCAGCTAACTAGCAAGTGCCATTTTTGGCAGCTTGAAGATAAAATGGTGCACGACCACCTAGCAGAGCACACATGCAGCGCTGGACTGTGAGCTAGGCTACTAATGGTGCCGAGTGACTTAACATTAGCTTGCACTGTTGAGCTAGCTCTCCAGTTGGAGGCCGCAGATAAGCTAGCTTTGGAGCTAAACTGGCGCCAGCCACAGAAGCCGCCGGAGCCGCCCGCCACAGCAAATGTTGCGGACTCGGATAGCGAGGATAGCTTGGATGAGGAGTTTTTGGAAACCAATGCTGCCAGCCGAAGGTCTGCCCTGGGAATACCCCTGTGCAGGGGTTGTGGGTCCATGATGCACTGCCATAAAACGAAGGGATGTCTAGCAAGAGAAAAATGTTGTAGCAGATGTGGACACTTGAATCACTACGCCAGGGTGTGCCACTTATCTGACCCAGTGAGCCAATGAAAGAAATTGCTCCGCTCACCCCCAACAACCATCCATATGGTGAGCCCCAGTGCTCACGAGTATACTTATCGTGCAGTGGAGTTAGATGGTGTGGAGGTGCCACTGTTGCTGTCAATGCTGAGTTTGGCCATGGTGAAGAAGTTTTTCCCCTACCACAGGATAAGAAGTAACCCGGAGCCGTTGTATGGCTACGGAGGGCAGCAGACTGTGCACTGTTGTGACTGTGGAGTTAACCGTTCGCTACAAATCAGCGATGATGATTGACTTCACCTTCCAAGTGACAGAGCACGACAGTAACATCATGGGGTGTGACCTGTTCTGTGGACTGGGTTTCGCATTAAAGACAGTGCTGGGAACGAATGGTTGGGCTATAGCTGCAGGAACCTGCCGGCTCCAGTGGTCGAAGACGACGTGGTTTGGGACGAGGGACTGGTGGGCACTCTCGCTTTTGAGCCGGACCAGCCTCACTCAGGTTCAGCGCAGGAAATTCTCAGTGTGGGCGCTCAGGAAGTTGTAGTGGAACGTACCAAGCATGACAGCGGGCACCTGCGCCAACGAGTGACACCATGTTAGCCCCAGATGCCTCCAGTGCTTAGCTGCAGTTGGGTGGGGGGTCTGCAGCTACGACGGTGACCGCTACAACCTTTCTAGAAGAGGATGAAGCCAGACCGACCAGCATGGACTTACCGCATGCTCAGCAGCAGCACACCAAGCCGAGAAAGGCCCCACTTAGGGTTATGGACTTGGTTCGGGGTGATGAACGACTACGGTGAAGATGGGCCAGACGACAGCCAGTGAAACATCAAGCACGTCTGCAGATAGTGGCAAAGTTGGGTGCAGTGTAGTTCCGGTTGTCTGATGGTTTGAGGCACGCCAATCAGTTATGGCGTGTCCAGGAGGATGCTCCAGGTGGCGAGGCTGGACAGGAGTCGGTGATGGCGGTGTGGGATCCAGGCTCTGTCATCCAGAAGGTCAGCCATCGCTCTGGGGGCCTGCTGCCTCCAGGGATGTGCCTGCTGAGGGGCTGCCCTGAGCCCCCCCATGCCGGTTCCACCTTTCCCACCCAAGCGACTGTGCTGTAGCAGTTTGCGTATAGTTCCTGTGTTCTTGTGTTTTATTGTGTTTAATTTAGGAGCATGGCAGATATTTTTAGTTTACAATAAGGATTTTTTTATCCCTTTGAGTGTGAGAATTTTCATGCCCCTAGTGGCAGAGCGCGGCACTGCATCTGCCTTCTTACTCTGACATGATTGCCTGCATTGGGAATTTGTACTGATTGTACTGATTTGCCAGTTTCAAAAGGTGGCAGACATCAGTTGGAGGACTCAGTGGCTGACACATAATACACCAAAGAAGAAGAACTCATTTCCTTTTCCTGTTTGTAGCAGTTAGCACAGAAAGCTAATATGTCTGCGATCGGTCACCGCCATGTTTTGTCAGCTTTGTATGTGGAAAATAGCCACGGGATGCAAATGAAATTTATGTGGGATAATCATAAGACTTTGTAGATGTGATAGAGATTTTATATTACTGACAGAATGCAAAATAAGGACCATAATGGGTGAAAACGCAGCGACCACCCCAGCCCCCCTTTGTCAACAGACTGTACAACAGTAAGTGACTTATTTCTGTTTTTTTTTTTAAATGTACCAATGTCTTGTTCATATACTTTGAAGATAAGATGATGAGGTACCTCTGTACAAAAAATGGTGTCAAAAGACTGAACCATTCTTTGTGTAAATACGTCCAAAGTCCAGTTTTGACTGAGTTATGGAATTTAAAGAGGTGCCGTGACATTATGCAAATTAGATGCATACATTTATTCCTATCTGAAACTTTGGATCATATTTTACATCTTTCTATTTGACAGTAAGCCATTATTTCTTACCACTTTCAACTATTTTATTGACAAAAAATATTTACCACTCTTGACCACTAGGAGTTATGTCGCAGTTCGGCAACATACACACTTTAGTTCGGTGGCAGAATAATCCACCGTGCCATGCGGGTCATGTGGTAGTCCACCCACCAACCCTATTTTAGGCTGCTTTTGTGAATGTGTTAGGCTTTTTTAGTATCTTAGTTTACGTTTTGTTAGTGTGTGATTCAGGTTCTAAATTGGGGTGGGTTTGAATTGTATGAGTGGTTTTGGACTTTGTAAGGATGGGGGGGAATGTAGGGGCGGTCTCATTGTGAAGTGCAGTATGGTGATGCTGACTTCCTGTTGCATCACCACACTGCCCTATATAGCGGGGTGGACCACCACGGACACTTCCTCTTGTGCTGGATGACCCTGCTGGGTGCTTGCCGTGTACTGCTGTTCCATAACATCAATAAAGCTGTGTTCGACATTACCACTCTCTTCGCCTCATTCGTCACCAGGTTTATGGACATAACACCATCCATCCTCTACCACTTAATCCTTTTCAGGTGGCGGTGGGGGAAGATGGAGGTGGTGGTGGGGGTGGTGCTGGAGACTATCCCAGTGTCTTTGGGCAAGAGGCAGGGTACACCCTGGACAGATCGCCAGTCCATTGCAGGGCCAACACAGAGAGACAGACAACCATTCACTCTCACGTTCATTCCTTAAAACAATTTAGAATCCCCAGCTGATACCAGTTAACATAACCTGCATGTCTTTGGACTGTGGGAGGAAACTGAAATACCCTGAGAAAACCCACGCACACATGGGAAGAACATGCAAGCTCCAAACAGATGGGTCACCGATGGTCAAGGGTGGAATCGATGCCCTGACTTGTCAGTAATGGCTTATTGTTTTTAGGTATGCAACGTGATTTCTCTTCAAAATCTCTCACCAATAGAAGACATCTGATAATTTTTTAAACAAATTATTTTTAAAAATTAAGCATAACTGATCTTTGCCAAAAGAAATTATACTGCCGTGGACAAAATTGTTGGTACCCCTCTGTTAATGAAAGAAAAACCCACAGTGGTCACAGAAATAACTTGAATCTGACAAAAGTGGTAATAAATAAAAATTCTATGAAAATTAACCAGTGAAAATCAAACAATGCTTTTGAATTGTGGCTCAACAGAATTGTTTTAAAAAACAAACTCATGAAACAGGCCTGGACAAAAATGATGGTACCCTTAACTTAATATTTTGTTGCACAACATTTTGAGGCAATCACTGCAATCAAACAATTTCTGTAACTGTCAATAAGACTTCTACACCTCTCAGCAGGTATTTTGGCCCACTCCTCATGAGCAAACTGCTCCAGTTGTCTCAGGTTTGAAGGGTGCCTTCTCCAGACGGCATGTTTCAGCTCCTTCCACAGATGTTCAATAGGATTTAGATCAGGGCTCATAGAAGGCCACTTTAGAATAGTCCAATGCTTGGCTCTTAGCCATTCTTGGGTGTTTTTAGCTGTGTGTTTTGGGTCATTATCCTGTTGCAAGACCCATGACCTGCGACTGAGACCAAGCTGTCTGACACTGGGCAGCACATTTCTCTCTAGAATACCTTGATAGTCCTGAGACTTCATTGTACCCTGCACAGATTCAAGACACCCTGTGCCAGATGCAGCAAAGCAGCCCCGGAACATAACAGAACCTCTTCCATGTTTCACAGTAGGGACAGTGTTCTTTTCTTGGTATGCTTCATTTTTGCATCTGTGAACACAGAGCTGATGTGCCTTGCCAAAAAGTTCCAGTTTTGTCTCGTCTGTCCATAGGACATTCTCCCAGAAGCTTTGTGACTTGTCAACATGCAGTTTGGCAAATTCCAGTCTAGCTTTTTTATGATTTGTTTTCAACAGTGGTGTCCTCCTTGGTCGTCTCCCATGAAGTCCACTTTGGCTCAAACAACGACGGATGGTGCGATCTGACACTGATGTACCTTGACCTTGGAGTTCACCATGAATGTGTTTAGATGTTGTTCTGGGCTCTTTTGTTACCATTCGTATTATCCGTCTCTTCCATTTGTCATCAAGTTTCCTCCTGCAGCCACGTCCAGGGAGGTTGGCTACAGTCCCGTGGATCTTAAATTTCTGAATAATATGTGCAACTGTAGTCACAGGAACATCAAGCTGCTTGGAGATGGTCTTATAGCCTTTACCTTTAACATGTTTGTCTATAATTTTCTTTCTAATCTCCTGAGACAACTCTCTCCTTTGCTTCCTCTGGTCTATGTTTAGTGTGGTACACACCATGTCACCAAACAGCACAGTGACTACTTGTCACCCTTTAAATAGGCCGACTGACTGATAACAAGTTTGTAGACTCCTATGATGTTAATTAGAGGACACATCTTGGTCGAACATGTCCCTATGGTCACATTATTTTCAATCTTTTCTAGGGGTACCATCATTTTTGTCCAGGCCTGTTTCATGAGTTTGTTTTTTAAAATAATTCTGTTGAACCACAATTCAAAAGCATTGTCTGATTTTCATTGGTTAATTTTCATAGAATTTTTATTTATTACCACTTTTGTCAGATTCAAGTTATTTCTGTAACCACTGTGGGTTTTTCTTTCATTAACAGAGGGGTACCAACAATTCTGTCCACGTGTATATCCTTTTGCCTCTCTGTGTGTGTATGTTTGTGTGGTTGCGTGTATGAGTGTTAACAGCTTGACTCACAGAGTTGTTTACTGATTTTGATTAAAAAAATCAGGAGGGGTATGAAATTGATCAGTCACCAATTAGATTTTAGAATTAGATCAGAAATTAAAATATCCATCCATCTTTTCTCTACTGCTTGTTCAGTATTCTGGTTTGACTGGGGGCAGCAGTCCAAGCAAAGAAGTCCAGACTTCCCTCTCCCCAGCCACTTGCTCCAGCTCTTCAGGGTAGATACCAAGGTGTCCCCACTACAGCTTAGAGGCATCATCTCTTCAGCATACCCTGAGCCTGCACCAGCTCTCCTCCCAAAAACACCTCATGTGGGAGGTGTCAACATCCTGATCAGATGCCCAAGCCAGTGATTTTCAACCACTGTGCCACAGCTCACCACTGTGCCGTGAGACGTCATCAGGTGTTTCATGGAAAATTGCCTAATTTCACTTAGTTGGTCCACATAATTTGCTGTTGTGCATTTGTGTTTGCAGTGTAGTGGCTTGTCCATGTCAGTGGCGGGCAGCATGAGTGCAGTCTTTCTTGACGGAACATTTGCCCTGTGGAAAGGCGGGGTTACCTTCATAACTTGTGCAGCTGCTTTGTTCTGTCATGTTTGAGTTCAAAACATAATCTGGAGGGACACACAGTTGGGAAAATGTCACTACCTCATCCAGTAACTGCATCTTGATGTCAGCTATTTTCAAGCACTAAAGCAAGCAGTGGATACAAACTTGTTGTGGAGTTCTGGTCCATCTGTTTCCAGTAAGTGGTGGTCTCATTTTCAAAGTAATTTATTCTTGGTAATGGTGGAATCTGAAGCAAAAATCAAATCTCAAGCATCAAGTGAATTGAGTTAACAAAGTCCAACTCATGCGGATGCAATATATTTTGTCACCCAGAGTAAATGTACATGTTTGCATCTTTCCACTGACTTTGTATATAATCGTGTTTCACTTTGAGTATCAACAAATTACAAGACTAAATTTTCAGTACATATGCCATAACAGGCTACAATCTATCATTTTGTTTGTGGTCAAAAAATATGAAATGGCTCAAAAAAGGTTGAAAAACACATGGCGTAAATCACCTCCTTTCGACATGGAGGAGCAGCGGGATTTGATTTTTTTTTTTCATGGGAGTCTATGTAATGCTGACAAGAATTTTGTTTGATGTCACATTACTGCATATAATAACTAGCTGCTTGGAGGAGGTTTGCATTTTCTGGTGGCTTTCTAGTTATGTATCATTTTCCCATCCATGGGTTGTCACTGTCTAAATAGCTAAAAAAAAGTCTCAATCTAAAAGAAACCTTCAGATATACTCAAATATTCAAGTGTGTTTGGAGGCTGCCCATTGTTATCACTCACAGCTCTTTTCTTTATGCTGCTGTTTTCACAGCAGTGTTGGCCCACAGGAGGATTCCTCTGATTTTTTCTTCACACTGTACCTGTCACTTTCTGGGAGATTGCAGCCCCACTCCAACTGCCGCTCCACAAGGAGGCTGCTGGAGTGGCTCACCCTTTGCCACTGTGTACTCCCTCATTTTTGTCTCCTTCAGGAAGTGTGTTTTGCAATAATTCATCCTGTACTGACTCCACACTTCTTGGAAACAGTAATTAGTTTTCCTTGTACATGTCATGCGGTGTGAGATCATCCTCATCGTTATGCTGACAAGAATATGGTTTGATGTCACATTTCTGCAATTCCTTAGAAACCCCATCTCATTTCATGACAGCCTTACCAATCTGCCAGTTGCCCATTGAGCATTCCATTTTTAACAGCAGATTTTTTTTTTCTAGCTCTGAGATTCTTTCTTTTTGTCCTGTCCTCCACCTCTCTTTTATCTCTCTCCACTTGTAATCAGTCTCTTATCTGACTGATGTAAGCTGCATGTAATACCTTTAATTAGTATAGGCTATGCTATTGAAAAGTCTACTGGAGCCCTTCAAAACTCAAGAGATGAGAGAACGTACTGCAGTATGGTGGGAGTTTACTCCCTAAATATGAAATTCAGTAAAAACAAACAAACAAAAAACCCTGCTGACAAAGCTACTGTGTTTTTGGTAATTGAACACACATCAGCTTGTTTTCTAGTTGTGTATATTTTGGGTACTGCGGGCGGATACTGTGTCACATTCTCTCCCCTCAGTTTCATTTTGTTTAACTCGAAAAGACACATATGAGGGTGGTCGCTTTTAAAGAGACATCCCATGGCAGGTTTGGCTGTAATGGTCCGCCATTATATCACTGCACCCGCCTCACGCGCTAGTTTGGATCTAGGTTGTTTCCATGGTGACCAAGTATGTGATGGACAGGTCTGTGTATGATGGCCGGTCTGCTGTGCGAGCTCCCATCCACTGCTGTTGATGTAACATGACTGCATAGCCTCTCATTATTATAGCCAGGGCATACACACAGCCTGGATATACAGAGACACAGATATGCAGTTCACTGACAGACACAGTCAGCAAGTCTACTTTTAGGTACAAACGCCCACAACGTGTTTTCTTCCAGTCGATCCTTCACACACCCGGTACAGTGCAGACACAAAAGAATTTAAATGTGTGACATTTGAATTTGTAACACTTCACAGTGATGGAGGAACATCAGTTACTCCCCATACATGTTATGAATACATAAATTCATATAAACCCTGTAAACCGGAGGTGTCAAACTCATTTTAGTTCAGGGGCCACATCCAGCACAATAACCTAAATAATTACAACTCCAGATTTTGTTTGTTTTAGTGCAAGAAGCACATTAGGAAATGTCCACATTTAATGAACCATTCTTTTGCAAAACACATGAAAAACCTGACATTTTTAAAGAAAAACAAGTGCTGTTTCAACAATATGTCTCAGTTAATCATTTACATATTTGCATTACAACTTCCACATCACAGTGGATCAACAAAGGCACAAAACATTAAGTCACAGTATCTGAAACTCAAAAATATAGTATTTCACTTTATGATAAAAACAACTCAAGATCTAGAAATTATTTAAATTTACATACATTTCCACATCTGTCATCAATCCTAGTAAATCCTAACCACTTGAACTGACGCACCACACCATACAAACTAAAGTAGGAGCTAACTTATCCCCCGATGTGTAAATGTATACAAAAAATACATAAAGACTGTGTGCAACAGGGCATGCACACTGCTGCCATCTACCATTTAGTTCTGAGTGTCATGAACACCTTAGTTCAGGCAAAGGAGGACGGCAAGCACAGATGGTAAGTTTGAGCGTTTATTCACAACAGTGAACAAGAACCCAAAATACAAGAACACAAAACTTACTGAAGATGCCGGGGAACACCCGGGAAGGAAACCACAGACGAGGGTGACCACGTCTGAATGCAGGACTCCTGCAGTTGTCTCACTGCAGCAGTCTGCTTAAATAGAGCTGTGCAGATGGTAAACAGGTGTGAGTGCATGAGTGAAAACGTAATCAAACTGGCAGGTAACAGCTGTGCAACCCGTGAGACAGTTTGACAGCAGAGGGTGCACAGCACTGTCCAAATAAAAGTACAGACCAGACCTAAATAATACAACTCCAAAAATAAACATAAAATACATCAGATCCAGATAAAAAAGGAAACAAACAAACAGAAAAAGACTTAACTCCAACTAGAGACTGGGCATGGCCCCCACCTGTGCCCAGGATCATGATAGAGCACCTCCCCTCCCAAGCGGTGGAACCCAGACATCCCAGGGCAACATCAAAAAAGAAGACCCTTCCAACAAAAAAACAACCCACCCCAGGGGGAGGAGGGGGCACCCAGGCATGGAGGGACTGAACTAAACATAGACAAACAAAAACAAAAGCTCATGACCCACACCCCCCACACAGATATCGCAGCACAGGCTCAAAGATCCCAGAGAAGGTGGACGAGGCAGTTCAGGTGGCCTACCAAAGTCTCAAGGCCACTAGATCATGTGGTGGTACACATCCAGTGGGCACGACTTGCCCCTACCTGGGAGCAGCAGCTGGGGCAACCCATTGGGTGGTCTCCCAAAATCCTGGAGCCAACAGGCTGTGGGGCACAACGTGCCCCCACCTGGAGGGGATAGCTGGAACCAATGCCCCCAACGGCCAGCATGGCTTATTGCGTGGATGAGGTGGACCCAGGGCTGTGGCGTAGCACCCACAGCAGCCCCAAACTGTGGCACAGCACCTGCGGAGGCCCCAGACTGGGGCACAGCACCCACAGAGGTCCCAGACGGAGGGGAAGTAGCACCCACGGAGACCCTAGACAGAGGGGGAGTAGCACTCACGGAGACCCTGGACAGAGGGGGAGCAGCACCCACGGAGACCTTGGACAGAGGGGGAGCAGCACCCATGGAGACCTCGGATGGAGGTGGAGCAACACCCACGGAGACCCCGGACAGAGGGGGTGCAGCACCCACGGAGACCCCAGACTGGGGTGCTGGACCAACGGAGACCCTGAACTGGGGAGCTGGACCCACGAACACCTCGGGCGGGGAGACTGGACCCATGGAGACCTCGGGCAGAGAGGCTGGACCCATTGAGACCTCCGGCGATGAGGTGGGACCCACAGAGACCTGTAGCGATGAGGCGGGACCCACAGAGACCTCCGGTGATCGGGTGGGACCCATGGGGACCTCTGGCAATGAAATGGGACCCACGGGGACCTGCGGCGATGAGGCAGGACCCATGGGGACCTCCGGTGACTCCAGCTGAGACGTCTCGGCCTCCACCATCTGAGCAACCTCTCCCGATGCAGCCACCTCAGGCGAAGGAGAAAAGCCAAACACCGGAGAGGAATCACCAGCAGCAGTGGAGCCGGCGAGGAGAGCTCAGGAACAGAGGATGTCTGCAACTGATTCTCCCCACCCTGAGCCAGACAAGGACTCTCTGAATCTGATGATGTTAAAACAGAACAGAGCACTTGCCTGGACTCGAGCTCCAACACCATCCAGGACTCTAGCGACTCTGCTGCAGCATCCCAGGCAACAGGCATGGTGGCTGAGGAAGCTGGCAACCCTCTAGGCATGACGGCTGCTACTGGCGGGACCCCAGATGAGGCGATGGGTGCTGGTGGACCTCCAGGCATGGTGTCTAATGCTGGTGAACCAAGAACCTGCCTCACCGATGGTGCTGGGTCCTGCGATGCCGAAATCAGGGGACTCCTCATCGGCTCAGATTTCGACCCATGAAGGGGCGCTCCTCTCCCTGCCAGGGTATGACTGCATGGCTGTCACCGGATCCTCCGGAACCACTGACCTCCTCTTCATCTGAGGGCTCCCTCCCAGGACAGCGGACATACAGGGAGAACAGGGGAGGACCCAGGAGAGGCAGGTGAAACACAGGTAACAGCAGCTGATGGTGAGCTCAGCCACATTGGGCCACTGCTGCTGAGCTCCACCACCGGGAATAAGGAAAGACATTTCATTATTAGGAGTAGATAAATGAAAAGGTACTTGCCCTAATTCCCAGGGCTTGGTGTTAGTGGCTGCTGCGGGTCCAGATGACATCTCCTTGGGAGCTGTAGAGGTCGTCTGGTGAGTTGGGCAGAGTGCCGGAGTCCGGAGACGTCCCATCGTCGGCGCAGACACCGCTCCACCTGATGAAGCTCCTTCTAACTGCTGCATAAACTCTGCGAGGAGCCACGGCTTATGATCCAAAATCAGCTCCCACTCCGCCCACTGGCGCTCCTCCAGCTCCTCCGCAGTTGGGCCATCAGGGAGTGTAAAGGCGATGTGCCCAATCTGGCAGAGTGCGGGCTCTCCCAGCATCGGAGGAATGGCTGGTGGTGCGGGCCCTTGTTTAGAAAAAGAAGGCAGGACTGAAGCTGATGGTGAATGGCAGGAGGCTCGGGACCTCCGTGTCTGGGGCCGGTTCCTCGTTGGCTCTGGCACGGAAGCGGACGAGGTTTCTACCCGCTGTGAAGCATGGATTGTGGGTTGGTGGCTGACATGAGGAGATCCATGAGTCCTGGATGGCTCCACAGGCTGGGGCATGCTTCCAGAATTTGTATCATGCCGTCCAAACACTCCCGAGCCACCTCATATGTGCGGGAGGCACGAGCTGCTGAAATTATCCCCTCTAGCACTCCGACAGTGCAACATTCCACCTCGGTCAGTCCAATACCCCCGTAGTCTGTACTGGTTGACATTTCCGCAAAAGAGGGGGAAAAAACCACGGACCAACGCACAATAACGGGAGTGAGGAAAAAAAAGGGAAAAAGAGCAAAACTTACTGCCGCTGGCATCTAGAGGGGCAGCAGTCTTCTGTCATGAACACCTTAGTTCAGGCAAAGGAGGACGCCAAGCGCAGACGTTAAGTTTGCACGTTTATTAATTAATTAAATTAATTAATTTATTTACAAAAGTGAACAAGAACACAAAATACAAGAACACAAAACTTACTGAAGATGCCGGGGAACATCCAGGAAGAAAAACGCAGAAGAGGGTGATTGCATCACAGCTGCACAGCGCTGTCCAAATAAAAGTACAGACCAGAACTAAATAAAACAACTCCAAAAATAAACATAAAATACAACAGATCCAGATGACAAAGGAAACAAACAAACAGAAAAAGGCAACTCCAACTAGAGACTGGGCACGGACCCCATCTGTCCCCAGGATCATGACACTGAGTCTCAGTGTTGTGTCTGCTATTCTGCAATGCCCACCCAGTGTACAAATGGGGATAGCAGTTACTTCATTGAAAAGTGTCTGCCTTAATCGTCTATGTTTTTCACCCTTTGCAAATTCATTCTGCAGGCCAGTTTGGACTATCTGGAGTGCCGTTTTTTACCCACGGACCATATTTTTGACACTCCTGCTATACACTGTCAGATCTGTATATCGATGAAGCTATAACAAAGTCATTTGAGAATATTGCAGAAATATTCTTTGAAGATGCTTACTAGTTTTTAAACTTGTCCTTATCTTCTTCACAGTAAAAAAATGGAGGTCAAAAGACTGACTAAAATGAATGGTATGGAAGTAAATGAAGAGTTGCATGTTGCACTGATTAAATGATTATAATTTCTTCATAAATTTGATGTTTGTCATGAAGCCTTAAGGCCCTAGGGCCATTTGCACTCTGTGCTGTGCCTTGTGCCAGTGCTTTCACTAGTTTCTGTTGGTGCATTGTCTGCTTTTCCACTGTGCTCCCTCACCACCTAATTAGGAAATGACTGTGCGCAGTTTGCACTTGTAGGAGGGGACTCACTTAAAGTGGGTGAGGCTCAGTGTGAAGTTTGGTGCTTCTGTATGATGCATCCTCTATCAATGCGCCTTTTGATCAATTTAAAGCAGGTCTAAAGTCAGAAGCCGTCTTTGAGGGCTGCAGACTGATTTATTTATTGCCACAGCAAATCTTGGGTGATATTGATTTTGTTTGGTATAAACAATAAATTACACTGTATTATTTAAAGCCTATTTTATGAACCTTGATCCCACATGTGAGCAGAGCTGTGTGTGGTCCTTAAATGCATTTTCACTTTATGAATGAGCCTGCATTGTCTCCAGTGCAAAACAGATTTGTCCTCCCATTTAAACTGCATTGTATTACGCCTTAGATCAGGGGTGCCCAACCTGGGACTCCTGGAACATTCAGGTTTCTGAGGGAAATTTTCTAATGTCATGTCCTGAACCTCCTTGTGTACTTTTACGTAGCGCACGGAGGAGGAGAAGGAAGAATTGACTTACATACAGGTCACACCAAACACACATTTATTGACACAAAAATAGACAGACCAAAATAACATAGACTGCTCGAGTGAAACTTATAGAGTCCCCCAGGATGCTCGGCTGGCATGGGAGAAGAAGCTGGACAACAGTGCCTAAGCATAGCAGTTGTGCTGCAAGGGGAAACGCTACTAACAAGCGTAGCAGCACAACTGCAAACAGAAACGCTAACAGCTCTACTCACCGTGCAGGAACAGTCTAAGTCATTCAAGTCTGCCAACGAGCACACACACAAACAATCCTTCACTGACGTGACTGTCACACAGTGAATAACGACCGTGTGAACTAGTACAATGGTCCAGCGGTGTTTGACTGTCAAAAAGCTGCCTAAGAACAAACACCGCTGGCATGACAAATTGGAAACACCTGGGTGAGGTACGGGACAGATAATTACCGGGGCGAACAGCTGACTGTCAGAGAGAGAGGGGGCATGGTCGGACCGGTGAATGTTAGACAGCACCCACCAGGAAGTGGGTCAAACGGCTGCCCAACAACCGCCGGCCAGAGCGGCGGCTACAGGCATGGAAAAGAAACAGCACACAGACATGAAAACAACGAGAAATCAAAAGATAACAAAACATAATAAACCCAATGCCTGAGCCACCAAGAACGAGCCAACAGGAAACACGGGCTCGATTCATGACAATTTCACTTCTTTAATTGGTCCAAAGATTTGCAAATAATTTGTCATTGTTGTCCATGTGTTCTGTAGGCACCCATGCACAACAACAGCAAATTATTTGCAAATCTTTGGACCAATTAAGAAGTGAAATTAGAAAATTTCCCACAGAAACCTGAACGTTCCAGGAGCCCCAGATTGGGCACCCCTGCCTTAGATCTTACACCCCTGTTTATTAAATTGAATGAGAGCAAAGGCAGCGATTGCTTTATTGCACATTACAGCCCTTTCTTTCCTCCAGGAGCTAAATTCGTTTTTGTGCTTCTGTGATAGCAAGATGTACATGGAGATGTCCATAAATGCACTCTGGGCCTTAGACAATAGGCTGACCTTAATGTCCCCTGTAACATTTGTTTATAAAATAAATTGTGCTCCAGTGTACCAAGTAAAAATACCTTTTAGTTTCCAACATACTTTCCTTTGTCTATTTTGCTTTAAGGACACTTTAAAGGTTATGTTCTATCAGGAAACTTGAGGACAAAAGTGGATGTATACCAGGTTTTTTTTTTCCTTTCTTGCTGTACTTAAGAGTGTACTGTGGTACTTTTACTTTGATTAGTTGTACTTTTACTGACTTTATAGGTAGTCTACATGCAGTAGTTAAAAATCACCTCTAACAACAAAACACAAACAATGCTACCTACATATTACATAAATACGTGGCTCAGGTGGTAGAGCAGGTCGTCTAATAACCGGATGGTTGGTGGTTCGAATCCTGCTCTCCCCAGATATCCTGCCGTTGGGTCCCTGGGCAAGACACTTTACCCTCCAGTGTCCATAACACTATGTATAAATGTTCGGTGGTGGCTGGAGAGGCCGTTGGCATGGATTAGCAGCCATGTTTCTCAGTCTGCCCCAGGGCAGCTGTGGCTACAGTAGTAGCTTACCACTGTCTGTCTGGAGTGGATGAATAATGTATCTATTTGTAAAGCGTCTATGATAAAGTGCTATATAAATCTGATGCATTATTAAATGAATGCATCAGAAAACAACAAACATCCTATCCTATATAAATATTGAGCAGACAACATTCTATCTGTCAAGAGCATCTGCTGATAGGACAGTGAGCTATCAAAACTGGCATGTATATAAAGCCTAAAAAAAAAGAAAAAAAAAAAAAGATTTACAGTTGCCAGAATCAAAGGTTTTTTGTTTTGGAGAGAGATTTCATGCAGACTCTACCTCACAAGGTGAGCCTAAAGACACGTCTGTTACAATCATGCAACATCTATCAGGTTGATGGATTAGCTGGCAAAGGAGAAGTGCTGATACATTTTATTGATGTTTCTATAAAGTGCAATAACATGAACGCATGCTTTAAGAATTGTGCTTGGAGCTAGATGTTATTCAGAACGTGATGCGGATTCAGACATTGTGGAAGGGTTTAAAATTGGATATAGCACTTAAGTGTTGGCAGAAGCATATGCCCTTCTGAGCACATTGTAGTTATATAAGTGGAGAGTCACAGTTGAAAACAATCCTAATTTATCACAGCTAGATACAGCCTCTTGGTCCACTTAAATATGAGGGAAATATAACATTTTATCTAATCTTCCTATCAGTCAGCCTATTTTGAGATCAGATTTTTTTTTCTGATTGACTGATCACTAAACATTAAACAGTGTTGTCATTGATGACAAATTGATGTGCAGCCATGCTTTTTCATAGGGCAGATGCATCTATAAATGCAGCATATCTCTGTCTGTCTGTATGTCTGTTTGTCTGTGTGTGTGTGTTCCTCAGATATCTCCCAAACCGTTCAACAGACTGACCTCAGGTTTTATAAGTGCTTTGCTGAGGTTACGAGGGCATGCATCCCTGAGTATGGAGTTGCTCAGTCAAAATATGTAATTTTTATATATTATATATGTATATTATAATGTTGCTGTGATGATGTAGCTCTAAAGGATAATATCACATATGTGAGCTGTGCGTGAAGGGGGGGGGGGGCTGCAACCAGATCGTCTTACTGCAACCCTTCGCAGGTTGCCAAGCTCAGCCTGCCCGGTTAATGGGAGTCTCGACCACTGTCATTTGCGGCACCGTGGGTTCAACATGGCACTCCTCCTGGTGCATGATTGTGGAGCAGAATGGCCAGATCAACTGCATATCATATGCCGACACATATGCACACTTTGACTAAACAACAACTATGACAAAACACACAAAAACGCCCAAATAACAAAATAAATTATTTTTTATTGACACAACAACTGGGCAACACTGATGCAACAGTTGCATCCAAATGGGTCATTCTGTTGTGTATAATAATGTTCGGTGTTTTATACTTATAACATTGCTAAAATATAAAAGGATACACTAAATCCATCCATCCATCCATCCATCTTCTACTGCTTTTCTGGAGGTCCGGGTCGCAGAGGCAGCAGTTCAAGCAGAGAAGCCCAGGCTTCCCTCTCCCCAGCCACCTGCTCCAACTCTTCAGAGAGGATACCAAGGCGTTCCCAGACCAAATGGGAGACAAAGTCTCTCCAGTGAGTCCTGGGCCTGTCCCGGGGTCTCCTCCCAGTGGGACGTGCCCAACACCTCAAGTGGGAGGCGTCCAGGAGGCATCCTGATCAGATGCCCAAACCACCTCAACTGACTCCTTTCAATGTGGAGGAGCAACGGTTCTACTCTGAGCCTCTCCCAGATGACTGAGCTCCTCACCCTGTGTCTGAGGGTGAGTCCAGCGATCCTACAGAGAAAGCTCATTTCAGCCACTTGTTTCTGCAATCTCATTCTTTCGGTCATTACCCAAAGCTCATGACCATAGGTGAGGGTAGGAACGTAGATTGACTGGTAAATCAACAGCTTTGCCTTAAAGCTCAGCTCCCTCTTCACCACAACAGACCAGTACAACATCCACATCACTGCAGATGCTGCTCCAATTCATTTGTCAATCTCTTGCTCCATTCTTCCCTCACTTGTGAATAAGACCCTGAGATACTTAAACTCCTACACTTGGGACAGGAGGTTGTCCCCAACCTGGAGAGGACAATCCACCTTTTTCCCGCTGAGGACCATGGACTTGGACTTGGAGGGGCTGATTCTCATCCCAGCCGCTTCACACTCAACAGCAAACTGTCCCAGTAACACCCTTCCACAGAGAAAGCAGGGCTTGTGGACGAGGGGGATGACTCGCCAATCACAGGGGCTGAGGTCACCGAAGTGGTTAAAAAACTCTTTGGTGGCTGCCCCCAGGGGTGGATGAGATTCGCCCTGACTACCTCAAGGCCCTGGATGTTGTAGGGCTGTCATGGTTGACACCTGCAACATTGCGTGGAGGTTGGGGACAGTGCCTTTGGCATGGCAAACTGGGGTGGTGGTTCCTCTCTTCAAGAAGAGGGACCAGAGGGTGTATTCCAACTTTAGAGGGATCGCACTCCTCAGCCTCCCTGGGAAGGTCTATGCCAAGGTACTGGAGAGGAGAGTCCAGCCATTGGTCGAATCTTGGATTCAGGAGGAGCAATGTGGTTTTCAGCCTGGCCGTGGCACATCAGACCAGCTCTTTACCCTTTCGAGAATTCTTGAGGGTTCGTGGGAGTTAGCCCAACCAGTTTACATGTTTTTTGTGGACTTGGAGAAGGCATTCAACTGTGTCCTTCGTGGTTTTTTGTGGGGGGTGCTTCAGGAGTATGGGGTATTGGGCTTGTTGTTATGAGCTATCCGGTCTCTGTACGACCATTGTGAGAGTTTGGTTTGTATTACCAACACTCAATCTGACTCATTCCCAGTGAGAGTTGGACTCCACCAGGGCTGCCCTTTGTCACTGATCCTGTTCATAATTTTTATGGACAGGATTTCTAGGCGCAGCCAGGGAGCGGAGGGTGTCATGCTTGGTGACCACAGGATCTCATCTCTGCTGTTTGCAGATGATATTGTCCTGCTGGCTTCATCCAGCAATGACCTACAGGTCTTACTGGGATGGTTTGCTGCCGAGTGTGAAGCAGCTGGGATGAGAATCAGCACCTCCAAGTCTGAGTCCATAGTCCTCAGTCGGAAAAAAGATGCACTATAATGGGTCTCAAATATTTGTAAACGTGTCCTGTTATACTGTAGTACTGCATGAGTTTATTGACGATAGACTATAAACTACACAAATAAACTAAAACTGTAAGGATCCAGGGTTGCACACCTGCAGGTACTCTCTCTTTTCTCTAATTGGTTCATTCCCTGCAGCAGCACTGAACACCTAAAGGCAATTATTGATGGCCTTTATAAGGGATGCTCTCCTGTTAAGGTGGATTCACACTACAATGTTTGGACTGACTTTTACTGACGTTTTGGCAAATGCCTGGCTCTGCTGGCAAAAGTTAATGATAGCTGGTGTTTGTTGGCCAACAAGAGTGAAAGTTGTGTTCTTTGAAAATTTTCAGCATGTTGAAAATTTGCCAACGTTTGGAGATACACACTGGTGAAAGTTGTGCTCAGTTTATAAAAGTTCCTGAGTGGTGGGTTAAGTCTTACCTAAGTCAGCCTAAGTTAAAGCTGGGTTCACACTATAGCGTTTGGACCGACTTTACAGACACTTTGAAAAATCAGAGAAATACTCAGCGCAGGTCAGCTGACATCAGTGTTAGGCAACACTCATATAAAAATCAGCATTTGTGGAGGCTTCCTGCCACTCTGGACCTGCTTTTAGAGTGAACACATCTCCCTTGGGCATACGTTTCAGAATTTATTTTCATTTTGTATTCTTATGTAGTTACTTCTGCATACCCTTTTCGACTGTTCATTCATTCATTCATCCATCCATCCATCCATCCATCCATCCATCCATCCATCTTCTTTCGCTTAATCCTTTTCGGGACGTGGGGGGGGGGGGGGGGGCTGGAGTCTATCCCAGCATCTTTGGGCGAGAGGCAGGGTACACCCTGGACAGATTGCCAGTCCATCGCAGGACCAACACAGAGAGACAGACAACCATTCACTCTCACATCCATACCTAAGGACAATTTAGAATCCCCAGTTGATGCCAATTAACCTAACTTGCATGTTTTTGGCATGTGGGAGGAAACTGGAGAAATGCCAGAGTAAACTCACGCAGACACGGGGAGAACATGCAAACTCCACACAGATCATTGTTGGTCGGGGGGCTCTAAAAAAATAATACAATAATGCCTATAGACTCCAACACTGAGTCTGCAATTAAAATGTGAATGTGGATGGAATAAAAAAACCCGAACTATTTAGTCTGTCATCATATAAATAAAATGACAGGTGATTATATTTTGACTGTTACAACTGTCTCCATTAAAATAACATAAAATCCCATTGAATGTCATTTACTTTCTGACACCACATCAGCACTATTTGATTCCATACAATGGAAGCTGAACCAATAAATCCTGGAGAATGATTATGCATGGAGCAAAAAATTAAGAACAGTAAATTTCTCAGTGAGATTTTTTTCCTTCTGGGCTGTCACATTTTTGGGATATATATAAGATAAGATAAGATAAGATAAGCCTTTATTAGTCCCACAATGGGGAAATTCCAGGATTGCAACAGCACAGGGACAGCAACACTCAGAGCAACAATCAGAAGGCAAGAAAAAACAACATCTAGCAAACATATGTCCATATTACTATAAATGTATATATATAGACACACAGTGCAGAGCATTATGGCTGGTGGATGTGCAGCAGAAAGTCTAAGCTCTCTCTCCGCGGATGCAGCGGGCCAGCTGGAAGTCTTTGGGCATGATGGTGACCCCCTTAGCGAAGAAGAGACCACCAGGTGGGTCTCGCTGGTCTCCTGCAGAGCCATGACGGCGAAACTCAGGAAACGCAGGACGGTCTTGAAGTCCTGAGCGATCTCCCTCACCAGGCGCTGGACAGGCAGCTTACGGATGAGCAGCTCCGTGGATTTCTGGTAGCGACGGATCTCTCCCAGAGCCACGGACCTGTGACGGCGAGGCCTCTTCACTCTGCCGGTGGCCAGAGCGCCTCTCCGAGCAGCCCTAGTGGCTAGCTGTCTCCTGGGGGGCTTCTTCCTCCAGTAGATTTTACGGGCGGTCTGCTTGGTTCTTGCCATCGCTCTTTATTATTCTGTCTTATATTTCTTTCACGCCGCCTAAACTCCAGCCCGGCACCCGCTTCGTTTTCGCTACAGCTCCCGGTATGTCGAGTTTCCCATTAGCACCGGGCGGCGGCCAAGTGCTAGCTAGCACTAGCTCCTCCCCGCTGTAACGTCTCCCGCTGTAAACCGTGGCTCCGTCCGCCGACCCGGGAGATCCCCGGGGCGATCCGTGCGTCCGTGATATATATACAGAGTGAAAGGTGTATATATATATATTTAGTTATATAAGTTATATACGTATATTTATTTATATAAGTATATATATATATTATTCTTTTTTTTTTTTAAATTCCCCCTTCTCTCTATTTCTCTTTTGTCCGTGCATGTCTGAAGCAAGTTTTGGTCTGAAAACATCTGCTTCCACCAATGTTTCAGTCAGCATTTGCCAATGGAGCTTAACTTAAGCCTTATTCATGCTGCATTTTCCCTCTAGTCCGCTTTGGTCCACATGCGCTTTGGACGAGCCCGGTGCGCACGCGGCACTGTACATACTCACTTTTTTCATCGACCCAGGCCAAGCGGTTGAGTCATGTGCACAACCATCATTTGTAGTTTCACTCCCGCCCTATAGGTAGCGCCAATGTGCTGATGTGCCAGGATTTTCACCAACTAAGAAATGCGAGAGTAACGCACATCAACAACAATGGCATCATTTAACCATCACCGAGAGGAAGTGGAGCTGTTGTTACTGTATTCTGTGGCAAAATTACAAAAAGTATCTTAATTCTCGTTTTCCACCTCCTCATTGTCTTCTTTATCTACTTTGTCTTTTTATGCTGTGTCGATATCGCCATCTCGTGAATGGGATGTTCAGTCTTGCGCATGCGCTGTCAACGCATTCAGGATGTGGGCAGGCGGAGCGGTCACAAAATTTGGGCTGCACGCAGTCGTCCGTGGTGAAGCACTCCGGCCACAAGACGATGACGTAAATTTCGTCACACAAGGTTTCCGGTCGCACATACACAGACAGCAGAGGTGCAGCATAAATCCAGCTTCAGGCCGACTTAGGCGAATTCTGCATAAGTTAGCCCAGCGCTCAGGAACTCTTACAAACTGAGCACAGCTTTCACAAAAGTTTATTTCCAAACATGTGCAAATTTTCAGTATGCTGAAAATTTTCCAGGAATACAACTTTCACCAGCGTTTTGCCAACAAACACCAACCATCATTAACTTTTATCAACTTTTGCCAGCAGAGCCAGATATTTGCCAAAACATCAGTAAAAGTTGGTCCAAACACTGTAGTGTGAATCCACCCCAAAAAGCAGGTCCAGAATGGCAGGAAGCCTCCACAAATGCTGATCTTTACAGTGGTGTGAAAAAGTGTTTGCCCATTCTTGATTTCTCATTTTTTTGTATATTTGTCACACTTAAATGTTTCAGATCACCAAACAAATTTAACTATTAGACAAAGATAACACAAGTAAACACAAAATGCAGTTTTTAAATGAAGGTGTTTATTATTAAGGGTAAAAAAAAAATCCAAACCTACATGGCTTTGTGTGAAAAAGTGATTGCCTCCCTTTAAAACATAAATTAACTGTTTTTATCACATCTTTGGAAAGCTGAGTTCAGGTTCTCTAGCCACACCCAGGCCTGATTACTGCCACACCTGTTCTCAATCAAGAAATCACTTAAATAGGACCTGCCTGACAAAGTGAAGTAGACCAAAAGATCCTCAAAAGCTAGACATCATGTTGTGATCCAAACCAAATTCAGGAACAAATGAGAAACAAAGTAACTGAGATCTATCAGTCTGGAAAAGATTATAAAGCCATTTTTAAAGCTTTGGGACTCCAGCAAACCTCAGTGAGAGCCATTATCCACAAATGGCGTAAACATGGAACAGTGGTGAACCTTCCCAGGAGTGGCCGGCTGACCAAAATTACCCCAAGAGTGCAGCGATGACTCATCCAAGAGGTTACAAAGACCCCACAACAACATCCAAAGAACTGCAGGCCCCACTTGCCTCAGTTAAGGTCAGTGTTCATAAGATAAGATAAGATAAGCCTTTATTAGTCCGACAATGGGGAAATTTCAGGATTGCAACAGCACAGGGATAGCAACACTCAGAGCAACAATCAGAAGGCAAGAAAAAACAAGAGCAGCTAGTATACATATGTACATTTTAATATATATATATATATATATATATATATATATATATATATATATATATATATAGAGAGAGAGAGAGAGAGAGAGAGAGAGAGAGAGAGAGAGAGAGAGAGAGAGGGAGAGAGAGAGACACAGTGCGGAGCATTGTGGTTGGTGGATGTACAGCAGAAAGTCTAAGCTCTCTCTCCGCGGATGCGGCGGGCCAGCTGGATGTCTTTGGGCATGATGGTGACCCTCTTGGTGTGGATGGCGGACAGGTTGGTGTCCTCGAAGAGACCCACCAGGTAGGCCTCGATGGCCTCCTGCAGAGCCATGACGGCGGAGCTCTGGAAGCGCAGGTCGGTCTTGAAGTCCTGAGCGATCTCCCTCACCAGGCGCTGGAAGGGCAGCTTACGGATGAGCAGCTCCGTGGATTTCTGGTAGCAACGGATCTCTCTCAGAGCCACGGTACCGGGCCTGTAACGGTGAGGCTTCTTCACTCCGCCGGTGGCCGGAGCGCTTTTTCGAGCAGCCTTGGTGGCCAGCTGCTTCCTGGGGGCTTTTCCTCCAGTAGATTTACGGGCAGTCTGCTTGGTTCTTGCCATCGCTCTTTATTATTCTGTCTTATATTTCTTGCATGCCGCCTAAACTCCAGCCCGGCACCCACGTTGTTTTCGCTTCAGTTCCCCGGTATGTTGAGTTTCTCCATTAGCACTGGGTGGCGGTTGAGTGCTAGCTAGCTCTTCCCTGCTGTATCATCTCCTGCTGTAAACAGAGGCTCCGTCCGCCGACTCGGGAGACCTTTGGGGCAATCTGTGTGTCCGTGATATATATAGATATATTCATGACTCCACCATAAGAAAGAGACTGAGCAAAAATGGCCTGCATGGCAGAGTTCCAAGACGAAAACCACTGCTGAGCAAAAACAACATAAAGGCTTATCTCAGTTTTGCCAGAAAACATCTTGATGATCCCCAAGACTTTTCGGAAAATACTCTGTGGATTGACGAGACAAAAGTTGAACTTTTTGGAAGGTGTGTGTCCCATTATATCTGGCGTAAAAGTAACACAGCATTTGAGAAAAGGAACATCATACCAACAGTAGTAAACAGAACCATAAATTCTGCTGTCTACCAAAAAATCCTGAAGGAAAATGTCCGACCATCTGTTCATGATCTCAAGCTGAAGCACACTTGGGTTCTGCAGTAGGACAATGATCCAAAACACACCAGCAAGTCCATCTCTGAATGGCTTAAGAAAAACAAAATGAAGACTTTGGAGTGGCCTAGTCAAAGTCCTGACCTGAATCCAATTGAGATGTTGTGGCATGACCTTAAAAAGGCAGTTCATGCTCGAAAACCCTCCAATGTGGCTGAATTACAACAATTCGTCAAAGATGAGTTGGCCAAAATTCCTCCACAGTGTTGTAAAAGACTCATTGCCAGTTATCGCAAATGCTTGATTGCAGCTGTTGCTGCTAAGGGTGGCCCAACCAGTTATTAGGTTTAAGGGGCTATCACTTTTTCACACAGGGCCATGTAGGTTTGGATTTTTTCCCCCCTCAATAATAAACACCTTGATTTAAAAACTGCATTTTGTGTTTACTTACATTATCTTTGTCTAATATTTAAATTTGATGATCTGAAACATTTAAGCGTGACAAATACAGTGGGGCAAAAAAGTATTTAGTCAGCCACCAATTGTGCAAGTTCTCCCACTTCAAAGATGAGAGAGGTCTCCAATTTTCATCATAGGTATACCTCAACTATGAGAGACAAAATGAGAAAAAAAAATCCAGAAAATCACATTGAAGGATTTTTAATGAATTAATTGGTAAATTCCTCAGTAAAATAAGTATTTGGTCACCTACAAACAAGCAAGGTTTCTGGCTCTCACAGACTTGTACCTTCTTCTTTAAGAGGCTCCTCTGTCCTCCACTCGTTACCTGTATTAATGGCACCTCCTGTTTGAACTCGTTATCAGCATAAAAGACACCTGTCCACAACCTCAAACAGTCAGACTCCAAACTCCACTATGGCCAAGACCAAAGAGCTGTCAAAGGACACCAGAAACAAAATTGTAGACCTGCACCAGGCTGGGAAGACTAAATCTGCAATAGGTAAGCAGCTTGGTGTGAAGAAATCAACTGTGGGAGCAATTATTAGAAAATGGAAAACATACAAGACCACTGATAATCTCCCTCGATCTGGGGCTCCACGCAAGAGCTCACCCTGTGGGGTCAAAATGATCACGAGAACGGTAAGCAAAAATCCCAGAACCACACAGGGGGACCTAGTGAATGACCTGCAGAGAGCTGGGACCAAAGTAACAAAGGCTACCATCAGTAACACACTACGCCGCCAGAGACTCAAATCCTGCAGTGCCAGACGTGTCCCCCTGCTTAAGCCAGTACATGTCCAAGCCCGTCTGAAGTTTGCTAGAGAGCATTTGGATGATCCAGAAGAGGACTGGGAGAATGTCATATGTTCAGATGAAACCAAAATAGAATTTTACTGTAAAAACTCAACTTGTCGTGTTTGGAGGAGAAAGAACACCATACCTACTGTGAAGCATGGGGGTGGAAACATCATGCTTTGGGGCTGTTTTTCTGCAAAGGGACCAGGACGACTGATCCGTGTAAAGGAAAGAATGAATGGGGCCATGTATCGTGAGATTTTGAGTGAAAACCTTCTTCCATCAGCAAGGGCATTGAAGATGAAACGTGGCTGGGTCTTTCAGCATGACAATGATCCCAAACACACCGCCTGGGCAACGAAGGAGTGGCTTCGTAAGAAGCATTTCAAGGTCCTGGAGTGGCCTAGCCAGTCTCCAGATCTCAACCCCATAGAAAATCTTTGGAGGGCGTTGAAAGTCCATGTTGCCCAGCAACAGCCCCCAAACATCATTGCTCTAGAGGAGATCTGCATGGAGGAATGGGCCAAAATACCAGCAACAGTGTGTGAAAAACTTGTGAAAACTTACAGAAAACGTTTGACCTCTGTCATTGCCAACAAAGGGTATATAACAAAGTATTGAGATGAACTTTTGTTATTGACCAAATACTTATTTTATCGAGGAATTTACCAATTAATTCATTAAAAATCCTTCAATGTGATTTTCTGGATTTTTTTTTCTTCTCATTTTGTCTCTCATAGTTGAGGTATACCTATGATGAAAATTGGAGACCTCTCTCATCTTTTAAGTGGGAGAACTTGCACAAGTGGTGGCTGACTAAATACTTTTTTGCCCCACTGTATACAAAAAAATGAGAAATTAGGAAGGGAGCAAACACCTTTTCACACCACTGTATATGAGCCTCGCCTGATGCTGATGTCAGCTGACCTGCACTGAGTATTCATTTGCTTAAGTTAACCTAAGTTGGCAACAGCTTCACATACACTAGCCTAAGTCTGCAAAAGTTTGCCAATGCTGAATGCAATGCTCATAAATGCTAGCAAAAGTTTGTAAAAGTTGGTGTGCACTGGATTAAAAAAAACCTGGATTAAAAAAAACCTGCTCACGAATGTAATTTCCCCAATGTTTGGACTAACTTCTCTGATTTTTCTAAACATCTGTAAAAGTCAGTCCAAACGCTACAGTGTGAACCCAGCTTTACTCTGCCTGGGCACATCATGTTAAGCCAGTTGCTCATGCCAGGGTGCAGCCTGGAGACCTCCTAGTCGTGTACGTACATAGTTTGGATTGCTTTCACCCCTTTCTGTGTGCTCTCCCCAGGAATTCATCCTTGTGCGGCGGACCGGATTCCTGGCAGACCATTCACCATTAACCACAGTAAGTTAACCTACCAACATCACTGTGCACTGTCTCACCCCTTTTATATCCTCACTGTTCAGGTCTGGCCAGTCTGCAACACATCGACACAGCCAAAAACTTGGAATACTGCGTAAGAGGTAGTTGGGAGGATCAGCAGCCAGGCCTCCTTCAACTCCCACCTATAGTTGGAGTTTGGTGCGCCGCTTTCCCAGCAAAACCTGTAAGAAACCCAGAACAGACAATAACATTACCAGTCTTACTCTCATTTTCTATATTTACCTTCTCTCTGCTCTCTCCTCCCAGGGCTGCTAGACTATCCTGAGCCTCCTGCAAACACAATAATTATTCAATAAAATCATTGTTAAACGTCAATCATTGTCTCCATTCAGCCCAGCGGAAATGATGTCGGAGGTGATTAGTTCACATCCTGGTACAGTCAAACACCATCTGGGCCAGACGTATCAAAATCAGGTCAGCCCCGCCCAACTGTCAGAGCTGTCAAAGCGAATTAGTCAGCTGTCAGCCAAGGTGCAGGAATTAGTTGCTGCCCCTGCTCTAGCCCTTCGCTTGGCGCCCGCTCATCTAGTTTTCTTTACCTTGGTCCCCATGCTGGCTCATTATGATGGTAAGCTAGGGAGGGCTCCGGGGTTTTTGCTTCAATGGGAGCTTGTTTTTCACTGGAGGCCCGGTGACTTTCTGTCTGATCTCAGCAAGATCAGTTTTGTGACAGGTTTACTCGAGGGTTGTGCTCTTTCTTGGGCCCAGGCCATCTTTAGGGGGTCCAAATTTTCCACCTACACCTTTCAGCACTTCGTCAACGAGTTTACCTGTATATTTGATCACTTGGATCAGGAAGGGTGTGCTTTCGACAGTTTATTTAATCTCTGCAAAGGGGTTAAGAGTGCAGCGGAGCACACCATTGATTTCTGGGTTCTTGCTGTGGAGGCTGGGTGGGGGGACATTGCTATTAGCTCAGCATTTGTTCACAGCTTAAATGCCACCCTGTGTGATAAGCTAGCTCAGCTCCTGGATGAGCCTGAATCATTTGATGCCTTGGTTTCTTTAATAATCAAGCTAGATAATCAACTTTGTGAACGAGCCAGTGAATGCGCTCTTGGTTTACACCCCAGATCCACCTCCACACTGCAATTTCCATCTCATTCTGCTCTTCCATCTGCAGCAGCCCCCTCTGATGTGCCTGAGTTGGAAACAGCAGGTCGGTCCGGGCTATCCTCTGCTGAGTGGCAGCGGCATCGCAAGGGGGGGCCTTTGTTACCTCCGCCAGGCCGAAGGCCAGGAGGAGGTTATGTTTTTGCCGGGGTTTGTCTGTCTGTTTGTCTGTCTGTTGGTTAGCAAGATAACTCAAAAAGTTTTGGACGGATTTCGATGAAACTTTCAGGCGTTTTTGGAAATGGTACAAGGAAGAACTGATTAAATTTTGGGGATGATACAGATCACCGTCTTGATACAGGAATTTTTAAAAGGATTCTTTAACATTGTGAGATACGGCCATTTTCAACATGTGTGCAGGGGCAATAGAGGGTGCTGGTCGTCATGTCTGACGAACACAAACTCCGCCTTCTTCAAAGTTTTAGGCACAAAAGCACGCGGAAAACTGTGGTGGGCAGGGCCCGCCAGCATGCCTGAGTTTGCGCCACGCTGCAAAAGCTGACACGGGCAGCTGTCCGCCGCCGGATTATTTGGCACAAATTCCCCGGCCAGCCATAGGGGCTGCGCAAAAACCAGCTCTCTGCCGGGGAAGCTTCAAATCCTCTTTTTTTCCGCAGAGCGCAAACCCAATAAAACCCACGCCAACCTGTCTACCCAATTTGCATCCGTCAAAACAGTGGTGGCCCGGGCCCGCCAGCGTGCCTGTGTTTGCGCTACGCTGCAAAAACTGAGATGGGCAGCTGTCCGCCGTCGGATTATTTGGCAGAAATTTCCCAGCCAGCCATAGGGGCTGCGCAAAAACCAGCTCTCTGCCGGGGAAGATTCAAAATCATCTTTTTTTCCGCGGAGCGCAAACCCAATAAAACCCACGCCAACCTGTCTACGCAGTTTGCATCCGTCACTGAAGCCCTGAGTGCTGCTTTCAGTGATCTATGAAAACGCTCGCAGCCTGGGACTTTGCACATGAAGGAGATGGACACAACACCATCACTTCAGTTTATTACCTCCGCCAAGGAGGTAATGCTTTTACTACTGAACCACTAACCCTATCATTGTGAATCCAATTGCTAGTCATATGTTTTCATGGTCAAGGAATCTGAAAACGTACACACAAACACTGTACGGGGGGGGAACTGTGGCGCTTGGCGGAGGTCTGCGCTCTCCGAGTGCTTTTCTAGTTTTTACTGTGGTCAGGAGGATCACGTTGTTTCTCTTTGCCCTGCCAAGTTTAAAAGGCACTGCCCGCCAGTCACAGTAGGGGGGTTGGCGGGCAATACCTCTAATTCTCGGCGGACACCGATTCGCCTCCTAGTCAACTCCGCCAAACATGTTAGCTCCGCCCTGACTGACTCAGGAGCTGAACAAAGTTTTATTTTCCATTCTCGTATCAGGCAACCTGTGATATATGTATTTGGCACCTTTACTGTGAAGTGTAGTGTGATGACGTGCACTTCCCGTCACGTCATCGCGCTGCCCATACATAAGGCAGGGGCGCCATCTTAAGGCCTCTTTGCCGGATACTTACGCCGGTGCCTGCCATGTGTCTGACTCTGCATATAGTTCAATAAAACTGTGTTCGCCAACCATCATCGTGCCTCATCCTTTACCCAGGTATTTTCCATACATAACATTTGGCGATCGAGGATTAACTCATGGATCCGTGCATTACACTGCTTCGTCCCTTTCTTGAGCTCCCGGGCGAACCACCAGTTCCATGGCTGCATTGGTGGAAGGCCGATCAAACATATATTACGGCACTGGACCTCAGGAAGCTCGATAAGGTGAGAGCGCAAGCGCTTCTCATTCACAACCTGGGTATTAAGGGTCGGAGGGTCCTGAGGATGCTCGGCACTGCGAATTCATGTGAGGACATCATGGAGCGGCTAGCTAAACATTTGTCCACCCCAGACAATGTGACTGTTTGGAGAATTTGTTTTCGCCAGAGACTCCAGCGGGTAGGTGAGCCTATCCACCAGTATGTCATTGATTTGAAGCAGCTAGCCAATGAGTGTCGTTTCGGACCACTTGAAGATGAAATTGTACACAACCAACTAGCAGAGCACACGTGTAACACTGAGCTGCGTGCTTGGCTATTAGTGGCGCCTAATGACTTAACGTTAGCTAAAGCAATGGAGCTAGCTCTCCGGTGGGAGGCCGTTGATAAGCTAGCTGTGGAGCTAAATTGGTGCCAGCCACAGAAGAAACCGGAGCCTTAGCTAATGTTGCGGACCCTGATAGCAAGGACAACTCGGACAAAGATTTTTGGGAAATCAATGCTGCCAGCCAAAGGTCTGCCCCGGGAAACTCCCGTTGCAAGGGTTGTGGGTCCGCGACGCACCACCATAAAGCTAAGAAGTGCCCGGCCAGAGGAAGATGTAGCAGATGTGGACGTTTGAATCATTATGCCAGGGTGTGCTGTTTGTCTTACCTGGGGAGCCCAAGGGAGAAATCACCCTGCTCGCCCCCGACGGACGCTGGGAGTGAACAGTAAGAAGAGGTAACGGATGCCACAGTGGTTAATCAGGACCAGTTTCACAGGCATGGGTGGGTCTCAGTGCCGGTGCTCAGGACATGGTAGAGGGGGGTACCGAGCATGGCGGTGAGGCCCCTGCGTCGGTGAGTGACACTGAGGTTCTAGCCCCAGATGTCCCTGGTACTTGGCCACAGTTGGGTGGGGTATCTGCAGCTACAACAGTGAATGCTACAACATTTATAGAAGAGGATGGGGCCAGACCAACGAGCATGGACTTACCGCATGATCAGCAGCAGCACATCGGGCCAAGTAAATTCCACTCTGGGTTATGGACTTGGTTCGGGTTTGTGTTGAAGGACTTCCACGGTGAAGATGGGCCAAACGACAGCCAGCAAAACATCAAGGGTGTCTGTGCATAGTAGCTAAGCTGGGCGCAGCATGCTTCGGGTTGTCTGACGGTTCGTCGAGGCACGCCAATCAGCTTCGGCATGTCTGGGAAGACGCTCCATGTGGTGAGGCTGGATGGGATTCGTGATGGCGGTGTGGGATCCAGGCTTCGTCATCCAGAGGATTGGCCATTGCTCCAGGGGTCTGCGGTCTCCAGGGGCATGCCTGCTGAAGGGTTGCCCTGGACCCCCTCATGCAAGTTCCAGTTTTTTTACCCAATTGACTGTGCGGTAGCACTTTGTGTATAGTTTTGTTATTATTGTGTATTACTCTGCGATCGTTGGCCTCATCTCCAACGGAGATGAAGCTGAGTACAGAGGACTTATCCAGGACTTCGTGGACTGGTGCCATCGGAACTGCCACCAGATCAACGCGAGGAAAACTAAGGAGCTAGTGGTGGACTGCCGCAGGCAAGGACAACCCCTCACAGCACCAGTAAACATATAGGGAGTAGACATTGAGATGGTGACATCGTACAAGTACCTTGGTGTTCATCTGAACAATAAACTAGACTGGTCACACAATACCGACACACTCTACAAGAAGGGGCAGCGCAGGCTGTTCCTACTGAGGAGGCTCAGGTCTTTTGGTGTACAAGGGGTGCTGCTGAAGACATTCTACGACACGGTGGTGGCATCAGCCATCACTTTTGGAGTGGTCTGCTGGGGCAACGGTATTACAGGAGCCGATAGGAAGAGACTGAACAAACTGATCAAGAAAGCTAGATCTGTCCTGGGGCAACGCCTTGACCCAGTGGAGGAGATAGGAGAGAGAAGGATGGTGGTTAAACTGTCATCTCTGCTGGAGTCCGAGTCCCACCCTATGCAGGACATATTGAATGCACTGAGAAGCTCATTTAGCAGTAGACTACATCATCCTAGGTGCGCAACCGAGAGGTTTCGCAGGTCCTTCCTACCTACGGCTGTCAGACTGTATAACCTAAGCAGGGCTGCTCGCGGAGATAGCAAAAAAAGGTCATGACCTAATAGTATTGATTGCAAAAGACGCAACAGACTTACACAAATGGTCCCCTCCAGTATACAACTAGGACAATATCGGTCGCAACGGAGGGTGACAATATGTATGGGTACATATTTATACTATGTAGGATAACTAAGTAGACGGTTATGCTGTTTATTCCATCTTGCTACAATGCTTCACACTTTGTATATATATTTATATATTTATGTGTATGTATGTATATCCACTGCTCTTATTTATATTTTCCGTATCTTCTTAATTATTGCTCTGAGTGTTGCTATCCCTCTGCTGTTGCAATCCTGGAATTTCCCTATTGTGGGACTAATAAAGGCTTATCTTATCTTACTATGTTTAGTTTAGGAGCACAGCTGGTATTTTTAGTTTGAATAAAGACGTTTTTAGTTATTTGGGTGGCAGAATAATCCACCACGCCGTGCGAGCTGTGTGGCAGTCCACCCACCAGTCCTACTTTAGGTTATTTTGAGTGAGTGTGTTAGGCCAGTTTAGTACATTAGTTCCCATTATTTTAGAGCGTGATTCGGGTTCCAAATCGGGGTGGGTTTTCAATTGTGTGTGTGGTTTTGAACTTTTCTAAAGGGGGGGTGATGCATGTATTTAAGATAAGATAAGATAAGCCTTTATTAGTCCCACAATGGGGAAATTCCAGGATTGCAACAGCACAGGGATAGCAACACTCAGAGCAACAATCAGAAGGCAAGAAAAAAAAAAAAAAAAACAAGAGCAGCTCATATACATATGTACATATTACTATAAATATATATGTAGCTCTCTTCACGACAACAGACACAGGTTGGTTCCTTTAAACGGGCGTTTATTGGGACTTATGCACCCCTCTCTTGGTCACGCCGTGAGAACTGTATAGGCAAACATAACGCATAACCATATATACAGTACAGAGCGAAATAATATAAAGAAGTTACAAAAGAAATACCTCGTTGGCCGCTTGTCATGAAAAGAGTTCTGAAGGTAAAACAAACTGCTTGGCTTCAATCTTCAATCAAACTTAAGTGCCAGATAGCTGAATAACGTGGCACAGCGTTCTTCTTATTTCCGCTATGTGCTACAATGAAAACAATCCCAGCGGCACTCCAGACGGAAAACATCAGTTCCGGTCAGGAAACAATAAATTTCAACAAAATATACAGTTGCAACAACCAACATGTAACGTACAGAAAATATATAATTTTATAACAACACTTACACTCCCACCAAATCACTCATTGATTTAAATGCGGGATTTCTTTTAAACACAGATTATAAATGGAATCAATGACTTGGGTTGTTTGAACTCTGAAAGAATGTGACCCACTTTTGTTTAATTTCTACTTAATTTGCCTCAAGCAAGGTAACCACCTTGTGAATGGGCCTTTGAAGGTAAACCAGTCTAGGTTATACCTCTTCCTTGGTGGTATACACGCTCATGATGATGCTTGACAAGCAGTGTTGAAACATGGGATTTCTTTGGAAGGATCGCCGGATGTTTTACATCATGGTGCAAGGCTGACTGGGACAATCGTCCTCCTACCCTTAGGACATTGTTCTTGTCCAAGAAGGCGTTCAACTTATATAACTTGCTGTACTTGTTCAAAGTGTCTCCCTTCTGAGCTTTGATTTTTTGTATGTCCGCAGCAAAGGCATCTTCTTGCACTAGCCTGATGATAAAGCTTTCTGCTTCCTTTCTTTCTTCAAGACTAGTTGCTTCATTTGTTCTTGGCTGAAGTCCTTTGATTTCTTTGGCAAATCTCTTGAGCCTAGCAATGGCTCTAACTGCCCTGGACCAGTCAGAGAATTTGGCGAGGCGTTTCGCCACTGACTCTATTCCTTTCATCATGACTGTATGGACATGGGCTTGGCGAAGTTCAGGGTCAGTTCTTTCAATATCTCCCACCATTTCCTCTTCACGTGGAAGATTCTGGTGCCAAAGAAAATCAGGTCCTGTCAGCCAATCAGACTCTTTTAACTGAGCTGCACTCAGTCCTCTTGAAGCGCAGTCAGCTGGGTTGTTTTCAGTGCTGACATGTCGCCATTGTGCGGGATCTGTGCTAGATCTTATGCATTGGATCCGGTTGGCTACGAATGTGTGGAATCTCTTTGCATCATTGTAGTTAGCTTCGGGATTTGCACAGCCGACAATACTCCAGCCAAGATCAGTTCGCTGTGCATATGGATGATTGTCTTTCCCAAACAGAATTTCTCTTGGAAGAAGGGCTTGTTGGCAGTTGTAGCCGATTAGTAGTCCTACTTCACAATCTAGTGGTGGTGGAATCTTGTCTGCCAGTTGTTCAAGATGAGGCCACTTTAGTGCAGTTTCAGAGGTTGGAATGTGTGACCTATCTGCTGGGATGAACTCTCGTGTGAAAAGTGCTGGCAATGGAATTCTTCTGTCTAAGTTGTATCCTCTCACTTGCAAGTTTGTCAGTTTCTGAGAGGTTGTGACTACTGATTTTGTAGTCATTGTGGATAGCCGCAAGCTGACATTCTCCTTGCTTGTATCGAGGTCTTGGGCTATTTCGTCTAGGATGAAAGTTGTATCGCTTTGAGTGTCTAAGAGTGCATACACAAGAACTTCGTGGTCTGGGTGCTTTGTAGACGAGATCCAGACTGGTACAATTGAGGATGTTTGTGTGTTTGGGCCCTCTTGTATGACTCTGTTGGTAGTTGCTGTCGCAGCTACTTCTTTGATCTCTGCTTTGTCCTTTGAGTTATCTTCTCCTTTTGGAGCAGTCAGCCTTTGACGGTCTTTAAACTTCTCCTCATGCAAACATGTCGGATGTCTTCTTTGGCACCTCTGGCATGTACTTCTGTTGTCACACTCCTTTGAGCGATGTCCTACATTCAGACATCCAAAACAAAGCTTCTCTGCTTGCACAAACTTGACACGATCTTGAACTGTCTTTTCACTGAACTTTCTGCACTTAGCAAGGTCATGCCCTGCTCCTTTGCAGAAAACACATGATGGAATGCTGCTCTGGTTTGTATCTGTGGCCAGTGTCTTTGCTTGAATAGTTTGGCTTCGGGTGTGTTTTGTTTTCTCACTTTCCACACTCTTGAGCGCTTGCATTGAGGATATGGGATCACAAGCAAGGTCTGCTTCCTTAGACAGGAAGTCTACAAACTCTTTAAATGGTGGATAATCAGCGTTCGCTTCTCTGACTTCCATCACTTTACGGTTCCATCTGGATACCAGCCAATCTGGTAACTTCAGCAGAATTTTTTGGCTTTCATTACAGTCATTAAGAATTTCTAATGTCTTCATGTGGGGCATTGCAGCCTCACAGCTCTTAAGGACGTCTGCAAATTCCCTTAATTCACAACCATCTTTTGTGCTTATTTTTGGCCATCCATGTAGTTTGTCCCTGAAGGATTTCCCAATTATAAATGGGTCTCCAAAACGATTTTTCCAAAAGCTGCCAGGCCGAGTCATATGCAGCTTCAGTGCCCAATAAGAAGAATCCTTCAACAGCCTTTTTTGCAGCACCACCTAAATACTTCCTTAGGTAATACAGTTTTTCATTCTTTGGGATGTTTTTCCTGTCAATCAGTGTTTCAAAAGAGAGTCGCCAGTCCTTGAATTTCAAAGGATCTCCAGTGAATAATGCAGGCTCTGGTGTTGGAAGACGATTCGCATTTATAGCTTCTGTTAGCATGCAGACCAAATCTGAGGTGTTCTGTACTGTAGGAATGGGTGGAGCTTGAGCTGTGACTGGCAGGGACTGAGGGATGAAGGAGGGACTTAAGGCATTGAGGGCTTGTGTGGTGACTGGCAGAGACTGAGGGATGAAGGAGGGACTTGAGGCATTGAGGGCTTGTGTGGTGACTGGCAGAGACTGAGGGATGAAGGAGGGACTTGAGGCATTGAGGGCTTGTGTTTCTCCAAATTCAACATCATACAGCAATTCAGCTGTTTTAAAATTTTCTTCAACTTGATCATAGACCATTACTCGTGCTCTTGCCGCATTTAACTTCTTCACTTCTTCCAAGCGTTTAAGTCTTCTACGTTTGTCTTGCATTTCTTGTTGTCTGGCAAAGGTTTCAGCCTCTAGCCTTTGGAGTTCAGCCTCTTCCCTTTCTTGTTCATCCAATACTGCTAAGACTTCCTGGGATGCGGCAGCCTCCGCTGCAGCCTCGCATCTTTTGGCTGAGTTAGTACTAGAACGAATAGAACATTTTGATTGATGAGATGGTGGCCTTGATAAGGAGCAAGTTGAGTCTAGAACTGATCCAACATCGGGCCAAGGTTCATCCTCTTCTTCTGTTTTAGGCTTCTTAAGCTGCCCTTTTGCCTTTTGAATGATTAACTCTGAGAGTGAAACGCAGGTGTCTACTCTGCGTCGCAGATCTGGCTCAGGAGTTTGTATTTTGCGTAATGTTCCATATATGGCTTTTACATCGGAGCAAGTGCTGCTTATATTTTCAATCAGCTCACTCAATTCATCCTCTGAGGCTTCATTGGTCAGTATTTCCTTGCCTATTCTAGCATGGTACCTCCATTTCTCATCAATGATTCTGTACCGTCGTTGGATACTTTTCATCTTGTCTTCTTGAAGTTCTCTCCCCTTCTCTGTGAGGGTTCGAGTTCTTTCGCCTCTTCGCAGCCCTTCTGCTTCTGCAGATTTGGTAACTTCAGGTTGGGCAGATGAGTCAGCCATCTTGTGGCAGGTCTCAGTGTTTGTGTCAGACATTCTGAGATAACTTGAACAACAGTGAAACAACTGGATGATGACTAGTTTGTAATTATACTGACTTCAATACTGCATTAAGATAGCTGTATAAACATTTAAACTTAGCCACTTTTCAGCTAACTTCAATTTCAAAGCAAGAATAAGAACAGTGAAATTACTTTAACACGATATGTAAATATGAACTTTAACACCTGAGATAATATGTTTAGAAATGCATTAAATTGCTTATTTTACAAGATAGGAAAACAGAGTTGGGTTAAGTGCCCTTTAATGTCACTGAAAATGCCCTTTAAGCTTGTTGAAATTTTATAGACACAAAGCTTGCATAAATCTTAGTTTCAGATTAAAATGTCCTTATTTTTTAACGTTCATCAAAGATTGTTAATTTACATATAAATTTAACATCGACTTTAACCTTGTAACATGAAGCAACTGTGAAAATCAGGACATCTGATAATCTCCAACCACAACAACTAAATAGCACACAAGTTGATAGATCTGAGTCCTTATTGCAATGTCCAAGTTAAACCACTTCTCACACCACCTTAACTTGAAACTTGAGGTGGAGCGCTTTCTGGCTTTAACTTGTAAAGTTGCGCTTTAACACAGTCTAACGGCCGTTACTTGCGGTTGCTATGATGACAGTGCGGTATGGACTTGCTTAACTGACAACCTGGATCTTCCTCTCCTCGCTACCCGCCGTCTCGGAGTCCTTGTTACCCGTGTTGAGCAGGCGAGTTCTCACTGTAGCTCTCTTCATGACAACAGACACAGGTTGGTTCCTTTAAACGGGCGTTTATTGGGACTTATGCACCCCTCTCTTGGTCACGCCGTGAGAACTGTATAGGCAAACATAACGCATAACCATATATACAGTACAGAGCGAAATAATATAAAGAAGTTACAAAACAAATACCTCGTTGGCCGCTTGTCATGAAAAGAGTTCTGAAGGTAAAACAAACTGCTTGGCTTCAATCTTCAATCAAACTTAAAGGCCAAATGTCACGTAATTTTTTTTTCTAAATGACAACGAATTTAGATAAAATACACATAGCTTAAACCAAATATTCATACCGGAGACCATATCACCCACCTGTATTTACATAATTGCACAAAATACACCAGGTGAAGGCCCCACCTTGCTTGCTGGCTTGTGACAGCCGGTCCAGACCACGCCCATGTTTTTGACATCACCAGTTGTACCCTGGCTGCCCTGCCTATCCACATTCACACTTATCAACATTGGACAATCATGACGGAAAGTGACAGCGATTGTGAACAAATTAGTTTAGTTTTGTCTTTTTTTTTGTCTTTTTTTTTTGTCAGTGGTTCAGACAGTGACAGAGGCATAGAACCTTACCGGTTCGAGCCGTCCGAGACGGAATCAGATGCTTTGTCTGATGACAACAGTTCCAACGATGACCAGAGAGCAGAACCAGTGGAAAATGTCATTGAACTGGACATTAATCGCCTCCAGAATTGCGAAGCCGGAGGGGGTCTGTCGAGGGCGCCCCATAAATATTGATTTTTCGGAAGCCATTATTATTACAGTGGAGGAGAGCCGCTGCTGTCAAGAAATTGACCAGATCAATATGAAAATGGAGGCGCATACCTGTCAAGGGAGACGTTTTCGCCGTATTTTGGTGCCAAGCGCGACTGTGGGAGACGGCAGAGTGGTTTGGGACACTTTTCTGGGAAATGTTTTAAATGTAGTTCGTGTTGTTATTGTCAAATATTTTAAGGAAAATAAGGGGAAAATGCAATTTTAGCAAAAACAGGCGTATTGCCATTTCTGTACGCCCAAAAGAAAAAATATACTGGAAAAAAAACTGAGTGTCTTGAGGAGCACTCCTGTGTGTGATCACTCACAGCTGGGGCGGGCTGATCGCTCAGCGGGAGCTCTTCTCACTACTGTTCGAAGTGTGGAGTCACTCATTAGTTTAATTGTCGGGGCGGGCTGATCGCTCAGCGTCAGCTATTCTCACTACCATGAGAAGTCATTAGGAAAATGGTTTAACACGTTGAGCTGTGCAGCGGTTGCGGAACAGACAGAGATCCCAGAGAGGTGTGCCTTGTTGCTCCGCCGTTCCTTATAGCCGCTTTTTACGGTGTTGAAGTACGGCGAAAACATCTCACTTGACGGGTATGAAAACATTTCCCAGAGAAGTGTCCCTTATTACCCAGCTGTCCCTGATAGTCCCGTTTTAAGGTATGGGTGAAATATCCAATTTTTTCTTTCTTGTTGCTCACTTCAACCTTCCAGTCTCCATATAAACAATCAATTGAAATACCCCAAGCATCAAACTAGGGTGCAATCGATTTCGTCACTTCCGCCTTCTTCCCCAGGCGATTCCAGGGGCCGTGTCAGGCCAAGCGCGGCAGTTTTAAATTAACGAATATTCCGTTGTTATTGAAGCATATGCACCAAGACCCGAACGGATCGGTTCCCTTTTATATCTAGTTTCAAGATATTTAAAGTACCCTGTTACGTGACATTTGGCCTTTAAGTGCCAGATAGCTGAATAACGTGGCACAGCGTTCTTCGTATTTCCGCTATGTGCTACAATGAAAACAATCCCGGCGGCACTCCAGACGGAAAACATCAGTTCCGGTCAGGAAACAATAAATTTCAACAAAATATACAGTTGCAACAACCAACATGTAACGTACAGAAAATATATAATTTTATAACAACACTTACAATATATATATACACAGACACATTTAGCACCTTTATTGTGAAGTGCAGTGTGATGACATGCACTTCCCGTCACGTCATCGTACTGCCTATACATAAGTTTAACCCAGTGTTAAAAAACGTGAATAAAATTATAAATATCAATACCGTTTAAAAAAAATACTCATTTCATAATGGGAATAGATATTTTGAAGATAAATATATAGATAAATATAAGTTCAAAAAATATACCTATAATTAGTTAAAAACATTTCTAAGGGGCTCTGATGAGGTTCCTAGTGTTTTATTTGGTATATGGAGCAACCAATGGCTGCGTCGGTTGTTTGGCAGTATCAGCCAATGGGGTCATGCGCTCCCTCGCTCGGTCTTGGTGTAATATGCAGAACGCTTTCAGACACTGCCGAGACACGACCGAGAGAACGCGATCCCTCGCTGAGATGGAGACGCTAACGTGCTAATAGCAGCCTTTGCCTGGATAAAACTTTGAGATTGGTAAGCCTGAACTAACACCCGAAATGAGACTTTGCTGTATTATCAAATTCTAATACCTCGTTTGTTAAATTTTAAGAATTGAATCCAAAGGCTGTGAACTCACGTTGAGCGCGGGAATCCCCATGACACACGTGTCACTTAGCATGGTGAGTGCCATTCATTGTGTATGTGGGATGCTAACCTCAAGCTTAACATGCTAACCTCCGATGCTAACTCCGGTTAGGAGTTAGCACAGGAGGAGGTTGTTTGTCAGAACTGTGATGGTTAGCAAATGGTTTCATTTCACTACTACTGACTGCTGCTTAAGAATAAATGTTACATCTGTGGTTCAAGGATGTTTAAAAATATTATTGTTGTATAAATTAGAATATTTGAAACCCATGTGATAAGCTTAGAGCATAGCTTATTTTTCTGTGTTCTGACCTATTTTGTAGGTCAGGTTTTTTTCTTTTTAACCTGGATTACAAGAAAGTGTGAATTCTCCAGATCTGGATGGCAAGCTGATTGCCCGAACCTACCGCCTGGTAAAGGTGACTCAACCGGTCACCTGGAACGGACACTAGAAAATTGTACATACTGTAAATATATTTTGGAGCACTTTATTTTTATTTTTCCCTTCCATTATTGTATTCATAAGCGCTGTGTTGTTGTTTAAGTGTACATACCTGTAAAAATACACATAGTTGCAAGTTCCCATATATCTGTGTTGTGTCATCTGTTGTTACGCCCTCCAGGCTCCTACGAACCTGTAATCTGTCTGATCTGGCCCAATTATCCCTTCTGTCCAGGTAGTAAAGTTAACGTAACTCCACACACCTAAAGTGCTACGAAGAGGTGTTACAGTGGTGTTACAAAATCTGGCGTCCGTTCCAGGCAGAGGCGCCATCTTACAGCCTCTTTGCCAGATACCTACGCTGGTGCCTGCCGTGCGTCTGACTCTGCATATAGTTCAATAAAGCTGTGTTCGCCAACCATCATTGTGCCTCATCCTTCACCCAGGTATTTTCCATACATAACACAACTGCAGGGAACATTTGCCACTATTTGTGCTGCCAGTTACCAACTCACCTACATTGTTAGGATTTCCATGGCTAAAATCACACAATCCTACTATTGAATGGTCCAGGGGGACAGTTAGTTCATGGAGCTCTTTCTGTCTGTCTGCATGCCTTCACTCCGCTGCCTACTCACCCCATATCCTCATTTGGCATGACACCTCAGAACCCTCCAACTTGTCCAAACTTCCCTCCATATATCATGACCCCCTAAATTTGGACCCCCTAAAGATGGCCTGTGTTTAGCAAAGCCAAATCTCTGTCCCTTCCTCTCCATAGGCCTTATGACTGTGCCACTGAGCTCCAACAGGGAGAGCGCCTATTCACTAGTTGCCTATACAACCTATCTACCCCTGAAAAGGAGGCCATGAAGAAATATATTAAAGAGTCATTAAATGCCGGAATCATTCGTTAGTCCTCGTCTGCAGTGGGGGCAGGGTTCTTCTTTTTTGACAAAAAGGATGGTTCCCTTAGCCCCTGCATTGATTTCCAGGAACTTAACAATATTACCACCAAAGATGGCGATATGGATGGACAAGGGGACGGAAGGGAGGACAAAGGAAGAGAGGGACGGAGCCTTGGCAGAGGTATGCGCTCTCTGAGTGCCCTCTAGTTATAATGGTGACTGAACAACTCCCATTCCCCAAAGTGCAAGATACAATACTTATGAATATAATTCATAAAACTTGGACCTGAATTAAAATCATGTACAACGCTTGGACAATTTAAACAAAAACTAAAGGTAGAAATACTCCAAACATATACAGTATACAAGATGACATGTAAAATCACATAAGAATTATCATATTCAGTCTGTGTTGTGTTGTTGCTTAGTTGTGTGGGTTTTTTTTTACCACGTTTTGTCTTAGCTTTGTTCTGAATTGTAATCGCTCTTATTGTCATGGGGTGGTCCTCGCGGACCACTATTGAGATGCTATAGACAGCCGTTGAGTTTGCATATTTATTAAAGAAAGGCACACAACACAAAATAAAGAGCCATGTGGGGCAAAACACAAATAACGACTACAGCAAAGGCACAGTAATAATACACTCAGGATAACGGGAGTAAACTTACTGAGAATAAGGAGAACACAAGCGTGACTGGAGCCGGAGAATAGAGACTCCAGCCGAACGTTGGGGAGACCAGCGTTATGCGTGTGTGAGGTCGCAGCCCCGAGTAACCAAAGCTGCTCCCTTAAATAGGGCTAGAGGATTAATCAGCTGATGAGGACGTCATCAACTGAATGTAATTCAGCTGTCACAGAGGAGCTCAGTTCTGACAGCCGGAAGCCCCTCCGAGACGCTGTCAGAATAAAAGCTCGGAGGACCACATGGAACTAACACAGAACGGGAGGAAAATACTGCATGACCCGAGCACGGACAATATCAACGCTCAGACCATGACACCTGTTTTGTTTTTCTTTTGAATTCTTGGATGGAATATGGGTGGGCAATATAAGCTGTGGCTTCAGCCATCACCCATTTCGGATAACTTATGTTGAAGGGTTGCAAATTAGCTAATAGCTATACACTCTTTGTGCAACACATCAGATTGATTGTCATTGATTAATTGTCTATGTTTATTGCACTGTCCCTGTCAAATAAACAAATCTAATCTAATCTAACTGTATAATCAGAGGAGTTATTGTTTAATTTGACCTTGTAAGATTTTTTTCCCCTTTTATATTATTCTGTTCCTTTCTTTTAATCTTTACTTTTAATCTATCCAAAATAAAGATTAATTCATTCATTCATAAAAGACCACACAAATAAGTGATCTGACAAATAAACAAGGGTTCTCAACCAGTCGCTAACATTGGATGTCCCATTCATTTTCAATAATTCTGTAATTAATTCAATTTAACTTTATTTATATAGCGCCATTTCACAACAACAGTCATCTCATAGCACTATCAACTGAAGGGGGGACCCCCACAGTTGCAGAAAGACCCCAGCAATCAGGCGATCCCCTGTGAGCAAGCACTTGGCGATGGTGGAGAGGAAAAACTCCCTTTTAACAGGAAGAAACCTCCAGCAGAACCAGGCTCAGGGAGGGGCAGTCATCTGCTGCGACTGGCTGGGGGGTGAGGGGATAGAGAAGAAGAAAAGAACAGACATGTAGAGAGCAAACAGCACGATGGGGACTCAATCTATGGGAGAGAACAAACAAATGTTAATGACCAGCAAAAAAAAAAATATTTCATAGAGAGTGAGGAAAGGAGTGAGGCCCAGTGCATTACTGAAGGTCCCCCGGCTGACTAAACCTATTAGCAGCATAACTAAGGGAGGGTTCAGAAACACATGATTCCTCCCTAATTGTAGGCTATATCAAAAAGGTAGGTTTTAGCCCTATTCTTAAAAACAGAGCTCGAGTCTGACTCCCAAATCCAGATTGGCTAAATTGTGTAATAAGTGAATTAATATTCACACAATCAAATACTGCTATAAAGAACATCACAACATGGCCTGAGGGAGCTCTTTCTCAGCTGCAGGACTGTTTTTCAAACACTCTATGGGATTTATTCAAGAATGAGGATCTGGAAATGTACACACAGACTGTATTACACTACATTGCCTTCTGTATCAATCAGGTGTCTGTGGAAAAACGCATCAGGGTTTTTCCTAACCAGAAGCCTTGGATGACAAAAGAAGTCCAGGCACTCCTCAGAGCTCGTGATACAGCCTTCAGGTCAGGGGATACAGATCTGTATAGCACTGCCCGGGCTAATCTGAAGAAAGGCATTAAGGAGGCTAAACAGACCTATAAGAAGAAAGTCGAGGACCATTTTTCTGATAATGATTCGGGACGAGTATGGCAAGGCTTTAACCATATCACAAACTATAAGGGCAGCAGCATCATTTCCAGTGACATCAGCGCCTCACTGGCAGAAGAACTGAACTGCTTTTTCGCATGGTTTGAGGCAAATACATCTCGCCCGGATCCACAGATGTTATTGAATGCCAGCTCTGATGTGCTTATCCTGCAGGATCATGAGGTGAGACAGACACTGACAGCAGTTCACCCGAGAAAGGCTACTGGTCCCGATGGAGTGCCAGGTGCTCAGAGCATGTGCAGATCAGCTATGCTCTGTTTTGACTGACATTTTTAACTTGTCTCTCAAGGCAGCCGTTGTTCCACAGTGTTTAAAATCTGCAGTCATTATTCCTGTACCCAAAAAATATACTATTAGCAGTCTGAATGACTATCGACCAGTAGCATTAACACCCATTGTTATGAAGTGCTTTGAGAAAATGGTATTGAAACATCTTTTGCCTAGTCTCGCCCCAGACTTTGATTGGTACCAGTTTGCCTACAGGCGGGGCAGATCCACTGAAGATGCTATTGCTATAGCTCTCCACTCGGCATTCAGCCATTTAGAAGACAAGGGGAGTTATGTAAGAATGTTGTTTGTTGACTATAGCTCGGCATTTAATACAATTATTCCCAACATTCTCATCACCAAATTGCTTCAGTTTGGTCTGCCTACTCACACTTGCAGCTGGATTAAGGACTTCCTAACAAACAGAACACAGACTGTTAGACTCGGACCCCATTCCTCCTCTACAGTCATGCTTAACACAGACTCGCCACAGGGCTGTGTGTTGAGCCCCACTTTGTATTCATTGTATACATATGACTGCATACCTGTTCATCCCTCAAACATTATAGTGAAGTTTGCAGATGACACAACAGTAGTGGGGCTCATATCAGGAGGAGATGAGTCCGCATACAGAGATGAGGTCCAGAAACTGGTAAGATGGTGCTCAGATAATAATCTGCTATTGAATACAAAAAAACCAAAAGAACTCATTATTGATTTTAGGAAGCATAGCGGTGAACCGCCTCCTCTATATATAGGCAAGGAGCGTGTGGAGAGGGTGGAGGCTTTTAAGTTTTTGGGTGTTCATATTTCTCACAACCTTACCTGGGCAGTTAACACCATAGCTACGATAAAAAAGGATCAACAACGTCTACACTTTCTGAGGCTCCTCAAGAAGAATGGTCTGAATGCACAGTTGCTGGTTTTATTTTATCGCTCTGCTATTGAGAGCATTCTGTCATATGGCATCACGGTTTGGTATGAGGGCTGTTCAGCTGCAGACCGCAAAGCCTTCTAGAGAGTGATCGAGAAAAAATCACTGGCTGTTCTCTCCCTTCTCTGGAAGAGATTTCCAGGTCTCGGTACCTCAACAGAGCTACTGCCATGATTAAAGACTGTGCTCATCCAGGCCATGACTTCTTTCACTTGCTCCCCTCGGGAAAGCGGTGCAGATCCCATAAAACCCGGACTACCAGGTTTAATCATAGTTTTTTCCCAGCAGCAGTACGTATTTTGAACGGATTTATGTAACACGCACAGACTGCTGATTTTTTGTTATTTTAGGTTATTTTGTAGCAACAACCCTGTATGCATAAGCTGGTCTTTTGTATTTATCGCTCAGTATGTTTTCATTATTGCTACGTACATATTGTATTCAACTTTTAGGTAATTTTGTTTCAAGCATTATTTATTGTTGTAATTATAAGAATGTTAAATGCATGAGTGAACTGTGAGTGTGATAGTTTGTTTATAGTTTGTTTTTAGGGAGCAGCATCTCAATTTCGTTGCATTGTTCATTAACAATGGAATGACAATAAAGGCACTTTGACTTTGACTTTGAAATAAATCTTTGTGTTCAGTCCCTTTTATATTTGTCAAAGTCTAACATGCGGGATTGCCTACATATAGACTTCACCTCTTTGTATTCCACTTTCAAACACAGCCTACATTTGGGCGTGTAAAGCCTTTTTGGCCTACATGTTTTCAGACAAGAATACTTGCTTTCTATGGGCATGCACTAGTTCATTTTAGAGTCAGGTAAAAGTCACTTGTGATTTTGAATGTGAACTTTCATGGCATACACATTTGATCTAATAAAAATGGAACTGAACAATATGGCTTGTGATGTGAATTTAGATCAGATTTTAAAGACTGCCCTCAAATGTTGCCCTGAACCATTTCTAATTTTTCAGATATCTATACAAATCATTTTATTTTTTTTATGGTGAAACAAAAGTTATGAAATAACTATAAACTTCTCTTCCAGAATCCTTAAAAATTTTGTCTTTTCCTTTTCAAAATTATTTTCAAAGTGGCTGTATCACTGTGTTTGGCAGTGAGAGGCTGCAAATCTGTCTTTAAAGGATTACCAGCTGAGTCTGACTTTTTAAACTTTTTTTTTTTGCATTTCGTTTATCCCGCACTCCTGCTGCACAGCACATGAAACCCATTATTATCATCATGGGTTTTCTCCTCAGGTTGTAAAAAGATGAGCTAATAACAATTCACTCTTTTACACAACTATCGTCGAAAGAACTGCATCTGAGTGGAAGACCTGAAAAAATCTCAATCCTTTTTTTTTTTTTTGAGCATTTGGCCATCCGAGGTCTATTCAAAATTGGATGGCAGGAACAAACAATACGAAGCAAACAAAAAAAAAAGCTAGAGGCAGTCTCTGTCGATCACCTCTCAGCCTGACAGGAGTGTCTTTGTATATGCTGTGAGTCCTTACTCACAGCATATACAAAGTAGCAGTGAGGGCGGCAGTGGCTCAGGAGGTAGCGCAGGTCGTCCAATAACCACATGGTTGGCGGTTCGAATCCCACTCTCCATGGACTTCCTGCCATTGTGTCCCTGGGCAAGACACTTCACCCCCAATTGCTCCTGGTGGGTCCAGAAGCGCCACGTTAGGTAGCATGCCGCCATCAGTGCGTGAATGTGTGTGTGAATGGGTGGATAGCAGGATCTGTAAAGCGCTTTGGTCATCAAGAGATGAGAATAAAAGCGCTATATAAGTGAATGCCATTTACCATTTTAATAAAGTCCCGTGTAGTTCACCACTCGCCTCATCATTGTTCCACCTTTTACAAACATAACACAGCGCTCGATGCACTGCTGATGACACTTCCACTTTATACTGCTCAAATCAGTGTCGAGTGGGCGGTGTTGAGTGTAACATCACTAGTCTCACCCCTTTTACCCTTCACTGTTCAGGCCTGGCCAGCCTGCAACACACCGCCACAGCCCTTAACCGGAAACATCGCAGAAGAGGTAGTTGGGAGGATGAGGATGAGGAAGAGGTAGTTGGGAGAAAGCGCTATATAAGTGCAGGTTAGTTAGTAGTAGTTAGTTAGGATCGTCAGCGGGGCTTCCAGCAGCCCCCATCTGTAGTTGGAGTTTGGTGATTCCCATCCCCAGCTGTACCTGTAAGAAACCTAAAGCAGATAACATTACCAGCCATACTCTCATTTACCATACTTACCCTCTCTCTGTTCTCTCCTCCCAGGGTTCCCAGACTCTGTCGCGCCTCCTGCAAACACAGTTATTGTTCAATAAAATCACTGTTAAACGTTTACCATTGTCTCCACTCATGTCTGCTTCTGGGTCTGGTTACACCAACCTTGTCAGAAACTTTTTTTCTCATAAACTTGCAACTTTTTTCATAAGTTCATTATCGTTTTCACTGTAAATTTGCATTTTTTTCTTGTAAATGTTCAACTCTTTCTTATAAATTTACCTTTTTCATTGTCAGTTTGCAACTTTTTTCTTATAACCAACTGTACAATAAGAAAAGTGGATTTTAAATAGAAATGCGGGCCTACTGAAAAATATGTCCATATGCACACTCAATGTCAGGGCTCCTTTTGCATGAATTGCTGCATCAGTGCAGTGCAGCATTGAGGCGATCGGCCTGTGGTACTGCTGAGGTGTTATGGAAGCCCAGGTTTCTTTGATAGTGGCTTTCAGCTCGTCTGCACTGTTGAGTCCAGTGTCTTTCATCTTCCGCTTGACAATAACCCATAGATATAGCCTGTCTTGAGTATCTTGAACAGCCGGTGACATTTTGTTTTGTTGTCAGGGCAGCTCGGTGGCACAGTGATTCGTGCTGTCAACTTCACAGTAAGAAAGTCATGGGTTTGATTCCGTAAATGGTGTTCTTTCTGTATGGACTTTTCCTGTTCTCCCCGTGTCCGTGTGGGGTTAATTAGCATTAAGTGGGGATAAAGTGTCCTTAGGTATGAATGTGAGAGGGAATGGTTGTCTCTCTGTGTTGGGCCTACATTGGACTGGAGATCTGTCGAGGGTGTACCCCGCCTCTCACCCAAATATGCTAGGATAGGCTCCAGCCCCCTGTGACCTAAAAAGGATTGTGTGGTTAAGAAGATAAAGGAATGAATCTTTTTGTAGGACTGTAAAGCTGAGTAGCGTCATCTTCTTCTAGTGTTCTTCTTTAGCCATCAGATATACTGTGTTTAATGAATGTTAACATAGAACAGAACATTTCTCCATCATGTCATTAACATACAGAAATTGCTAATTTCACTGCTCAGACAAGCTAACACTGTTGCTCAACGCAACTACACGTTGGTGCTCTCCACCCACTCTACATTTTTCTGTTGAGCCAGATGTTTTTAATCATTTTAGAATCTGTAACCCACGAAAAAGCCCAGGCCTCATCAACACTTGTGGGAGAGTCTTAAAACATTGTGCGGAACAACTGGCACCTTATTTTTGCAGACATTTTTAAATTCTCCCTTCAGAATCACAAAGTTCCCACCCTTTGGAAAATGTCCACACAATCATACCCATACCCAAAATCTCCAGACCCACAGAGCTCAAATACTTTCATCCAATCACTCTAACCTCTCTGGTTTTGAAGTGTTTTGAGCATCTGGTGAAGAGACACGTTGTATATCAAATGCAGCACCTTATGAACTCCATACATTTACCCAGGCCTCTAGAGGGGTGGAGGGTGCCATCACAACCTTACTACACCTATTGCACACTCACCTTGAAAGACCTAAGGCACACGCCAAGATTGTATTTATCAGTTTTACTTCAGCTTTTAATACAATTCAACCCAATATTTTAGCAGACAGATTAGCTACTCAGTTCTCCCTGGATGCTCACTTGATTCTTTGGATTTCTGAGTTTTTATACTGTAGAACCCAGAAGGTCAAAGTTGGTGCCTCACTGTCAGACAAGAAGACCACCAGTCTAGGCTCCCCACAAGGATGTGTTTTATCTCCTCTATTATTTATTTTATATACAAATTCCTGCACAAGCACTTTTCCATACAGGCACTTTATTAAATATGTGGACGATACAGTGCTGGTGAGTCTGCTATATGATGGGGAGGAAGAGCATGGACCAGTTTTAGACTATTTTTTAAAGTGGTGTGAAAACTCAGATTTACGTCTTAATACCTCCAAAACCAAAGAAATGATCAATGATGTTAGAAAACAACAAAATTCCCTCCAAACCTTCATTAATGGTGAGGAAATACAATTGGTCTTGGAGTATAAGTACCTGGGCATCACACTGGACCATAAACTAAAATGGGACATCTGGACTGATCTCATGAGTACCAAGGCTCAGCAGAGACTGTACTTTTTAAAGAAACTGTTGGCTTTTTGTTTTAGGGATGCTGCAGCACAATAATTTCCCCATGGAGACAATAAATAAATGACTGATTGACTGCTCAGACAAGGAAAACACAATACTTGGTGATGTCACATCCCAACGTGCCATAACACCCCAAATAGGAGCGACCTTCTTTTTTCCATTTTAAAGGGTTTGAACTCTTCCCTAGTCCAAGAACATGGGCCCCAAACCAGAGGTTGTTTTTAAATGAAAATTGTCCTTCATTGACAGCTTTTTTTCAGCAATGACTGAAAATTCTGAAAGCTGTCATTTGACAGATTACACTGAGAGTCATCTAATTAAAGTCAATTAAAATGATAGCTAATAACAGATTATGACAGAATTTTTACAAGCCTGTCTGTCAAAATGACAGATAACGAACAAGTCTATATAGAGCAACCTCTACCCCAAACACAATCTTGCCTAGGGCCCCCAAAAAACTAGAAACAGCCCCAATGATCGTCCAAGTAAAGATGTAAATTCCTCAAGCAATCATCTGACTTCTCAAACATCAAGATGTTTTTCAATTTCACACCTTTTCATCTTCATTAAAATACAGTTTGGACAACAGCAAGTTAACCTGCTGTAAGCCTCAGTAACACACAGGAAACCTATCAGTGTACAGTTTTCCTACTTTCAGGGTTTGGATTCACACACACACACACACACACACACACACACACACACACACACACACACACACACACACAAAACATCACCAAATATGAGGGGAAAACTGAACGAAATGGCCTCAGCTTCCTGCATAAATTCCCAGCACAAGTTCATCTTGTTGTCTTAAAAAGCACAACAGGTAGGCAGCAGACGTGTGTGATTGGTAGTTAATTTCAATAATGCATAATTCATCCCCTCTGTGGCTTGGTCATAATTATTTTGCAGGGAGACTACTTATTTTGCATCTGCTACATTATAAACTATACACACAAAACTAGGCGGTGTGTGCATATATTTGAGCCCACTCTCAATATCAAAGGAACTATTGTCGATGTATGACTCTGTGGTTTAAAGTAACGCTGTGTAATTTCAGTTGAGCTCTGTTTAGGCTTTGAGGGCTTGTTTCCTTTCTCCCAAACTGGCCAGACTCCACCATCAGATATAATGAGGGAACATGGAAGCCAAAGTGGAGGTTTGAAATGGTAATTAGTAAGACTCCCTGCTACTAAAAGGGACAGAAGGACTGATTTAGCTACAGCAGAATTAGAGATTGCAAGAGTATAACAGGGCACATTTAGATGGCAACCATATATTTAGCTGCAGTGCCCGGGAGGAGCAGCAGAGTAAAGTCAGATTTTAGTTCAACATCCATAATGTCTATTTATACCGAAGGGCAATACTAGGATGGATTCAGTTTTGTTCATCACTGAGGAAAATTACAACTCTGCATGATAACAATAGGCTTTCTCCTGCTTAGATGCAATATGAAATGTCTATGGAATCTATACTGAGCAAAGAGAACAAAACAAACAAAATAAAGGAGCACAGTTAACAGACATGTTGCATCACAAATTCTCATCATTCATCAACATTTGAGATCACAGGATGCTTGCAAGCTAATATGAAGGTGCAATTACCACCAAGCGTTTCCTCTCCTGCTGTTATCCTAATTTGCAGAGTATATTTGGCAAGGGGTGACTGTCTCATACATTATTTATGTTTGCATGAAGCAAACATGATTCTCACATGACTGACCTCATACACCAATTATGGTTTCAGCTGTATACTGTAACAGCAGAATCAGAATCAGAATCAGAATCAGATTTATTGCCATTGTTCATGTAGTACACAAACTAGGAATTTGTCTCGATGCCATGCTGCAACATTAAAAACATGATGAGAAAAAGAGATAAACTAAAAAACTAAAGGACTGAAAACGTGCAATAAGTGTAGAAAAATAAGTAATAATAAGTAATAATGATAATAATAATAACAACAATACTAGTAATAATGAGTAGTACTAGTCAAGGCAGTTTTAAAAAATTAGCAAGTAGCAGATAATGTGAAGTACCACATAGTGCAGTCGATAATACAACAGAAAACAGTGATGAATGATGTGAGTGACGTGAGCATGCCTGTAAAAGCATATTTTTATTCTAATTTATTACTACAGCAATATATGCCTATTAAAGCAGCACTATGTAACTGTCCTGTCTGTGTGTTTTACAGCCTAAGCACCAATAACCAATCACAGGATGATTTGTTAGCTGGTGACCAAAGTTGTGCGCTATGATTGGCTGGTGGAATGTGTCAGTGTTTTTGATGGTCTGTCCAGGAACAGGAAAGTTGCTTTTACAGGTGACGTGGGCCCGCTAAACACCTGGTCACACATGCCCAACAAATATAATCTGCAGTTCACATTGCCAAGAACCACCAAACTGATTTGAACATCCGCAATCCAAAAGCAGAAGAAAAGCATTTAAAAAATGGTGGAGGTGCGTGAATGCAAGGACGACCACAAGGAACGGGAGGTTTAGTTATTATTATTGCTAGCAGCTAGCGGCTGAAGAGGAAAACAGATATGGAAATATGTTCTCTCCTTGCAGCTGGCATCCATGTTTCTTCTTCTCTTCTGTCAAAAATGGCAGAAAAAACATTGGGGACACTACTGCCCCCCTTTTGATGGTGCATGTGCAGTTCAGTATCCCTCACTTCCAAGACACACTGTCAGTTTTTTTGGGCTGCGTGTGTTCGGTTTGCATTCACCCTCTGCAGAAGAGAAGATCAACAAGTTTACATCATGCATCACCATGTGTGGGTTTAAGGCTATGGTGGAAGTAATATTCACCTCGTCAGACGATTGATGTACAATCCAAATTATTTAATTTCAAGATGAAAATCTTACATGTTGCTGTAAGATGCTTTCACATCAAAATCAGGATGCATACCTGGGTTTTCTAAATGTATATGTGACTGCTGGGGTAAAAGACCAACTGGTGGCAGCTAAACGGACAATCAGACTCGTGACTTCCCTCATTGGAGCCGGGCACTCTACCTGTGTAATCAATATCGTCCACTTGGCAAGTACAGCAGGGATGCTTTAATTGATACTGTGACATAACCCCCTCTCCCCAGATTGTGACATTGTCTGATGTCAGAGGAGAACTAAATGCCTTGAGGATTTCCACCTTCTGACTTCCATGCAACACCATCACATATCACCCTCCCCCCACGCACAGATTTTGACATCATTTATATGTCAGAAGTGCACTTGATGCATTAAGGATTTCTGGCCTTCTGGCTACGCCACCACTGGTCCTATCAGTAACATGTGTTGCAGCTGGGACAAAGCACCACTCCAACACTGGCTGCATGAGTAAACCTGCTAACAGTTGACTGTTTCACCAGGATACCACACCGATTTTTGCGCCATTTTTAATGTTGTCATGTATGTGATGTCACAAATGGGCAGGAAAAAAAAGAGAAAGCAGCATGGAGGATAGCATAATTAACCAAAATATAATCACTGAGCAACTAAACCCATAAGCAATGTTTATGCATTGTTTAACAGTTTGTTTGCTTTGTTCCCCAGTTACCAGTATGATATTGTGTTGTAACACTGTCACCTATGGCAGCACATAAATTTGTATTTTCACCTGGGATTGATGTTTTAACATTGCTCCACAAGACTGCTAAACAGCTCTGTTCATCAGCCCATTAGGACCCTGAACTCTGTCCACTCCCCCACCCCCCACCCCCGCCCCAGACAGTAACGCATTTGTTGTGGAAGGGATTTAGGATTATGAGCAGCGTGGTGACATGCCTGGCTGGTGTCATCATCACGCCGACCTTTATAGAGGGGAGTCAGCCATGTTATGGTGTCTTTGGTGACTCACCTTCAATAGTGGTAGTTGGAGCTGAGTGCTCAGTTGTATGTACAATTCATCAGTGCTTATTTGTAATAAAGTTCAGTTCCAGCACAGCATCCTTGGCCGTCATCATTACCAGGTTTGTGGACATAACATATGGCGATGAGAATAAACGAACCATGGACATATGCCTAAGACCGCTGAGGCCTTTCTTCGAGCTCCCAGGCAAACCGCCTGTCCTGTGGCCACGTTGGCTGGACGCATTCGAGACCTACATTGCAGCATTGGACCTGGGAAAGTTGGATAAAGGAAGGAAACAGGCACTGCTTGTCCACAACCTGGGCATAGAAGGTCAGAGAATTTTTCATCTGCTTGGACCAACGGACTCTTGTTTGATGAAGCTGTGGAACTGTTAGCTAGCTACTTTGCTACACCCGACAACGTGGTGGCGTGGTGCATAAAGTCTCGCCGACAGTGACAAAAAGCTAGGCTCATCGACCCCACACCCTATGGAGATGGCATCAACATTGTGGGCCCCGAAGGCTGGTCAGGACCGCAGCTGTGGTGAAGATAGATGGCATCAGTGTGCCAATGTTGGTGGCCACCACTGCCTTACAGTCCCTGGTAAATGAGGACGCGGTTAGGAGGCTCATTCCCCGGCGACCTGATGCGGTGGAACTGCCGGACAACGAATGTTCCATGACTGGCAGGAATGTCACCTTCACGGTGCAGTACGGTGAAAGGAAAATTCCAGCGTTCCGGTTCCAGGTGACACGACAGGGTGATAACGTTGTGGGGTGGGATTTGTTCTGCGAACTGGGTTTCACCCTCACGGTCCCCAAGCAGACTGTCGATGGTCCAGGTTCATTATACCCAGACTTCGCGGACGTGAGTGCAGCTGAAGAGCACAGCCCAGAAAGCGAAGGTAGCATAGAGAGTGGATACAGCACGTTAGAGTGAAAACGACATGGAGAGAGAACAACGACCGGACTCACCTCCATTCCTCGCCCAGCTGGAGCTTCAGAGAGCGGCTGTGGAGCTGCAGGAGAGGGAGCACACGTCTATCGGGAACGACACCGAGGAGAAACCAACCGTCCTGTGTGCACAGGAGGAGTGCTGCACGGGGAAGGGGGGGGGCAGTGGGTCTCGCCTCAGATCTTCGGCCAGCAGGAGTTTACAGGAGCCGCTACAGAGTTACAGGAGAGCGAGCCCACACAGCCAGAACCCCGAGACACAACGACCCAACATCACCCCAGCCTAAACCAGCACCAGACGAAAGTGAGAAAGAACCAGACTGCTTCAGAATCCTCACTCAGTCTACCGGAGCTATGGCTGAGTCGACGGGTGAAGAGTCCGTGACCATGAATGGCACAGGAGAGATGCTGGATGTCTTCGGGATCCACGACCAGCATTGGCCTCCAAGGACGGTCCCTGTAGCGTTGGGTGAAGAATCCGTGACCCAACAGGATGTAGCAGAACCACCACAGCCTGGTGGACACCCTGCAGCAAACGTGAGTACCACACCATTACAGCCACAACGCAATATACAGCCGTACAGAGTGCCACTCATGGTGATGAACTATGTTCGGGCCCGCGGAACTAAGCAACCGGGCTCACAGTTGGCTGTTGTATCGTCACCACCATTGACACGCATGAAGATAGCGGCACAGCTGGAAATAGGATCGGGGCGGCGGAATGGCCGTCCGTGGAAGGTGAAAGCAGCTGCTGCAGATTGGAATGCAGCGTTGGAGCCGATCCAGCTGGTGTGGGATCCAGGCTGGGAGAGTGTTGACGAGCATGCCATGGCTTCAGAAGGATGGCACCTGGGCCTGCTGAAATTGGCGCATCCAGGGGCACGTCCACCACAAGCCCGCTACAAGGCCCCTCCAGCAGAACCGTCTTCCCCATGGAAGATTTTGAGAAAAAAATAAGACTGTATAAGAAGGAGCACGGCTGAAAAGGGTGGCAGAATAATCTACTCAGCCGCGTTGGGTCCAGCGGCAGTCCACCCGCTGACTGTAGTTCAGGTGTTATATACAGTATATATATATATATATATATATACTGTATATATATACAGTATATATATACTGTATATATATATGCTAAATTGGGGAGGGATGAATTAATTAAAGTGTTCTGTATTTTTCCGGGGGGGGGGGGGGGGTGTTATGGAAGAGATAATGAGCGGTGTGGTGACACGGCCAGCTGATGTCATCGTCGCGCCGACCTGTATAAAGGGCAGTCGGCCATGTTATGGTCTCTTTGGTGACTCGCCCTCAATAGTGGTAGCTGGAGCTGAGTGCTCAGATGTATGTACAATTCATCAGTGTTTATTTGTAATAAAGTTCAGTTCCAGCACAGCCTCCTCATCCGTCATCACTACCAGTGTACTGTTATCACTACGTGTTATATACACTGAGTATGTTTAACGCAGTTCAACAGCAAGCCAAACTCGTTTTTCACGAGCCAGGAAACCAAGCGTCCTGCTCACTTTATTTCAGTCTTCACAGACAGTTTACAGTACCTTAATACTGTGGCTCGAAGCTCGTTGAAAAGCCCGAGTGAAACTGAGACTAAAAACAAAAAATACATGCATTAAAGTAAGCTAGCGGGCCCCTGGGATAAGACCAATTTCTGGAAACACAGTACACTCAATACATAAAACAAGCTAGCGGGGCCCTGGGATAAGACTAATTACTGGAACATTCACACTCTAAAAACGATATCAAATTTACGTCTAACAAAAACTTATAAACTGACAAAATACTAATTAGACTTACAGCCATTGTTTTCGGCGGTGTAGAAGAAGAGGTTTGACACACAGGAGGAACGTTTTAGAAATTTGCGGGCAGGTTAAGCTCGTCTGCCTTTTTTCCTTCTCTCAACAATGTCCGCTTCTCCTACCCATAGCGGCAACTGGCTGCGCTTTCAATATAAAATACAAATTGATCACTACTAACTATACAGAAATTATTTTTAGCACACAATGACTATTTTCTACCATGAACTATTACAAATAGATTATGACATTTATTATGAACTATTTCTCAACTTTCTATAAACACACACTACTGAGGGCAGAACACTCCCCGCATGGCATTACTAATGCCACTACTTCTTTTTATCTATGATTTCGCTCTCTAAGAGCACTACAATGTCTGAGACAGGACGTAGGTAAGTTTTTGAAGCACCCTGGGATGATGTCCCCACTTCGACCTTTCTGACCTTCCCATCGCTGCTTGGAAAGGTGGATGTGATGATGGCCATTGTCCACTCGTTTCTGGGTGCTTGGTCCTGTTTCAACAGCACTATGTCACCTGTCTGGAGGTTGCGGTGTGTTGTATGCCACTTGCGCCTTGATTGGAGAGTGTTGAGATACTCGTTTCTCCAGCGGCTCCAGAATTCATTGGCGAGTGCTTGCACTTGTTTCCACTGATTTTTGAGCAGGTCCTTTCCACAAAAGTCTCCTGGTGGAGGGGGAACATGCTGCTTTTGGGTCAAGATCATTGCGGGACAAAGTAGGAATGGTGAGGAAGGGTCTGTTGAAATGGGGACTAAGGGCCTTGCGTTGATTATAGACGTCACCTCAGCCATTAAAGTACAAAGCACTTCATGCGTCAAACGAGTGTGTTTGTTTTGCAAAAGCATGGAGTCCAGTATTCTGCGAGTGACCCCAATCAGTCTTTCCCAGACGCCTCCCATGTGAGAGGCATGCGGGGGGTTGAACTCCCATGTGCAACCGTTGGCATGAAGATAGTTGACGATGTTGGGAGGGTTCTTGTTTGATTGTGCCATGCCTAACTCCACACTCGCTGCAATGAAGTTGGTGCCTCTGTCAGATCACATTTGCTTTGCTGGGCCTCGTATTGCGAAGAGTCTGCGTATTGCGTTTATGCAGCTGCAAGCGTCCATAGACTCAATGACTTCAATATGCACGCCTCTTGTGGCCATACACGTGAAGAGTATTGCCCACCTTTTTCCTTGTGCAGCTCCACCTCGTGTGCGTCGAGTGACTACTGACCATGGACCGAATACGTCCAACCCGACGTATGAAAATGGAGGGCATGTTTTGAGTCTCTCAGGTGGGAGATCTGCCATTTTCTGATTCTCTAGTTTTCCCCTGAGTCTCCTGCATGTTACACAATGGTGGATAATGGACGAGACCAGTCTTTTGCAACCTACAATCCACAGTCCGGCTTGCCTAATTGTGCTTTCCGTGAACTGCCTTCCTTGATGCACAACTTTGGCATGATAGTGACGGACGAGCAGTTGAGTCACGTGATGCTTGTTTGGGAGAATGGTTGGATTCTTGGATGCTGTGTTCAATGAAGCATGTTTGAGGCGACCTCCAACCTTGATGAGGCTTTCACTCACATAGGGATCAAGAGCTACGATGGGACTTGAACTGCAGACGGTTTGGTTGGCATGGAGAGCAGCATACTCGTCGGGAAAAGCGTTCTTTTGAACAGACTGGAGGATGAGGTTACTGGCAGCATCCAGCTCCTCTGGAGTGCGTGGCTTGCTACATCGATGCCAGCCCCTGCATGAATGATCTGACAGGTTGCTTGATGAGTGAGAACGAGCTTGGTGAATTAGGAATGCAATGGCACGTACTAATGAGTTCCAACTTGAAAAGCGCTGGAAGCATTCTGGTGAGAGCCTGTTCTTCTGAACATGAGTAGAAAAGGTAGCGACCTTTCTGATTTCAGAGTCTACTTCAGGCTCGATCAACTCAAAGGATTCAGGTGTCCCGGATTCAGGTGGTCTGTAAAGGAAGTCTGGTCCCTTAAACCACATAGTGTCCATGAGCTGTGATGCAGGTATTGACCTGGTGGCTAGATCAGCTGGGTTTTGCTCTGATGTGACGTAGTGCCACTGTTCAGGGGATGTGGACTGACGTATACGATGAACGCGGTTATGCACATAAACATAGAAGCGCTTCGAATCGTTGCAGATGTACCCAAGAACCACCTTGCTATCACAGTAGAATTTGACAGCATTTGGTTTGTGATCAAGTTCGTCCAGAATGAGCTCCGCCATCTCAACCGCCAGAACTGCTCCACAAAGTTCAAGGCGAGGTATCGTGGGCTCTGGTTGTGGTGAAAGTTTTGCTTTTCCAAGCACAAGCCCGACTTCACATTGTCCTTCTGCATTGACTGTCTTCAAGTATGCTACTGCCGCAATAGCCCAGCTTGAAGCGTCGGAAAAGATGCACAGTTCGGTGTAAGTGGACTTAGAGAGGGAAGTTGGTACATAGCAGCGTGGCACCTTAAGACTGCTAAGATCTTGGAGGGACATTTTCCATGTTTCCCATGTGTCCATTTTGTCCTGAGGGAGAGGAGCATCCCAACCTTGGACACCATTCGACAGTTCACGTAACAAGAGTCTGCCTTTGATTGTCACTGGTGACGCTAGTCCCAAGGGGTCGAAGATACTGTTAATTGTTGACAGAACCCCGCGGCGGGTGTAGGGTTTGTCATCGACGGCAACCTTGAATGTGAAAGAGTCAGTGTTTATGTCCCAGCACAGGCCTAGACTTCTCTGAGCTGGTAGAGCGTTGTTGCCGAGACTCAAGTCTTTAATGCCGGTGGCCAGGTCTTCTGGCTTGAAGGCTTGCATGACTGAGACACTATTCGAGGCAATTTTGTGGAGCTTGAGATTGGATTCGGCCAAGGATGCGCATGTGCGCTTGAGCAAGTCTATGGCTGCAGATTCAGTGGGGAGCGAAATCAACCCGTCATCTACATAAAAGTGTCTTTCAACAAAATATCTTGTGTCTGCTCCAAACTCTGGCTCGCCTTTCTGGATAGCCCTGTGCAGGCAATAGATAGCTACCACTGGCGACGGGCTGTTTCCAAAAACATGCACCCGCATGCGGTACTCCTGCACCTCTTTTGACAAGTCGTTTTCCTTGTGCCACAGGAACCTCAAATAGTCTCTATGGTCTGGTCTGACTAAGAACCCATAAAACATTTGCTGGATATCGGCAGTGACTGCGATGAGCTCTTTCCTGAACCAAATCAGCACACCGAGGAAGGTATTATTAAGATCTGGACCTGTTAACAGTACTGAGTTGAGTGACACACCAAATTGCTCGGCACTTGAATCAAAGACGACCCGTATCTGACCGGGCTTCTGGGGATGATATACCCCAAAAATGGGCAGGTACCAGCATTCAGTGTTATCGGTGATGGGTGGAGCGATCTCTGCGTGATTGTCCTCGAACAGCTTGTCCATAAACTCTGAGAACTGTTCTTTCATTTGAGGGTTTTTTGTTAAGTTGCGTCTTAGTGAGCTGAGTCTAGACCAGGGGTGGGCAATCATGTGCCATGGAGGGCCATTCCACTGCAGTTTTTCTGTTCCACCCAGTGTCTTCAGCAGGTGTTTGCTCTGATCAGCTTCAAGGATCACTAATAATTGAAAACACCTGCTGAAGACACTGGGTGGAACAGAAAATCTGCACTGGAATGGCCCTCACTGCCCACCCCTGGTCTAGACAATGCTTGGTCCCTGTTATTTGGGAGCGGCAAGCGAGGACACTTGAATGGCAGAGGAGCGATCCAGTTGTTGTCTCCATCCTGGTGGACTTCCTCCTCCATTATCTTTATGAAGGTCTCATCTTCGAAGGACGCGGCACACTTGTTATCGTTCTCTGTGCACTCAAAAACTTTGTCCCCAAGCTTTTCTTCCGCTGCGTTGGGTTTTGAGCTGCGTTTGAAGAGGCCGTCCTTGTGCTCCCCGCCGTAGCATGGTTTCTCTTTGGTATAGATGCTGTTAGGACAAGGAGTGAAAAAGGATGGGCGTCCGTTGGAGAGCATGTGCGTCTTATAAACATTGACAATTGGCTTGTGAGCGTTAAGGCACACCTCCCCCACAATTACCCAGCCTAGGTCCAGGCGTTGAGCAAAGGGAGCATTGTGGAGTCCGCTGACTTGTTGCCTTACCTTGTGGACTCGTAGGATGTCTCTGCCCAGTAAAATTGCCGTCTGAGCATCTGGGTCGTACTTGGGAATGAGAGGAGCGAGGTGTTTTAAGTGGGCGTGAGCAAGAGCGACTTCGGGCGTAGGTATTTCACCCCTACTGAACATCATCTCGTCGCATTCAAGGAGAGGAGGGAGGTCTAAGCGTGGGCCTCCGCCTACTGGCTCGATTTGGAACCCCGCTGCTTCCCTGCCAAGCATTTCAGTTAAACCAGCACGTTCTCATGAGGTATGGCAGAGGGCTACCTTTGATCCCAAACAGCTCGAAGAATTCAGGACGGGCCAGCGATTTATTACTCTGATCGTCAAGGATTGCATACATCTTAACGGAGCGTTCTGTTTGGCCTTTAGGGAAAACTCGAACTAGACATACCTTTGAGCAAGACGTAGGGGGTATTACCTTCACCGCAGATCTCAGTGCACCGTGACGTTACCTCAGGTGGTGTGTTGTCTCGGGGCTGAGGCTCTGGTTCAGGTGTGTTTCCTGGCTGGGGTTGCTGACTTGAATCGGGATGCATGGCAGAGCAATGCCTCTCACTTTGGCACTCCTCGCACTTGAGTTTTATGTCACAGTTCTTTATTGAGTGCGTGGGAGAGCAGCATGTTTCGTCTTTCTTGTAGCGGTTTATTCTGAAAAGCTCTACATTTGGCTAGAGGATGCATTTTCTTATGGACTGGACAGTAGCGTGTTAAATCGTCCTCTTTAGTACTAGCGGGATCAGTTGTGTCGACCTCTGTTTTGTTTACAGTTAGAGGCGTTCTGTAGCTAGTTTGTTTGAATGGTGGTCTCTCACCTTTGCTGAAGGGTTATCTGCTGCATGTCGTAAAACTTGGGTCATTTCTTGCTTTAGCCTCGTCTTGGACAAACTTTACAAAATATGAGAAGGGAGGGAAGGTTACATCATATTTTTGTTTGTATTTTGAGCCCGCGTGCAGCCATTTATCTTGTAAATTTGGAGGCAACTTTTCAACTATGGGCTTAACCCCACGGGGTGTGTTGAGGTAGGCGAGGCCTAGGAGATAAGCTTCATCTTTAGCGACCCACAGCTCTAAGAGTAAATCTCCAAGTTCTCTGAGTTTTACATTGTCTCTGTTTGTAAGGCGAGGGAAGTTATCTAATTTTTTGAACAAGGCGTTTTCTACTACTTCTGGCGTAGCATAACACTCTTTTAACCTGTCCCATGACAATTGGAGAGCAGCTCGCTCGTTGAAAAGCCCGAGTGAAACTGAATCAGAATCAGAATCAGAATCAGAATAAACTTTATTGCCAAGCATGTAAAAAACACACGAGGAACTTGACTTGACATTGGTGCGCATGCGCGCGACACAACGACACGGCAGCCATAATAGGCGCCTCATCAAACAGAGATAGATAAGAAAGGGAGGGGAAGGGAGGGAACGACACAAGGGGGGAGGAGAAAAAAAAACTTCGTTATCAAAATACAGCTTATTTTTAAGCAGATTATGATTACAATGAAAAAAAAATCTCTCAATAGCACAGAGCAACAACTCAGAATTCACAAGACACAAGAGAGCAGTGTACAGTATATCTTTAATCAGTCATGAATCAATGTGTGTGCGGTGTTGAGCAGTGTTGATGATAATAAGAGAGACCCAAGGACCCTTGGCAGAAGATGTTTTGTCTGTCTGGCGCCCAGTCTTATCTGGCGCTGCAGCTGGCTGTCCAAGGCCTTGTGCTCATGATTTTGAAAAAAACACAATCTGCAGACAGCCAGGAGGAATTTTCATGGGGAATAATAATGCCAAATAGGACTGATCACAGAGAAGACTTGTATTTCTTCTGTAGATTCAGTATATTAATCCTTCATTGCGCAGCTTTGAATTCGTCGTGGAAAGACCTGAGCGAACCCATGATGTAATCCACCTTACGAGACAGTTCTCCAGTAGTCGCTATCAGGGTCTTCTCCAGTTTCTCAATTTGTTGGATGCACCTCGCCTGGCCAGCATTTTGATAGGTTGAATCCATCTTCAGCAATTTGCGGTAAACCAAGACAATTCCCGTCCCAATCAGAATTATCCCAATCACCAAGATTACGAAGATAAACAAATCTTCAATATCTTCGATAGAAAGATTAGAGAGACACAGCATTTTCCAATTACCTGTGTCACATAGATAGCCCACTGGAGCCGTTCCAGCGGGGCAGACAGCTTCCCCCGGAGCACTTTTCCTTGTTGAAAAATAGTGTCAATTGTGTTCAAAGCCCAGCTTATTAACTCCATAATTTCTTTTCGGCGGTCGCAGTTAAACGCAGACAGACAACAGCAAGCTGGGATCCAGTAGCAGGAGGGGAGGAAAAAATCAGCAGGAGAGAAGAAAAAAGCGTCTGCTCTCTTGGGAGGGCGGAAGTAGAAAACTGAGAATAAAAACAAAAAATACATGCATTAAAGTAAGCTAGCGGGCCCCTGGGATAAGACTAATTTCTGGAAACACAGTACACTCAATACATAAAACAAGCTAGCGGGGCCCTGGGATAAGACTAATTACTGGAACATTCACACTCTAAAAATGGTATCAAATTTACGTCTAACAAAAACATAAACTGACAAAATACTAATTAGACTTACAGCCATTGCTTTCGGAGGTGTAGAAGAAGAGGTTTGACACACAGGAGGAACGTTTTAGAAATTCGCTGGCAGGTTAAGCTTGTCTGTGTGGCGGGTTGATTCAACCCCCCCACAACACACAGGACATTCAGCTCTCTTCTCTCGGTTTTTCCCGCTGCACTACTGAGATGTAATGTGCCATTCATGTATTGTGATGCAATGTGCCACGCATGTATTGTGATGCAATGTGCCATGCATGTATTGTGATGCAATGTGCCATGCATGTATTGTGATGCAATGTGCCATTCATGTATTGTGATGTAATGTGCCATTCATGTATAGTATTCATGCGTCCTGTCCTTACTGTGACCTAGAGGCTGAGACCAATATGTAGATGTGCTTTGGTGTAAACCCCCACAAACAGACTGGTCAGACACAGCGCTCAGCTAGAGCAATTAACAGAACAGTGAAATGTGTATTAATGTCTACAGACAGACTCGTTTCTTCTGGCTCACTTCTGTGATGCTAATGTTGCCTTTCATGCATTGTGTTCATGCGTCCTGTCCTTACTGTGACCTAGGGACTGAGATCAATATGTCTCTCAAATGCAAATGTCTCATGCCTGTTCTGTTATCTCTTTGATCATACCAACTGCTGGGGAATGCCCTTTGATGTATTGTTGTAGTTGGGTATATATGCTGCAACTCTGTAACGCAAACACGCTCTCATTCTTCCACTTCACCTGCTTGTGGACTGGAGGCACAGGGCTCGCTCCTGCGCGCGCTCACAGCGCAGGGGCGAGTTTCGCCCTGCCTCATTTTTATCATCCGCCGCACTGGTGACCCCGAAGACGCACACGCTTTGTGCGACGCAGCCTTCTGGTTTGGACATCCACGCTCAACCGGCCGAGGGACACAAGATGTCTCCTCCCTCTCGCCGCCCCAACGCACCATGACCTGAAGGCAGAAAAGAACACGCTGCCAGTGAACACAGCAGCCTGACGCAAACGAGCTGCTCTCCCTTCGGCTTCAGGGAGACCTCGACGCGGAGCCAACACAGGCGAGCTGTTCTCCGGACATCACCCACGACCGGGAAAACTGCAGAAAACGTCATGGCGCGACCCTCGCCTGAGATCGGGACGTCCACGCTGGACCAGCCGAGGGACACAGAACGTTTTCTCCCTCTCACCGCTACTCCTCCCTCTCAGCAATCCTACTCATCTACCCGAGCCTGAGGAACAAAGATAGTCTATTCCCTCCCACCGCTCCAACGCATCTGCACGAGCCTGAGGGACAAAAGATCGTCTATTTCCTCTCACCGCTCCAACGCACCATGGCCAATCTGCAGCCACAGCTCAACGTGGATTTTATCGGCGCCGTCTGCACCGATCTCCGCCAAGATTCTAAACCCTGACTTGCCACTCCAGTGGCCCACCCAAGCACGGAACCCCCGTGCGCGCACCGGGGAGTTACGAGGACGGCACACCACGCACGAGACAATAATGGCTTCACTGACCACCTTCCTTCTGCTGCACACTGGCCCTTCAGGCTTGCTTGTACACCTGAGGCCCGCAGCTTGCTCACTGGATTTTATGGTCTTAGCCACGGCACACAAGGGGAATTCAGCTGTCTGCTGTTCCCAAGGCTTTAGGGTCGCGCCTGCCCTAAAGTCAACACGCCAGTCCCTCTGCTTTTATTTTTTTTCTTACAGCTGCTCCTGCTTTTCTTCATGGCCACGAGAGGAGTCAGAGACAAATTTTTCTTCTTGTGATCTCCGCACGCGCAACGGGACAGCCCCTCGACGTCATGGAGCAGCAAGCAATTTTTGCGCGGCTCGGACGATTTCACCGCCCCTGCCGGCACTTACTACCCCTCCCCTCCTTCCCTCTCCGCCTGCAGCGAGCTTCTCCCACAGCTCGCTCCCATAGATGGATTATCGAGGTCTCGGCCCCCTGCCGTGCCCTCTGGAGGGCGGAGCGTGTGACGGGTTGATTCAACCCCCCCACAACACACAGGACACTCAACTCTCTTCTCTCGGTTTTTCCCGCTGCACTACTGAGATGTAATGTGCCATTCATGTATTGTGATGCAATGTGCCATGCATGTATTGTGATGCAATGTGCCATGCATGTATTGTGATGCAATGTGCCATTCATGTATTGTGATGTAATGTGCCATTCATGTATAGTGTTCATGCGTCCTGTCCTTACTGTGACCTAGAGGCTGAGATCAATATGTAGATGTGCTTTGGTGTAAACCCCCACAAACAGACTGGTCAGACACAGCACTCGGCTAGAGCAATTAACAGAACAGTGAAATGTGTATTAATGTCTACAGACAGACTCGTTTCTTCTGGCTCATTTCTGTGATGTTAATGTTGCCTTTCATGCATTGTGTTCATGCGTCCTGTCCTTACTGTGACCTAGGGACTGAGATCAATATGTCTCTCAAATGCAAATGTCTCATACCTGTTCTGTTATCTCTTTGATCATACCAACTGCTGGGGAATGCCCTTTGATGTATTGTTGTAGTTGGGTATATATGCTGCAACTCTGTAACGCAAACACGCTCTCATTCTTCCACTTCACCTGCTTGTGGACTGGAGGCACAGGGCTCGCTCCTGCGCGCGCTCACAGTGCAGGGGCGAGTTTCGCCCTGCCTCATTTTTATCATCCGCCGCACTGGTGACCCCGAAGACGCACACGCTTTGTGCGACGCAGCCTTCTGGTTTGGACATCCACGCTCAACCGGCCGAGGGACACAAGATGTCTCCTCCCTCTCGCCGCCCCAACGCACCATGACCTGAAGGCAGAAAAGAACACACTGCCAGCGAACACAGCAGCCTGATGCAAACGAGCTGCTCTCCCTTCGGCTTCAGGGAGACCTCGACGCGGAGCCAACACAGGCGAGCTGTTCTCCGGACATCACCCACGACCGGGAAAACTGCAGAAAACATCATGGCGCGACCCTCGCCTGAGATCGGGACGTCCACGCTGGACCAGCCGAGTGACACAGAACGTTTTCTCCCTCTCACCGCTACTCCTCCCTCTCAGCGATCCTACTCATCTACCCGAGCCTGAGGAACAAAGATAGTCTATTCCCTCCCACCGCTCCAACGCATCTGCATGAGCCTGAGGGACAAAATATCGTCTATTTCCTCTCACCGCTCCAACGCACCATGGCCAATCTGCAGCCACAGCTCAACCTGGATTTTATCGGCGCCGTCTGCACCGATCTCCGCCAAGATTCTAAACCCTGACTCGCCACTCCAGTGGCCCACCCAAGCACAGAACCCCCGCGCGTGCACCGGGGAGTTACGAGGACGGCACACCACGCACGGGACAATAATGGCTTCACTGACCGCCTTCCTTCTGCTGCACACTGGCCCTTCAGGCTTGCTTGTACACCTGAGGCCCGCAGCTTGCTCACTGGATTTTATGGTCTTAGCCACGGCACACAAGGGGAATTCAGCTGTCTGCTGTTCCCGAGGCTTTAGGGTCGCGCCTGCCCTAAAGTCAACACGCCAGTCCCTCTGCTTTTATTTTTTTTTCTTACAGCCGCTCCTGCTTTTCTTCATGGCCACGAGAGGAGTCAGAGACAAATTTTTCTTCTTGTGATCTCTGCACGCGCGACGGGACAGCCCCTCGACGTCGTGGAGCAGCAAGCAATTTTTGCGCGGCTCGGACGATTTCACCACCCCTGCCGGCACTTACTACCCCTCCCCTCCCTCCCCCTCCGCCTGCAGCGAGCTTCTCCCACAGCTCGCTCCCATAGATGGATTATCGGGGTCTCGGCCCCCTGCCGTGCCCTCTGGGGGGGGGAGCGTGTGGTGGGTTGATTCAACCCCCCCACAACACACAGGACACTCAACTCTCTTCTCTCGGTTTTTCCCGCTGCACTACTGAGATGTAATGTGCCATTCATGTATTGTGATGCAATGTGCTACGCATGTATTGTGATGCAATGTGCCATGCATGTATTGTGATGCAATGTGCCATGCATGTATTGTGATGCAATGTGCCATTCATGTATTGTGATGTAATGTGCCATTCATGTATAGTATTCATGCGTCCTGTCCTTACTGTGACCTAGAGGCTGAGATCAATATGTAGATGTGCTTTGGTGTAAACCCCCACAAACAGACTGGTCAGACACAGCGCTCGGCTAGAGCAATTAACAGAACAGTGAAATGTGAATTAATGTCTACAGACAGACTCGTTTCTTCTGGCTCACTTCTGTGATGTTAATGTTGCCTTTCATGAATTGTGTTCATGTGTCCTGTCCTTACTGTGACCTAGGGACTGAGATCAATATGTCTCTCAAATGCAAATGTCTCATGCCTGTTCTGTTATCTCTTTGATCATACCAACTGCTGGGGAATGCCCTTTGATGTATTGTTGTAGTTGGGTATATGTGCTGCAACTCTGTAACGCAAACACTCTCTCATTCTGATTCTGCAACTGCTGCTGCAGGACACAGACATTGTGTCCTCCTTCTCCGAGAGCCGTGGGCTCGCTCCCGGCGCGCATGCACGGCACCGGGAGCGGAGCTCGTGACAGTGGTATGATATAATGCTCTCTCTCATCTTGCCTTGAGAGAGAGCAGTCACATTTTTCTTCCCTCCTCCCCTGCCTTCCTGATCTATTCCCAGCTTTTGCAATGTTGTGTTTTTGTCTGTGTTTAGTCGCTCTTCTTCTGCTGAATCTTAATCTAAACGGAAATTATGGATTTGGAAGCGGCTTAAATGTGCTATTGTCACTATTTTTTCAACAAGAATTGGGCCAAGGGGGAGCCCAAGAATTGGAACCTACGAGGAGACTCATGGACATTGGAATTCATGCGTCTATGGAAACATTATTGGTTATGATCTCAGGACTTCTATTTTTGGCTGTGGAGTTCCCTGATGCATCAGAAATTGAAGGAAGGTGAGAGAGCTGATCAAGCGGACCCAGCAGCTCCTTCATCAAATTCGACCAGTTGGGGAGGGCACGAGTAGCGGCAAACGGTGAACTGAATGACAGTGATTCAGTGAAGGAATACATCTGAAGCCCTGTGCTCTCTATGGAAAAACAGTTTAAGCCTGCATATATAATGGAAGCACAGAACTACACGGATGAGGACAAATTCTATTCTCTGAGTGCACTGTGCTGATTTGATTTGATCTTGTTTGCCCCGTGTTTACATTCCTCCTGACTGAGATAAGTGGAAGGATCAGCTCATGTCTACCCAAACAATCAACAATCAGTTGTTTGTCGTCAGCGGATTGGACCCCCGAGGACAATGCCCATGTGCCTTCTGCAAGGAAGAGAGAGAGAGAGAGAGAGAGACTCTGGACTCTGGACTTGTTTATAAGTCACATGATTATAACATCTATCCACTGCCAGGAGGCGCCCTCTGTTGCTCACTAACAACTGTTACATTTACACTACACAATGCATACAACACTACATGCATACGATATACACACACTGCTCTCCTTCTGCGTGTGATTTGTCTACTAAATGTCTGCTAAATATGCATTGAGGTTTTTTTTTGCCTGCAATCAAAATTTCGCTTACTCATTAAGCGTCAATTTGATAAAACATGTTTTTTTTCTCTCGCCTATTGTGTCATATCCTCTCTTTTCTTTTTTTTCCTTTCTTCTTTATGACTGGCGCCTAGCGGCTGCCCCGGCCTTGGATGCGCTCTGCAGAGCGTGCCCAAATGCCAAGTCACGTTTCGTTACCTTGTATTCATACATGTGTAATGACAATAAAGTTGAATCTCAATCTCAATCTCAATCTCAACACAAGGGAGAACCGGGATCAGTTCCACCGGCAGCGCCAGAGCCCAGCGAGACGAGCTCGGGTGCAGCGGCCGGCTGCCCCTCACTCGCCTCCCCATGAGGCAGGCAAAAATGCTCTAATGCACCATACAGGAAAACAAGAGAGAGCACTTGCCTGCACTCGGGCTCTGGAGCTGTCCAGGACTTCGCCGATCCAGGTTCAGGAAGACACTCGTCGTCGGGCTCCCACTCGGCTGTGTCGGGTTCCACAGCCGGCCTGATGGTCTCTGCAGCTGGATCCTCATGCGCTGGCGTCCACGCCAATAACCCGTATGGCGTGGGGGCAGAGGACCCTGGACCTGCTGACTCGGGCTGCATCCCTGAGAAACCCTGGGGACGCTCTCTCGTCGGCTCTGGCTCCTCACTGCAGTCCGTTCTCCTCCTCTGTCCAAAACAAGGCTGCAAGACTGGGATGTCTCCCAGAGCTGCAGGCCTCCCCCTCGTTCGCCGGCGTGGGACTGACGCCGAGGACCGCTCCGCAGGAGGAGACACAGAGGCAGCAGGTTTAATATAAATGGCTACAGCTGGGGAAAGAAACTCAGGGAGCTGCGAACCCTGAGCTTCACCCCCAGGAGTCAGACAAGACAGATCACTATTATTACTAGAAAAGTGAACTTGGACTTGCCTGTCTCCCGGGGGGAGGATGTTGTCAGTTGTAGCGGGCGTTGCTCCTTCCCTCGCTCGCTGGATGGAAAAGGATCCAAGAACGGAGCCCACTGGCACAGGACTCAGCTCACTCTCAGCAGCTGGCTGGTTGAGGGGGTCATCCCGGCGGCCCGGAACTGGATCCGGAGCTGGAGCTTGCTGAAGATGCGCCCGGCCGTGACGCCGACGCCTTTGCCGGCCCCCAGATGGTGCGAACTCCCGAAATGGATTGAAGGCAGGATCAGGGTCCATAAGCGAAGAGCAGGAGTGCCTCTTCACCTGCTTCATGCCGCGTTCCTCCTCCATCATCAGGAATAATTCGTGTTGTGCGGCGATGTCCTCCCTCCTCGCGTCGACTTCCGGGTGGTTGGCGTAGCGGGGAGAGAGATTACAGAGTACATCTTCGGCGGCGTCCAGGTACCAATGTATGCCGTGGTTATAGTCCAACATGGAAGCGGAGATGAGTAGCTCATCCACAGCTTCCAAAACACTCGTCAACAGGTGGCTCTTCGGTGACGGCATTCCTCACATACACAGGTCCCAGACAGGGACAAGCAATGTCCAAAACTCAAACTCACCGGTGAAAAGCGTCTCAAAATGGCGTCACCGTAAACGCTGTTTGCGCAGCAGTGTACTGTCATGGCCTGGCCCTCACGAGCCAGCATAAGATGCACACAAGTCACCAGTGAGTTTTTCAGTGAGTTTATTACGGTGAAAAGGTGTTAACACAAGCTGCTGAGATAATGACAGGAGTCTACGCAGAACAGGAAGCATAGGGCTATACAGCACACTATAGGTCCAAGGCAGGAGACAGTCACACACAGTCAGGCTTGGTAAATAATAGCACTCGGGCTGCTAAAGCAGGGACTTACAGCACAAATTACACCGGAGGGAATAAGGCTAATACAGCTCACTTACTGGTGCCGGTGAAAGAAGGTCAAGCCCAAGGCAGCCGAGGTGTGAATACAGTTCAGGCATCCGCAACGTGACGATGGGTGAACAGAATAGCGGTCAGGTTCGTGACCAGATGCGATCAGACACTGCTGCGTCTTAACGACGCCAGCACTCAGCTTAAATAAACCAGGTACTAATGACAAATGACACACAGCTTACCGACCGTTGACAGGCGGAAGCCCCACCGAGCACTTTCACAATAAGAGCCCGGAGAGGCCAGAATACCGCCCGCAGCTGTCAAGGCTGGCTGCGAGACATAATTTTAACCCGAGCGCGATCAGAACCGACGCTCGGGTCATAACATCTTCAGCTGATCCAAAATGCTGCAGCAAGAGTTTTAACAGGTACTAGAAAGAGAGATCATATCTCTCCGGTTCTGGCCTCCCTTCATTGGCTTCCCATACAGTTTAGAATTAAGTTTAAAATCCTTCTTCTTACTTACAAAGCTCTAAACAATCAGGCTCCTTTTTATTTAAAAGATCTGATACTACCGTATTATCCTAACAGAGCACTACGCTCCCAAAATGCAGGATTACTTGTAATACCTAGAATCTCCAAAAGTACAATGGGAGGCAGAGCTTTCAGTTATCAAGCTCCTCTCCTCTGGAATCAGCTGCCAATCTGGATTCGGGAGTCAGACTCGATCTCTGTTTTTAAGAATAGGGCTAAAACCTACCTTTTTGATATAGCCTACAATTAGGGAGGGATCATGTGTTTCTGAACCCTCCCTTAGTTATGCTGCTAATAGGTTTAGTCAGCTGGGGGACCTCCAGTAATGCACTGGGCCTCACTCCTTTCCTCACTCTCTATGAAATATTTTTTTTTGCTGGTCATTAACATCTGTTTGTTCTCTCCCATAGATTGAGTCCCCATCGTGCTGTTTGCTCTCTACATGTCTGTTCTTTTCTTCTTCTCTTTCCCCTCACCCCCCAGCCAGTCGCAGCAGATGACTGCCCCTCCCTGAGCCTGGTTCTGCTGGAGGTTTCTTCCTGTTAAAAGGGAGTTTTTCCTCTCCACCGTCGCCAAGTGCTTGCTCACAGGGGATCGCCTGATTGCTGGGGTCTTTCTGCAACTGTGGGGGTTCCCCCCTACAGTTGATAGTGCTATGAGATGACTGTTGTTGTGAAATGGCGCTATATAAATAAAGTTGAATTGAATTGAATTGAATAAATAAAATCTTTGAATCTTGAATCTGTCAGTCAGAGGTGGTGCTGGTCAAAACCTCAAATCTGTTGCAGAGACATTTTGCCAAGGACTGCATGCCAAGTGAATGCATTCCCTAAAGCTAGATGTCAGCAGGTTTGTGCAGGTTTTTGGTCGATAGATAACAGGCTTTACTGATGTGAGAGCAAGCCTAGAGCCATGCTGTTAACCCTGGTATGGCAGAATTTAGACCAACGCTGGTGTGTGGTTTAGTTTAGCATACTAATATGTGCTAATTGTCCATTTTCTACCTCATGGGGAGTTTGGATCACGGGGTCAACTGTCTAAACAGAGATAACAATCCTTCAGTGTTCCTCATACTGCCTCCAGCTCTTCAGAGAGGATAGAGAGGTGCTACAAACTAGCAATGAGCAGAGATGGGTAGTAATGAGTTACATTTACTCAAGTACAAGTACTCAAGTAACATTTTCATAAAATTTTTGTGAGTAGTTTTTTGCAGGATACTTTTTACTCTTGATTAAATGTATGAAAAAACTACTTTTACTTGTATACAATGGTCCTTGTAGAAGAGCTTGAAATAACGAGGTGATGTGATTTATAAACCAAAGTTTATTATCAGCTTCGCTCCTCTAACAAGTCTCATCTCAGTGCAGAAGCAGAATAAGAGGTCGAACACATTCAGACCTACATACTTATACCTACACATAACAAAAGACATTGCATATCAAAACTGACATCCCGCATTAGCTTAATCCCCCCTCCTTTGTCTTCTGACTCCTCCACCTGACCCTGGGAAGTCAGGGCGATCGATCTGGTCTCCACCGCTGCACCTCGGATGCTCTTTGATCTTCGCTGGCGGTTGAGACCTCTTGTCCTGTTCTGAGGCGTGAGGTCGTTGCACACATGTAATCACCAAACATTCTAATATGCTTATACATATGTAGGTTATGGGATATATGATTAATATAAACCACAGTCCTACTCTTTGCATTACTCTGATTTCACTTTATTGAAAAAGTGATTAAAAATGTGTTTGTAATGATTTGTTCTTAGCAGAAATAGCTGCTACACCAAGACATTTTAGGGAATTTATAGTTTTATTTAATTGATATTAGTGCTGAAATTAAAGGTCTTCTCAGTAACATGCACAGACAAAAGTCTGGGGCCAGGTGCTCAACCCCAAAAAAGGGCACTCCTAAATACTGAAAAAAGTAAAGCTTCATATAGTAGCCCAAATTTTACTGTATTTACTTGGTATATCTATTTTATTTTAATAAATACACACATGGAAATATTTGATACCCAATGGATTTCTACACAATTATCAAATCACACAGTCTTTGACTATTAGGATTAATTTAAAAAAAAAATACAAAATGAAAGTATTAAATAACAAAAAATTAACAAAAATAAAATTTCCTCTGATATAACAGTGTCGATTCGCCCCAAGCGAAACTACAAGGGACTCGGAGGAGACCTGGCCCCTAGATGTGCAGCATGCAGGCCCACCGGTGTGTGGATACACCCTGGTGCTCACGAACCAGATCCCCAACTATGGGTTAAATAGTTACACTGCCTTGTGTACGGCTTGGGAGAGCCCAAGGCTAAGGGAGTAAACCCCGTCAGAAAATCCGGAGTGGAGCCCTGCAGGCAGTTGGTTGAGCTTTGCGACACCTTCCGGCAACTCCTGCAGTCGCGCTGACAGCGACTGTATCGGCTTGCCTTTCCGTCGGACTCTGTCAGCAACACCGAGAGGGGGATCCTGGCAACTGGGCACTCCAGGATCTCCTTATCACCCTCCCAGGCCTGCACCTGGAGAGGTCACTCCAGCGCCGCTGTTCTAGCGGCTAAGCCAACACCAGAGACGGCAGTTATGAGTGATAAGCCCAGAGCGTATTGGCGTAAGCTCGGGCGCTACAGGTTGTCTCCGACGGTGGAAGGGATCATCGTATCTCACTAGTCAACTACCGCCCGCCTTAAGCTGGGCAGCCCCCAGCCAGTTAGGTGTTGACTCGCCACAGTCTGCCAGCTCCAATGGGTGCTTGGGGCTTAGGGCAAAACCCGAAAAGCAGACTGCAAACCTTGCACCAGGTAAACATAATATCAAGAAACCGCCAGCCCTACGGCTGGCGACCTGGAACATCAGAACAATGTGTCCTGGCCTCTCTGATGATCTCCAGTTAGTTGACGATGCCAGGAAAACCGCCATCATCGATTGCGAGCTTTCTAAGCTCAACATCGACATCGCAGCCCTTCAGGAGACACGTCTTCCCTCCAGCGGCAGGCTTAAGGAGAAGGAGTACACCTTCTTCTGGTAGGGACTGGAGCTAGACGAGCACCGTCTACATGGGACTGGCTTCGCAGTGCGCAACTCCCTCCTCTCGTCAGTAGAGCCTCCTTCCCGAGGGACCGAGCGTATCCTCTCTCTCCGCCTCATGACCTCCATGGGACCAGTAAACATCTTTAGCATTTACGCCCCCACGCTCTGCTCCACAGCAGAGGCCAAAGACGAATTCTACAGTGAGCTCGAGGCTAGGATCAGAGAGATTCCATCTAATGAAAATCTGCTCCTGCTCGGTGACTTCAATGCCCGGGTGGGTGCAGACCACAACTCCTGGCCACATTGCTTGGGGCACTTTGGAGTCGGCAAGCTCAATGAAAATGGTCAGTGTCTACTTGAGATGTGCTCCTTTCATAACCTGTGCATCACCAACACCTTCTTCTCCACTAAGCTCCACCACAGAGTGTCTTGGAGACACCCCAGGTCCAAGCACTGGCACCTACTGGACTTTGTCATTGCCAGGAGAACCTTGCTGAACAACATCCTTATCACTCACACTTACCATAGTGCTGACTGTGACACTGACCACTCTCTGGTCAGCTGTAAGGTACGTCTTCGGCCCAAACGAATTCATCATGCAAAGCAGAAGGGTCGTCTTCGGATCAATGCAGCCAGTGCGTCAAAACCAGAACTTGTCAATAGCTTTGGCGAAGCTATTGACAAGGCCTTCAAGGATTGCCCTACAGGCAGTGCTACGGCTCGCTGGGACTTCATCCGTGATGCTGTGTACGAAGTTGCATTGGACACCTTCGGGAAGAGAGCGATGAAGAGTGAGGACTGGTTTGAGGCTGGGATAGAGGAGATGGAGCCTGTCATCACCGCAAAGCGTGCCGCACTACTTGAGTGCAAGAGGCAGCCTTCTGAGAAGACACTGGCCGCCTACAGAGAAGCCAGAAACAGTGTTAAGCGGATTGCTCGTAAGTGCGCAAATGACTACTGGCTGAAGCTGTGCAGCAACATCCAGACCTCTGCTGACTGTGGTAACATCCGTGCCATGTACAACGGTATGAAGAAAGCTTTTGGTCCTAGTGCCATCAAGATCGCTTCCCTCAAGTCCACCTTGGGCGACATCATCATGGATCGCAGCAGGAATTTCCCTCCTAAACATTGTGGGGAAAGCTTTTGCTCATGTCATCCTCAATCGTCTCCAACTACTGGCCGAGTGTGTGTACCCAGAGTCCCAATGCGGGTTTCGAGCAAAGCAGTCGACGATTGACATGGTGTTCTCTCTCAGGCAGCTGCAGGAGAAGTGTCGCGAACAGAGACGCCCCTTGTATCTGGCCTTCATCAACTTGCCCAAGGCCTTTGACCTGGTCCGTCGGTCGGGCCTCTTCACCCTCTTACATAGGATTGGTTGCCCTCCAAGCTCATGAGGATGATCACTTCCTTTCATGACAACATGACTGGCACAGTTCAGCACGACGGATCATCTTCGGACCCCTTCCCAATCAAAAGCGGTGTGAAACAAGGCTGTGTCCTGGCCCCAACACTCTTTGGCATCTTCTTCTCCCTACTCTTGCGCTACGCCTTCCGCGAGTCAGACGATGGTGTCTTCCTCCACATCCGGAGCGATGGAAACTTGTTTAACCTCACCCGCCTCAAAGCCAAGAAAAGGTGCGTAGAGTCCTGATCAGGGAGCTGCGCTTCGCAGATGACTCCGCCCTTATCGCTCACACTGAGAATGCCCTGCAGCGACTCATCACCAGCTTCGTGGAGGCATGCAATGAGTTTGGCCTCACCATCAGCCTCAAAAAGACAAACATCATGGGACAGGATGTCAGCATCATCCCTGCAATCACCATCGGTGACCACACTCTGGAGGTGGTTGAAAACTTTACTTACTTGGGCTCCACCATCTCCAGCAACCTTTCCTTGGATGCCGAACTTAACACAAGGATAGGCAAAGCAGCAACCACCATGGCTCGTCTTGCAAAGAGAGTGTGGGAAAACAACTTGCTGACATTCAACACCAAGATAAAGGTGTACCAAGCATGTGTGCTGAGTGCCTTACTGTACGGCAGTGAAGCCTGGACTCTTTATTCCCGCCAAGAGCAAAGACTGAATGCCTTTCACCTGCACTGCCTCAGGCGACTTCTGGGCATCACCTGGTGTGATCGCGTCACAAACAAAAGCGTGCTCTCCCAGGCAGAGGTGCCAAGTATGTTCGCCATCCTCACTCAGAGACGCCTGCGATGGACTGGCCATGTGTGCAGGATGGACAATGGTCGCATCCCCAAAGACATCCTATATGGGGAGCTCACCACAGGAAAGCAACCGACCGGAAGGCCGGTTCTGCGCTTCAAGGACACCTGCAAACGTGACCTGAAGGCCTGTGGCATCAACCCAGTAAACCTCGAGCAAGTGACCTCAAACTGCACACAGTGGCATTCCACTATCAAAGCTGGAGTCCAGCGGGCTGAGGAGGAGAGAGAAATTCTACATGAGGAGAAGAGGACCCGCCGGCAGCAGAAGCTCCAGTCCGTCCCCACTGTCCCCATTGTCCCCACTGCCCCCACTGCCCTCACTACCGACTACATCTGCAGCAAGTGTCAGCAAAGCTGCCGATCCCGCATCGGACTTTACAGCCACAGCCGGAGCTGCAAAGCAACTACTGACTGACATGTGTGCAGATTCCATTGTCTCCCGAGACAAAAGGATGCCAACACATCAAATAAGGTCCATGACAAAAATGGGCCATTTCCATTAAAAAAATAAATTTGAAAAAGCTTTTTTTTTTTTCCAATAAATAAGATGATAAACCTCCATTCAAATAAAACTCCAAGGATAGTCTATACAGGACAGCTTCATACTGTATATGAGTGAGAGTATAGTAGCAAATATACAAGAAAAAAAACATGAAAATTTAAGAAAAAAGTTGCAAATTCATGAGCATCCATCCATCCATCCATCTTCTTCCGCTTAATCCTTTTCGAGTCGCGGGGGAGCTGGAGCCTATCCCAGCATCTTTGGGCGAGAGGCAGGGAACACCCTGGATAGATCGCCAGTCCATCGCAGGGCCAACACAGAGAGACAGACAACCATTCACTCTGACAGTCATACCTAAGGACAATTTAGAATCCCCAATTTGATGCCAATTAACCTAAAGCATATAGTTGTAAATTTGTGAGGGGGCAAGGTAATAAGTTTATTACAAAACATGGCAAATTTATAGGAAAGAATTACTAAATTTAGGTGGTGAGCCCACTGGAGGCATGTAACTTCTTCGGGCTGAGCCCGGCCGGGTCCCATGGGCAGAAACCTGACCACCAGATGCTTGCCATCAAGACCCTCCCCCCAGGCCTGCCTCCAGGGCGGGGCCCCAGTAACCCCATACCCAGCCGGGTACACTGAATCTTTGGGTTTTCATTCATCATGGCAGTCTATTGGATCGCTCTTAGTCTGGCCCTTTACCCAGAACCAGTTTGTCTTGGGAGACCCTATTAAAGGCATATTGCCCTGGACAACATAGCTCCTGGGATCTCGAGGGCATGCAAACCCCACACCATGATAAGGTGGTGATCCATGGGGGGATCGCCACCAGAAAAGAGTAGATTGTCCTCTCCGGGTTGGGGACAAGTTCCTGCCCCAAGTGGAGGCGTCCAAGTATCTCGGGGTCTCACTCACGAGTGAGGGGAGAATGGAGGGAGAGATTGACAGATGGATCAGAGAAGCATCTGCAGTGATGTGGACGTTCTACCAGTCTGTTGAGCTGAGCAAAGCTGTCGATTTACTGGTCAACCTACATTCCTACCCTCACCTATGGCCGTGAGTTTTGGGTAATGACCAAAAGATTGAGATTGCAGATATAAGTGGCTGAAATGAGCTTTCGCTGTAGGATTGCTGGACTCACCCTTAGAGATAGGGTGAGGAGCTCAGTCATCCAGAAGAGGCTCAGACTAGAACCGCTGCTCCTCCACATCGAAAGGAGCCAGTTGAGGTGGCTTGGGCATCTGATCAGGAAGCCTGCTGGACGCCTCCCACTTGAGGTGTTTCAGGCACATCCCACTGGGAGGAGACCCAGCTGGCCTGAAAAGGTCTTGGTGTCCTCTCTGAAGAGCTGGAGCGGGTGGCTGGTAGTGGTGTGCGATACTGCAAGATTTGGTATCAATCCAATACCAAGTAAATACAGGGCCAGTATTGCAGACACTGATCCGATACCGATACTTTTTTTAACAATTAAGGTGGATGCATCATCGAATTACTAAATCTGAATGAATTTTCATGACCTTTAAGTGTTTTGTGATTTTTCCTTTGGTGTCATGGTTTGGTGAGCGCACTCTTCCGCCCGCCCGACAGCTCAACATTCAGCTACTCCGCGGGTAATCATCGCCACCTGCGTGATGAGACGCACCTGCTCCTCTGACTCTCCAGTGCTTAAATAGACTGTGTCTTCTATGCCTCAGCGCTGGCTCGTTGGGTAGACTACCTTCAACAGCAGTTTAATTCATTTTGTCTCATTTAAGAAAAACCCTTTAATCCTCTGCTTTCTCTTTGCAGGTTGCTACCTCCTTGTGGTGCATCTCCAGGGTTGTTGTGTGCTCACCTGCCCCGTCACCATCATCATCATCAGCGACCATCATCACCCGGTCAGACACCTCACCCAGCTCTTCTATGCCATCCTGTTTCACCGGGAGGTTCGTTGTAAATGCTGGGTTCCTCTGCCGGGTCCATCTGTTACTCCCACGGGAGTGCTGTCCTATTTTCCCTATGTCTAGCCTCCATCCTAATTCAGCTGCTCTCGTCTCTCATTTCAGGCTTTGTGCTTTCCCTGGTGAGTGGCGGTTTTCTCTTGCGGAGGCGTTTTTGCTGTTAATAAAATTCAATCTCAAACTGTTATTCTGTGTCACTGTGTGTTTCCTTTGGTGTCTCTCCCTGCACGTGAGCTGTCTATAATTGCTAATCATGACATTTGGATTACTAATTAGCTAAAGCCTAGGACAGAATTTGGCCAAAGTTTATAAGTAAACAGAAAACACTTTATTATAATAAAACTTTTTATTCAGAAACAATACAACAGTAACATTTTTTTCTTAAATAAAGTCTACAAAATAATCACTCCGCAACAAATGATATAAAATATTTAAAACAAATTCTTTTTTTCCACAGTAGAATGCATGCTCAGGAAATGCAATACAAAAATAAAACTAAACTTCTCCCCTTTAGTGCACTTCTTTTCTTACTTAGGAAAATAATAAAAAATAAAAAAAACAAGTTGTGAAAATACAATGAATAAATGTAAATAACTAAACAACCCCCAAAGCCTTAAGTTTAAAGAAATATTCCCCATACCTCCGACCCTGTCTGGGTCTGTTGGTGTCGGAGCGAAGGACTGGGGGATTTCTTTCCTCCTCTCTCAATTTCTGTAGCTTAGCGTTTTCTTTTGGGTGATTTTTTCATGTTTGTATAAATTAGTTGTGCTACCACTGTATTTCACAGCCTTTTTACATATAGTACAGCTTGCCGTTGTCTCATTTTCAGCCTGAAAATAGAGCCACACAGAGCTCTGCTTCCTCTCTGCCATTCTTCTGCTTCGTGTGCTGCTGCTCATGTGTGTGTTTATGTGTATGTGCAGACTGTGCACGGCATGCTGCCAGCTGCTGTTTGCTAGCTTAGCTTGCTGCTGAGTTACGTGATGGTAAAACAAGAGCGAGGAGGAGGAATTAAGGAGTAAGTAAGTGGCGGTAATGCACATAAACGCTGGTTGTCAACTGCCGTAAAGTGTGCCTGCTCCATGTTGTGACGGGACAGACAGAGAATCGATACCATTTCATGAATATTGATCAATATCAATGCCCACGTTGGTATCGATGCTATCGATATTTGGATCAATCCGCCCACCACTAGTGGTTGGGGAGAGGGAAGTGTGGCCGCCTCTGCTTAAGCTGCTGTCTCCGTGATCCAGACTTCCAGAAAAGCGGTAGAAGATGGATGGATGGATGAATGGATGGATGGATTTCATCAGTTGATGTGAATAGTTTAAACATTTTGTTTTCCTCAGACTAACACATACAAGAGACAATTCTGTCAAATTGGGGAGGGTAATTCTGCTAATTTACAAATAAAAAGTTGCAAAGGAGTGAGAAAAAAGTTGCAAATTTATGGAAAAATATCAAGAATTTACAGAAAAAATATAATTAAAAATCACAAATTGAGGAATAAAGTAGTACATTTATTTGAGGAAAAAGTTGTACGCTTACATGAAAAGTGTCTCAAATTTATAAATAAAACCTTAAAAATGTATGAGAATAAAGTTTTGAACTTATGAAGAAAACTTGTCACTTTACAGCAGTAACGTGGTTCATTGTCATGTGACCCACCGTTGCTAATGATATCAGGTACCATTCGTGTACTGTAAACAGTTTTAACTCACACTTTCTATTTATTCTTCTTTTAAAATTCTATGGTTATCTACACTGTCAGGAAACACATCTACAATTTCTTATCCACCTTATTCCTAGGCCCCATGATGCCTTGCGTGAATTATGGCAACACTTTCCGGTACTAGTTTAGAACATATGGTTGTCATTGAAACGGGACACTTTTCCTTGTTAAAAAACAATGACTTCGGCATCAGAAATGTGGGAACATGGCCTCTTGCACCTCAAAACAGTAATATAATCATACCACTTCCCACAACTCTCGAGGGATGGGAAGATGACCTTAGAAAGTCGCCTCGTAGATAGCAGCTCCATTAGTTAGCGCCGCTGCTAAGATGCTAACGCTGTAAACAAATGACCCGTGCTGGCAAAATGAGTCACTTTGATGACATTTTCAAAACTGATGTAACGTTATTTTCATATTCTGTAGTGAAAGATCTTCAAAGTGATATTTAATTTGTAGGAAGTGCGCGAAAACTGACCCAGAAAAAGACGATTTGTTTTTATTTTAGCTAGGTTGAAAACTTGTGGTCAATCGGTCAGGAGTTACATCTTCCACAAAAACAAAGGTGTTTTTTAGAAAGTACGATTTATAAGCTTTCCAATGATACCGGGCACTGATGGGGGTTTTCCCAGGACTTTGCCGCTACCAAACAAAGAAAGAGTCATGATTTATGACTTCTCATTGCCTGTACTCATAATGATGCGGTGCACATTCTGACCAGCACGTCTCCACCGCAATAAAGTCAGCTGCATTTTGTTAAAATATGTTGGACAAAATCAAATTTACCTTAAAGCAGCCGTATGCCACAACACCGTGCTTAGATGTTGTCTGTCACTGTGTAGTGAGAAGCCTCTATTTATCCTGTCTGGCGCAACCACAAACACCAGCAACAAGTACCAGAACTACGCCAAAGCATTCAAAAAATATGTATGTCCAATGTATGTGGACTATACATTAAAATTAATTTGAAAAACTTTTAAAAATTCTATTTTAAATGCCCTTGCCACTCCACTCTTATTGACTAATTTAACACTACGTCTGCAGAAACCGGAAGCTCCGCCCATAATCGTTCCTACAGCGGCACCCCCAGGAATAAGGTGGATAAGAAAGCTTTAAAAAAAAAAAAAAAAATCCCCCTTCATTCTTTTCCCAGAATCTATTTGACTTCCTGCCACAAGCTGCCCAGTAGCAACCATTAAAATCCTGGAATGAGAAGGTTTTTCTGTGCACTCATCCAAGTGTGATGACCAGTCAGGGCGGGGATGCATGGGTCATCACTGATCCATTCACTGCTTTCAAATTGAGTGTTCGCCTGGCATGATGCCACCGAAAGGTCACCAGTATGTGAGATAACATTTTTACAACCATCTCATGCTTGGCTGGACTGCTTTGGATGCAGGATGAAAGCAGGGTGGTTGTAGGGAGTCTCTGGGGTATAAAAGAAAAAAAAGGAAAGAAAAGACAAGTGCAATCACAGATTGATGTTCACGTCATCTATTGAGCAAATTTCAAAACAGGAGTTTTTCTCAAAGCAGGTTAAATTTAGAGCTGACTGGATTGCTGTGTAGTTTCTGTGGACTCCACAATGTTATTTTGATTCATACTCTGCTTTGTTTAAACATTAATCGGTTACTTATAAAGAAAGTTAGGATTTCACTGTATGATTGGGGGGGGGGGGGCTGAAAAGTTCATAGTGGTTAAATTTTACCAAATGTGGTTTATTTTTCAACCTCAGGGATCCAAGCACTGCAACATCGATGGAAGAAATGTGTAGACCGAAGGACAGACTACGTTGAAAAATAAACCACATTTGGTCAAATTTGACCACTATGAGCTTTTCAGCCTCCCGTCGTATGTTAGGTTTGTGAGCCAGGGTATGTGTTATGTCTGAAGTTTGAGCCAAGGACGAGGCGAGGTGTAAAGCTGAACACCCATTTATTAATAAGCTCTTTTCATTACATGTGTATCCGTCAGGCAGAGAGGTGGCCAAGAGACTGCCCCTTCTGCCCGTTGCCCTCTTATACCCACGTGGCAGCGGAACTGGAAGGGTGGAGCCACCACCTGTACCAATGGGCCCACCCAGTACCCTCATCCAGGGCGACTTGGGCTCTGGCACCGGAACACTCCTGTGATGGCCCTGGATGGTGATGGCCCTGCTCACTCTCCAGAGTGCCAGGCAAGTTTTCGTCCCACACAGCTCCGTCGTCCGTTCGCAGGACTGGCTGGTCCCACTAACCACATCCCAACCAGTCCTCTCCAGCACCGGTTTTGATGGTGAAGCCCAAACCATAAAACAAATCACATCCTATAATATTCTCACCACAGGCCGTCATGACGAACTTCAGGTTGCACACCTTCGCCGACTTGTACCGAGCTGTCAGTCTCAGCAATCCCACCGTGGCCAATCATCCTCCACCATAACTGCAAAGCGGCGCTGCACTGCCTCCAATCCTGTAATGTGGGAAAAAGGTCCTCACGGTCGCCCAATTCAACACGGAGCTCACCGCTCCCATGTCAATCAGCAACAGCACCACCACCCTGTCCAGCATCACCATACAGAAAGAACGTCTGTAGGTACTCGGGGACACCGTGTGGATGACCGTGGGGGTGGGAGAATCCTCCTTATGTCTCGGATTCCCCCGCTCAAATTTGTGGCATGCTCTGGCAAAATGATGCAAAAGTCCGCACTTGCCGCAACGTTTTCCTCTCGCCGGACACTCCCTGGCCTTATAGCAATGCTTTGCGGACCCGCAACCCATACACATGAGCGTTCCTGGGGCAGACCTCATCTTTACAGCACTGGCATGTTCCTCATCACCCCTCACGCTCTCGTCGCTGTCCGGGTCCACTGCCTGTGCCGTCGCCTGTGAGTTAACATGACGATGAAGCACACTCCCACTCAGCTCCCGTGATAACTTGTCTGCCACCTCCAGCTGTTGAGCCAAATTGATGGCTTTAGCAAGTGTCAATTCGCCTGAGAGTGTGAGCAGTTTTGACCTGATAGCAGAGCAGATAGTATGTTCCGCTACACTGATCACAAACCATCTCCTCCTCAAGCGGTCCAAACTGGCAGTTGCTGGCCAGCAGTTGCAGATCTGCCACAAACCGCTGCGCTGACTCGCCCATCCGCTAGCAGCGCTGTCGAAACTGAATCCTGCAGACAATGACGTTCTCCAGAGCGTGAAAATGGTGCACCATTAGCGTTACCACTTCCTCAACGCTATCACAGTAGCCCAATGTGCTCAAAATTCACTGTCCCTCCATTCCTAGGTTATGGACCAACAACGACTGTGCCCTTAATTTCTCCATGTGTCCGAGGTCCAGCACCACCAAGTACGTCTGGAACGCAGCGAACTACCGTAACGGACGGCTCACCGGGAAAGTCCAAAAATGGCCGAATAGATGTGACACATGCATCTATACCTGCTTTTATCCTCTTTGCCAAATGTTATGTCTGAACTTTGAGCCAAGGACGAGGCAAAGTGTAAAGCTGAACACATGTTTATTAATAAGCTCTTCTTTCATTACATGCGCATCTGTCAGGCAGAGAGGTGGCCAAGAGACTGCCCCTTCTGCCCGCTGCCGTCTTATACCCACGTGGCGGCGGAACTGTAAGGGTGGAGCCACCACCCATACCACCCAAATAAGAGCCCCAAACTCTAACACAACAGTGTGTGTGTCCTAAAAGAAATCTATGATTATTAATACACTTTGACCAAGAGATTTGGCAGTAACAGTATCCTTAATGTTATTTATTGATTAAGATTTGAAGAAATCTACATAGTGTAAGAATACGCATTAGTCACAGACTGCATGCCCTTATTGATTTCCAGTCTCATGACCTTGTAACCTTGACCTCTGACTCCAAAATCAAAGCCAAATGTGAGGGTCCCAAAGTCAATCTGTGTACCAACCACAGATACTCACGTGGCAAGAATCAGCTCACCACCTGTAAACACTCACCATTGTCTGAAGACACCACACTGTTATGTCCACAAACTTGGTGATGAATGAGGCTGACAGAGACGTAGCACTGAACGTGTCTTTATTGAAGGTTTAGGAACACCATACATGGAATGCACCCAGCGGAGTCATCCGGCCCAAGAGAAAGTCCTCATGGCGGCTGCCCCCTAACATTGGGCGGTGTGATGACGCAACAGGAAGGCGGCATCATCACACCGCACTTCATAATAAATCCCCACACAACCCCCCCCCCCTTTACAAAGTCAAAAACACGTACACTCAAATCGAACTCACCCAAATTTGGAACCACAATCACGCAAAACACACTAAACTAAAAGTAAAAACAAAACTAAGGCCTAAAACACTCACGCACACAAAAAAAAAGCTAAAGTAGGGCCGGTGGGTGGAATACCGCATGGCCTGCATGGCGCTGTGGATTATTCTGCCACTGATACTATTAAAGTCTCTATCAAAACAAACTAAAAACAGCAGTGCTCCTAAACTAAACATCAAATGAACTATGAACAATATGAAGCCTGATAGCACAGTCACTCAAGTGGATGGTGGGTCAGGCAGGGGGGGCCCTGAACAGACCCTCTGCAGGAGCACCCCTGGAGGTGGCAGGCTCCTGGGACGAGGACCAATTTTCAGGATGTAGGAGCCCGGATCCCAAACCACTTTCATCGACTCCCGTCAAGCCTCACCACCTGGAGCGCCCTCCTGGACTCGCCACAGCTGGTTAGCGTGCCTGATCGAGCCGTCAGACAACTGAAAGCATGCCGCTCCCAACTTCACCCCTATCCTCAGGTGTGCCCAATGTTTCGCCGGCTGTCGTCTGGCCCAACTTCGCCTAGGTCGTTCATCAGCCCGAGCCCAAACCCAGTCCATGACCTGAAGTGGGACCTTACTCGGCCTGACGTGCTGCTGAGCATGTGTTAACTCCATGCTCTGTGGTCGTACCCCGCCCTCTTCTAAGAAGGACGCAGTGGTCACTATCGTGGCAGCAGACCCCTCACCCAACTGCGGCTGCATACTGAAGGTGTCCAGTGCTTTCATGGTGCCGCTTGTCGGCACGGGTGTCCCACCATCACGCTCGGCCCCCTCAACTACCTCCCGCCGAGCGCAGGCACTGAAACTTTCCCGTACCGACACTGAGCTGGAACTGGTCGACTTGAAAGTGAGGGTGCTCATCAGCTCTTCATCCCAAGCCACGTCCTCTTCGATCACCAGAGTCCGCAAGCCCCAGCGACTACAACCAGACCAGCGCTGTCTTTAATGGCGAAACCCAGTCCGTAGAAGACATCACATCCCATGATGTTATCGCCGCGTGCCGCCACTTGGAGCATGAAGTTGAGCATCGCTTCAGACTTGTAATGAACAGTCAACTCCACAGTCCCGACAGTGCACAGTCTGCTACCACCGTACCCATACAAAGGCGCTGGGTTACTCCTAATCCTGTAGTGGGGGAAAAACACCGTGGCCCAATTCAGCATCGACCACACCGCCACCGTGTCGAGTAACAGTGGCACCTCCACAGTGTCTAACTCCACCATACAATACGAATACCTGTTGGTGTTGGGACCTCACGAGTGGATGGTTGTCGGGGGCGGGCAGGGTGATTTCTTCCATGGGCTCTTCGATTCAGACAAATGGCACACCATAGCGTAATGATTCAAATGTCCACATTTGCGGCTGCACGGTGGCGCAGTGGTTTAGCACTGTGGCAGCACAGTTTTACCCTCGGCCGGGGGATCGCGGGGATCATGAGATCGTGGGTTCGATCCCAGCCCCCGACCAACAGTGAGCTGTGTGGAGTTTGCATGTTCTCCCCGTGTTGCGCGGGTTTACTCCGGGATTTCTCCGGTTTCCTCCCGCACACCAAAAACATGTAGGTTTAGGGCGCTCGCGCACGCAGCGACCAGCAGCCAGTGGCTTGTCACCAGACTGCAAACCAAGTCTACCTACGGGTACAAATAAGTAACAAAAAAAAACAAAACAAAAAAAAAAAATTGCTGCATCATTTCTCTCTCTCACCTTATGGTGGTGCATCGCAGACCCACAACCCCTGCAAATGGGGTTTCCCGGGCAGACCTTCGGCTAAGCAGCATTGCTTCATAATCTTACTCTATGCTATCTTCGCTATCAGGGTCCATGACATTAGCTGAGGCAGGCGGCTCTGGCAACTTCTGTGACTGGCGCCAGTTTAGCTCCGAAGCTATCTTATCGGCGGCCTCCAACTGGAGAGCTAGCTTGACGGCTATAGCTAACATCAAGTCATTTGGCACCATTAATAGCCTAGCACGCAGCCCAGTGTTGCATGTGTGCTCAGCCAATTGGTCTCGCACCATCTCATCTTCCAGTGGCCCAAAACAGCACTCGCTAGCTAGCTGTCTCAGGTCAGCGACATACTGGTGGATAGGTTCACCGACACGTTGGCGTCTCTGGCAAAACTGAATTCTCCGTACTGTCATGCTATATGGGGTGGTGAAATGGTTAGCTAGCAACTCCATGACATCCTCGTACAAGTCCGACGTGCCGAGCATCCACAGGATCTCTGGCCTTCCAATACCCAGGTTGTGGACAAGGAGCGCATTTGCCTCACCTTATCAAGCTTCCGAGGTCCAGCGCCATGATGTACAGTATGTTTGAAAGGCCTCTAACCAGCAGGGCCATGGCACTGGTGGACTCGCCCGGAGCTCAAGGAAGGGTCGGAGTGGTGTAATGCACGCCTCCATATGTTAATCCTCAGTTGCCAAATGTTATGTCCACAAACCTGGTGATGAATGAGGCTGACAGAGACGTAGCACTGAATGTGTCTTTATTAAAGGTTTAGGAACACCGTACATGGAATGCACCCAGCGGAGCCATCTGGTCCAAGAGGAAGTCCTCATGGCGGCTGCCCCCTAATACAGGGCAGTGTGATGACGCAACAGGAAGGCGGCGTCATCACACCGCACTTCATAATAAATCCCCACACAACACACACCTGTAAGAAAAGTTCTTTATTCAATAACAGCTTTTTACGATAAAACCATACTTGCCACTTTTCTCCTCTCTCCTTCTGCAGGGTTGCCAGATTCTGGCCATATGTCTAACAAGGTAACAAAGGCAATGTTTGGCATTTAAACAAAGATTTAATTGTCATAGCATCAAGGTGTACACTATTCTGTTACACACCACTGATGAGAATAAAGTAAGGCAAGTTGGGACACAACGTTATATTTTTTACAACTGTCATATGTCATATAGTTTTATCTGACACAAATCTCATCCATGTGCTTTTGCACATATCCTCATTCATATGTTATAATTGTTTTCATCTTGTACTATATTACATGCTCGTAGTGGACAAATGAAAATATACTGTATACTGTCATGTAACGTCTTACCCCACTGCCAGGGAAAGTTGTTACATATACCAAGGTAAGTTGTGACAGTGGGTGGTACATTGATAAATTTACAAGACAAAGTGCTTCTATTTTTTTTTTTATTTTTTTTTGTATTTTATATACTTTATTGATCCCCAGAGGGAAATTCAGGGCATCCACCTGGATGGATGAGGCACCAGTCCCTTCACCATTCACACCTAGGGCCACTTTAGGGTCTCCAATTTACCTAACTTGCATGTTTTTGGCCTGTGAGAGGAAACCGGAGTAAACCCATGCAGACATGGGGAGAACATGCAGACTCCACACAGAAGGGTCACTGATGGTCAGGGGGTGGGATCGAACCTACAGTGGTCAGGGGTGGAATCGATCCCATGATCTGCTTACTGTACTGCCACTGTGCTAACCACTGTGCCACTGAGCTGCCCTATAGTTTTTGTTCAGACTGTAAACAAAGCGCTTATATTTTCGGACCATGCATTTTATTTGAAATAAAATGTGAATGCAGTGTGTTAGTCCACACAGGTAAATATTTCACACTGTTGTTATTATGCTTTAATTATAATGAGAAATTCAATAAAACATTGTGCAAGTCTCTTAGTACAGCATGTTTTAGGGGTGATGTAGACAAAAATATACTCTTTGCATCATCTGGATTAGTTCAACGGTTGCATTTACAGTATAAACTTTAGGTCGATCCCACCTCACACTGAAGCTCAGTCTGTGTGTATGAGTTTATTTCATAACATCACATAAATAAACCATTTTTGCTTTATAAGCTACAAGGTGATTTAAGTAAATTCAGAAAAGCCCTCAAAGGCATTCAGTGGATTTTAAATAATTCATGAATCTGTTTCAGTGGTAATTACAGAAAACAGGGAGTTCAAGAGCAACAGACCAGTCAGAATACCTGCTAGTGTTTGACCCATGAGAGAAAAAGTTGAAAATAGCTTTTATAAAAGACTAAAATAATAACTTGACTTCATGAAATCACTCAAGTATTGAAGGAAAGTGTTACTAATGCTAGGTCACACTGAGAAGCTACACCTGCTGTAGGTGTCTAGTATGACCTGCTGTTCGGGAATTCAGTTACTTTCTTATTATACATATTATATTTATAGGAATCTTTTTATGAAAATGGAGGAAATTTGAATCATCTATTCAGCCATCCATCCATCCACACCTTTTCTACCGCTTATCCCGGGATTCCAGGTCGATGCGGGACATCAAGATCCAGGCCCCCCCCCAGCGAGTAGCTCAGACTTCTGCCCGGTTCACATAGCACCATGATCCCTCCTGCAGGTGGTGAGCCCACTGGAAGGCAGACCCATGTGCTTCCTTTGGGTATACTGTGTCCTTGATGCAATGTTTTTCATGGAGATCCACTGGACCACCCCATACACTGAATTCTTGTTCTAGCATTCATCATGAGAGTCTGTTGGATTGTTCTTAGTCTAGCCCTTCACCCAAGACCAGTTTGCCTTGAGAGACCCTACCAGGGGCAAGTTGTCTCCGACAACATAGCTCCTGGGATCATTCGGGCACTCAAGCCCCTCCACCGCAATAAGGTGGCAATCCACAGAGGGGAAATTTGGATCATAGAGGTATAAAATGTTCTGATGCTGAAATGAAGCAGAGAGGTACGGTACAGAGAGGGAGAGCTGTTGATTGTAACTCAAATTTCCGGGGAGTGTGACTGAGGATTTATATTGCAGCTAGTGGTCTGTCACCTGCAAGCTTTAGTGGTGACCTAGTTTTAAAGCATCTGATGCTCATACAAGTTGTTGGGTCACACCCCAGCTGGGTCATACCAAAGACCATTTTTTAATTAAAAAAAAAGGTATCTTCTGCCTTGCGGCTTGGTGCTCAGCATAAATAGAATGGAGAAAGGGCTGATCTCCCACTCCACTGTAGCTCCCACAACAGGTGCATCTCAATAAATTAGAATGTCATCAAAAATTTGATTCATTTCAGTAAATCACTCAAAAAATTAAACTCATATTATAGTGGATATAAAAGTCTACACACCTCTGTTCAAATGCCAGGTTTTTGTGATGTTAAAAAATGAGACAAAGATAAATCATTTCAAAGCTTTTTTGACCATTAATGTGATCTATAACATGTACAACCAATTGAAAAACAAACTGAAATCTTTTAAGGGGAAAACTAAAAACTTAAAACTTACAATAACTTGGTTGCATAAATATACACACCCTGTTATAACTGGGGATGTGGCTGTCTTCAGAATTAGCCAATCACACTCAAACTCATGTTAAATGGGAGTCAGCACACACCTGCCACCATTTAAAGTGCCTCTGATTAACCTCAAATAAAGTTCAGCTGTTCTAGTAGGCTTTTCCTGACATTTTTGTAGTCACAGCTTACAGCCTTTGACCGCCACCTAATCCACATAGCACCGGACCCCCATGATCCCTCCTGCAGGTGGTGAGCCCACTGGAGGGCGGACCCATGTAACTCCTTCGGGCTGAGCCCGGCCGGGTCCCTGGAAACCCGGCCACCAGACGCTAGCCTTTGAGCCCCTCCTCCAGGCCTGGCTCCAGGGTGGGGCCCCGGTAACCCCATACCGGGCGGGGTACACTGAATTCTTGATATAGAATTTATCATGAGAGTCTGTTGGATCGTTTTTAGTCTGGTCCTTCACCCAGGACCAGTTTGTCTTGGGTGACCCTATCAGAGGCAAACTGCCCTGGACAACATAGCTCCTGGGATCACTGGGGCACGCAAACCCCCCCCACCACGATAAGGTGACGATCCATGAAGGGGGTATCCTCTCTGAAGAGCTGGAGCAGGTGGCTGGGGAGAGGGAAGTCTGGGCTTCTCTGCTTGAACTGCTGCCTCCGCGACCCTGACCTCTGGAAAAGCGGTAGAAGATGGATGGATGGATGGATGGATGGATGGATGGATGGACATCTTACAGCACAAGCCATATTCCGCAGAGAGCTTCAAAGGCATCAGTCAGGAGAAGGGTACAAAAGAATTTCCAAGGCATTAAATGTACCATGGAACACAATGAAGACACTCATTATCAAGTGGAGAAAATATGGCACAACAGTGACATTACCAAGAACTGGATGTCCTTCCAAAATTGATGAAAAGATGAGAAGAAAACTGGTCAGGGAGGCTGCCAAGAGGCTGACAGCAACATTGAAAGCGCTGCAGGAATTTCTGGCAAGTACTGGCTGTTTAGTACATGTGACAACAATCTCCCCATCTTTTCATATGTCTGGGCTATGGGGTAGGGTGGCAAGACGGAAGCCTTATCTTACAAAGAATAACATCCAAGCCTGGCTACATTTTGCAAAAACACATTTGAAATCTCCCAAACACATGTGGGAAAATGTGTTATGGTCCGATGAAACCAAGGTTGAACTTTTTGGCCATAATTCCAAAAGGTATATTTGGCGCAAACACAACACTGCTCATCACCAAAAGAACATCACACCTACAGTGAAGCATGGTAGTGGCAGCATCATGCTTTGGGGCTGTTTTTCTTCAGCTGGAACTGGGGCCTTAGTCAAGGTGCAGGGAATTATGAACAGTTCCAAATACAAGTCAGTGTTGGCGCAAAACTTTCAGACTTCTCCTAGAAAGCTGAAGATGAAGAGGAACTTCAGGTTCAGGTTCAGGTTACTTTATTTGTACCCATAGGTAGATTTGTTTTGCAGTCAGGTGACATCCATATTTACAAACCACAATTACATTCAACATGAACACAAACACAGGCACACATGAAGCTGACTATGAACACGATAAAAGTACTCAAGGCTCCACCAATCAGGACATAGGACAAAGAGATAAGAGAAAAAACAAAGAGATAAGAGAGAAGGGTCATATTAAAAAGTTAAAGACTAGTCAAAGAGGTTAAAAACTCAAAAGTCTAAAGCCCAGTAAAAGATTTAGAACCTGACATAACGCACGGCTCAGGAGACGCACACACACAGGCTCAGAGAAGTTCAAATAGTTTATTAGCAACAGGAGTGAATGGATGTGTGTCTGCGGGATGTAAATGTGTTGGTGGCGGCGGTCTGCTTCGGGCACAGAGGGCAGGAGGCCGTACAGCCGGACAACCCTATGGGAAAGCAAAGGAGAAGGGTGACAGGCACACACCAACACAGGAGATTTGCAAGCGAGAGAGGAGCTTACTTGGAGGGCACAGATGACTGGCACAGCAAAGGACGAGGTCCGGAAGACAGCCACCTGGAGTGCTCGGTGCAGCAGTGAGGAATGGGCAATGGAGAGGCGATGTCCGCCGCCGGGAAATCCACCTGTGCACAGGGGAGCAGACTCGAGAGAGAAAAAAGGAGGTAAGAGCTTCTTACCCGGGAAAACAGCTGAAGGTGAAGGAACTCACAGCGATGCATGAGAAGTCTAACGGCTTCAGGTCGAAGCTCAGGGCGAGGCGGCTTATATCCCTCGCCGCTGATGACGAGCAGGTGTGCATGCAGGTGGCGCCGCTGATGAGCGGCGCGGCGTGACAGAACCCAAATAAAAAACCTACAAAAATAATAAATATAAAATAAAATTATAAATAGGTAACCTAAATTATGTGCAATACATTGTTACATCTTGTTCAACTCTTTACAGCAGCAGGAACAAAAGCTGTTTTTGTAGCACAGGGTTTTACTTTTTGGGACAGCAAACCTCCGTCTGGAGGGAAGAAGCTGAAAGTGGCAGTGCAAAGGATGGGAGTCATCATTTAGAATGGAGGTAGCAATCCTCTGTACCTGTCTGGTGTACAGGGATGTCAGGCTCAGCTGTGACTCACCAAGCAAACGACTGGACCATTTGACTACCTGATCCAAGGATTTCCTCTGTTTCAGTTTTATCTGACCAAACCATGACACTAAAGAAAGGATAAAAACAGATTCAATAAAAGCCATGTAGAAGAGCTTGAAATAACGAGGCGATGTGATTTATAAACCAAAGTTTATTTTCAGCTCCTCTAACAAGTCTCATCTAGGTGCAGCAGCAGAAGAAGTGAGAGAGCGAACACCTTCGGTTCTATGAACTTATACTCGCACATAACAAAAGACATGCATATCAAAAGCTGACATCCCTCGCTATCTTAATCCCCTCTTTTGTCTTCGTACCCCTCCACCTGGCCCTGGGGGGTCAGGGCAACCTATCTCGTCTCCACCGCAGCACCTCGGATGCTCTTTGATCTTCACTTGCGGTTAAGACCTTTTGTCCTGTTCTGAGGTGTGAAGTCGCTTTACATATGTAATCACCAAACATTCTCACATGCTTATACATATGTAGGTTATGGGATATATGATTAATATAGACCACAGCCCTCCCCAAACGACTAAGAAAAGGACAATAGAAAAATTCACAGTTTAAGATAATTATTATGACATACTAACTGCTACACCTCTTGACACAGAAGAAACTTTCCAGCAGCCATGCTCCTAAGAGAGTTCAGTGGTAATCATAACAGCATAGTAATATCACAAGTCAGTCCTAAACTGTTACAGCATAATTAGTGAACAACTGTTGAGTAGTTTGCATCAGTCCTTGTGCCGTCTGGGTTTTAATCTTCTCCCGAATCTGCTGTGGGTCCGCTTGGGCGTCCTGGTGGGACGTAAGGAATCTGCAGCTTGGGGAGGAGAGTGATTATTTGTTCCCTGCAGGGGGGCTGAGTCTTTTCTCTTGGGGGGTCTACCCCGCCGAGGTGCTCTCGCCACCCGTGCAGGCTCGTCTCTCAACAAGAAGGCAGGTTTTAAGTCTGTCATGCTGACTGTTTCTTTTCTATCCCCCAAAATCAAGCACAAAATGCTTATCACCAGGTTCCAGCACTCTGAATGGTCCATCGTATGGTGGGCGGAAGGTTGGTTTTAAAGCTCATGCCTAACAAAAACGAATTCAGCGTTTTTTAAAGCTTGGGGGACAAAAACCCGTGGAAAAGAGTGATGTGCCGGTCCGGGGAGAGAGTCCGGTCCGTTGCTGCCTAAAAACCTTGGGGTTGGAAGATGCCCTGGCTCTGGGTTCTCTGGCAAAAATTCACCTGGGAGCCTGAGAGGCTGTGCAAAAACTAATTCTGCTGGGGAGGCGTCTAGATCCTCTTTAGGCGCAGCACGCAACCCCAATAAAACCCAGGGAAGTTTATTTACCCAATTTGTATCCGTTAGTGAGGCTCTGAGGGCGGCCTTTAAAGATCTGTGAAAACGCTCGCATAACCCATTAGCCTGAGGGTGATAAGTGGTGGTGCGGTGAATTGTCGCCCCTAAGCTGCTGGCCATGGCTGACCAAAGTTCCGAGACAAATTGAGGCCCCCTATCGGACGTGATGTCCGATGGGACGCCGAAACGTGCCACCCAGTTTGTCAAAAAAACGCGAGCGACTTCCTCCGCTGTGGTTGACGCCAGAGGGACCACCTCCGGCCAGCGCGTGGTGCGGTCTATCATTGTTAACAGATGTGTGAAACCTTGGGAGGAAGGTAGTGGCCCCACGAGGTCGACATGAACGTGGTTGAACCTTCTAGCAGGGATTCGAAAAGGCTCTAGAGGGGCTTTTGTGTGTTTGTGTACTTTGGCGCGCTGACAAGAAATGCAAGTCTTTGCCCATTCTTTTACGTTTTTGCGCAGGCCAGGCCACACAAACTTTTCGGCGACCATTTTAACCGAAGTGCGCACACCTGGGTGCGCGAGGGAGTGAATCGAGTCGAAAATACGGCGGCGCCATGCAGCTGGGACTAACGGGCGAGGTCGGCCGGTTGAGATGTCGCATATTAGGGGGGGCACACCGTCACGTAAACCCCTTTCCTCCAGCCTTAACCCTGTTGGTCCAGACAGGAGTGTGCGCACGTCCGCGTTACTACTTTGCTCCTCCGCCATGGCTGCATAATCTATCCCTGCACGGATTGAGGCCGCGTATGTGTCCGCGTTGGCGAAGAGTTCTGCGGCTGAGGTAGTATAATCTGTCTCCTCGTGCTCTGGCAATGTCACAGCACGAGAGAGACAGTCTGCTACCACGTTAAGTTTGCCTGCCACATGTCGAATGTCTGTGGTGAACTCTGAAATCGCAGCTAGCTGTCTCTGTTGCCTGCCTGACCACGGTTCGGAAATTTTAGCCATCGCAAAGGTGAGCGGTTTGTGGTCTACAAAAGCCGTGAAACGCCGCCCTTCCAACCAGAACTGGAAGTGGCGGATGGATAAATGAAGCGCCAGCAGCTCCCTGTCAAAAGTGCTGTATTTACGCTCAGTTTGGTTTAGCGATTTGCTGAAGAATGCCAAAGGTTGCCAGATTCCGCTGATGTGTTGTTCTACAACTGCCCCTATGGCCAGGTCTGAAGCATCTGTGGTTAGCGCAATGTGGGCCGAGGGATCGGGGTGAACCAACAACGTGGCATTAGCTAGGGCACTTTTTACTTCCACGAAGGCGCACTCGCGCTCCGGGGTCCATTCGACCGCGTTGGAAGGTTTTTGTTTTCTGAGTGCGTCAAATAGGGGCTGCATGAGCTGAGCTGCGTGGGGGAGGAAACGGTTGTAAAAATTAACCATTCCCAAAAATTCTTGCAGCGATTTGACCGTTTGTGGCCGTGGGAAACTTTTTACTGCGTGAACTTTGTCTGGCAGTGGGACTGCCCCCTTCGGTGAAACTCTGTGTCCTAAAAAATCAATTTGAGACATGCCAAATTTGCATTTGGCTGGACTGATTATTAACCCGTGCTCTTCTAGTCTCTGAAAAACCATAGTGAGATGCTGCTCGTGTTCTTCCTCAGACGAGCTGGCTACCAGCATATAGTCCAGGTAGACGAACACGAAGGGGAGGTCGCGTAAAACCGTGTCCATCATCCGCTGAAAGGTTTGAGCGGCGCCTTTGAGGCCGAAAGGCATCCGCAAAAATTCAAAAAGACCGAAGGGGGTTATTACAGCTGTTTTAGGAATGTCCTCTGCTCGAACTGGGACTTGATGATAGCCGCGGACCAGGTCTATTTTTGAAAAAATGCGCACACCCGCCAGATGTAGTGAAAAATCTTGAATGTGAGGAACTGGGTAGCGGTCATGCGCTGTCGCATCGTTTAATCTGCGGTAATCGCCACACGGTCTCCAAGAACCGTCGGATTTCGGGACCATGTGAAGTGGTGACGCCCAGGGGCTTTTCGAGCGCCTGATAATGCCTAATTTTTCAAGGGTGGTAAACTCGTCCCGAGCTATGGCGAGCTTGGTCGTGTCTAAGCGCCGAGCTTTGGCGAATACGGGTGGGCCCGTTGTGGGAATAAAGTGTTCGACCCCGTGTTTAGCCACTGTGGCTGAGAATTTGGGAATTGTGAGTGCTGGAAATTGGGTGAGGAGTTGATCAAACTTACCTCCTGCTGTGGTGATGCTGGCTTGCACGGGTGGTGGAGAAACTCGAGCTGAGCAGGGAATAGAAGCAAAGGACAGTGCATTAACCAAGCGTCTGTTCGCTAGATCAACTAATAACCCATGTGCACACAAAAAATCTGCGCCCAACAAGTTAAAACTCACCGCCGCTACAACAAATGTCCATCTGTAGTTGCGGCCGTGGATGTGGAGGGGCAGGCTCTTTTCACCAAAAGTGTCGATGATGGAGCCGTTGGCTGCCACCGCTCCATTGCCCCGGGTGCCCATGGCCCGATCTGCTTGGGAGGGCATGACAAAACTTAGTTGAGCTCCCGTGTCGATAAGGAACTGCTTGCCGGTGTGTCCGTCCGTCACATATAAAAGCTTGCTTTTTTCGCCGAGAACCGCCGCTGTTAACGGTTCTCGGCTTTGGCGTTTCCCGGAATCGTGAATTTGCTGGGGGGAACGCATTTGTCAGCCTTCTCGGCGAAGCGGTGGTGGTAATAACAAACGTCGCTCCGTCTGTTACATCTTGGCCGTGTCGCTGTCACCGCGAGCTGATTCTGCTCGGTGGTTTGTGGCTCCTCGTGGCTCCGGACATCAGCGCTGAGGTCTGCGGACGCTGCTGTGGGTGTCTGTTCTTTGCAGGCGTTGACGAGCCGTTGAGCTTCGTGAGCCAGCGTGCGGAAGTCCTGCTGGGTGCTGCATCGCATGTTGGCAAGTGTCCCTCTCATGTGTGGTGGCAGCGTACTGAGGAATATGAATTGGAAGAGGAAGTTGTCATTGTCCTCTTCTTTAAGTTGCAGCAAGTCCTCCATGAGGGCCTTGGGTCTGCATCCTCTGTGGCCGTAGACCGCCAGGATCCTCTCGGCTCTCTCCTCGGCTGAGGGGACAAAATTTGCCACGACGGTCGCTTTCAGTTCTTTATATTTGTCCTGGGCCGGCGGCCGCTGGATTATTCTCCGCGCACATCTTGAAGTGGCGGTGTCGAGTTTGGCGACGATGTGATAGAACTTTGTATCGTCAGCCGTGATGCCCGCAAGTGCAAACTGGGCTTCAGCTTGCTGAAACCACGAGGCGGGGTCTTCCTGCCAGAAGTCCGGCAGCTTGACGGTGACGGCGTTTGTGTGGACCGTCACTGATGTGTCCGCAGGGTGAGAGTGCCTTCCTTCGTCTCTCTCAGTGGCGCTGGTGCTCGGTTGAGCCCTCTCTATCACTTCTGCCATGGGGGAACGTCGTCCATCTGTTCCCCTGTCTGCATGGGCGCCGGCGTCTGCCTGGGTTGCCACAGATGAGTCGATCGCGGGGGAACGCCTCTGGTCCATACTCGCGTCGGGGTCACCAGTGTAGAAGAGCTTGAAATAACGAGGCGATGTGATTTATAAACCAAAGTTTATTATCAGCTCCTCTAACAAGTCTCATCTAGGTGCAGCAGCAGAAGAAATGAGAGAGCGAACACCTTCGGCTCTACGAACTTATACTCGCACATAACAAAAGACATGCATATCAAAAGCTGACATCCCTCGCTATCTTAATCCCCTCTTTTGTCTTCGTACCCCTCCACCTGGCCCTGGGGGGTCAGGGCGACCTATCTGGTCTCCACCGCAGCGCCTCGGATGCTCTTTGATCTTCACTGGCGGTTAAGACCTTTTGTCCTGTTCTGAGGTGTGAAGTCGCTTTACATATGTAATCACCAAACATTCTCACATGCTTATACATATGTAGGTTATGGGATATATGATTAATATAGACCACAGCCCGATAAAACATTGTCATTATGGTTTGGTCAGTTTGGAAGCGTGCAAGTTTCCTTAAACAATGCAAATGTTGCTGACCCTTTTTGCACACCCTTTCACAGTTCTCTTCAAAGTTTAAATTACTATCAATAATCGTCCCAAGATATTTGTAGGATTGCACACATTCAGTGGTCTGGCCTTTTAGTACAGTGACTTTGTGTCTGGGAGTTTTCCTCCTAAAGTCAATAATCATATCTTTAGTTTTTGTCGTAACATCATCTTTGAGCATGACAATGACCCAAAGCACACATCCAAATCAACAAAAGAAAGGCTTCACCAGAAGAAGATTATGGTTTTGGAATGGCCCAGCCAAAGTCCAGACCTGAATCTGATGGCACCATGGTGGAGGTATGCACTCTCTGAGTGCCCTCTAGATAAAGCTGGGTTCACACTATAACATATGGACCAACTTTTATGGTCTAATAATAAAATGCTAATGACAATGCTAAGTTGTGCTAACTGGAAACCGTAGAAGACAGTCATTTCTTTGGTTTAAATTACTGCTGGGTTTCTTAGTTTTTGCAAAAGTGCATGATGGTAGCACATACACGCAAAATAAATAATAAATAAATTAAAACGGGTCAGAGGAGCAAGTTGGCTCTTAATGTAATTTATTTGATTTCTAATAATTTTAATTAGTCAAGTAGCGATCATGAATAAAGTTAAATCAATCAAACTTTATTTGTATGGCACTTTTCAAACATTGGATGCTGCACATAGATAAAAACATAGATACGTACTGTAGATTAAAACAGTAGACAAATTTAGTTACATTTATTTACACGATACATCCCACCCCACAATACATCGCCACTAGCGCGGTGGCGGAGTGGTTAGCACTGCAGCAGCACAGCAACTCACCCTTGGCCGGGGGATCCTGGGTTCGATCCCAGCCCTCGACCAACAGTGATCTGTGTGGAGTTTGCATGTTCTCCCCGTGTCTGCGTGGGTTTACTCTGGGATTTCTCCGGTTTCCTCCCACATGTCAAAAACATGCAAGTTAGGTTAATTGGCATCAAACTGGGGATTCTAAATTGTCCTTAGGTATGATTGTGAGAGTGAATGGTTGTCTGTCTCTTTGTGTTGGCCCTGCGATGGACTGGTGATCTGTCCAGGGTGTACCCTGCCTCTTGCCCAAAGATGCTGGGATAGGCTCCAGTCCCCCCCGTGACAGCCTACCCCTTCCAGTCCTCCCATACACATACCCACAAAACACACACAGGTACATACACCACCCCTACTTCTCTCACACACATATAAAATAAAAGAGACATGCCCCCGCCCTGGGGCGGGTTGGCAGGGGTGTGGTTGCTGGCCTGCACTGGCAGTCTCCCTGGCCGCTGCCGGGTGCTGGTGCGCGTTCATGCTCACTGCATCTGCACGGTGGCTGCCCTAAGTAATAAGGGTGAATGAGTGTGGGTGAGTGTGTGGGGGAGAGCTCGAATGGATGTGAGCACTGTAGGTCGGAGCGCGAGTGAGAGTGTGTGCATGGGTGAACGTGAGTGAGTGTGGGTGGCTGAGGGTGAGTGGGAGTGGGAACGAGATTGAGCAGGTACAGGAGTGGGACAGAGTGGGTGGGTCCTGGAGTGTGAGTGTGAGATTGTGCAGCAGACAGGGTGAGCGAGAGTGAGTAAGTGTGTGTGGGTACAAGTGGGTGCGTATGAGAGCATGAGGGTGTGAGTGCGTGGGAATGGGTGTGTGTGCTGGTCGGGAGGTGCTGGATTTAGGGGGTAGTGCCTCTTGGCTGCTTGGGCTCCCCTGGATGGCGAGTGAAGCCCCGTGGGTCCCCTGTGCCTTGCTGCCGCCTTCTTTGTGCGTGGGAGTCCACAGGGTGTGTGGCGGTGGTGCTGGGGGTGGGGGCAGGCCCTCTGTTGGGGTTTGTGGGGGGGTTTGCATCGGGACCGCGGGCCGGTCTCCAGCCTGGGGAGTGGGGACGCTGGCCTCCTGGTGGCTGGGGCCTGGGGGCTGGCGTTAGCCCCGCTGGGGGCGGGGTTGGCCGGCTGCACTGGCTGCTTGGTGGCCCAGCCTCCCTCGGCCGTCCCTCCTGGGGCAGATGCCTGGCTGTCCCGGGGCTTGTTGGCCTCGGGACATTTGTGCTCTGTGGGGGTTGGTGGCGTTATCCTGCTTGCTCAGGGTTTCCGGAGGGAAGGGGGGGAGTTGCTGTGACCGGCCACCCTCTTCGTATGTTTCCTGACAAACCACTCACATGCACACACTTATTTTGTACGCGTTCTCATATACACGCACACGTATGCACGCACACATGTCTCTCCTTTAACAGGTGCAGATACCAGACTCTTGTTGAAACCACTCCAGTGGAAGAAACTGTCTTCTGTTTGTTTCAGTTGTTAGTTTGTTTGTCTTCTTGTTTTTCCTCTCCCTTTTCTTTCCCCCTCCCCACCCCTCCTTTCACCATTTTCCTCTGTCAGGTCCTTCATGGGTTAAACAATTTAAATAAAGTATTAAAAGTTATTACAAGAGGAGTTTATAAACAATATACAGTACATATATATGTGTCATGAATGGCGGCTTCCGGTTGTTTAGTTATCTGTGCTTTATGTTACCTTTTGAGTTCCATATTGTGTTTCATTATTCAGTCCTGTTCTGTGTATTTTTGGTGCTCCTTATTTACTCTTTGCCATATGATTATCCTTTGAGTTATTTGTAAATTATTCCTTAGTCTGTGTTTGGTTTTGTGTTAATTTTATTCTGTCAGCCACGCCCCCTTCTGTCAAACGTTGACAGCTGATCCCTGTTCCTTGATTACCAGTTCTGTTTCCCCACTCAGGCGTATCTTGTCACTGTCTCATTTGTCTGTGTATTTAGTCTGCTCGTTGTCATCTTCTCACTGCTGGACTATTACATTGTCAAGGGTATCTGTTTTGGCCCTGTCCTGCCGTGGTCTGCCCTCGCCACTGTACACTGTGGTTTGCCTGCAACACGTTCCGCTGTGTAGCCTGTGAGTGTACCTTGCTTCCGTTTTTGTTTGTCTGCATTATTTTTGGAGCTGTTTGTCTTTCTTTAATAAATGTGTTTGTGGTGTAACCCTGCACGCAAATTGGTCTGTTCTCCTCCGTGCGCTGAGTAAAAGCGCACAGGGAAAACCATGACAATATGTACTGTATAAAACTCCCTTTGGCAAAGTAAATCTGTCTGGCACAATAAGGGAAGCAGATTTCTGTTTCAGGACAAGGGGAAGGGAAAAAATAAATAAAAGAGACATAGTTCAGCACTGAGGCACCATGTGAAGGAGCAACCATCCTGTCGAGCCCCCCATGCCAGGAGACCACACAGCCCATAACCACAGGGTGTGCCACAGAGGCCACCCCGACCAGGATAGGCCGGGGCCCACACCACAGCTGTAGGCAATGGCATAAACAACCCACCCACCTAAGCTAGAGTGACCACGAGACCAACGCCCCTGCAGATGGGCCAAGCAGCATCCAGCATGAGGAAACACTGGAGCTAAAACACATAAAATACAAGACAAAACTAAGAACACATAGGGACTTCCGGTCTGGACACCATGGTGATAGCAGCTTAACGCTGAAGCTCCCAGACCCGATCCGTGAAAATTACCTCGAAAATCAGATTTAACGGATTTTTGGAAGAGTGAAAATCAAAAGACAAAGTCATTATGCCTGAAGGAAAACAGAAGAGATCGACATTTACCAGGCCAAGACACGCATCGGCCGGAGAATCTGACCTGGAGGACATCCACTCAGAAGCAGAGGAGCTGAATGAAGCTAGCAACACGGTTAGCTTAAAAATGGTACTTCAAGAATTAAGACAATTTTGCCGAGAGTGTTGGGCCGAATTTCGTGAAATTAAAGACCAAATAAAAAGGACAAACAGCAGAGTGGACCAGGCTGAGGACCGAATCATGGAAGCAGAGGAAAGAATAAAAGGGCTGGTAGAAACCGTGCTGGAACTACTCAAACGACAGTCAAGACTGGAGGCTAAGCTAACCGACCAAGAAGGAAGACTAAGAAGAGACAACATAAGAATTCATGGTCTGAAAGAAGGAGTCGAGGACGGTTTTACCACAATGGCTGCATGCGTGGAATCCATACTGAGAGAGAAGTTGGAAATTCCCCAATCCACTGACTTGAAGATAGAAAGGGCGCACCATTCATTAGCCCCAAGGCCGTCGGCGGAAGCGCCACCAAGATCGGTGGTGGTGAAGTTCTCCAACTCCAGAACAAAAGAAGAGGTTGTGAGACTGGCTTGGCAGAAAAAAGGATTTATGCACCAAGAAAGAAAAGTTTTTGTGGAGCACGATTATGCCCCGGAGGTCCTTAAAAGAGTCGGGAATACAACAACGCTAAAAAGGTACTAAGAGAGAAGAAACTGCGCTTTCAAACTCCATTTCTGGCGAAGCTGCGGGTTTTTTACAGGGATGAGACGTGTCTCTACAACTCGGCGGAAGAAGCAACCATGGATATGGTGAGAAGAGGGCTCCCGGTAACGGTGTATAAACCCGCAGCAGACCCGATCGAAAGAATCAAGGCTCAAACGTGGTGCACACAGAAACCCTCAAAATCCACGGGCCAGTAGCGGGAAACCCAGCTCCAGGGCTATAAGGAAAAACTGAGCGTTTACAGGAGGGAATAACGATATTTTTAGTCAATCTGCGCATCCAACCCTCCTCCTACAAGGTAACAAACATTAAAGGAGATGCAGAATCAGCAAGTATCAAGTGGTAAAACATTTCATGGAACAGACATAATATTAGAAACAAATAAGTCTTTAAAAAAAAAAAATTGTTAAAATAGAAATGTGACAATGACAATGTGACAATTTTTTTTTTTTCTCCCGGCGCCACACGAGTCGGCCGCCCTTTGCAACAGTGGCTCGATTCCGAGTCTTTTTTCCCTCCCTCTCTCTTTTGATCTGTTTTTTTTCACTCCACTTATATCATGGATACACAGATCGTCCCAAATGTCTCCTGAGCCGGTGGACGGAGCCACTGTTTATAGCAGGATACGATACAGCAGGGAAGAGCTGCTAGCATTCAACCGCCACCCGGTGCTATTGGAAAAACTCGACATACCGAGAGAACTGAGGCGAAAACGCCGCGACTGCTGGGCTGGAGTAAGGCGGAGGACAAAAAATATAAGGTACAGACCCTCCCTTCCATCTATTGTCATGGGAAATGTACGGTCGTTACTGGGAAAGGTAGATGAGCTACCGGCTATCTGCCGTTACGATAGCATATACCGGGAGTGCTCTCTCCTTTTGTTTTCTGAGACGTGGCTAACTGAACTAGCAGCAGATGCTAACATTGAGCTGGAGGGTTTCCACATGATACGGGCAGACAGAACACCAGACAGTGGCAAAGCAAGGGGCGGTGGAGTGATAATGTATGTTAACAACAACTGGTGCAGACTGGGACATATCACTGTTAAACAACGACACTGCAGCAAAGACATTGAGTTGCTAGCTGTTAGCATGCGGCCTACATATCTCCCGAGAGAACACTCACACGTGATCTGCATTGTTGTTTATGCAAATCCGACGGCGAACGCTGGGACAGCGCGTGATGTCATCCATTCAGTAACCAGCAGGCTGCAGACAGAACACCCAGATGCTCTTCTCCTCATCTCAGGCGATTTCAACCATGTTTCACTATCTCCCATTCTACCCACGTTTACCCAGTATGTCACATGCCACACTAGAGACAATAAAACACTGGACTTATTCTACGTAAACACTACGGAGGCGTACACCTCATCACAACTCCCCCCACTTGGGAGATCGGATCACAACTTGGTTCATCTTCGGCCAATGTACAAACCCCTAGTGCACAGACAACCTCCAGCCATGCGCACAGTGAAGTTATGGTCTGAGGAGGCAATGGACACTCTAAAGGGCTGTTTTGAAGCCACCACCTGGAAGCAGCTCTGCGAGCCACATGGTGAGGACATCGATGGCCTCACTCACACCTTCACGGGCTACTTCAGCGTTCCCACCAAGACCATACGGTGTTGCTCGAGCAACAAACCCTGGATCAACCCTGAGATAAAAACACTTCTGAGAGAGAAGAAGAGGATCTTCAGGTTGGGGAATAGGGAGATGCTGAAGTCCGTACAGAGGGAGCTGAGGAGAAAGATCAGAGAAGGCAAGGACAGCTTCAGGAAGAAGATGGAGGACAAGCTGCAACAGAGCGACATCAGCGGGGTCTGGAGAAACCTCAAAACCATCTCTGGGCTCCAGAATACCTCCCCCCAGGCCACGGGGGGCAGGAAGTGGGCGAACAATCTGAATCTGTTTTTCAATAGGTTTGACCAACCGCCCTCCCCCCTGACTGCACAACAACCTCTGCTGCCTCTAAAGACATCAAGTCCTGCTGCCCACTCCCCACTCCACCAACACCCCCCCACTCCCAACACATAGCCCCCCATCCTGACCCTGACCAGGACCCAGGTGAGGACGGAGCTGAGGAAGATCAAGGCGAGGAAGGCGTCGGGACCGGACGGCATCAGCGCGAAGCTCCTCAAGTCCTGTGCAGACCAGCTGTGTGGGATTGTGACGTACATCTTCAACCTGAGCCTGAAGCTGGGGAGGGTACCACAGCTGTGGAAAACATCTTGTGTGGTACCTGTACCAAAAACTTCCCACCCCAAAGACCTGAACAGCTACAGACCGGTGGCCTTGACGTCCCACTTGATGAAGACCCTGGAGAGACTGCTCCTTGCTCACCTCCGCCCCCTGGTGGAACCAGCGATGGATCCACTCCAGTTCGCCTACCAGCATGGCATTGGGGTGGAGGATGCAGTGATCTTCCTCCTTCACCGTTCTCTGTCCCACCTGGAGAAGCCCGGGAATGTGGTGAGGATCATGTTCTTTGACTTCTCCAGTGCTTTCAACACCATCCAACCAATGATCCTGAAGGACAAGCTGCTGCGCGCGGGGTGGACCAGCACCTGTCATCATGGATCCTGGACTACCTCACAAACCGGCCTCAGTTTCTGAGAACCTTGGACTGTGTCCGACACGATCATCGGTAGCACGGGGGCCCCCCAGGGAACGATGTTGGCTCCCTTCCTGTTCACTCTTTATACTGCGGACTTCTCACACAACACAACACACTGCCATCTACAGAAGTTCTCTGATGACTCTGCGATCGTTGGCCTCATCTCCAATGGAGATGAAGCTGAGTACAGAGGGCTTATCCAGGACTTCATGGACTGGTGCCATCGGAACTGCCTCCAGATCAACGCGAGGAAAACTAAGGAGCTGGTGGTGGACTGCCGCAGGCATGGACAACCCCTCACAGCACCAGTAAATATACAGGGAACAGACATTGAGATGGTGACATCCTACAAGTACCTGGGTGTTCATCTGAACAATAAACTAGACTGGTCACACAATACTGATGCACTCTACAAGAAGGGACAGCGCAGGCTGTTCCTACTGAGGAGACTCAGGTCTTTTGGTGTACAAGGGGCGCTGCTGAAGACATTCTATGACACGGTGGTGGCATCAGCCATCACTTTCAGAGTGGTCTGCTGGGGCAGTGGCATTACTGCAGCCGATAGGAAGAGACTGAACAAACTGATCAAGAAAGCTAGCTCTGTCCTGGGGCAGCGCCTTGATCCGGTGGAGGAGATAGGAGAGAGAAGGACGGTGGCTAAACTGTCATCTCTGCTGGAGTCCGAGTTCCACCCTATGCAGGACATACTGAATGCACTGAGGAGCTCATTTAGCAGCAGACTACATCATCCCAGAGCACAACCGAGAGGTTTCGCAGGTCCTTCCTACCAACGGCTGTCAGACTGTACAACCTAAGCAGGGCTGCTCGCAGAGACAGCAAAAAGACGTAACAACCTAATAGTTTTTTGAATGCAAAAGATGCAATAGACTTACACAATGGTCCCCTCCGGCATACAACTAGGAAAATTCCGGTCGCTATGGAGGGTGAGAATATGTATGGGCACATAATCATACCATGTAGGATAACTAAGTAGACGGTTGTGCTGTTTCATCCCATCTAGCAACAATGCTCTGCACTGTGTGTATTTATATATTTACATATTTATTCCATCTAGCTACAATGCTCCGCACTGGGTGTGTTTATATTTATATATCTATATATTTATTCCATCTAGCTACAATGCTCCGCACTCTGTGTGTTTATATATTTACATATTTATTCCATCTAGCTACAATGCTCCGCACTGTGTGTTTATATACTCATATATTTATTCCATCCAGCTACAATGCTCTGCACTGTGTGTCTGTGTGTATATATATATATATACACTCACCGGCCACTTTATTAGGTACACCATGCTAGTAACGGGTTGGACCCCCTTTTGCCTTCAGAACTGCCTCAATTCTTCGTGGCATAGATTCAACAAGGTGCTGGAAGCATTCCTCAGAGACTTTGGTCCATATTGAAATGATGGCATCACACAGTTGGCGCAGATTTGTCGGCTGCACATCCATGATGCGAATCTCCCGTTCCACCACATCCCAAAGATGCTCTATTGGATTGAGATCTGGTGACTGTGGAGGCCATTTGAGTACAGTGAACTCATTGTCATGTTCAAGAAACCAGTCTGAGATGATTCCAGCTTTATGACATGGCGCATTATCCTGCTGAAAGTAGCCATCAGAAGTTGGGTACATTGTGGTCATAAAGGGATGGACATGGTCAGCAACAATACTCAGGTAGGCTGTAGCGTTGCAACGATGCTCAGTTGGTACCAAGGGGCCCAAAGAGTGCCAAGAAAATATTCCCCACACCATTACACCACCACCACCAGCCTGAACCATTGATACAAGGCAGGATGGATCCATGCTTTCATGTTGTTGACGCCAAATTCTGACCCTACCATCCGAATGTCGCAGCAGAAATCGAGACTCATCAGACCAGGCAACGTTTTTCCAATCTTCTATTGTCCAATTTCGATGAGCTTGTGCAAATTGTAGCCTCAGTTTCCTGTTCTTAGCTGAAAGGAGTGGCACCCGGCGTGGTCTTCTGCTGCTGTAGCCCATCTGCCTCAAAGTTCGACGTACTGTGCATTCAGAGATGCTCTTCTGCCTACCTTGGTTGTAACAGGTGGTTATTTGAGTCACTGTTGCCTTTCTATCAGCTCGAACCAGTCTGGCCATTCTCCTCTGACCTCTGGCATCAACAAGGCATTTCCGCCCACAGAACTGCCGCTCACTGGATATTTTTTCTTTTTCGGACCATTCTCTGTAAACCCTAGAAATGGTTGTGCGTGAAAATCCCAGTAGATCAGCAGTTTCTGAAATACTCAGACCAGCCCTTCTGGCACCAACAACCATGCCACGTTCAAAGTCACTCAAATCACCTTTCTTCCCCATACTGATGCTCGGTTTGAACTGCAGGAGATTGTCTTGACCATGTCTACATGCCTAAATGCACTGAGTTGCCGCCATGTGATTGGCTGATTAGAAATTAAGTGTTAACGAGCAGTTGGACAGGTGTACCTAATAAAGTGGCCGATGAGTGTATATTTATAGTAATATGTACATATGTATATTAGCTGCTCTTGCTTGCTTGCTTTTTTCTTGCCTTCTGATTGTTGCTCTGAGTGTTGCTATCCCTGTGCTGTTGCAATCCTGGAATTTCCCCATTGTGGGACTAATAAAGGCTTATCTTATCTTATCTTATCTTATCTTATGAACCACATGATCTCTCCACACTAACAAATACTGTATTAACGTGACTGTTTGCTGTGATGGTGGTGGGAGGTTGTGCACAATTTCATAGGGTATAGGCATAAAAAAAAATAAATAAAAAAAAATAATAAAATCATTTCAAGTTCGGATTGGGACCTGAAATTCACGTTAAAAACATGGGACAACTTACAGTGGTAAGAGAGGGCCCTCAACACGTAACAGAATTTGAGGAATTTCCCTCAGAGCCAACACACCATCAAGGCTCTTCTAAGGTCACTAAAAAGACCTCAGCTCAGGAAGATCTTTTGTCAGTTTTTTGTTTTAAAGTTTTATATACTATGTTCTTAATGTTTTTTATGTTCTTAATGTTCTTTCAGTTTCTGAGTAGCATAAAAGAGGGCCACCACACTGTTATACTTGTCACAGTGGGATGAGTCGCCGTGTGCCGTGCCGTGTGCCGTCGCCGTGCGCTCAGACCATATCTCCCCTCATCTCTATTCTCTCATTAGACAGCGTCTCAGCGGGCTCCAACTGTCAGTGTTACAGGACGGCTGGGGTCCAATTAATCCTCATCAGCTGAGGCGCTGCTAATGAGGATAAAAGGAGCAGCTCCGATCATTCGGTGCTGCGACTTAAGCACTGTGAAGGCTGGAACCCCTATGCCCGGTGCCAGCTCTCTACTCATCTTGTTACATTACTTGTGAGTGTTACCCGGTATGAGTATTTGTGCCTTGGAACCCCTATGCCCGGTGCCAGCTCTCTACTCATCTTGTTACATTACTTGTGAGTGTTACCCGGTATGAGTATTTGTGCCTTGGAACCCCTATGCCCGGTGCCAGCTCTCTACTCATCTTGCCGCATTACTTGGGAGTGTTATCCGCTGTGTTTGTGCCTTGGAACCCCTATGCCCGGTGCCAGCTCTCTACTCATCTTGCTCTATAACTCTTCAGTGTCACTCTGTATGAGTATTTGTGCCTTTCGGTCTACGAGGCCGTGTTCCTTATCCCCTGTCCCTTTTTATAATAAAACATCACAACTCACTGGCTCGCCCTCGGCTCTCTCTGTGTGGCTCGCGAGGGCCACACGTAACAATACTAAATAAGACAACACAATGGAGAAACAGGGTGTAACCAAAATAATCTCATATAATGTAAAAGGGATCCTGAATCCAGTTAAACGATCCAAGATTCTAGGCAAAATGAAAAAAAAGACAAAGCAGGAATAATATTTTTACAGGAAACCCACCTAACAGACGTGGAGCACACTAAACTTAATAGACAAGGGTTTAAAATGATCTCTTCATCTTCATATAAGTCAGGGAGGAGGAGGGGGGTAGCGACATTGATCTCAACCAAAATTATATTTGAAAAAAAAATCAGAACACAAAGATAAAGAAGGGAGATTTAGCATGGTACTTGGTCGGCTAGAGGGAGAAGATATCACCCTGCTGAATGTATATGCACCTCCAGGGGCTAACTGGAAATTTTATAAAAATGTATTTGACCTAATGATAACTAAAGCCCAAGGTTTAGTGATATGTGGTGGAGACTTCAATCTAAGACTGAATCCATACTGGGATGCATCAGGTAATTCTCCACATCAAAACAACACTCAAAGTAGAAAAACTCGGATGCTACTAAAAGAAATGGGAATCTGTGACGTCTGGAGGGAATTCAACCCCAGTGTAAAAGATTATACATTTTACTCAGCGCCACATTCATCATACTCAAGGATTGACTATTCTTTTGTATCTGCCAATACACCATCTGCCAACACCAAAGTGGGCTTCAGCCTGTTGATGCAGATGGTCTCCCTACATCCCCCCAGGTCTAACACAAAATGTTTTGCCGCAGGTTCCATCACCCTGAATGGTCCGTTGTACAGTGGGCGCATTGGTGTGCATCGTGCCTGACAAAAATAAAACTGGCGTTCTGCAAGCTTTTTGGGACAAATGTGCGGGGAAAACAATGGCGGACCAGTGCTGGTACGCTCGCAGCCTCCATACTGTGTAAAAATTGTGTGGGCGGATCAGCCTCGAGTGCTGGGTTTTCTGGTAAAAACTCTTTGGGGATCCACAGCGGCTGACAAAAAACGAGCTCTGCTGGGGAGGCTGCCAAATCCTGAACGCAACCCTAAAAGAACCTAAGGCAGGCGACTGACCCAGTTTGTGTCCGTGAGAGAAGCTCTGAGCGCTGCTTTAAGCAACCTATGAAAACGCTCACATAACCCGTTAGCCTGGGGGTTGTACGCGGTAGTGCGGTGAATTTTGACCCCCAGGCTCTGAGCCATCACAGACCAGAGTTCTGAAACAAATTGTGGACCTCTGTCGGACGTGATTTCCGATGGAGATCCGAAACGTGCAAACCAAGCCGACAAAAATGTGCGTGCCACTTCCGCAGACGTGGTAGAAGCCAGCAGGACTATTTCAGGCCAGCGCGTGGTATGGTCCACAACTGTCAGAAGGTGTGTAAAACCTTGCAACAGCGGGAGGAGTCCCACCAAATCCACGTGGACGTGGTTGAACCTCCTAGCCGGGATTTGGAACGGGTCGAGGGGGGCTCTGGTGTGCTTGTGCACTTTAGCCCGCTGACATGCGATGCAAGCTGCAGCCCACTCTTTCATGTCTTTGCACAAGCGTGGCCAGATGAATTTTGCCCCCACTAGTTTCACCAAAGCGTGTACTCCCAGATGCGAAAGGGAGTGGACCGACTCAAAAATGCAAGGGCACCAAGAGCTTGACACCACCGGGTGCAGGTGGCCGGTGGAGATGTCGCAGAGCAGGGGAGGGCACCCTTCCTGCACCACCCTGTTCTCCAGCCTTAACCCAGTTGGCGCAGACTGGAGTGCGCAAATGTCCGCGTCCCTGGCTTGTTCCGCAGCCATGGCAGGGAAATCAATTCCCATGTATACCGGGGTGATTAATGCACACGACAGGCAATCGGCCACGACGTTGAATTTACCAGCAATGTGTTGAATGTCAATAGTAAACTCTGAAATTGCGGCCAACTGCCGTTGCTGCCGGGCTGGGCTGACCATGGTTCCGAGATCTTGACCATTGCGTACGTCAGTGGCTTATGGTCCACAAATGTGGTGAACTCGTGCTCACCACATTCGCTCCAGCCAGAACTGGAAATGGCGCGTCACCAGGTGGAGAGCCAGCAATTCTCTATCAAACGTGCTGTACCTGCGTTCATTGTCGCGCAAAGTGCGGCTGAAAAATGCGAGCGGCTTCCACGAGCCTGAGATGCACTGCTCCACCACTGCCCCTATGGCAATGTCAGACGCATCTGTAGTAAGCACTATCCATGCGGACGGGTCCGGGTGGGCTAACAATGCAGCATCTGCAAGCGTTATTTTGGCGCTAGTAAAAGCCTGGACTTGCTTGGGAGTCCAGTCAATGGCTTCTGCGGATTTCCTTTTTTTAAGCACAGTGTACAACGGCTGCATCAGCGGGGCTGCTCGGGGAAGGAAACAGTTATAAAAATTAGCCATTCCCAAAAACTTCTGTAGTACCCTCACGGTCTGCGGGCGCGGAAAGTCCGACACAGTGTGTACTTTGTCCGGTAACGGGATCATGCCCTCCGGAGAAATGTGGTGGCCCAAAAAGTCAAACTGGCACTTCGCCGGGTTAACTATCAACCCGTGTACTTCCAACCTCTGGAAAACTGTCCTGAGATGGGCGATGTGCTCCTCCTCGGACGCGCTGGCCACCAGAACATCGTCTAAGTAGAAAAAACTCAAAAGACAAGTCACAAAGCACTGCGTCCATCATCCTCTGGAAAGTCTGCGCAGCGCCTTTTAATCTGAACGGCATGCATAAAAACTCGAAAAGACCAAAAGGAGTTATTACTGCTGTTTTTGGAACGTTATTACTGCTGTTTTTGCTGTTTGCCACCAGGTCCATGCACCGGGACCTGGTGGTAACCGTGGACCAGATCCACTTTGGAAAAAACACACGCCTCAGCCAGGTGCACGGAGAAATCCTGGATGTATGGAATAGGATAGCGATCGTGTTCCATAGCATTGTTCAAGTGCCGGAAATCGCCGCACGGTCACCATGACCCATTGGCTTTAGGCACCATGTGTAGTGGGGATGCCCACGGGCTGTTGGAGTTCCTGATGATGCCCAACTGTTCTAAGTTGGCAAACTCCTCTCGGCCAGTTTAGCTGCGTCCAAATCCCAAGGATGCTCGAACACCGGCGGGCCTTTCGTCATTACAAAGCGCTCGACCCTGTGTTTCGTTACGTAGGTGAAAAAATCGGGACCGTGAGTGCTGGGAACTGTGCAAGCAAATGTTGGTACTTACCCCTGGCGCTATAACGTTAGCCAGTGTTGGCGACCCAGCTCCCCGAGCTGTGCAGGGTAGTGAGGTGAAAGAGACAGCGTCAACTAGTCTCCTACTAGCAACATCGACTAACAATCCATAAGCGCATAGAAAATTTGCTCCTAAAATGGGGCTGGAACATGCAGCTATCACAAAGTCCCACTGAAAGTTATGTCCGTGTAAGCATATCGTCAGTGTCCACTCGCCAAATGTCCTGATGGTGGATCCGATGGTGGCCATTAGCTCGGGACTGCTGCATCCTGCCTCCCTGTCTCCATTAACCGAAAGGATGAGGCTTTTCTGGGAGCCGGAGTCCACCAAAAACCGTCTCCTCGAATGTGTGTCCGTGTTCCTGTCATCATTGGCTGAAGCTGCCACTGAAATCCAAGAGTGACGTCTTCCTGGCTTTTTGAATTGGCATGGCGCCAGGCAGTGTTGGGCATTCAAGCCGAAACAGCGATGATAACAACAGATCGCCCCATTCCTTCATCTTCTGGTGTCCATCCTGGCTACCACGAACAGCTTCTCTACCGCGTTCACCCAGTATGTCACATGCCACACTAGAGACAATAAAACACTGGACTTATTCTACGCAAACACTAAGGAGGCGTACACCTCATCACAACTCCCCCCACTCGGGAGATTGGATCGCAACTTGGTTCATCTCCTGCCGGTGTACAAACCCCTAGTGCACAGACAACCTCCGGTCATGCGCACAGTGAAGTTATGGTCTGAGGAGGCAATGGATGCTCTAAAAGACTGCTTTGAAACCACTGCCTGGGAACAGCTCTGCAATCCACATGGTGAGGACATCGATGGCGTCACTCACACCATCACAGACTACATCAGCTTCTGTGTGGACAACACCGTACCCATCAAGACCATACGGTGTTGCTCGAACAACAAACCCTGGATTAACCCTGAGATAAAAACACTTCTGAGAGAGAAGAAGAAGATCTTCAGGTCGGGGAACAGGGAGATGCTGAAGTCCGTACAGAGGGAGCTGAGGAGGAAAGATCAGAGAAGGCAAGGACAGCTTCAGGAAAAAGATGGAGGACAAGCTGCAACAGAGCGACATCGGTGGGGTCTGGAGAAACCTTAAAACCATCTCTGGGCTCCAGAATACCTCCCTCCAGGCCACGGGGGGCAGGGAGTGTGCGAACAATCTGAACCTGTTTTTTAATAGGTTTGACCAACCGCCCTCCCCCCCCCGACTGCACAGCAACCACTGCTGCCTCTAAAGACATCGAGTCCTGCTGCCCACACCCCACTCCACCAACACCCCCCCACTCCCAACACACAGCCCCCCAACATGACCCTCACTAAGACCCAAGTGAGGACAGAGCTGAGGAAGATCCAAGGTGAGGAAGGCGTCGGGACCGGACGGCATCAGCACAAAGCTCCTCAAGTCCTGTGCAGACCAGCTGTGTGGGATTGTGGAGCTCATCTTCAACCTGAGCCTGAAGCTGGGGAGGGTACCACAGTTGTGGAAAACATCTTGTGTGGTACCTGTACCAAAGACTTCCCACCCCAAAGACCTGAACAGCTACAGACCAGTGGCCCTGACGTCTCACATGATGAAGACCCTGGAGAGAATGCTCCTTGCTCACCTCCGCCCCCTGGTGGGACCAGCGATGGATCCACTCCAGTTTGCCTACCAGCATGGCATTGGGGTGGAGGATGCAGTGATCTTCCTCCTTCACCGTTCTCTGTCCCACCTGGAGAAGCCTGGGAATGCAGTGAGGATCATGTTCTTTGATTTCTCCAGTGCTTTCAACACCATCCAACCAATGATCCTGAAGGACAAGCTGCTGTGCGCAGGGGTGGACCGGCATCTGTCATCATGGATCCTGGACTACCTCACTAACCGGCCACAGTTTGTGAGAACCCGGGACTGTGTGTCCAACACGATCATCGGTAGCACGGGGGCCCCCCATGGAACGGTTTTGGCTCCCTTCCTGTTCACCCTTTATACTGCGGACTTTTCACACAGCACAACACACTGCCATCTACAGAAGTTCTCTGACGACTCTGCGATCGTCGGCCTCATCTCCAACGGAGATGAAGCTAAGCACAGAGGACTTAACCAGGACTTCGTGGACTGGTGCCATCTGAACTGCCTCCAGATCAACGTGAGGAAAACTAAGGAGCTGGTGGTGGACTGCCGCAGGCATGGACAATCCCTCACAGCACCAGTAAACATATAGGGAACAGACATTGAGATGGTGACATCCTACAAGTACCTGGGTGTTCATCTGAACAATAAACTAGACTGGTCACACAATACTGACACACTCTACAAGAAGGGGCAGCGCAGGCTGTTCCTACTGAGGAGACTCAGGTCTTTTGGTGTACAAGGGGCGCTGCTGAAGACATTCTATGACACGGTGGTGGCATCAGCCATCACTTTCAGAGTGGTCTGCTGGGGCAGTGGCATTACAGCAGCCGATAGGAAGAGACTAAACAAACTGATCAAGAAAGCTAGCTCTGTCCTGGGGCAGCGCCTTGACCCAGTGGAGGAGATAGGAGAGAGAAGGATGGTGGCTAAACTGTCATCTCTGCTGGAGTCCGAGTCCCACCCTATGCAGGACATACTGAACGCACTGAGGAGCTCATTTAGAAGCAGACTACATCATCCTAGGTGCGCAACCGAGAGGTTTCGCAGGCCCTTCCTACCTACGGCTGTCAGACTGTGTAACCTAAGCAGGGCTGCTCGCAGAGATAGCAAAAAAAATGTGACGACCTAATAGTATTGAATGCAAAAGATGCAATAGACTTACACAATGGTCCCCTCCAGTATACAACTAGGACAATATCGGTCGCTACGGAGGGTGACAGTATGTATGGGTACATATTCATACTATGTAGGATAACTAAGTAGACGGTTATGCTGTTTATTCCATCTAGCTACAATGCTCCACACTGTGTTTATATATTTATATGTACATATGTATATTCGCTGCTCTTGTTTTTCTTGTCTTCTTGATTGTTGCTCTGAGTGTTGCTATCCCTGTGCTGTTGCAATCCCGGAATTTTCCCATTGTGGGACTAATAAAGGCTTATCTTATCTTATCTTATCTTCTCGACCTCCCTGGAGTCCGTCATGGATGCCGGTGCCACTGTCTGCATGCTAAGAGTTCTGGTCACTGAAATGATGCGGTCCGCTTCCTGAGCCAGGGCGTGGTAGTGTTGGATATGAATATGGTGTATATAGTTAGGGTGTACTAATATGGCAGTACCCTGCGTGTAGTGGGAGGTGATGCCCCGTCCTTTCGGTGGTGGCGTCACGGGAGTATAAGAGAGCCCAGTGGAAGGGTCTCTTATCTCTTCACTGTGGACTCTCAGGCTTGTCGGAGTGACTCCTGTGTGTTCCTGTTCAAGTGTTAATAAAACTACAAAACGTCACCTCAACTCCTCATCATTTCCAGACGTAACAGGTAGTCCTTAGCAACCTGCCCCGGCAAGTTGGCCAGGATCACCCTCGCTGTAGTCGGTAGGTTCCTGAGGAACAAGTGGGCGAACAGAAAAGATTTGTCGTCCTTCCCCCTCAGTGCCAACATGCTCTCCATGAGCTCCACTGCTGATTTGTCCCCTAACTCTGAATGCGTTAGTAGCCTCTCTGCCCCCTCACTATCAGAAAGGGTATAGCGCTGGAGAAGCATCCTCTTGAGCGCCTCATGTTTTCCTTGGGCCAGCAGCTCCTGGAGCAGGCTCGTCACCTGTTGCGTGGCGTGCGCATCCAGCGCAGCAACCACGTAGTAATACCTGGTATTGTGGAGGAAAAATATGTTCAGGCGAGACAGGGCGAGCTGGAAGGTGGCAGAGTTTTATTTTCCTCCAACATAATGAGACGCACTTGTAACGCTGTGCACTACAGTGCTGTACAGTGCTGTGCTGTGTTGCTGAGGCATGTATAGCAAGCTCTTTTATACATGTTATACCAACAGAGAGAATGCATGGCACATTTGCATATTTTTTTGATTTTGATTTTGTATACTTTATTGATTCCCAGAGGGGAAATTGAGGGCATCCACCTGGATGGATGAAGCAGCCACGGTACGGCGCTATCCCTTAACCATTCACACACACATTCACACCTAGGGCCACTTTAGAGTCTCCAATTAACCTAGCCTGCATGTTTTTGGCATGTTTTTGGCCTGATGGCCTATTGATGTACATATCAGTCAATACATATCATTCGTGTGACCAAGTGGTGTCCGGACGTCCTCTCCTTAATCCGGGGATGTATAACAATAGTCCATTGTTCTGATTGTCTCCCAGGGGCTCTCTGTCCGTATGCAAATTGTCCTCTGCCTCCTGCAGGCTAGCTGAGTGTGAGGATTGAATTTCCATGTAGATTGTGGTGGGTCACCACAGTATCATCCATTGTTATCCCGCGGAGTGCGAACTGGGCTTTGTTAAAATTCCGATTCTTTGATTGAAAGATCCAAGAATAAGCCGGAGAATTCTTCAATTCAAAGATGCAACATTTATTTAGAGGTCACATGTAAAGCAAGCAGCACTGGGTTCAGCGTGACGCAGCCCCCTCAGGAGCGTTGCCCGACTGACCGCGACTTCCGGGTGCAACTTACATTCATCTTCTCGGGTTGGTTAGACCAACCCTGTACAATAGGATGGGCTTGTATGCAACCGTCTGATTGGCCAGTTTAACTCTGACGTGAACAGGCCATCCGCTATTCACGTAAACTGTCTCCTAATATGTACTATAAAAGTGTGTGTGTGTGAGTGTTGGTTTGGGTGCATAACTAATGTAATAGACCTGACTAAAAGAAGTAAAGAGAAGAAAGAGGGCTCTATAGCTCTGCCTAATTCCTGTTTACCAGAGTTTAACACAACATATTTGTTCAAAAGAATGCAAACAGAATATGTATAGAATATGTGTAGAGCATATTGGGAGATTACCTACAGAATTATGATTTTGGCACTCAACTTTTCATAACCCTTTCAGCTTCTATGTGTAAAAACCACACGGACGGGTTGTGAAGCCAGAAACCTGGGAGCTCGATTACCACGCACACGGCGCTGGTGCTCTGCCTCCCGGCAGTCTCTGGGGTGGTGCTCAGCTCGCCTTCTATGGAATGTTAGGGTCACCAGTGTGGAGAAAGGAGGCAGGTGAGACAACGAGCTGGATGACACAATTACTTGATTCTTCCTCCAACATATTTTATAGCAAAAGAATCTCTCGGACCTCTGTGCATTCCTCTTTTATACCTTTATTCCCATGCATAGAGACCCACACTTCCAAGCATAACCATTGTTGTCTGAACAAAGAATTATGTGGCACATTAAGCGGAAGAAGATGAATGAATGAATGAATTATCATAACATAACTCCAGTTCTGCTCCAACACCCTTCATCTCTCTGGCATTTACTCCTCTCCCCAGGGGCGCACAGTCCTTACTGTCCCCTCTGATACCCCCCGGTGACACCTCCTCCTTTGGTCCATTGTCTCCTGGGTGGAGAAGTCCAACACCATGTCCCCACAACATCACCAAAAACATTCTGTCTAAACTTAACTTTTTTCACGGGGTGAAGCTTAACTGAAACTTTAGCAAAAAAAAAAAAAAAAAAAAAAAAGCTGAGACATGACACATTTGAATGATTTTGCTCTTGATATGTCTTGAAAGTCATAAAAAAAGCATGTTACAGACATGTTAACAAGAAAAAAAAACTCGATTTGTGGTGGAGTGTCACTTTAACATGAATTTGCAATTGCTGATATAAAACGTCATGTATTTACAGGACCACACAGACAACTATAAACTGCAGATAATCTCATAATGGCAGGCTGCGATGGGGTGATAGTGAACTTCAGCTGATGCCATATCAGCTCTTTCAGACTGGACCAGATACTGTCTCATGGCTTGGACTGGCTAAGTGCTCCCCAGGGATTCCTTGGACTGTTTCATGCAACTGAAACATTCAAGACTTCAGATACTCAGCTGTGTTTTATGTCTGTGTTCTTTAACCTTGGAGCGGGGGGGAGGAGTTGGATCTCTATGGGGATTCGGAGTGTAGCCGCTGAGAGGAGTTCAGTCACATGAAAGAGCAGCTGGATGAAATGAACATCCCCCCCAAGGCCTGGCTGCTACTTCTGATACTCATACAGACGCACCATGGGGAGAAGGCTGAAAAAGCATTAAAGCATGGTGAAAAACATGACCTCAAGGTGCAGCCGTGACCCCACCCAACCACAAGTCACTTCTCCTTTTTAACTCTTCCTGATCACTCTCCTTTCCACTCTTCCTTTGTGTGTACACTGTATACACACATTTTTCACAGTCAATTTACAAGATATTCCACCATTAGCATTTTTTTCACATTTCCCCTCGGTATCACATTCTCAATCTGTGAGTGGCTTGTTTTTGGGTTTTTTTTCATAACAAGAGATGTGATGAACTTCCTGTTCAGACAAGACACTCATCAGCAAAAAGTTTGTATAGTTCAACAACAACCGCTATTATGCAAGTGTATGCATGTGTGCGAGCTTGAAATTTCCTAATTTTCTCTTTATACTCTGTTGGATTTTTATGATATTACTTCTGTCATCAGTCATTTTTATGCTAAAAAAAACCCCAAAAGTAATATTAATATAAAAACTATGTGTTGCACAAACTTTACATTCACTAAAAAAGAGAAACTCTTTCCACAAAAAGTTATTATTTTTTTTAAGACAAACTATTTAAAAAAAATTTTACAAAGCAAAATTCCTCATTTAGTTTGATAAAAGGCATGCACATTTTTTTTCTTTCCTTTGTATTGCTTTGTAAAGCTGTGTGTTATTTTTGTGACCAATTAGATTAGTGGAAAATCTATTAAAGAGAAATATTAAGGAAATTAGAGCTTTAGAACACAAACATAAAACAATCTTGTTGAGAAGAACAAATTGTCTTAAAGGTCCGATTCACTCCACTTTTCCCACATTTTAACAGCTCCCAAGGGTCTTTATGGAATGTTTGTGACATATTTAGGTCTCATTGCCTTTAATTATTTAATTATTGCAGCATCACATTGTGAATCATCTTTAGCAGCCTTTATCAGAACAGTTAGTTTCAGTGCATGTCTCGTTAAATCCCTAAGACTGCATTTAACTCCACCCTTGATCTTATGTCACTATTGGCTAACTCCTATCACCGACTGAGCCTGACTAATTCAATTCAATTCAATTCAACTTTATTTGTATAGCGCCATTTCACAACAACAGTCATCTCATAGCACTATCAACTGTAGTGTACAACTGTATTTATAATGTAAATAAATAAATTGTATATATTATATATATATACAATTTATATATAATATAATATATATAATATACTGTATATTATATATATAATATATAATATATATAATATATATAATATATATATATATATATTATATATTATATATATTATATTATATTGTAATAAATTACTAATGTAAATTTGTCTTAGAGAATGAATGAAATAAAGCCCCACTTGACATGATTTATGACCCAGAAGGCAGACACAGACTCCAGAATAAACTCAATTATCTTTTTATTATGCAGTGTGAGTGTGGATGTGTGCGTGAGTGCAGGAATGTAACAGCCGGGGCGAGCAGAGCACCGTTCAGACCGGCAACCCTAGGGAAGAGCAGAGACAGGTGGATTAGTGACTGGGATCGGGAGGAATGATTCTGAGAATGTTCAGTCTTACTGTTGACGAGTTGGTGTGTAGCACAGGTGAGATCCCGGAGGCTCTGGCCAGTGGGACAGTGTTTTCGGCTCCGGCTGCTGAGGAGGTGAGAGGGTGAAGAGATGTGCAGTGAGCTGGTGAGGTGCAGGTTGAGCTCAGTCCGCCGCCAGGAGGAGGAGGTCCGCCGCCAATGGATTTCCGCCTGTGCACAGGGGAGCAGAGCGAAGCGTGGAGATGAGGGAATGATGGAGGCTTACTTGTTGTTGGGGAGCTAGGACTCCCAGGAGGACAACAAGGCTGGAAGCATCAGAGGAGATGGAACTCCGGATCATGAAGGCGACGAGAAGGCAAAGAGGTCTTGCCAGACCAGGGAGCTTGACGTCTCCGTGCAGACCTGAGGGCAGCACGGCTTAAATAGGCAGGCTAATGAGGAGAGCAGGTGTGCGTGCAGCTGTGGAGGAAAATAGGACAACAGGCAGGCAGAGCAGATCACTACACCACTGGAGGACAGGGGTGTGTGGTTTTGGTACTTACTTACTTACTCATGCCTATTTCCCCCCTATGGCATAGGCTGACAAGCTCACACATGTCTTAATGAAATGTTTGTGACATACACTACCATTCAAAAGTTTGGGGTCACTTAGAAATGTCCTTATTTTTGAAAGAAAACACTGCTTTTTTCAATGAAGATAACTTTAAACTAATCAGAAATACACTCTAATATCTAATATACATTGCTAATGTGGCAAATGACTATTCTAGCTGCAAATGTCTGGTTTTTGGTGCAATATCTACATAGGTGTATAGAGGCCCATTTCCAGCAACTATCACTCCAGTGTTCTAATGGTACAATGTGTTTGCTCATTGTGTCAGAAGGCTAATGGATGATTAGAAAACCCTTATGCAATCATGTTAGCACAGCTGAAAACAGTTTAGCTGGTTAGAGAAGCTATAAAACTGACCTTCCTTTGAGCAGGTTGAGTATCTGGAAAAAAATATTATTTCAAATACAAATCATTATTTCTAACCTTGTCAATGTCTTGACTATATTTTCTATTCATTTTACAACTCATGGTGGTAAATAAGTGTAACTTTTCATGGAAAACACAAAATAATTGTCTGGGTGACCCCAAACTTTTGAACGGTAGTGTATTTCGGTCAAATTTTCTTTAATTATTTAATTATTGCAGCAACATTGTTTTCTTCTTTTCCAGCCTTTCTGAGAACACATGGTTCCAGTGCATGCCTCTTTAAATCTCTCAGGCCACGTTCAACTCTGCTCGCTCTATTACATCATTATGGCTAAATTTTTCTTGCCAGCATGGATTTAGCCTGATGTACTAATGTAAATTTGTCTCAAAGAATGAATGAAATAATGCATCAATGGTAGCCAGAAGTGTGTGGTTTCAGTGGTCGATAGCTTATGACCAGTCCTTGGAGCACAATAAGCAGAGAAACATTTGTGTGTGAGTGGCTAAACTGCTATCTTCAGCTAGCCACCGACTGCAAAGCTAATGCTATCAGATTGATGTAGCATCATGGAAAAATATAACAAACTAAGACAGAATGATGTAAGCTATATCACTGACTGTGGTTTAATGAACCAGGTGAAAACAGTGATGTTTATTAGAGTGACTGAAATCTAAAGAAAATGACAATATAAACCATGCTCTTGCTCGGAAGGTAGCACCTTGACTGAGCTCCCCGTTCAGAGACAAACACTATGCTGCCCAATAACAGAGCTGCTCATATCAAGGCTGGGCTCACCATTTCTTGACATAGAGGGAAAAAACCCGGAACAGTTAAAACAGCTAATTAGACACAAAAATAATATAAAGGCAGTGTGTTATTTTGTTTGTCTCATGACGGTGTTTGTTTTGACATAAAAGTCTTCAGTTGATCCATAATGCTGCAGCTAGAGTTTTAACAGCTACGAGAAAGAGATCATATCTCTTCAGTTCTGGCCTCCCTTCACTGGCTTCCCATAGAATTTAGAATTAAGTTTAAAATCTTTCTCCTCACTTACAAAGCTCTAGATGATCTGGCCCCTTGTTATTTAAAAGATGTGATAGTACAGAGCACGACCCTCCCAAAATGCAGGAACACTTGTAATACCTAGAATCCAGTGGTGGACCCTCAGGGCAAGCAAAGCCTTCTCTACAGGCCTAAACACTACCAGAGTTACATGTACAACCTTTACAACATATTTGTTCCATGAGGATGTATTAAATTATTCCCAATAGTCTATAAGCGACTTTCGCATCTCGGCTCGCGCAAAGCATCATGGGAACGTGGCTACCAAACTGCTCTATCGATACATTTAATTTATGGAAAGTTTCCGATCTATGACCATTTTGTATGCGTAGGGGTCTTCCTGGTTGTACCCGCAAATGCAAGGATCAACTAGTTGCACGTATTCGTGGCCACCTTGCAGAAATTGCCCAAAATGGCCCCCCTGTATGTATGCTGACATAGCAGATTTTTTCTTGTCAAAGGACCAAGCACCCTTACTTGCGAGACTCCGAAATGACTACAAAGAAGGTAAGCGAGTGGTTTGACAACTCAACTTTGGTTTTGTCATTTTGAGTAAATTTCACTACAAGGCATAGCCTGCTTACTTAGATCTATATGTTGATACTACTATAGTTTAAGTACCACACATTTTCAATGATTTGCAGTTTTATTTTATACCAGCCTACTTATCAGTGGCCTTAATTACATGTGTGTGTATAGATCAAGCTTTATTGCCAATATACACTACCGTTCAAAAGTTTGGGGTCACCCAGACAATTATTTTGTGTTTTCCATGAAAAGTTACACTTATTTACCACCATGAGTTGTAAAATGAATAGAAAATATAGTCAAGACATTGACAAGGTTAGAAATAATGATTTGTATTTGAAATATTTTTTCCAGATACTCAACCTGCTCAAAGGAAGGTCAGTTTTATAGCTTCTCTAACCAGCTAAACTGTTTTCAGCTGTGCTAACATGATTGCATAAGGGTTTTCTAATCATCCATTAGCCTTCTGACGCAATGAGCAAACACATTGTACCATTAGAACACTGGAGTGATAGTTGCTGGAAATGGGCCTCTATACACCTATGTAGATATTGCACCAAAAACCAGACATTTGCAGCTAGAATAGTCATTTGCCACATTAGCAATGTATATTAGATATTAGAGTGTATTTCTGATTAGTTTAAAGTTATCTTCATTGAAAAAAACAGTGTTTTCTTTCAAAAATAAGGAAATTTCTAAGTGACCCCAAACTTTTGAACGGTAGTGTACAAAGAACTATATCCTAGATCCAGGCCTGCCTGTCCGTACCTACTACTTCAGGGTTTATACACTTGAACAATACACAACACTATTTAATTATGTTATAGACTTACTGCTTTAATCCAACAATTACGTCTGTCCAGATCCTTCAGCTCCGTGGGGAATGTATATAATGTGAATGGCGGCGGACATGTGCACACTCTGGTCCCGAAGTTACACACATGTATGCTGCAAATTTTCTTTTTCCACCACTCTAGATGATACATGCCATTCCCACACTTAACTACGGCACATTGTGCACCTGGCATAACGGCGACTGAGAGCTTGAAACACTTTAAATGGCAATTGTTCAGGTGTGACAGCACTGTCTCTACAAAATCAAGGCGGCTACCGGAATGTTTGGTAGTCGTGAACTTTGAACTCACATAGTCTGCACATGCGCACTCGTAATGTGAAAGTCGCTTATTTTCTTCATTTTGTAGCTTTTCTCTTGGTTGCACTCCTTCCAGCAGTGTAATGCATGTCAGAGTTTTTTTGTCCAATCATATTTCAGCCATCTGTGTTGCCAGGGTCAAGCAAATCTGCCTTGAGCCTTCAGGAATTAACATTGTGGCTCTGTAGGTTAAATTAACTGTTAACAATATCCTGTTGCTTTAACCAATCAAATGTCTTCTTTACGTCCAGGGGTACGCATAGAAGGCACGTCCGCATTTTTACATCTTTTGCTAGCTAGCAAAATGCCAGTGCAAGGACTTGCTACATTATACTGTATCTGTTTAAAAATAATAGCTGTTTTTCCATCCACAATGGATGGCAGGGGAGAGGAAAATGAGGAAATCAATTTTCCAGACGGACTTTTCAAGAAAAGCTGGCCATTGTGAAGAGAGGTCAGCCAGCCCTGAAGCTATCAGGCCTGTCTCAGCCGGGGAAAGGATTTGTTCATCCCTTCCATATTAACAACGAGCCGTATCCTTGGATTACAGGCTCCGAGGAGTGCTGCAAATTATTTTGCTGGGAATGTCTGTTGTTTGCAACTGATCGAGCAGATACTTGGAGTCAGCATTCTGTCACAATATGACGATTTAGGCAGTGTTTGCCAAACGTATAAAAATTGGTCTAAAATGCTGGGATATGCCATAATTTTCACTTTTGGCCGTATGCATCGTGTATCCATTACGACTTGGACACATAATTAAATAATAGTAACTTAAACCAACTAATGCTTAGCGTGTTGCCGACATTCACAACTTATGTGCAACAATAGTCGTAACTTCTGCATAGCGCAGTCATGCCAAACTGCCGTTGTTTCCCGATCCATGAAACCTAGTTTTGGGAGAGATCATCTCTGTTCAATCCAGATGATTCTCCCCTCCAAAGACCATGGCACGGGGCATGACCAACCTGGCAGAGCTGTCAAATCTGTCAGGTCAGTCATGTCTAAAACAGCTGATGTGACACATGAGGAACATCAGATAACAGTTGTCACAACCTGGCTCAAAGGCACACGAACTAATGACAGTTAAAAAAAAAGTTTTTCAATAAAGTGAAAAAAATAAACTTCCTCATGGATCATCATCTTACCGTGGTGGGGTTTTGTGTGCCCCAGTGATCCCAGGAGCTATGTTGTCCGGGGCAATTTGCCTCTGGTAGGGTCACCCAAGACAAACTGGTCCTGGGTGAAGGACCAGACTAAGGATGATCCAACAGACTGTCATGAATGCTAGAACAAGGATTCAGTGTACCCCCTCAGGTATGGGGTTACCAGGGTCCCACCCTGGAGCCAGGCCTGGGGGAGGGGCTTGATGGCTAGCATCTGGTTGCCGGGTTTCCGCCCATGGCTCAGCCCAAAGGAGTTACATGGGTCCACCCTCCAGTGGGCTCACCACCTGCAGGAGGGACCACGGGGGTCCGGTGCTATGTGGCGGTCTGATCCCAAGCTTCTTAAACTGGCTTTTGTGATGAGGAATGTCACCTCTCTGGTGGGGAAGGAGCCTGAACTGGAGCATGAGGTTGAGAGATACTGGCCAGATACAGTCGGCCTCACCTCAACACACAGCTCCAGTTCCGGAACCAGTTTCCTGGAGAGGGGCTGGAGCTTGGCCTACTCTGGAGTTGCCCTGGGTGAGAGGTGATGAGCAGGGGTGGGTATTCTTGTATCCTCCCCACTTTGCTGCCTCTATATTGGAGTTTACCCCGGTGGATGAAAGGGTTGTTTCCCTGCGCTGTTGGGTTGGGAAACAAGTCCTGACCATCATTTGTGCCTATGCACCAAATGAGGGTTCAGAGTACCCACGCTTTTTGGAGTCTCTGACTGGGGTGCTGGAGAGTGCTCTTCTTGGAGACTCCATTGTCCTACTGGGTCCTACTGGGGGACTTCAGTGCGCATGTGGGCAACGACAGTGAAACCTTGGGGGGGGGGTTTGATTGGGAGGAACGACCTGCCTGATCGGAACCCGAGTGGTGTTCAGTTATTGGACTTCTGTGCTAACCACAGTTTGTCCATAATGAACACCATTTTCAAGCATAAGGGTGTCCAGATGTGCACCTGGCACCAGGACACCCTAGGTCGCAGATCGATGATCGATTTTGTTATCGTGTCATCAGACCTGCGACCGTATGTCTTGGATACTTGGGTAAAGAGAGGTGTAGAGCTGTCAACTGATCACCACCTGGTGGTGAGTTGGATCCGATAGCAGAGGAGGATGCCATTCAGACCTGGTAGACCCAAACGTGTAGTGAGGATGTGCTGGGAACATCTGGCTGAGGCCCCTGTCCGGGAGGTCTTCAACTCCCACCTCCAGAAGAACTTCAACCACATTCTTTTTTTTTTTGACGACTGACTATTTTTTTTTTATTTAAGTTTTTGTAAAGGGTATACAGGTCATTACAGCATTGCATTGTTTACATTTTCATCACATGTTCCCTTATTTTTTGCTATTTGACAACATTGGTAGGATAATTATTACAACACTCCTTTTTTTTTTTTAAAGTGAAAGAAAAAGTGAAATTAAAGAGAATAAAATAAAAAAACAAACAAACAAACAAACAGAACAGCAAAAAACAAACAGAAAATTAAGTAATTAAAAGTAAAAGAGCATCTGAGTAGCGTTGGAACAAAGAGCGGTGCCATTATTGAAATGGTATTTGTCAAGGATTAGATCTAATGGAAGACACATATGCGATCTAGGGTTGCCAAGAGTTCAAGAACCCATCCATGTCCTGTCTCAGTGACATTTTTTAGTTAGGGCTTTTTTACTTGCCAATATTAAAACATTGAATGAGTATTTATCTCCTCGTCTTTCCAGTGAGTCCGGTAGTAAACCCAAATACAAAGTTACAAAAGAAAAGGCAACTGTTATTTTGAATATTTTCCCCAATATTGTCTGTACATTGGTCCAATATTGGTGGATAACTGGGCATGACCAAAACACATGAAAATGATTTGCAGTCTTTTCACCACACAAGCGCCAACAGTTCAACACCTTATGGGTAAATTTGTTTTGTGCAGGTGTTCTGAAAAATCTTACCAAATTTTTCCATCCAAATTCTCTCCACTGCAGAGATGAGGTACTTTTCCATTGCTGTTTATTTAGCTTTTCCCATATTTCCAGTTGTAAAGTGAAATTCCCCTCTTTTTCCCATCTCTCTTTTATATATGATGTGTTGTCTCCTTTTAAGTCTTGAAGACCTTGGTATATTTTAGAAATGTATCTGATCCCTGGCATCCCTTTATATGCCATTAAGAAGACCTTCAGAACACCTGACTGGGCCCTTTCCAAATCCTCCTTTTTAAGTATATTGTTTAGGTGGTGTCTAAGCTGAAAGAACCTGTAAAGATCTTGATTTATTAGACTTTGGTTTTTCAAATCTTCAAAACTTCTTAAAGTTTGCCCCTTAAAAAAATCGTAATATTTTATCAGCCCCTTCTCTTTCCACTCTTTAAATCTAGTGTCTGTTTTATTGGGGGTAAAGTCTTGATCATAGGCAATCCATTGCAGAAGTCGATAGGGCTCTTTTGCTTGATTCTCTCTGACTATCTTAAACCAAATTTTTAGCGGGGTCTCTATCCATGGGTTAGTGTTATTCAAGAGTTTAGGTAAGGCATTGTTCCCTATTATCGCCTGTAGGGGGATGTCACTTGTTATTTGGCATTCGATCTCCTTCCATTGTGCAGTGTAGACTGGGTTACATATCTCTATTAAAGTTTTAATTTGTGCGGCTTTAAAACAGTCCCTGATATTTGGCAGCGCGAGCCCACCTTTGTCTTTGTTTAGCTGTAAGGTTCTATATCTGATTCTAGGTCTCTTGCCCTGCCATATGAATCTTGAGATCCTTCTGTCCAGCTCCTGCCATGTTTTTTTCGGAGGTTCTACCGGTATTGTTTGGAAAAGGTATAGAAGACGTGGAAGTATATTCATTTTGACTGCTTCAATTCTTTGTGCAGTACCTAAGAATGGTATCATATTCCATCTTGCTAGGTCAGATTTTATTTTTGTCACCAGTGGATCATAATTTAGTGTTATAATTTTGTTGAGTTGTTTCGGGATATTGACCCCCAGATATTTCGTAGATTCCATCTCCCAGTTAGTTTTGAGTTCACTTAGTGAATAATGATTTGGGTCATAGTTGAATGTTAAAACTTGGGTTTTATGCATGTTTAATTTGTACCCTGATAAATCTCCATAGTCTGAAAAAACTGAGATTAGTTCTGGTAAAGAAGTGTCCGGCTGCCCTAGGTATATTAAAATGTCATCAGCAAAGAGTGCTATTTTATGTTCCTTCTGACCAAGTGTAATACCTCGAATTTCTTGATTTTGTCTAATCCATTGGCTCAGAGGTTCTATGAAGATTGCAAAGAGCAGTGGAGACAGGGGGCAGCCCTGATGACATCCTCTTTCCAGCTCAAAAGATGCTGATAAATTACCGTTAATCCTTATTTTAGCTGTTGGTTTTTTATATAATGCCTGTATAGTTCTAATGAAGTTGTTATGAAAGTTGAAACTGGATAAGATTCTATATAGGAAAGACCAGTCAACCGAATCAAATGCTTTTTCAGCATCTAATCCCAATATGACTGCATTTAAGTTATATTTTTTTATATGATGAATTATGTGTAAAGTGCGTCTAATGTTGTCTTGTGTCTGTCTTTGTCTTATAAAACCTGTTTGGTCTAAGTGAATTAAGTCTGTCAGGATGTTTTCTAACCTTTTGGCAAGGATAATGGTAAAAAGCTTATAGTCCTGATTTAATACACTGATTGGTCTGTAGTTGGAGCATTCTAGTTTATCCTTTTCAGGTTTAGGTATAACTGCAATGACCCCTTCTCTCCAGGAGGGGGGGATTTCCCCTGTGTGGAGGACATAGTTAAATGTTTTCAGGAGGAGAGGAGATAGTTGCTGTTTAAAGGTTTTGTACCACTCTGCTGTATAGCCATCTGCTCCTGGGGATTTGTTAACTTTAAGTTTCATAATTGCTTTTTCCAATTCTTTAGGTTGTATTTCTGACAGTAGTGTTTTATTTTGTGACTCCGTAAGTTGGGGAAGGTTTAATGTGTTTAGGAATGTCTCGGATGCGTTTTTATGTTTTTTGTGGGAGTATAAGTTCTTATAGTAATTCTCGAAGCTTTTAAGAATATCCTGAATTCTGAATTTTATTTCCTTTGATACTGGGTCTCTGATTTTGTAGATTGCTCTTTCTGTTTGTTGTTTCCTCAATTTATAGGCTAGTAATTTTGCCGATTTACTGCCTGCTTCATAGTGTTTTTGTTTCAGAAATGTAAGTTTCTTCTGGATTTCTATTGTGTAGATCTCATTTATTTGATTTTTAATTTCTTTAATCTTGAGCGAGTCATTAGAATGAGTGTTGCCTTTGTGTTCTTTTTCTAGGTTCTTGAGTTCTGACTCTAATGTGATTAGTTTTTCTTGTCTCAGTATCTTTTGGGATGCCAGTTTTGCAATAATTTTTCCCCTTATTACAGCTGTGCACGCATCCCACAGTATTAAAGGGGATACTTCTCCATTATCGTTTTCTTCCAAATATCTGAGAATATCTGATTCCAATTCATCTTTCAGTGGTCCTTTCAGGACATTTGAATTCAACCTCCAGGAAAATGTATTATTTGTGTATTTTTGGATGTTTAAGTCCATATAGATCAGACTGTGGTCAGAGAGATCCATCAGTCCTATTTTACATGTTTTTACTCTTCCAATGTCTCTATTAAACATAAAAAAGTAATCAATCCTTGAGTAAGATGAATGTGGCGTTGAATAAAAAGTATAATCTTTTACATTGGGGTTGAGTTCCCTCCACATGTCACAGATTCCCATTTCTTTTAATAGCATCCGAGTTTTCCTACTTTGAGTGTTATTTTGATGTGAAGAGTTACCTGTTGCATCCCAGTATGGATTCAGTCTTAGATTGAAGTCTCCACCACATATCACTAAACCTTGGGCTTTAGTTATCATTAGGTCGAATATATTTTTATAAAATGTCCATTTAGCCCCTGGTGGTGCATATACATTCAGCAGGGTGATATCTTCTCCCTCTAGCCGCCCAAGTACCAAACTGTACCTCCCTTCTTTATCTTTGTGTTCTGATTTTTTTTCAAATGTAATTTTGGTTGATATCAATGTCGCTACTCCCCTCCTCCTCCCTGACTTATATGAAGATGAAGAGATCATTTTAAACCCTTGTCTATTGAGTTTAGTGTGTTCCACGTCTATTAGGTGGGTTTCTTGTAAAAATATTATTTCTGCTTTGTCTTTTTTCATTTTGCGTAGAATCTTGGATCTTTTAACTGGATTCAGGATCCCTTTTACATTATATGAGGCTATTTTGGTTACACCCTGTTTCTCCATTGTATTTTCTTATTTAGTATAACAGTGTGGTGGCCCTCTTTTTTGCTACTCAGAAACTGAAAGAACATTAAGAACATAAAAAAACATTAAGAACATAGTGTACGAAACTTTAAAACAAAAAACTGTCAAAAAAACTTCCTGAGCTGAGGTCTCTTTAAAGACCCTGTAAGAGCCCTGATGGAGTGTAGGCTCTGAGGGAAATTCCTCAAACTCTGTTACGTGTTGAGGGCCCTCTCTTACCCCTGTAAGTTGTCCCATGTTTTTAACGTGAATTTCAGATCCCAATCCGAATTTGTAATGATTTTTTTTTTTTTTTTTTATGCCTATACCCTATGAGATTGTGTGCACCCTCCCACCCCCATCACAGCAAACATTCACTCTAATACAGTATTTGTTAGTGTGGGGAGAACATGTGGGTCATTGTCACATTTCTATTTTAACAAGATTTTTTTTTCCTTTAAATTAAGAAGACATTTGTTTCTAATGCTATAACTGCTCCATGAAAGGTTTTACCACATGCTGATTCTGCATCTCCTTTAATGTTTGTTACCTTGTAGGAGGGGGGATGGAAGTGCAGAATGACTGAAAAGAAAAAAAACAAAAAGGTCGCTATTCCTTCCTGGAACTGGAAAGCTTATCTTTGTAGCTCTGGGGCTGGGTTTCCTGCTGCTGGCCCGTGGATTTTGAAGGTCTCTGAGTGGACCACGTTTGAGCTCTGATCCTCTCGCTCAGGTCTGCTGCGGGTTTAAACACCGATACCGGGAGCCCTCTTCTCGCCATGTCAATTGTTGCTTCTTCCGCCGAATTATAGAGACATGACTCTTCACCGTAAAAGACCCTTAACTTCGCAGGAAATGGTGTCTGAAAGCGTAGATTCTGTTCCCGTAGTACCTTTTTGGCGTCGTTATATTCCCGTCGCTTTTTAAGTACCTCCGAGGCATAATCGTGCTCTACGAAGACTTTTCTCTCTTGATGCATAAATCCTTTTTTCTGCCAAGCCCGTCTTACAACCTCTTGTTTTATTTTGAAGTCGGAGAATCTTACCACCACCGAACGTGGGGGCGCTTCTGCTGCTGGCTTTGCGGCTAATGTACGATGGGCCTTTTCTATCTTCAAATCAGTGGTTTGTGGAATATCCAACTTCTCTCTCAGTAAGGATTCCACGCATTCCGCCATTGTGTTGAAACTATCTTCAGCTCCTTCTTTCAGACCGTGAATTCTAATGTTGTCTCGTCTCTGTCTTCCTTCTTGGTCAGTTAGCTTAGCCTCCAGCCTTGACTGTTTTTTGTGTAAATCCAGCATAGAATCTTCAAGCACTTTAATTCTTTCTTCAGCTTCCAAGATTCGGTTCTCGGCCTGTTCCACTCTGCTGTTCGTCCTTTTTAATTCCTCTCTGAATTCATGAAATTCGGCCCGAAATCGTCGTAATTCATCAAACAGCGATTTCAAGCTAACCTTCTTGTTAGCTACGTTCAGCTCCTCGTCTTCTGAACGGAGGTCCTCCGGTTCAGATTCTGCGGCCGCTGTGCGTCCTGGCCTGGAGAATGTTAGTTTCTTCTGTTTTTGGTTAGGCATGGTGTTTTTGTCTTTTGATTTTTATTCTTCCAAAAATCCGTTAAGTCTGATTTTGAAGATGTTTTCCTGGATTGGGTCTGGGAGGTTCAGTGTTAAGTTGCTATCACCGTGGCGTCCAGACTGGAAGTCTTCAACCACATTCTGAGGGAGTCTGGAGACATGGAATCTGAATGGGCCATGTTCTCCATCTCCATTGTTGAAGCGGCTGCCCAGAGCTGTGGCCGCAAGGTCATCGGGGCATCTCGTGGTGGCAACCCCCGAATCAAGTGGTGGACACCAGTGATGAGGTGGGCCATTAAACTGAAGTCCTATCAAGCTTGGTTGGCTTGTGGGACTCACGAAGCAGCTGAGGTATACCAGCAGGCCAAGCAAAGTGCAGCTCGGGTGCTTGCTGAAGCAAAAACTCAGCTATGGGAGGAGTTTGGTGAGGCCATGGAACAAGACTTTCAGTCGGCCTCAAAGAGGTTCTGGCAAACTGTCTGGTGGCTCAGAAGGGGGAAGCAGCTCCCTGTCCACACTGTGTATGGTGCAGATGGGGCACTGCTGACTTTGACTGGGGATATTGTCGGGCGGTGGAAGGAATACTTTGAGAATCTCCTCAATCCCACTGACACGCCTTTCACAGAGGAAGCAGGGCTTGTGGACGAGGGGGATGACTCGTCTATCACAGGGGCTGAAGTAGCCAAGGTGGTTAAAAATCTTTTTGGTGGCCGGGCCCCGAGGGTGGATGAGATTTGCCCTGAGTACCTCAAGGCCCTGGATGTTGTCGGGCTATCATAGATGACACGCCTCTGCAACATTGCATGGAGGTCGGGGACAGTGTCTTTGGCATGGCAAACTGAGGTGGTGGTTCCTCTCTTCAAAAATGGGGACCGGAGGGTGTAATCCAACTTTAGAGGGATCACACTCCTCAGCTTCCCTGGGAAGGTCTATGCCAAGGTACTGGAGAGGGGCGTCCTTCCGTTGGTTGAACCTCAGATTCAGGAGGAGCAATATGATTTTCATCCTGGCCGTGGCACATCGGAGCAGCTCTTTACCCTCTCAAGAATCCTCAAGGGTTCATGGGAGTTTGCCCAACGAGTTTACATGTGTTTTGTGGACTTGGAGAAGGCATTCGACTGCGTCCCTCGTGGTTTTTTTGTGGGGGGTGCTTGGGGAGTATGAGGTATCGGGCTTGTTGTTACGAGCTATTTGGTCTCTGTATGACCATTGTGAGAGTTTGGTTCCTATTGCCAACACTTGGTCGGACTAATTCCCAGTGACAATTGGACTCTGCCAGGGCTGCCCTTTGTCACGATCCCGTTCATAATTTTTATGGACAGGATTTCTAGGCACAGCCAGGGAATGGAGGATGTCATGCTTGGTGACCACAGGATCTCATCTCTGTTGTTTGCAGATGATGTTGTCCTGCTGGCTTCATCCAGCAATGGACTACAGGTTTTATTGGGACAGTTTGCCGCTGAGTGTGAAGCAGCTGGGATGAGAATCAGTACCTCCAAGTCTGAGTCTATGGTCCTCAGCCAGAAAAAGGTGGATTGTCCTCTTCAGGTTTGGGACGGGCTTCTGCCCCAAGTGGAGGAGTTAAAGTATCTCAGGGTCTTATTCATGAGTGAGGGGAGAATGGAGCGAGAGATTGACAGATGGAACAGTATATGCAATGATGCGGATGTTGTATTGGTCTTTTGTGGTGAAGAGGGAGCTAAGCTCTAAGGCAAAGCTGTTGATTTACCAGTCAATCTACGTTCCTACCCTCACCTATGGTCATGAGCTTTGGGTAATGACAGAAAGAACAAGATCGTGGATACAACAGCTGAAATGAGCTTTCTCCGTCGGATTGCTGGACTCACCTTCAGAGATAGGGTGAGGAGCTCAGTCATCCGGGAGAGGCTCAGAGTAGAACCGCTGCTCCACCACATTGAAAGGAGCCAGATGAGGTGGTATGGGCATCTGATCAGGATGCCTCCCGGACACCTCCCACTTGAGGTGTTTCAGGCACGTCCCACTGGGAGGAGACCGCAGGGGAGACCCAGGACTCGGTGGAAAGACTATGTCTCCCAGCTGGTCTGGGAACGCCTTGGTATCCTCTCTGAAGAGCTGGAGCAGGTGGCTGGGGAGAGGGGTGTCTGGGCTTCTCTGCTTGAACTGCTGCCTCCGTGACCCGGACCTCCGGAAAAGTGGTAGAAGATGGATGGATGGTTGGATGGAAAAAAATAAAACCAAGATAATACATGGAGTGTGCTTTTGCTGGGAGGAGCAGCCAACAGCAAAGTAAAGAGCTGCACTGTGCACTTCAGGCGATCAGCTGATTGGATCCGCCTCCTCCAGTGTTCTGACATTTTGGCATATTTATCTGAACAACACAGGGCAGATGATCGTATAGACTTCAGTTAAATGTAAAAAACCCCGACAGGTCCCGTATGTTTAGCTCTGTGTGTGTGTGTGCGCGCGCGTGCATATGCACTGCAGACAGAGTGCTCTGTACTGGTTTTTCCTGTGAACCAATGCTGCAAATATGCTATTTGCTCTGTGAATGCAAGACGTTATCAGCCATATGAACAGTTCTTTTGCAAGAACAGATAAGTCCAGTTGTGCTGAAAATGAGAAAAAAACACTTTTTCATCTGTAGGTTTATAGGTGTTAGTCTTTCCAAATCAGCTTCTAAGACATGGTCACTTGAAATAGTATCTCAGACATATTAAAGCAAAAAAATCAAGCATCAACTCATTATTACTTTTTGGCAATTTATTAGTACTTTTTTTTTGCAAAAACAGATATGTCCACAAGCCATTCTTTTGCAAAAACAGACAAGTCCCGAAAACTATGTTATTTTGTCTGGCTCATACTTGAATGTCTATAAGCATCCATGTAATATGATGGACACACTGATTTAGGCATATCCACTCAGTAAAATGGTATGATATAGCTATTATAGGCTATATAATATTATAGGGGCGGCAGTGGCTCAGGAGGTAGAGCAGGTCATCCAATAACCACATGGTTGGTGGTTCGAATCCCGCTTTCCCCGGGTATCCTGCCGTTGTGTCCCTGGGCAAGACACTTCACCCCAATTGCTCCTGGTGGATCTGGAAGCGCCATGTTAGGTAGCATGCCACCATCAGTGTGTGAATGTGTGTGTGAATGGGTGGATAGCAGGATCTGTAAAGCGCTTTGGTCATCAAGAGATGAGAATAAAAGCGCTATATAAGTGAATGCCATTTACCATTATAAAGCTATGATTCAAAGATTTTATTGCCAATACTAATGTACATACAGGACATACAGGAGAACTGAAATGGCGTTTCTCTCTGTCTTCATTGGTGTGCACAGTATAAAAAGAAAAGGAATAAGGTTGGAAAAAAGAAACTCCTTACCCATATAGTGTACTATATAGTGAGTGTGCAGCCAACAGAGCAGTGAGAGAAGAGCTTCACTTCACAACATAAGCTACCTTAAGATATTTATATTTAACAATTCAGCAAAAACGATTTGATTTAATACATATTTACTACAAATTGCATGCAGGTATTCATTTTTTACCACCATTAGTCTGTTACATTTTACTGTCTCACGTGATGACGTCATTAACCGTGCTGCGAAAACAAACCCAGTAGTGTCCAAAAGCAGTTAATTTTATTGTTATATTGAGTTTACTGTATAGTCCACTATATCTAAATTCACTATATAGCGAGTAGGGAGGAAATGAGTGAGTGAACATTCCGAACACAGCCAGGGAAATCAGTCAGAGCAAGCAGACTGGGAAGGCAGCCAAGATGAGTCACGTGACCCAAATACCAAGTGCTGATTTGCCCTGTGGAGTTATCTGCTTTTGTAAAAAAACAAAAAACAAAAACAACAACAACAAAAAAAACGCTCCCGGCGTTTATCGGCTTTTGAAAAAAACATGAATTTGTAGCATCTATAACATAGAACATATCGGCTTTTGAGACAAAATGATCTAAACTTCTATAAGTAGGTATTGTTAACAGTTGTTTGATGTAAAGAGTGAAATTTTCATGGAAGTAGCATTTATTGGTTTTTGCAAACAAACTCTTCATATGCTGGATACATCAAAAGATTTTCGGAGGAGCTTGGCAAACAAAGCCGTATACCAGCGTGCTTCAGCGTGCTCTTTACTTAGACAAAACTGAGCCATAACTGATTCACGTACCCCAGTGTATTCTCCAAATTTTTCATACATTTTGCAAACACTGCCTAAATTGTCTAGGTGTGACAGGGTCTTAACCAAGGCAGCAGCTGCCATTTGGATAAGCAACAGTACTTTTATACTTTTGGGGAAACAAGAGTCTTGTTTCTGCAGCTCAACGAACAAGCGCGTAGGGAAATGGCGCTCTACAATGAAAAAGTAAAGATTTTTAAAACTATAGTTTTGTCATGAGCTGAGCACTGGAGGTTTCCGCCATGCTCAGTCTAACGGCTTTTTCCTCTATATTTATATATTTGTTGTATTTTGTGCTTTTTGGTTTCTGTTAGTCTCGCACTGTTTTCCATTTTCCTGTTTATGTCTTAGTATTGTTATGCTCTTATTTTGTATTAATTTGTATTTAGATCTCAGTCTGCATTTGTTGATATTTTAATCTTTATAGCCTTACTGTTGTGTTTTCCCTCTGGGTTGACAGCTGTCAGTGGCATTTCCTGGTTTGTGCTCCGTGTGGGCGTCGAGCCTGTCAGCTGTCAGCTCTGGTCGCTCCCCTCTCATTGCTCCCAGCTGGTCCAATTATGAATCATTGTTTCCATCTGCCCGCTCATGTGAACCACACCTGTCATTACTTAGGTGATTTGTTTCTGATCCTATTTAAGGGCAGTTATTTTCATTTCCCATTGCCACAGTCTTGAGTTTCTCCTTTCCTCGTCTCCACCAGAACGCAGCCCTCATTCTGGTGCGCTTAATCTATAAGTTTGATTGCTTGTTTGAATTTTGTGTTAGAGCACTGTTTTGGACTTTGTGTTTCATTGTTTTTCAACAAATGGGCAGTGCGGTGGCGCAGTGGTTAGCACTGCGGCAGCACAGCAACTCACCCTTGGCCATGGGATCCCTGGTTCGATCCCAGCCCCTGACCAACAGTGATCTGTGTGGAGTTTGCGTGTTCTCCCTGCATCTGCATGGGTTTACTCCGGGATTTCTCCAGTTTCCTCCCTCAGGCCAAAAACATGCAGGTTAGGTTAATTGGAGACTCTAAAGTGGCCCTAAGTGTGAATGTGTGTGTGAATGGTTAAGGGATAGCGCCATACTGTGCAGTCATCCAGGTGGATGCCCTCAATTTCCCCTCTGGGGATCAATAAAATATACAAAATCAAATCACAATCAAAAAAATCAAATCTTACAAACTCACAGTTCAGCGCGTGGGTCTTCCTCTCTACCCTGAGGGGCAATTCATGACAGTTTTAGAGTTAAAGTTATCTTTAACATGCTTTGTGTGGATGGCCCTATAGGCTATTTTTATGTTGTTTGGTATGAATGGCTCTTAAATTGGGTAGATTACCACTGAAGGCCTAGATGTAAAATACACAGTCCGCCACTGCTAGAATCTCTAAAAGTACAATGGTGAGGCAGACCATTCATTTATCAGGGTCCTCTCCTATGGAACCAACTGCCAATTTGGGAGACAGACTCAATCTCTGTTTTTAAGAATAAAGTTAAAACTTTGCTTTTTTGACAAAGCCTATAGTTAGGGTGGGACCAGGTGACCCTGAAGCCTCCCTTACTTATGCTGCTAATAGGTTTAGACAGTCAAAGGACCTCCCATGATGCACTGGGCTTCACTCCTTTCTTCACTCTTAATGTAATATTTTTGCTGGTGATGTTCTCTCCCACATATTGAGTCCCCATCATGCTGTTTGGTCTCTACATGTCTGTTCTTTTCTTCTTCTTCTCTATCCCCTCACCCCCCCAGCCAGTCTCAACAGATGCCCCTTCCTGAGCCTGGTTCTGCTGGAGGTTTATTGCTGCTAAAAGGGGGTTCTTCCTCTCCACCGTTGCCAAGCGCTTGCTCACAGGGGATTTCCTGATTGCTGGGGTCTTTCTGCAATTGTGGGGTTTTCCCCTACAGTTTGAAAGTGCTATGAGATGACTGCTGTTGTGAAATGATGCTATATAAATAAAGTTGAATTATTTTTAAGAGAAGTAAGTGTTTTGATTTTTTTTTTTTTTTTGATAATCACATGACCAATGGATGCATTTCAGGAGGTTAAAATCTACAAAACATTTTTTCAGTGCATGGGAATAGAATTTCCTACATTTCCTACTAGAGGTTGCACTAGATTTTGTTATCTGTCATTTTGACAGACAGGCTTGTAAAAATTCTGTCATAATCTATTATTATCTGTCATTCTAATTGACTTTAATTGGATCACCCTCAGTGTAATCTGTCAAATGACAGACAGCTTTCAGAATTTTTAGTCACTGGTAAAAAAATCTGTCAATAAAGGACAATTTTTAGTTAATGCAACTGTCATAACGTGCTTGTTTCACGGGTGCAAAATAGGACACCAAACGCTCGCTGTAGGTTGGCACATTTATTAACAAAAAACACAAACATGAATGATTCAAACTAATGTAACAAATGAAAGTGTAATGTGAGAATAAGGAGACATAAATACAGACGCTGGAGGAGAGTGGGGCTCAGCGTCAGAGGTACGAAGTCAGGGAACGCCTGACCGGGGGAGAAGCTCAGCCAGAGGACCCCAAGGGCTATGGGGCTCGGCTGCTGAGAGAGCAAAGAAAAAAAGGCACCAAGACGGAGCACACCAACTCACCTCGACAGCGGGAACTTAACCCATGGTAGCAGACAGCCGGCAGGAATACACAGAAGAGAAGAAGGACACGGCAACGGCAGAGGTTGCCATGTCCCTTAAAGGCGTCGGCCGGACGAAATTTCAATATCGCTAAATCATATCTTAAATTTTTGTGTGAGACGAGCTAATTTGAACCGCACATGTTTTGGTGTCAACAAATGTCGCATAAGGTGACAATGCGCTATTGAAGTATGATTTCCTTGAGAGCTGTCTGACTCTGCCAAGCGATCAGCGGCTAAAATGGCCACTGACTGTGTGACGTCAGGTCAGGAAGCGACCAGCAAACACTCGACGGACATTGCGTGTTGTTTACGTTCGGCGATAACGGATATTTCTAGGAGTACTTGTGGATTACAAATAGAGTATTTATTACGATTAGGATTTCAGTGATCGAATTAATTATGGTTTGGCGTTGTGTTGTCTACGGGTGCGACGGTATACCGGAGGAGCACGCTGTGAGTGTTTATGAATTTCCCCTGCCTGGGAAAATCAGAACCGCATGGGTGAATTTCATTCAGAAAACGCGAAAAAATTGGAATGTTGTCGGAAAATCACCCAACATGTGCAGTAGACATTTCGTTGACAGCGATTTTGAGAATAAGATGCAATTTGAAATGAAATTAGCAAAAAGATTGCTGATAAAAAAATCGGCTGTTCCAACTATATATCCGTTCATTTCAAAGTCCCACTCTCAGACAAGTGTCAGTGACAGTGGCGTGAAAAGCAAGGGTGATCTACCGATGCGATTTGCTGTCAGAAAAAGCGAAGTAAACAGGGTAAGTTTTCTTTTTTTAATATTCACTGCCAATATTTACTAAAATTATTTACAAGCAATGAATTTCATTGCCTTAACAACTTATCAAATATTAGAATTTTAGGGTATTCATACTAATCAAATATGAAATATTCAGTGCTGTATAGGGAGGTGGTTGTGCCTGTTTGCTCAAGTTATATTTCTATATATGTAATCCAATTTGACACCTCTGGAATGAAATTATGTTGATCTACTGTTTTTGCAGATGTTATCCACTGTCACTCAACCTTCAAATACTGTGGATTTTTTTTTTGAATTTGATTATTCAGCAATTGTCCTCATTGCAGTCATCCATGTGAGGTAACAAGTCACACTAAAGGCTCTCTGTTGGTGATCAAACAACATTGTCCACATTGTGTTGAGGATCTATCCTGGCACAGCCAGCCGATGATCAGGGACATCCCAGCTGGTAACATACAGCTTTCATCCGCCATTCTCTTCACTGGGGCGTCATATGTCAAGGTCCTCAGAGTTCTAAATGCAGCCGGTATCGTTGGAATTTCCACGACCACTTACAAGGAGCTTTCGATTTCTAATTTTTATTAAATTAATTTTATTTCAGAATATGTGGATGATCTGATGAATACTCTTTTCGACAAAACCTTGGTTGATCCAACCCACTTATTGGAGCAGTGGCACTCTGTACAAGCCAGAGTTCCAGCAACATTGAGTGCCAAATTTCAGCATCCCATCAAAGCTGATGCTGTTGAGCAACATGTATCTAGATTTTCAAAATCAAACATGTAAAAGTACAATAAATTTCCAATTAGCAATGAAAGTTCAGCTTTCAATTGTTAGGGAAGCAACATATTTTGCTAAGACAAACAAATATAAGCCTAAGATTTTTAGAGAAATGTGCTTTTAAAAATTGAACACGAATTTTACACCATAAAATGGTAGAAAACTTAGTCTAATGTATATGAGATCCGACTTTGATGAATGCTGAAATATTAGAATTATAAAATTGACATGCACATTAATAAACTCAATATATGATTTTAAAAAATTTTATTTAAATAACATTGATCACAAATCTAATCTTGGTAGGCAAAATCCCTTGTAGTGATCAGATGGGAATGTTTCTCTGATGAGGCTCACAGCACAGGCAGGCAATATCACCCTCACTTCTTTCCCAAGATATCCCCAACACCACCGGACCAGTTGCCTGTAGGCTATGAATCTGTATCGCCTGAAAAATATGGGGTTGGCATTGATTATTCCGTTTGCATTGATTATTGAATGTATTGAATGATTTCTTCATAATTGATCTTGAAAATTAAAACACATGAATAAATATTGTTTAAAAACTCACTCGTGTTGACTTGCGTCATGATCACCATATTGCTGTCTGTAGGCCAGATAAGCTGTCTGTAAAACCCAGATGTCAAGACAGACAGAACGGAAACCGGGGTGATCAGTGATACACCTTGGTAGGTTATCATCTGTGTATCCACAGCCCTTCAGTTCTTCTAGTTTCTCCTTCACCTTCAATACCTCCTGGCAGCACCGAGATTCAGTTGATGTTGGCATAATGTTGCATTTCTCACAAGTGCACCTGTTAAAAAAAATGGTATAATCAGATGCTTATAATAAACTAATGGCTCGTAGGAGTGCTATATAAATTGGTCTATGAAGCTTGATTAGAAAATATTAAAAACATGTGAAAAATTTTGAGCAGAAAGAGAAGTTATAGGAAAACAATAATGAATCACAATAATCATGATCCATGATCCATCATGATCCATGATGGATCATGTTGATCCATCAATCTCTTAAGAGAATTATGTAGCTTTTGAGACTAGGATTAACATGATGATGATTAACAACATCTCCTAACAAACTCGTAAAGTAAACATATTATCCCTCACATACATTATCCTTTTATTTCCAATGATAATGTTTCTAAATGTTTCTAATGTTTATAAGTCGCCAAGTAAGGCAGCGAGGGAACAATTGGCAGTTTTATTTTGATAATTAAGTGTGTGACCATGCATATCGCCTAAAAAAAAATTTTCAAAGCATATTTTACCAATATAAATCGGCGAGCCGCTCGTCCTGAACGTGGTCTGCTCCGGTCTCTGTTTCATCCGCGTCTTCCTCCGCACCCTCGGGCTCGAACAAATACGGCTGAATAACCCCATCAGCACCACCCAAAACTACTTCATCATCAGATTCTTCAGTTTCAATATCATCACTTATATTGCGGTCGTCATACTCGATAAAATAATCGCTGTCCGAATCACTCTGCTGTCGTTCAGCCATTTCCTGTTTCTCCCTGACCTGACGTCACTGCTGCCCGCCCCTATCGAGAGATGGCGGTACTGCAGCATCACTAAGTGAAATATGGGCTATTAACAAATAAAGTCATTTATGGAGGCTGGTGACACATTTTAAATCACGGGAATGGCCAGAATGGAATATTTTCATACAATCAGTTTATTGTTTCAATAAAAAAATGTCACCGTCCGAGGCCTTTAAATACACACACAATAATCAGAATAATAATAATCAAGCCAATGCCAAACACAACAAAACTCAAAAACATCATAATAATCTTAGAGATAACAGAAAAACACTCACTGGGCACAGCTCTAACCATACCCCAGGATCATGACAGCAACCCTCTGTTTCCTACATATTTACCTCCGCCAGGCCGAAAAGGCCAGGAGGAGGTTATGTTTTTGCGTCTGTCTGTCTGTCTGTCTGTCTGTCGGTTAGCAAGATAACTCAAAAAGTCTTGGACGGATTTCCATGAAACTTTCAGGCGTTGTTGGAAATGGTACAAGGAAGAACTGATTAAATTTTGGGGGTGATCCGGTTCACCGTCTGGATACAGGAATTTTTTAAAGCATTTTTCAACACTGTGACATAGGGCCATTTTCAACATGTGCGCAGGAGCAATGGAGGGCACTGGTCGTCGTGTCTGCAACACAAACTCTGCGTTCTTCAACGTTTTAGGCACAAAAGCACGCGGAAAACACTGCTGGCCTGGGCCCGCCAGCGTGCCTGTGTTTGCGCGCAACTGCAAAACCTCACACGGGCAGCTGTCCGCCGACGGATTCTTTGGCAGAAATTCCCCGGCCAGCCATAGGCGCTGCGCAAAAACAAGCTCTCTGCCGGCGAAGCTTCTAAATTTTTGTTTGCCGCGGAGCGCAACCCCAAAATAATATAATATAAAACCCACGGCAACCTGTCTACCCAATTTGCATCCGTCAGTGGAGGAGATGGACACAACAGCAACACTTCAGTTTATTACCTCCGGCAAGGAGGCAATGCTTTTACTACTGAACCACTAATCCTATCACTATCAGATTGATTGTCATTGATTAATTGTGTGTTTATTGCACTGTCCCTGTCAAATAAACAAAGAATCATTGTGAATCCAATTGCTAGTCATATGTTTACATGCTCAAGGAATCTGAAAACGTACACACAAACACTGTATGGGGGGAATTGTGGCGCTTGGCGGAGGTCTGCGCTCTCTGAGTGCTTTTCTAGTTTCTCTTGTGGTTGAAGCTTATAAAAATATTTTAAAAGTCAATTAAAACTGAACATGTAAATGAAAGTAATACACTATATGCTTATACTGTATGATTACACTGGTCAACACCAAATTTATTGTCTTAAGTTTTTTTAGCTGATTTAGGACAATTTTGATGTGCTGAATCCAAAAATCACATTGGTTTTGCTCAATCAGGTCAACTTTTTGAACTATGGCCACATGTTTTCTTACGTTTTTGTTTACATGTACAGGTATTTTCACTTTATGTGTTGCAAAATTCTTTTTTATTTCTTGAAATTCTCTGAATTTTGAACAATGATGACATAACATTCAATTTACATGTACTTACCTTTATCAATGTCTACTATTCAATTTACAGTACAACTGTACAACTGCTGTACAACTGCTTACAACTTAGCATAAAAACCTGACCTGATCGAGAGAAACGGATGTTATTTTTGGATTCAGCGGTGCAAAATTGTCTTAAATCAGTTGAAAAAAACACAGACAACTTAAAAAAGAATTGATTTTGTTATGTTGTGTAATATTTCACATGGCCATCACATGTCCAAACATCCTCTTCACAGTTTCCTGTTAAAACCATCTGTAGATTAACTTCCTGTGTGGCTTCCTGTCTGGAGAAGCTGAGGCGACAGTTACCAGTCCATAATTTTGACCCCTGGAGGGCCAGGCAGATGGGGAAACAGAAAAGCAAAAATTATGCAGTTGATGTATGGACCAGTTACATGACAGGGGTTGCCGGATAAAGATCTGAAACTGCACAGATGAGGAGCGAGGGTGGAGCAGAGTCTCAAAGTGATTACTGAGCAGACAGCCAGACTGTAGATCCTAGAATGGGAAAGTTTCATGAAATGGTCTGTGTGGCATGAGAGACAATATTTGTTTGGGGGAGAATAACACAACTCACATTCTATTTTATTTAAAGCCGATAAATTCTGTCTGATTAGGTCATTTTTCACTGTCCAGCACCCCTCAGGACTACAGTGTCAACAGTAAGCAGAGAATTACATTTACTCAAGCAGGGTGTCTGATCCCAAAGTCTTGAAAAGTGTCAATTATCCAAGATTAATTTTTAAATCTGTATTTCAAAGATAATAATACCACAGATAAACATGACAGCAATGTTTCCTTCTACTTTAGTGAAATCCTCCAGTTTCGTGAATTTGTACTATTTCTGCTTTGTAACAATAAATAAATATGATAAATTTGCAACTTTTCTCATCAACTTGTAATTTTTTCTTGTAAATTTATAATTTTGTTTCTTCTAAATGTGAAACCCTTTTCTCATAAATCTGGAACTTATTCTTCTAAATCTTCAACTTTTTCCTCATGCATTTGTGATTTTTTCCTCAAATTTGTAAAACTTACATTTTCCTGTTAAGTTCCAAGTTTTGGTTGTGGGACAGGCTATCTTAAAGTGTTATAGGTGTTTTACTTAAATAGTTTGATTATCTAATGGTAACATCGATCCTGGGGAAGATCAAATGTAATGTAAGTAGGAGTGATAACAAAATTTTTAGTAATTTCAGTTTCTGTAAATAATTTATAAAGTTTAATTGTAATGTGTTCATAGATGTTTTGCCATTTTTCAGATAGCTTAAATTTGATCCAAATGGCCTTGAACAGGTCTTTAAAAGTTTTAATTTAACTTCCTTATAGTTGCAGAAACCCTGCCATGTCTACCTTTTCCACAAAATTGCAATATAAGACTTTTCAGAACTTTTATTCTTATTTTGATATATTTTTGAAAAAAAAAAAAAAGGTTGGTTTGACCTTACTTGGTTCTTGACATAAACTTTTTTTGGTCCCGTCACTTTGTTAAGCAGTTTTCTCGAGTTACTATTCAAAGAAATTACTAAGACATTACTATTAGTTAGCAAGCCACCACACCGCTGTGCCATCCTGTTAGGTCTCAACCACACACAGACGTGTACATGTTAATCTCTATCCATCACTCTGTCCACTGATACAGGTATGATGCAGGTTGGTGAAAGTAGTGATGCATACAGTTGTCATGAATGGGGTTGATGTCTCAATCCCGTTCCATGATTGGTGGCTGTAGTTTCCTGATTGTTGCTAATTATTCCCAGCTGGCAGGTTATTGGAGCCTCTGAGCCTGGGCTCCCTGCCAGTCTACAGCCACGCCTCCTCCTCTCTCTCTGCCAGGCACTTACCAGCTGATTGCCATCACCTGGGTGTTTCTCACATACACATACACATACACACACATGCACGCACTCAAGCACGCTCTCTCATACATGCACATACACACACACTCACTCTTGTAGGCTGACACGCACCCATGCACAGACTCCCACCGCACACCTGCTTCCACTTGCCGCTCATTAGTCTATGGGGGTATTTACAGTATGTGCGGCAGTGGGAGTACTCGGTGTGTCAGCGTTAGTCTACATTTGATGTCTAGGCTCGCTCATTGTTGGTTCCTCTTCCCTGTTGGACTATATTGTTGTTTCCAGAGCCAGTTCTGCTCCGACCCGGCATGTAAGTCTTCCTCTTTATTATTACTAGCCCTTCCACTCCGCTGCCCAGTCCTGCCTGGGAGCGCGTGGGGCTTTTTCTCATTATTATTTGCCCTTCTCCTCCACTGCCCAGTTCCGTCTGGGAGCACGTGGGGCTTATTCCTCCTCTCCAACCAACGGAGTTTGTAGCCAGTCATCTTTATCATAACTTATTTTGGAACTGTTTTTCACTGGACACTTTGTATGTTTTTCTGTTTAATAAACACATTTCACTTCACCTGTGTTTGGGCTCGTACCAATTCATTTGTGCGCTGCGCAATTACGCAGCATACATGACAACAGTAAATGCAAGTATACAGATATTTAACACAAACAGACCTATGCAGTATGTCACTTGTATATTACTTGTGCACCACTTGGATCTGCATGTGTTACAAGTATTCACCTACAGTTCTGTGTGACTGAGCCCTTAGAATTAAACATCAACTATCCTGCTGCAGATATACAGTATTAACTGAGAGGGAGGTATTTTATCACTGTTTCCTGCTTTATTGAAACTAGAATATCTCAGAACAATTTTATGGACTTGCAGCATCTGTGGAAGTGACGTCAAGAATGGTAGTGGTGTTTTCTCAGGTGCCAACAGCAGGAGGACATGTGTGGTGGTACATGAAATATTTTTATGTTCTATTAATCCTGAGGTTACTTTTTACCAGCTCTAGTTATCTGCTGGCTTTGCTCTAATCAGGTTCAATATGTATTCATCTAACCAGTACAAACACATAAAAAAACCCACAATTATATTAATACAGGAGTAAGCTAATGGTAATGCATGTATAAATTTGTATAAAGCTATTGGTTTGTAAGCATACTGATGCTAGCGTTTACAATAGCTTATTAAAGCACACCCTATACTGTTCAGGTCTAAGCATAAGAATCTTTTAAGAGTCATACACCAAAAAAAAAAAAAACAGTCATTAGAGATATGCAAATTCATATAGCTGCAACATTTAAAATGTTAAAGTAAGAAAAAAATAACATCAAGTGCATAAATTTGTGCTAATAACAATAGAAAGAATGACTGAGTTTGTGCTAAAATGTGGAGGGAAACAGACAGATGTGGAGTCGAAGGCAGGCAGAAACAGCAAATGATGGATGCAGTGAGACGGATATGACAGATGGAGGGAGAAGGAAGAGAAGAATGTTTGATAACTTATAACCATCTGCAGGGAAAGAATGATAAATGAGTTCCATTTACAGTGGGAGCAAAACTTTTTGCAAGGTTTCCCTGTGGGTTTGAACCTCTGTGGCCATGTCTTCTGTTTTGACTCTGTCTTTACCAATCCTCTTCACTTTTTCTATTAATTTATTATGGGATCATATCAGTAGTGTTAAATGCCAGTCTACTTAGGGGACTACAGTAGCTCTACTATATAGCTTATTATGAATGTTATTGATTTTTTAAATACAATATAATCAATACTTTACAACATTGCTTGTGATTACACTGTGTAAAGACTGATTTAAATATTATTTTACTAATGTCTATGTTCTTCAAAAACATGTTCTCACCATGGCTTTGTCTTTTATTTGGCAGACTGGTTCTTTAACTATTTTTGCAGAACTCAAATGAGTTGTTTTGAGGGATCAGATTTAAGAAATGTTTGCATTTTGTTTTTTAAAATGTGACTTAATCAAATCATAACCGGAGTGGTGGCCTAATTGGTAGAGCATCTGCCCCACAACCGGGAGGTCGTGCGTTCAAATCCCAGCCGGGTCATATCAAAGACCATATAAAAATGGTACTTTCCACCTTTCCCATAACAGAATGGGGAAAGGAAAGTTAAGGCACAGAGCTACCAGAGGACTGACCCCCCACTGTAGCTATCACTACTCACAGTAGCTGTGTGGCCTAGGGTCAGTGAAATGGAAGTAGGCGCCGCCCCATGCACCACATGGTGTCCCACATGCTGTGGAAGGGGATTAAATCAAACCATAAGCCGAGTGTGTGCACCCTATGTGTCATTATATGAACTTAGTTCAATCCATGATGTTGAGATCAGGCAGCTTACAGAGAGAATAGAGACTTTTTTTTAGGATTCACTCTTCTTATTGTGGAATATAGACAATTTATGAGAAATTGCTAATTTAATAGAAAAAATGTATCAAATTTATGAGCATACTGCTGTAAATTTGTGTGGAAAAAAATGTAACAAATTTATCAGAAAAAGTGGGAAATTTATGGACCTCTTGCATAATGATTGATTTAATATCCCTTACAGAGACTTGGTTAGGGCAAGAGGATTATGTTGGTTTAAATGAATCAACTCTCTCTGGTTATTTAAACTGTCAAAATCCCAGAAGTTCTGGTCATGGAGGAGGAGTAGCAACAATTTACCATTCCAAATTACTAGTTAATGTAAAGCAAAAAACATGTTATAATTCCTTTGAGGGCCTGGTCCTCAGTATTGGGCACTTTAGCAATTTTAGGTTAAACCCAATTTTATTTGCCATAGTTTATCGTCCCCCATCAACCTACTCAGAATTTTTTATCCGAATTTGCTGATTTCTTAGCTGATTTAGTGCTGAAATCTGATAGAATAATTATAGTAGGGGACTTTAATATACAGTACATGTGGATGTAGATAGTGACTGCCTTAATGTGGCTTTTAATTCAATATTAGACTCGACTGGGTTTTCTCAGAAAGTAGAAAATTCTACTCATTACCTCCACCATACATTGGACCTTGTTCTGACATATGGCACAGAAATAGAAAATCTTGTAGTGTCTCCTCATAACCCTGTACTGTCAGACCATTGTCTGTTAACCTTTGATTTTACTATTTCTGACTATTTGGCTCCTAAAGAAAAATATTATTACAGTAGATGCCTCTCAGATGATGCTGTTACCAAATTTATGCAGATTGTTTCCTCTATGCCATATGTCAACACAACGGAAATAAGTTATAGACAGCTTGCTCCTTCTGTAATTGATAACATGGTGGATAGTGTTGCAGCTTCTCTGCATCAGACTCTAGACTTGGTGGCCCCCTTAAAAAAGAAAAAGTCTAATCAGAGATTTCTAACTCCTTGGTTCAACACAGAAACTCGTAGCTTAAAACAGAAGACTCGTCAATTAGAAAGAAAATGGCGCTCCACTAATTTAGATGAAATCTATTTTGCTTGGAGAAATCATCTTTTAATTTATAAAAAATCTCTTAGAAAAGCTAGAACGAGTTATTATTCTGCATTAATAGAAGAGAACAAGAATAATCCCAGGTTTCTTTTCAGCACTGTAGCCAGGTTGACAAACAGTCAGGACTCTGTCAATCCTAGCATTCCCTTAGAGCTTACTAGTCAGGACTTTATGAACTTTTTTAATAATAAAATTTCATCCATCAGAGATAAAATCAATCAGATTCTTCCCACAGTTAACTTAAATACTGTAACTACTACAACTCCTTCAATTGATGTCTGTCTTGATGAGTTTACTCCAATCGACCTTTGTGAGTTAGACAAAATAGTTTCCTCATCCAAACCTTCAACTTGTCTTTTAGACCCTATTCCTACCAGGTTATTTAAAGAAATCTTCCCACTTATTGGTAGCTTTATTCTTCATATAATCAATTCTTCATTAACTTTAGGCCATGTACCGCAGGCTTTTAAAACTGCTGTAATTAAACCCTTACTCAAAAAGCCAATGCTGGATCCAGGAGCTTTAGCTAACTATAGACCAATCTCTAATCTCCCTTTCATTTCAAAAATCTTAGAAAGAGTTGCTGCTACGCAATTATTTGACCACCTGCAGGAAAGTGGTTTACTTCAAGAGTTTCAATCTGGGTTTAGAATCCATCATAGTACTGAAACAGCCTTAGCGAAGGTCACTAACGACCTCCTCATCGCATCTGATAATGGACTGGTTTCTGTACTTGTCCTTTTAGACCTTAGTGCAGCTTTTGATACTATCGATCATAATATTCTACTTGATAGATTAGAACACTATGTTGGACTTAATGGAACTTCATTGCAGTGGTTTAGATCTTATTTATCTGATAGGTTCCAGTTTGTTCATGTAAATAATGAGTTTTCTTTCAATTCAAAGCTTAGTCATGGAGTTCCACAGGGATCTGTGCTAGGCCCTACTCTTTTTAGTTTATATATGCTTCCGTTAGGCAACATTATTAGATAGCACTGTATACATTTTCATTGTTACGCAGATGACACACAATTATACCTGTCAATGAAGCCAGATGATAGTAATCAGTTAGCCAAGTTAGAAGCCTGTCTTAAGGAAATCAAAGCTTGGATGACTTGTAATTTCCTGCTATTAAATTCAGATAAGACTGAAGTCATTCTTGTCGGTCCAAAAAACCTTAGAAATACCTTTCCAAATCAAACTTTCAGTTTGGATGCGGTTACTCTTTCTCTTAATAGCTCTGTGAGGAACCTTGGAGTTATTTTTGATCAAGATCTGTCCTTCAATTCACATATTAAATTTGTTTCTAAGACTGCCTTCTATCATTTGCGTAATATTGCCAAGATTAGGAGCATCTTGTCTCAGAGTGATGCTGAGAAACTGATCCACGCTTTTGTTAGCTCGAGATTAGATTATTGTAATTCTATATTATCAGGCTGTCCTAAAACATCTTTAAAAAGTCTTCAGCTGATCCAAAATGCTGCAGCAAGAGTTTTAACAGGTACTAGAAAGAGAGATCATATCTCTCTGGTTCTGGCCTCCCTTCATTGGCTTCCCATAGAGTTTAGAATTAAGTTTAAAATCCTTCTTCTTACTTACAAAGCTCGAAACAATCAGGCTCCTTTTTATTTAAAAGATCTGATACTACCGTATTATCCTAACAGAGCACTACGCTCCCAAAATGCAGGATTACTTGTAATACCTAGAATCTCCAAAAGTACAATGGGAGGCAGAGCCTTCAGTTATCAAGCTCCTCTCCTGTGGAACCAGCTGCCAATCTGGATTCGGGAGTCAGACTCGATCTCTGTTTTTAAGAATAGGGCTAAAACCTACCTTTTTGATATAGTCTACAATTAGGGAGGGATCATGTGTTTCTGAGATTAGATTATTGTAATTCTATATTATCAGGCTGTCCTAAAACATCTTTAAAAAGTCTTCAGCTGATCCAAAATGCTGCAGCAAGAGTTTTAACAGGTACTAGAAAGAGAGATCATATCTCTCTGGTTCTGGCCTCCCTTCATTGGCTTCCCATAGAGTTTAGAATTAAGTTTAAAATCCTTCTTCTTACTTACAAAGCTCTAAACAATCAGGCTCCTTTTTATTTAAAGGTGAACTGAACTCACCTTTTTGCGAAAAAAGTAGAATAGCAGATTAATTCCTTATTACCTATTGTATTTTTCAACACATAAAAGAAATTTTTAGGCCGTGCGATGGCCAAGCTATAAGCCGATAAACTTTTGCCTCTGGCTGGCAGTGCCAAACAAACCGGAAGTAGTGCAGACGACGCTGCGTGACGTCACGAGTGTGATCCTTATCAAAACAACAATGGCAGATGATAGCAGTTCCTGTGGTCAAGAACACCAGAGTTTTCAGAGTGAAGAGGCATTCAGGATCGGTGACAAGACAGAGGAGGATGCAGGAGTGTCAAGTGAACAGGAAGAGAGCGAGGGAGGCATCGAACCGTACAGATTAGAGCCAGAATTTTCGGGGGATTCCAGCACCGACTCAGACTGCAGCAGTGATGGGGAGGAGAGTTGCTTATTGAACACAGAATGGTGAGTCTTTACTTTGGCATGTTTGGGGTGTCAGGATAAGGAAAATTAACAATAAAAAAGAAAGGGGAAAAAAAAAACATCAGCATTTTTCCAACTTATTACAGTTATCCCTCACTTATCGCGTTTAATGCGGTCTTCCTTCGCTGGGTATAGGCGCTCGGCAGGGAGCGAAGCTGGGTAAAACGTCTCCGCCAATCAGCTTGCGAGATAAAACGTCTCGGCCAATCAGCTTGCGAGGTAAAACGTCTCGGCCAATCAGCTTGCGAGATTCCCGAGCGGGCTGGGGAGCCGGGGAGAGCGGGCTCTCCGTGTTGATACCTGATGTTCTAATGTAGTCTCCCTGCCTTCTCATTAGAACATCAGGTATCAACACGGAGAGCCCGCACAGCTCAAAATCTACCTCTCTGACCACCGCGCCACTCCTCTCCGCCCACCTCTTCACCGCTCGGGAATCTCGCAAGCTGATTGGCCGAGACGTTTTACCCAGCTTCTCTCCCTGCAGAGCGCCTTCTTTATCGCTCGTGTTGCTTAGTGGCACTTTTCGCTGTTCTCTTGTGCCTTTTTGTGCAAAATAGTGCTTGTGACGCCCTTTGGGGGGGGGGGGGGACGCTACTTCGCGGTTTTTCACTTTTCGCGGTCGGTTCTGGCCCTCATTAAACGCGATATCTAAGTGATGGATCACTGTATACGTATCTAGAAACGCATCGCTTCCCGGTCGCTTTTCCTCCCCCTTTCTTTTCTTTCGTTGCCATGACAGCTTTCCTTGGCCACTGAACAGATCTTCCCAGGTGTTGGAAGTGCTTTGTAGTCGACTATCACGACAAAATGCACCAAAAACAACCAGTGTCGACGTGCTCGCAATGGTAAACATGAGGACTGGGTCACACTCGTGACGTCACGCGGAACTCCGGCTGCGCTTCGGCGGATTTGTCTGATTTTTCAGGGCGGGAAATTCTAAATCGCGATTTTCTCCAAGATTCCGGGATTTGTGGAGGGGGTGCCAATGATAAATTATCTTTATAATTGTATGTACTATCACCCAGTGCCGTTCAATGCCGTTGAGTTCAGTTCACCTTTAAAAGATCTGATACTACCGTATTATCCTAACAGAGCACTACGCTCCCAAAATGCAGGATTACTTGTAATACCTAGAATCTCCAAAAGTACAATGGGAGGCAGAGCCTTCAGTTATCAAGCTCCTCTCCTGTGGAACCAGCTGCCAATCTGGATTCGGGAGTCAGACTCGATCTCTGTTTTTAAGAATAGGGCTAAAACCTACCTTTTTGATATAGCCTACAATTAGGGAGGGATCATGTGTTTCTGAACCCTCCCTTAGTTATGCTGCTAATAGGTTTAGTCAGCCGGGGGACCTCCAGTAATGCACTGGGCCTCACTCCTTTCCTCACTCTCTATGAAATATTTTTTTTTGCTGGTCATTAACATCTGTTTGTTCTCTCCCATAGATTGAGTCCCCATCGTGCTGTTTGCTCTCTACATGTCTGTTCTTTTCTTCTTCTCTATCCCCTCACCCCCCAGCCAGTCGCAGCAGATGACTGCCCCTCCCTGAGCCTGGTTCTGCTGGAGGTTTCTTCCTGTTAAAAGGGAGTTTTTCCTCTCCACCATCGCCAAGTGCTTGCTCACAGGGGATCGCCTGATTGCTGGGGTCTTTCTGCAACTGTGGGGGTCCCCCCCTACAGTTGATAGTGCTATGAGATGATTGTTGTTGTGAAATGGCGCTATATAAATAAAGTTGAATTGAATTGAATTGAATTGAATGACCACCAAAATGTAATCATCTGTAGGATACCCCATTTCTGACAATCTGTGAAAATTTAATGAAAATCCGTCCATAACTTTTTGAGTTATCTTGCTAACAAACAAACAAACAGACAAACAGACAAACAAACAGACAGACAGACAAACCAACGCCGATGATCACATAACCTCCCCCTTTGGCGGAGGTAATTATGATTGTTTCTGTCACCATAATGTGGCATTTAATAATTTGCCCTGTTAGCTTAGTATAGCATAGCTATCATGTTGTTTATATCTCTCCCATTCCAAATAGAGCCTGTCACATCCCCTCTACTTCCCATATGGGACCTTAAATCAAAAAAATTCTCCATTGAAATGAATGGCAAGAGTGAAATTATCTTTTGATCCTGATCAAATTTTGCCACGAGTTACACATATGATGTTTGTCTGATAAGTTTCAGATAATTTTGTAAGATAATTTTCCACGTATATTAAAGTTGTCGGCTGTCATATAATAACAAACAATTAGGTTTTTTTTTCAAAGATTAGCAGACAACAATACCCATCATCCCACATGGGCATCAAACACGAGCATGGCGGGAAATTTCTAAAACCTCACCCCCTGTTTCCTGATCAATGAAAAAAGGATCCAAAGAGGAGAAAAACAACACAAAAATATTGTTTTGAACTGCGTCTGATCCAGAAAACTGTTAGTTACTTCACCCTGGGCGCACCTTGAAAAGTTGACATAAGCTCCACCCATCTGTGTTTGTAGTTTTTTAATTTACATATTTTCATAACCTTATACCTTAACAGTTAGCCAACAACCTACACCGTTATTTAAGTGGAAAATTATCTTTTAAGCTGACAAACATCGTATGTGTAACTTGTGGCAAAACTTGATTTGGGATTAGAAGATAATTTCACTCGCCATTCATTCAGTTCAATTCAGTTTTATTTATATAGCGCCAAATCACAACACAGGTCATCTCAAGGCATTTTACAGAAAAGAGTGGGTTTAGGCCATGCTCTCAAATTTATAGAACCCAGCAGAGACCCCTAAGAGCAAGCACTGCGACGACACAGGCGAGGAAAAACTTCCCTTTAACAGGCAGAAACCTCGAGCGGAACCATAGCTCATAGAGGACGGCCATCCGCCTCGACCGGCTGGGTTGAAAAAAGAGATAAAAAGTAGGAGGCCTGGCAGTAGCTACATTCAAAACAAACATAACAAATACAATATTCAAAGCCAGACATTCCCGTATCAAGTCTGGTTGGGCTGCACATGCGAGTGAAGGCCTGGCAACAGCAACATTTTTAACTATAGGCCTTATCAAAGAGAAAAGATTTCAACTTACTCTTGAATAAAGAGAGAGTGTCTGCCCCCCGAACTGAACTGGGCCGTTGATGAGGCACTGGATCTGCTTGCAGAGGAAGCATCGCCCCTGGGCCTGCATCAGCTGGGCAAAGACAAAGATCCAGTCGCTGTCAGACTTCTTGGCACCACCACCACAAGTCACCCCCATCAACAACGAGCCAGTTGAGATTGTCAACGACTTTGTCTACCTCAGATCTAAGATCACCAGCTCCTGCTCATCAGACCCAGAGATCACTCGCCGCCTGCAGCTGTCTTGCAGTGCTTTCGGCGGCCTCCAGAGAGTCTGGCGGAGCGGGAAGATCCGCATGTCCACAAAGCTGTGAATCTTTAACACCTGTGTGATTCCCGTCTTCCTTTATGGGTCCGAGACCTGGACCCTCTCCACCACCCACCATCTGGACACATTCTATCGGACCTGCCTCCGTAAAATCCTCGGCATCCCATGGTTTCACCACATCAAAAATGATGAGGTCTACAGGAGGGCTGGCTGCCCCATCCCCATCTCCACTGTCATCAGAAGAGGGAGGCTGCAGCTCCTTGGCCATGTGGCCAGGTTGGAAGTCAGGGCACCGACCAAGCAGGCCCTCTCTGCCAGCGCTTGTCAGCCCCCCAGGGCTAGCATCACTCCCGAGGTCGGCACAGATTGTCCTGGACAACCTAGGTTGCAATGATAAGACTTTTGGCTGACCTCATTGCCCTAGCAGAAGATCGCCCTGCCTTCAGACGATTGGCCGCAGCGGTTATTTAAGTGGCCAGGCGAGGATAAAGTTAAGTAAGCCATTCATTTCCATGAAGAATTTTTCTGATTTAAGGTCCCATATGCAGAAGTAGAGGGGGCATGGCTTTGGCTCTCTATACTACTACTTGGGCTGTAATGGACCTATGTAAAGGACATGTATTGTACAGTCTTCATATTCAATTCAATTCAATTCAGCTTTATTTATAATTCGCCACATCACAACAAAAGCCGTCTCATGGATTTTATGGCATATGAGCTCATTCACATTCATTTGAGTCCATGCAATGTTATTAGGAGTGTTATTAGTTTTTTTAACCTATGCAAAGCATCTTGGAGTATCTTGAAAAGTGCTATACAAGTCTAAAGTATTATTATTATTATCATTTTTATTATGACATTTATGAGTCAAAGTTTTACAAGAATAAATAATACACTAGCAACTAGAAGCTAACTAGGCTAATATCAATAACAGTAATGGTAACAGCAATAACCGAAGGATTCTGGATACACAAAGTAATATTGAAACAAGTTAGGTAACAACTGGGAGTTGGACATATGTTTCAGTGAGTTTTACAGGTCTATTACAGCCCATGCAGTGGTATTTAGAATGGCAGAGACCTAAACTGTCATAAACTCTCTGTGCACTTTTCCACAGCGCACGGAGGAGGAGAAAGATGGATGGATTAACGCGCAGGGTTTCATCAAACACACATTTATTGACACAACACTGTGCAAAAATAACAACTTACAGGTTAGGACAGATGTACACAAAAGGCTGACGCAGGAGCGTACAGCAGGCAGACCACTGTGCACCGTGGCCACAGGAAAATAATACAAAATAACACACATGCGCTCGGGAGAGCGAGGAAGACTTTAGGAAGCTCTACTGGCACAGGGAAGCAAACTGGGCAACGGCCTAAGTGTAGCAGTTAAGCTGCGGGGAGAAACGCTACCAGATAAGTGTAGCAGCTAACCGCACAGAGAAACACTAAACAATTTACTCACGGGCAGGAGCAGTCCAAAAAAGTCCAACTCTCCCATGGCACGAACAACAAATCCTTCAAGACGTGACGGGCACACGACGGCAAATGATCGCGTGGCTCATATAATGGTCCAGCAGTGTTTGACTAGCAAAGTGCTGCTTATGTACAAACACCGCTGGCCCAACAAATTGGGAACACCTGGGCGAAGCACGGGAAAGATAATCACCAGAGCAAACAACTGACTGTCAAAGAGAGGGGGCGTGGTCGGACCGGTGAATGTTAGGCAGCACCCACCCGAAAGTGGGTCAAACAGCTGCCTAACGATCGCCGGCCAGAGCAGCAGCCAAGCACAGAAATAAACACACAGGTGGGGAAACAAAACACAACGGTCAGAACTGAGCCCGCAGGAGAACACACACTGCAAAAAATGACTTCTTAGTAAGAAAAAATATCTGAAATCAAGGATACAATTCTTGTTTTTTGTCTGACAAGATATTTTTTCTTGTCGTGCAGTTTTCTGTAAGAAAATCTAACCTATTATAAGATTTTTTTCCGTGTTTTAAGCAATTTAATCTGGTTTCAAGTAAGAAATTTCTGCCAATGGAGCAAGAAAATTTTACTTACAAAATTTCTTAAAACAAGTATAATTTTTTTTGCCCGGAAATTTATACTTGTTTCAAGCAATTTGGACGGATTCAACAAAATGAGATGAAAGAGCGAAAGTGATTTTGAAGTGAGAAATATATCATTTAGCTGCTGAATCTGTTTTTATATGACACACACATCTGCTTGTTTGCATCTCCATAAGGAACAGTAGGTAGCAGTGTTTAAACAAGGTTTATGACCAGTCACTGTCAGGCTATATATAGGAGTGGATTTAAGTTTACAATCGCTGCTTTTTTTGTTGTTATCCTTTTACAAAACACTAAAACACCACAACAAAACATGCAATAATAATAACATGTTGCAAACTAGAAAAGCACTCAGAAAGCGCATACCGCTTGGACGGACCCAAGCCTTAACCTCTACATGCAAGCCCCAACAGAGAGAAAGAGCAAATGGGAGAGATCCACAAAGACATCCGTGTACATTCAGAACTTTGCGCTTCTCAGGAAGCGCAAAGTTTGAGTCTAAGGACGCCAAAGAATGAATTGACCCAAGTAAGTTTTGCCCCCTGCATAAAAAGCCCCACCCTCTCAGGAAATACAGAGGCTTCCACAAAAAGAGCATGGAGGATCGCAAACAGCTCTTGAGAGAACATTTCATCTTCTCCCACTGTTGCTCCTTCACAGAACATCTGGTAAAGAACTGCACAGCCGAGATAAAATGTACGAAGTATGAAAGTGCTGCACATGCGTCAGCGCATCACCCTAGCATGCCTACCTGGAAATCCAAGTCGACCCCTCCCTCTTCAGAGGACAGCGGGGAGGAGGACAAAGTGGACAACCAGGAAGTCGAGTTGGCATGCACACAAGTCTGCAGAGAAGGTTTGAGTGCCAGAGCATGTGCTAAGATCTGTCTTGTCAATGTTCCCGAATGGATGCAGGGAGGAGTCTAAGAGAATGTACGCCATACTGGACGAGCAGAGCAATCGTTCCCTTGCACGGTCAGAGTTCTTTGATGTCTTCGAGATCTTCACTGGTGCCTACTCCTACACACTCAAGACCTGGACAGGGCACACAGAGGCAGCTGGGAGGAGAGCCAGTGGCTACACCATACAATCAGTGGGCAGGAAAGTAAGCATTCCCCTGCCCACGCTCTTTGAGTGCAATGAAATCCCAAACGTCCGTGCTGAAATCCTTACACCAGATGCGGCTCGCCACCATGCTCACATGAAATGCATTGCTGACCAGATACCACCTCTAGATTCAAATGCCAAGATACTCCTTCTACTGGGCAGAGACATCTTACAGGTCCACAAGGTCCAAGAGCAGATAAATGGTCCAGTAAACGTGCCGCTTGCTCAGAGGCTTGGTCATCATTGGCGATGTGTGTCTTGGAGGTGCTCATAAACCACTGGAGGTGAGAAGCTATAAAACAGCCATCCTAGAGAACGGGCGTACAACTTATCTCCAGCCATGCAACAAACAGATCAAAGTGAAAGAGATGTTTGGTGAAGCACTTAAACCTCTGTACCATCTATCACCAAACCTCACACTCCTCTCGACGACACTCACTGGGGACAGCTTGGGACAAACCGTCTTTGCTTGTACTCCCGATGATCACAGACTCACTCCATCCATGGAAGATCTAGAATTCCTGAAGATAATGGAAGCTGAATGTTATCAGGACGACTCCAAAAGCTGGGTTGCACCTCTACTCTTTCGCCCACCAAGAGAGCGGCTGCCAAACAGCAAGAAACAGGCCCTCATCTGCCTCATCTCACTTCGACGCTCACTGGAAAAATGGTCGTAGGTGAAAGCCGACTTCCTAGAGTTTATGGAGAAGATGTTCAAGAAGGTACATGCGGAGGCCACCGTCGATGCAACCTGGACAAGAGTGCTGGTACCTGCCCCCTGTTTGGCGTGTATCACCCCAGAAGGCCAGATAAGATCCGTGTGGTCTTTGACAGCAGTGCCTCATGGGAAGGAGTGTCACTCAACGACGTTCTACTTACTGGGCCAGATCTCAACAACAACCTGCTAGGTGTCCTCATGAGATTCAGGAAGGAACAGGTAGTGATCACTGCCGACATCGAGCACATGCTCCACTGCTTCATCGTGAGGGAGGACCACCGCAATTTCCTCCACTTCCTGTGGTACAAGAACAATGACCCTACCTCTGACATCATGGACTTCAGGATGCAGTTTCATCTCTTTGGGAATAGTCCCTCTCCTGCTGTCACCATGTACGGTCTGTGATGGGCAGCCAAAGAAGCAGAGGCCAACTACGGCAGCAATGCAAAGAGGTTCCTCGACCATGAGTTCTACATTGATGACACCTTTAAGTCCTTTAGTACAGAAGAAGAGGCCATCAGCATCCTGAGGTAAGCACAGAAGATTCTTGTAGATTCTAACCTTAGGTTGCATGAGATCGTGTCGAACCGACCAGCAGTCATCAAGGCATTCCCATCCAAAGACTGCTCCAAGGACGTTGAAAACCTAGATCTCTTCGCCAATGACTCACCTATCCAATGCAGTCTTGGGTTGTTCTGGAACATGCGCATAGACACCTTCATGTTTCAGATCAAAGATGACCAAAAACCCTTCACCCACAGAGGTGTACTCTCAACAGTGAATAGTCGCTACGATCCTTTGTGGTTCCTCGCACCCATCACAGTTCATGGAAGAATGATACTCAGGGAACTCACTGTGCTGTCATGATGGCCGCTAGGCCGTCATCAGCATCATCAACATCAGCTGCGCTCACTTCAGCAGGTGGCAATCAGCGGGCCATAAAAGCCCAACGCGCGGACGCCTCAGCACAGAGTCGTCTGTCACTCTCACTGAGCAATGTGCCAAGATCTCGACCTCTCGTGAAGAACTCTACGCTTCGCCAAACCAGGCCACGTAAGCTATCTCTTCACAATTCCTCTGCTAGCCTTTTCCCCTGTGCACAGGTGGACCTCCCTGGCGGCGGACCACCCTCCTCTGCTGACGAGGCACCGTCTCCCGCTCCGTGGAGCTCCTCCTCACCTCCACAGCACCGGACACCACGAGCACGACGTCGCACGGACACCAGGAGTCAGTCAGCCTCTCATTGTGGCACCTGCAAGTAAGCCCCTGCAGCATACCCGCCGAACATTGCTACTGTGCAACAGTAACCTTGTGCTTGTGTTTTCCAGGGTTGCCAGGTTACCACAAGACGGGCTCAGCTCCAGTGGCCAGACGAGCATTCACACATTCACTCACACTTCACTCATTAACTCACAATAAAGATAATTGTCTGTATCTCTCGTGTCAGCGTCTGTCTCTTGGGTCATAAAATCATGTCAGTACGACTCCGTCACGATGACCCATCAGACAGCGCGCTGTCGCGCCACTTTAACACACTCAGCGCACGAGTAGACATGATTTCCCACCAGCAGACAGTAATCTTAAACCAACTAACTCAGATTAACAGCCGGCTGGATCGCCTGGAAGGTCACCAGGCATTCTCCCCGGCTAGCGGGGCGCCTTCTGCACCCGCAGCTGCGGCTACTAGCCAAACCAGCCCATCTTCCACACATCGCCTAACTCCTGTACCAACCCCCGCACACTTTACTGGTAAACTGGGGGAGGCGCGGGGGGTTTTTGCTACAGTGTGAGTCAGTTTTTCTCCGCGTCCCGGGGGACTTTGCCACTGATATGAATAAGATTGGGTACATCATCAACCTGCTGGGAGGCAGGGCTCTTGATTGGGCTTATACTATCATGGCCAAACCAAATTATTCATTGTTAACTTACCAGCAGTTCGTGGCAGAGTTCATGGAAGTGTTCGATCATGTTGACCGGGGCGCAGTGTTAACTGAACGGCTGCTTGGACTTCGGCAGGGCAGTAGATCTGCCGCCGATTATTCCGTGGACTTCCGGGTATTAGCCGGTCAGGTTGGGTGGGGGGGAGCCAGCACTCTGTGGAATTTTCCTCCGCAGCCTTAACTCCGAGTTAAAAGACGAGCTAGCGGCAAAGGAGAAACCAGACAGACTTGGGGAATTAATCTCCCTCACCATCAGCCTAGATAGCAGACTGAGGGAGCGAGCTGCAGAACGGCGAACAGCTATCCGTGCGAATAAGTCTCGCCCTCGCTCCGCTAGGTCCCCCCTCCTTGCTCTGCCCGCATCTGAAGAACTTCCGGAGCAGGAGGATATGGTTGTGGGGCAATCGGGTCTTACAGCGGCTGAGAGACAGCGCCGCAGGGAGCAGGGGTTAATTCAATTCAATTCAATTCAACTTTATTTATATAGCACCATTTCACAACAACAGTCATCTCATAGCACTATCAACTGTAGGGGGGACCCCCACAGTTGCAGAAAGACCCCAGCAATCAGGCGATCCCCTGTGAGCAAGCACTTGGTGACGGTGGAGAGGAAAAACTCCCTTTTAACAGGAAGAAACCTCCAGCAGAACCAGGCTCAGGGAGGGGCAGTCATCTGCTGCGACTGGCTGGGGGGTGAGGGGATAGAGAAGAAGAAAAGAACAGACATGTAGAGAGCAAACAGCACGATGGGGACTCAATCTATGGGAGAGAACAAACAAATGTTAATGACCAGCAAAAAAAAAATATTTCATAGAGAGTGAGGAAAGGAGTGAGGCCCAGTGCATTACTGGAGGTCCCCCGGCTGACTAAACCTATTAGCAGCATAACTAAGGGAGGGTTCAGAAACACATGATCCCTCCCTAATTGTAGGCTATATCAAAAAGGTAGGTTTTAGCCCTATTCTTAAAAACAGAGATCGAGTCTGACTCCCGAATCCAGATTGGCAGCTGATTCCACAGGAGAGGAGCTTGATAACTGAAGGCTCTGCCTCCCATTGTACTTTTGGAGATTCTAGGTATTACAAGTAATCCTGCATTTTGGGAGCGTAGTGCTCTGTTGGGATGATACGGTAGTATCAGATCTTTTAAATAAAAAGGAGCCTGATTGTTTAGAGCTTTGTAAGTAAGAAGAAGGATTTTAAATTTAATTCTAAACTCTATGGGAAGCCAATGAAGGGAGGCCAGAACCGGAGAGATATGATCTCTCTTTCTAGTACCTGTTAAAACTCTTGCTGCAGCATTTTGGATCAGCTGAAGACTTTTTAAAGATGTTTTAGGACAGCCTGATAATAAAGAATTACAATAATCTAATCTCGAGCTAACAAAAGCGTGGATCAGCTTCTCAGCATCACTCTGAGACAAGATGCTCCTAATCTTGGCAATATTACGCAAATGATAGAAGGCAGTCTTAGAAACAAATTTAATATGTGAATTGAAGGACAAATCCTGATCAAAAATAACTCCAAGGTTCCTCACAGAGCTATTAAGAGAAAGAGTAACTGCATCCAAACTGAAAGTTTGATTTGGAAAGGAATTTCTAAGGTTTTTTGGACCAACAAGAATGACTTCAGTCTTATCTGAATTTAATAGCAGGAAATTACAAGTCATCCAAGCTTTGATTTCCTTAAGACAGGCTTCTAACTTGGCTAATTGATTAGTATCATCTGGCTTCATTGACAGGTATAATTGTGTGTCATCTGCATAACAATGAAAATGTATACAGTGCTTTCTAATAATGTTGCCTAACGGAAGCATATATAAACTAAAAAGAGTAGGGCCTAGCACAGATCCCTGTGGAACTCCATGACTAAGCTTTGAGCTGAAAGAAAACTCCTCATTTACATGAACAAACTGGAACCTATCAGATAAATAAGATCTAAACCACTGCAACAAAGTTCCATTAAGTCCAACATAGTGTTCTAATCTATCAAGTAGAATATTATGATCAATAGTATCAAAAGCTGCACTAAGATCTAAAAGGACAAGTACAGAAACTAGTCCATTATCAGATGCAATGAGGAGGTCGTTAGTGACCTTCGCTAAGGCTGTTTCGGTACTATGATGGATTCTAAACCCAGATTGAAACTCTTCAAGTAAACCATTTCCCTGCAGGTGGTCAAATAAGTGCGTAGCAACAACTCTTTCTAAGATTTTTGAAATGAAAGGGAGATTAGAGATTGGTCTATAGTTAGCTAAAGCTCCTGGATCTAGCGTTGGCTTTTTGAGTAAGGGTTTAATTACAGCCGTTTTAAAAGCCTGCGGTACATGGCCTAAAGTTAATGAAGAATTGATTATATGAAGAATAAAGCTACCAATAAGTGGGAAGACTTCTTTAAATAACCTGGTAGGAATAGGGTCTAAAAGACAAGTTGAAGGTTTGGATGAGGAAACTATTTTGTCTAACTCACAAAGGTCGATTGGAGTAAACTCATCAAGACAGACATCAATAGAATGAGTTGTAGTAGTTACAGTATTTAAGTTAACTGTGGGAAGAATCTGATTGATTTTATCTCTGATGGATGAAATTTTATTATTGAAAAAGTTCATAAAGTCCTGACTAGTAAGCTCTAAGGGGATGCTAGGATTGACAGAGTCCTGACTCTTTGTCAACCTGGCTACAGTGATTTCTCCAAGCTAAATAGATTTCATCTAAATTAGTAGAACGCCATTTTCTTTCTAATTGACGAGTCTTCTGTTTTAAGCTACGAGTTTCTGTGTTGAACCAAGGAGTTAAAAATCTCTGATTAGACTTTTTCTTTTTTAAGGGGGCCACCAAGTCTAGAGCCTGATGCAGAGAAGCTGAAACACTATCCACCATGTTATCAATTACAGAAGGAGCAAGCTGTCTATAGCTTATTTCCGTTGTGTTGACACATGGCATAGAGGAAACAATCTGCATAAATTTGGAAACAGCATCATCTGAGAGGCATCTACTGTGATAATATTTTTCTTTAGGAGCCAAATAGTCAGAAATAGTAAAATCAAAGGTTAACAGACAATGGTCTGACAGTACAGGGTTATGAGGAGACACTACAAGATTTTCTATTTCTATGCCATATGTCAGAACAAGGTCCAATGTATGGTGGAGGTAATGAGTAGAATTTCCTACTTTCTGAGAAAACCCAATCGAGTCTAATATTGAATTAAAAGCCACATTAAGGCAGTCACTATCTACATCCACATGTATATTAAAGTCCCCTACTATAATTATTCTATCAGATTTCAGCACTAAATCAGCTAAGAAATCAGCAAATTCGGATAAAAATTCTGAGTAGGTTGATGGGGGACGATAAAGTATGGCAAATAAAATTGGGTTTAATCTGAAATTGCTAAAGTGCCCAACACTGAGGACCAGGCCCTCAAAGGAATTATAACATGTTTTTTGCTTTACATTAACTAGTAATTTGGAATGGTAAATTGTTGCTACTCCTCCTCCACAACCAGAACTTCTGGGATTTTGACAGTTTAAATAACCAGAGGGAGTTGATTCATTTAAACCAACATAATCCTCTTGCCCTAACCAAGTCTCTGTAAGGGAAATTAAATCAATCTGATGATCAATTAACAGATCATGGACTAACAGAGACTTGGGAGTTAGAGACCTAATATTTAATAAACCACATTTAATTTTTAAATTATGAGGAGGAACAGAGGCCAAATCATTCAATTTAGAGGCTTTATGTTTAATTTGAGTTTTACCAATATTTTGCTTTATCACTTTGGGATGCTTATACATTATATTTTTATTTACTTTGGAGGGAGCAGACAACGACTCTCTGATGGGGAAGACAGGGGCTAAGCTGAGGGGTGGCGGATGAAGAGGAGCTGCAGAGAGGCGTGTAAGACTAGGACTCTGCTTCCTGATCCCAACTCTGAGTAGTCACGGTTTTGGAAATTTGGATAAAAAAGATGCCAGATTGTTAGATAAATGAGAAGCACCATCCAAAGTGGGATGAATGCTGTCTCGTCTCATAAGACCAGGTTTTCCCCAAAAAGAGCTCCAATTGTCAATGTAGCCCACGTCATTTTTAGGACACCACACAGACAGCCAGCGGTTAAGGATGACGAGCGACTAAACATGTCATCACTGGTCAGATTGGGGAGGGGCCCAGAGAATACTACAGTGGCAGACATCGTTTTTGCAAACTCACACACCGATTCTACATTAAGTTTCGTGACTTCCGACTGCCGGAGACGGATGTCATTAATGCCGGCGTGAATAACAATTGTGGAGTATTTACAGTTACTTTTAGCCAGCATTTTCAAATTTGACTCGATGTCGCCTGCTCTGGCCCCAGGAATACATTGGACTATGGCCGCTGGAGTCTCTAGGTTCACGTTTCTGACTACAGAGTCGCCAATGATCAGAGTTTTTTTTTTCCTCAGCGGGTGTGTCGCTGAGCGGGGAAAAACGATTAGAAACGTGAACAGGTTGGTGGTGAACCGGGGCTTTGCGACTAGGCTTCCTTCTCACCATCACCCACCCAGTCTCCTCGCTGCTGAGGAGAGCCGGGGAACCGCTGACAGTGGGACCTAAGCTAGCTAGCTCCGCTGCAGCTAATGGGCGTCCGTCGAGATTAACTGGCGCAGACGGTGTTTCAATGCAGCGGAGCCGGGATTCCAAATCAGACAACCTCGCCTCGAGCGCCTCAAAAAGACAACATTTATTACATTTACCGTTATCACCAAAAGAGGCAGAGGTGTAGCTAAACATCTGACAGAGAGAGCACACCAGAGGAGGAGAGGAAAGAGAGGTAGTAGCCATAGCTAGTGGCTGGAGAGCTGGAGAGCAAACCACACAGGCAAGACAGCAAAACAGGAAGTGACGATACGTTACCACAAGGAAGTGGTTATGCTTCTACTGTGGGAATGGGGCACATGGAGTAGTCGATTGCCCGTTAAAAGGGGAGGTCCGCGGATCACGGTAGGGGGATTTGCAGACAAAAATCAGACAAAGCCCCTCACTAGTTGCCACATTCCCATTAAGCTCATTCATAAACACAAGGAACACACCACACTTGCCTTAGTTGACTCTGGGGCTGAGCAAAACTTTATCTCCAGAGACCTGGCAACCCTGATGGGCCTCAGCTGTCAACCTTTACGCCCCCCCATTCATCTGGTCACCCTGTCAAAAGCATCTCTGACGTCAGTTTCCCACCAGACGGCACCTGTGTTAACGATAGTTTCTGGTAACCACAGGGAGGAAATACGGTTCCTGGTCTTGCCCTTCTCCTCTTCACCCGTCATCTTGGGGTACCCTTGGCTCCGGCTGCATAACCCCACATTCGACTGGCAAGTTGGGAGAATAACGGCTTGGAGCTCATTCTGTCTGAGCGCCTGTCTTCAGTCCGCTGCATGCGCTCCCTCAGTGCCGATGATGCCTCCCTCAACACTCCCTCCGGACCTGTTGAAGGTGCCTGATGTCTACCATGATTTGGGCCAGGTGTTTAGTAAGTCACGGGCGTTGTCCCTTCCCCCCCATCACCCGTACGACTGCGCGATCAACCTCAAGGCTGGGGCCCCTCTCCCGGAGAGCCGCCTGTACAGCCTATCAGCTCTGGAACGCGAGGCCATGGATACGTACATCAAGGAGTCCCTGGCCTCCGGCATCATTCGTCCATCCTCCTCGGCCGTCGGGGCAGGGTTTTTCTTCGTTGGGAAGAAGGACGGGTCGCTGCGCCCCTGCATCGATTTCCGGGGTCTCAACGACATTACTATTAAGGACAAATACACTCTTCCCTTGATGAACACTGCCTTCGATTCCCTCCAGGGGGCGTCTTGGTTTACTAAACTAGATCTACGGAACGCCTATCACCTGGTGCGCATTCGGGAAGGTGATGAATGGAAGACTGCTTTCCGGACCCCAAGCGGCCACTTTGAATATCTGGTGATGCCGTTTGGGTTAACCAACGCTCCGGCAGTGTTTCAGCGCTTAATAAATGACGTTCTCCGGGACTTTCAGAATTCCTTCGTCTTTGTTTACCTTGATGATATCCTCATCTTCTCGCGCACACTGGAGGAGCATCAGGTGCATGTATGATGGGTCCTACAGCGCCTCCTGGAGAATCAGTTGTTCGTCAAGGCGGAGAAGTGTGAGTTCCACACGGATCGCACCTCCTTTCTGGGGTTTATAATCGCCCGTAACCAGGTGCTTCCCGACCCGGACAAGGTCAAGGTGGACTGGCCTATGCCCACATCCAGGAAACAGTTGCAGGGTTTTTTGGGGTTTGCCAATTTTTACCGGTGCTTCATGCCAAATTTTGGGAACATCGCCAGACCCCTGACTGCACTCACATCCCCGAAGGTCCCTTTCCATTGGAGTGAGGAGGCTGCCGCGGCATTTGACAGGCTGAAGGGAGAGTTTGCTTCGGCCCGTGTATTGACCCAGGTGGACCCAGAGCTCCAATGCTTGGTGGAGGTGGACGCATCTGATTCGGGGGTGGGGGCGGTACTCTCTCAGCGCTCCCCGACGGACGGGAAGATCCGCCCCTGCGCTTACTTCTCTCATCGTTTGACACCTGCTGAGAGGAATTACAGCATCGGCGACAGGGAGCTATTGGCTGTCAAACTTGCGCTGGAGGAGTGGAGACACTGGCTGGAGGGGGCTGCCCAGCCGTTTATCGTCTGGACTGATCACCGCAATCTTGAATACCTTAGGACTGCCAAGCGGTTGAATGCACGTCAGGCCCACTGGTCACTCTTCTTCGGCCGTTTTAATTTTACGATCACCTACCGGCCAGGAAGTAAGAATGGTAAGCCTGACGCCCTTTCCAGGCAGTTTGACGCGCCCTCCGCTGACGACCGGGAGGAGTCTATTCTGCCACCCGCGTGTGTGGTAGGTGCGTTGACCTGGGGCATCTGCGATAAGGTTAGAAGAGCACAGGAGGTGGAGCCTGATCCGGGTGGGGGGCCCCCGGGTCGCTTGTTCGTTCCTCGTCCTGTTAGGAGCCAAGTAATAGAGTGGGGTCACGCATCCAAGCTGGCGTGCCATCCGGGTGTGAGTCGGACCGTTGATCTCCTCCAGAGAACCTTTTGGTGGTCAGGGCTGCGGAGGGACGTTAACAACTATGTCCGGGCCTGCGCTCAGTGCGCCACGGGGAAGACATCATCATCGGCTCCGGCGGGTCTGCTACACCCTTTGCCCGTCCCCTCCCGCCCCTGGTCCCATGTAGCCATGGACTTTGTGACCGGTTTGACCCCCTCCGGCCACTTCACGACCGTTTTAACCATCGTGGACCACTTTTCTAAAGCTGCCCATTTTGTGCCCCTCCGGGGGTTGCCTTCAGCGTGGGAGACGGCGGACCTCCTCGTTCTCCATGTGGTTCGTCCTCACGGAATCCCTGCTGATATTGTTTCGGATCGAGGGCCACAGTTCGTCTTGCAGGTTTGGAAGGAGTTCTGTACGGCGCTTGGGGCCACGGCCAGTCTCTCCTCTGGATACCATCCTCAGAGTAACGGCCAGTGCAAGCGAGCCAATCAGGAGCTGGAGGCTGCGCTGCGCTGCGTCATCTCCTCCTGCTCTTCTTCGTGGAGCATGTACCTCCCGTGGATCGAGTACGCTCATAACACCACGGTGTCCTCGTCCACAGGGATGTCCCCCTTCAAGGGTTCGTTGGGGTACGATCCGCCCTTGTTCCCGGAGGAGGAGGGGGAGGTAGCGGTCCCGTCTGTTCAGGCTCACGCCAGACGCTGTCGGCAAGTTTGGTCCATTGCCCGCAGAGCCCTTCTGAGGACCACAGAACAGAACATTGAGGTGGCCAACCGCCATAGGAGGCCTGCCCCGGATTACAAGGTGGGTGACAAGGTATGGTTGTCCACGAAGAACATCAGTGTGCCTGCCGAGAAGCGTAAGCTAACCAAGCGCTTCATCGGTCCCTTTGTTATTTCCCGCATTGTCAACCCTGTATCTGTGCGTCTTGCTCTCCCCTCTCACATGCGCATCTGCCCCACTTTCCACGTCTTCCAGGTCAAGCCCTACGTCGCCGACCCGCTGTGCCCGCCCCCTGCGGCTCCTGTTCCCCCGAGGATGATCGATGGCCATCCGGCCTGGGGGGTAACGGCAATCCTGGACGTCCACAGGAGGGGTCGGGGCCTTCAGTATTTGGTGGACTGGGAGGGGTTTGGCCCTGAGCACCGCTCCTGGATACGCCCTGCGTTGATCCTCGATAAGCAGTTGATCCGCGATTTCCATCGGGCGCATCCAGGTAGGATTGGGCAGGTGCCTGGAGGCACCTCTAGAGGGGGGAGTACTGTCATGATGGCCGCTAGGCTGTCATCAGCATCATCAACATCAGCTGCGCTCACTTCAGCAGGTGGCAATCAGCGGGCCATAAAAGCCCAACGCGCGGACGCCTCAGCACGGAGTCGTCTGTCACTCTCACTGAGCAACGTGCCGAGATCTCGACCTCTCGTGAAGAACTCTATGCTTCGCCAAACCAGGCCACGTAAGCCATCTCTTCACAATTCCTCTGCTAGCCTTTTCCCCTGTGCACAGGTGGACCTCCCTGGTGGCGGACCACCCTCCTCTGCTGACGAGGCACCGTCTCCCGCTCCGCGGAGCTCCTCCTCACCTCCACAGCACTGGACACCACGAGCACGACGTCGCACGGACACCAGGAGTCAGTCAGCCTCTCATTGTGGCACCTGCAAGTAAGCCCCTGCAGCATACCCGCCGAACATTGCTACTGTGCAACAGTAACCTTGTGCTTGTGTTTTCCAGGGTTGCCAGGTTACCACAAGATGGGCTCAGCTCCAGTGGCCAGACGAGCATTCACACATTCACTCACACTTCACTCATTAACTCACAATAAAGATAATTGTCTGTATCTCTCGTGTCTTGGGTCGTAAATCATGTCACGTGCAAGCAGAGGATTGGGATTCACCTCTCCCAAAAGACATGTACTAGATGGAAACAGTCACTCCAAGGCCTAGAAGGGCTCCAGATAGCACGTCCTTACACATTCTTCTCCATCGCAGGCACACTACAGAGAGAACTCCGTCTTCACAGATGCATCAGTCAAAGCAATGGCAGCCGTGGCCTATATTAGGGTGACAAACCATGAAGAACAGACTGATATTGGCTTTGTCTTTGGAAAGGCGAAGTTGGCTCCTCAACCCAGCCTAACCATCCCGAGGCTGGAGGCTGGAGCTCTGCGCAGCCGTACCCGCCGTGGAGATCGCAGGGATGGTGGTATCAGAGATGGACACTACATTCGACAACATCACCTACTACACAGACAGTAAGGTCGTATTGGGATATATCCATAACTAATCAAGGACAGTCTACATCTATGTACACAACAGGATCCAATGAATCCATCAATCACCCTGTCCCAGCCAGTGGAAGTACATCCCGACACACCTCAACTGAACCGACATTGGGTCAAAAACTGACACCAACCCTGCTTAGCAGCACGACATGGCTCAAAGGACCAGCCTTTCTTTGTAATCCATCTCTGCACCCATCTGAGTCTCAGGAGACCTACAATCTTGTCAACCCTGACATCAACGCTGAAGTGCGTCCCCAAGTGATGACAAGTCTCACACACATTACCAGAGATGTGGTACACCCACAACGCTTTGAACGCTTCTCTAAATTCAACACTCTCCTCACAGCCATAGCACACCTCATCCACGTAGCTCGCTCCTTCTCCCACTCCATCCAGAATATACGTAAAGGGTGACACATCTGTCGTCCAACCGAGGATGAGCTGCAGCCTCTAGCAGCCTGTGGAAACTGCACCCCATAATTGACCAAGACCAACTTCTTCGGGTAGGAGGCCAGATTGGACAATCAAGTCTGAGCATAGACGAGGCACATCCCATCATCATCCCTGGAAGGCATCATCTCGCAACCCTGCTCAACTCCTACTATCACGAAGCAGTGAAACACCAACGAAGACATCTAACCGAGGGTGCCATCCATGCTGCAGGGTTCTGGCTGGTGGGGGACAAACGCTGTATCGCTGTAACGCTGTATTGGATCGCAGCATGATATCTAGCTTTTGAGGATCTTTTGGTCTACTTCACTTTGTTAGGCAGGTCCTATTTAAGTGATTTCTTGATTGAGAACAGGTGTGGCAGTAATCAGGCCTGGGTGTGGCTAGAGAAGTTGAACTCAGCTTTCCAAAGATGTGATAAACCACAGTTAATTCACATTTTAATGGGGGTAATCACTTTTTCACATAGGGCCATGTAGGTTTGGATTTTTTTTCCCTTAATAATAAACACCTTTATTTAAAAACTGCATTTTGTGTTTACTTGTGTTATCTTTGTGTAATATTTAAATTTGTTTGATGATCTGAAACATTTAAGTGTGACAAACATGCAAAAAAATAAGAAATCAGGAAGGGGCAAACATTTTTTCACACCACTGTATTTTCTTCACAGTTAACAAATAATATTGTGCATTTATTACATATGGACTGTCATACAGTCTAAATATCTTCCTATATTTCTTGCATCAAAGTGAGGATTTCTCATAATTAGTGCTGTTTCATTACATATGAGACCAGTCCTTCAACACCTGTCAGTCATCCTGTGGGTTCAAACTATGTGTGCATGCTCCACCTGCTGTCTGTGTTGCACTGTGGAGCCACAGAAAACAGGCCCCACTGCCAATCAAAGGTAACTAATGGATTTGACGTATGTCAGTACATTTATTGGTTCATTTTCAATGGCTGTCAACCTGGAGTAGTTCAGGAAAAAAAAGTCTAATTGGAAGTGTTGCCGAAAAAAATCACATTTTGGCTTTTCTTGTGTAGCGTTGAGTGGGGACATCAGAAATATGGATGGGTTAACCCCCCAATTCTGGGAATATAATTATTAATAATTATTGACCGAAGTCAATACTTATTAATGATCCTTGTAATACCTCGTTTGTAACACTAGGTGGGGCACCACTCACCCATCTTGATACCAGAGCAGGTGATAATCCCTGTTGATTAACAATTTAGCTTAAGAATTTGTTAAAAGATGACTAAAGCATTAATCTATCACTTCATGAACAAAATTTGATCAGTCTTACAATCTGGAAGGTGGTTCCTTTACACTGAGTGTTAAGAATAGAGGACAAAAAGAAATGACAACCTTCTAGCTTTAGTGACCCTGTTTTATTAAAACATCAGAGCCCTGACACAAACCATAAGCATTCAAGTCCAGCAGAATAAGACATGACAATCATTGGGTTCTTGATAATAGATGTATGAAATCACCATACACCTAAGATCACAACATTATCATCATGGTTAAGGATAAGCAATCTTTATTATCATTCAAATCCATACAGCCAATCATGTACAGTAGAACGAAATTATGCTTCTCTTGTCTACAATGTTAATCACACACACACACACATATATATAGAATCAGAGGGGTCGCTGCCATGCAAGGCGCCGCCACAAATTTCCCTCCTCTGTTCCATTATTGCTGAGCACCAAGCTGGACAGCAAGAAGTTCCACTTTTATATGGTCTTCGGCATGACCCAGCCTGGATTTGAACCCCGGCCTCCTGGGTGTGGGGCGGATGCTCTGCCAACTGAGCCACCACTCCGGTTAAGCTCTGGTATTTAAAGATTAGCTTTGTGCAGTTACTCTCTGAGGATAAAGAAAATATATGCAGTTCTACTGAAAAAGTAGACTGTAGAATTTGGATTCTGATGTATTAAAAGAAAAAGAGGAAAGAGAGGGAGGATGTGCAGAACCAGAAGTGTATCTGAGGCAAGCACTGTTTGGATTTGACTGATGGTGCTTACAGCTGCTTTTCTGATGGGGACAAATTTAAACCAGCTCAACTGCCACAACAGATGAAAAGAGTATATAGAGTGCCTACTGGGATACGTAGTCCGGGTAATGGTCATTTCAGGCCAAGGGAATGTGTCCTCCATGAGGCCTCACTGGGATTCTGGCCCGCAGAATCCAGATGGACTCGTTCCTAGGTCACTCGGGGCAAGGATGCTGCTCTGGTCGGCTGCTTCAGAGAGAGGGGAGACCCAGTCCTGGATGTCAACGTGACGATACGCTGGAAGGGGTCGCTGGTCTGGATACAAAGCTGGGGTGCACATTCTCCTGCTGATCGGTGGCTAAACTAGATAAGCTCTAAAAAACCAAAAACTACTCAGGCTTTTATCACTAGGTCTGTCAAAGGTGAACTCGACAGAAAAACATGAACTACAAAAATCTACAAAACAAGCAACTAGAAAAATGCAAGGCAATACCCTAGGCAGAAAAACTTAAAAGAGAAGAGATAACAGACAAGACAGTAGAGCTTCAGAGGAGAATAGAAAGAGAACAAAAGGACTTTTGGACAAATCAGTGAGTAACTGCACGGAGGCCGGCTTTGTTACCATGGTTACCCAACATGCAAGCGAGAAGATAAAAAGGGGGGAGGAGTGATTCCCTGAGAAATTGAGGTTGGCAGAAAAAAGGCAGTAACTACATCATATTGAACAAACTGATTAAGAAAGCTAGCTCTGTCCTGGGGCAACGCCTTGATCCGATGGAGGAGATAGGAGAGAGAAGGACGGTGGCTAAACTGTCATCTCTGCTGGAGTCCGAGTTCCACCCTATGCAGGAAATACTGGATGCACTGAGGAGCTCATTTAGCAGCAGACTACATCATCCCAGGTGCACAACCGAGAGGTTTCGTAGGTCCTTCCTACCAACGGCTGTCAGACTGTACAACCTAAGCAGGGCTGCTCGCAGAGATAGCAAAAAGATGTAACAAACTAATAGTTTTTTTTTTTGTTGTTTTGTTTTTTTTGAATGCAAAAGATGCAATAGACTTACACAATGGTCCTCTCCGGCATACAACTAGGAACATACCGGTCGCTATGGAGGGTGAGAATATGTATGGGCACATAATCATACCATGTAGGATAACTAAATAGACGGTTATGCTGTTTCATCCCACCTAGCAACAATGCTCTGCACTGTGTGTGTTTATATATTTACATATTTATTCCATCTAGCTACAATGCTCAGCACTGGGTGTGTTTATATTTATATATCTATATATTTATTCCATCTAGCTACAATGCTCCGCACTGTGTTTTTATATATCTACATATTATTCCATCTAGCTACATTGCTCCGCACTGTGTGTGTTTATATACTTGCATATTTATTCCACCTAGCTGCAATGCTCCGCACTGTGTTTTTATATATCTACATATTATTCCATCTAGCTACATTGCTCCGCACTGTGGGTGTTTATATATTTACATATTTATTCCATCTAGCTACAATGCTCTGCACTGTGTGTTCATATATTCATATATTTATTCCATCCAGCTACAATGCTCTGCACTGTGTGTCTGTGTGTGTGTGTGTGTATATATATATTTTATAGTAATATGTACATATGTATATTAGCTGCTCTTGCTTGCTTGTTTTTTTTTTTTTTTTTTTGTTTTTTTTTTCTTGCCTTCTGATTGTTGCTCTGAGTGTTGCTATCCCTGTGCTGTTGCAATCCTGGAATTTCCCCGTTGTGGGACTAATAAAGGCTTATCTTATCTTATCTTATATTGCAACTTTGGGGCTGTGATAAGGGGGCGGGAGTCTCCCAGCATGCTTGCACCGTGGAGGATTCAAATACTGTATCTGTGTGTTCTAAGCGTTATTCGTGTGTGCCATTATAATTGTGTAATAAGACCAGTTGTTCAGGTTCAGGTTACTTTATTTGTACCCGTAGGTAGATTTGTTGTGCAGTTTCAGTTGACAACGCTCAGTTCACAACGCTATCAGTTATGATAGCGTTGTTTCCCTATATGTGCCAGATCATGTGTCTGTGTCACCATGAGTGAAACGAAGGCCTGTGTAAATGACCTCCCCACTGTTCTGTCTTGTGAGTGTGTGTATAAATAAAGCCTGTTTCATCAAAGTCATCTCTCCTTATTGAGTGAACCCTTGCAACGTCACACTGGTGTCAGAAGTGGGATCACAGAGAAGATGGAAGCCAGAATTAGGATGAAGATTTGGCAGCTCGAACGGCTCATCGCTCAGCTGGAGATGAACAACAGAGAGCCGATACATCGACCCCCGGAGCTGCTAGCCGGGATGAATCGACCAAGAGGCAGCCGTCCCACCAAACCGCCAATGGGTCAGACTCCCCCGCTTTGGTGGCGAAACCCTGCTGGACGACTATCTGGTCCAGGTCAAGCTGGCTGCTGCGCTGAATGGCTGGACATCCGAAGAGACCGCCGTGCAGGTCGTGCTGGCCCTAGATGGTGGGGCTCTCTGCACGCTGTCTAACCGCTGACCAAGGCCCTACATTCCCAGTGGGCCAATATCGGTTGTCACGAGGATGTTGTGTATTGGCAGTGGCAGGCTCCAGCTGGGCAGTGTCATGTCTGGCAGCTGCTGGTTCCCGGCGGCTCCGCCCCAGCGTGCTCCAGTTGGTCCACAGGGTGGCGGGTGCGGGCCACTTTGGGGTGACAAAGACTCTGCAGCGTCTTTGGGCCTGGTTCCACTGGCCCGGATGTCGCCAGAATGTAGAGCTCCATGTCCACCACTGCGATACCTGCACGGCTCAGAAAGGGCCAACTCAACAATCCTATGCCCCCTTGCAGCAGTACCAGCTGGGGGCACCCATGGAGCGGGTAGGAGTGGACATTCTGGGCCCTTTCCCGACCACGGATCGGGGGAATTGCTACGTGCTGGTCGCAGTGGATTACTTCACCAAATGGCCAGAGGCGTATGCGGTCCCTAATCCGGTCCCTAATCAGAGCACCGCCACCACAGCATCAAAGCTGGTGGATGAGATGTTTTGACGGTTTGGCACACCGGAGGAGCTGCACAGTGATCAAGGACAGAACTTCAAGGCAGAGGTCTTTGGGGAGGTCTGCAGGCGGCTGGGCATCCGGAAGCCCAGACCACCCCGCTGCATCCACAGAGTGATGGCCTAGTCGAATGTTTCAATCGGACCCTAACCACCCAGCTTGCCATCCTAGTGGACCAGCGACAGCGAGACTGGACCTGCATCTGCCCTTTGTTCTGTGGGCGTACCCCTGCAGCGCTGATGTTTGGACGTGAGCTGCCCACACCGGTGGATTTGGTACCCCATCCCCCACTCCCGGAGCCGGTGGTGGAGGGCAAACCAAGGTTGGATTATTTGTTTTGCTTGAGAGAACGTCTCCACATGGTGCACAAACTGGCTGGGGAGGTCCTGGCAGCGGCGGAGAGTCAGCAGAAGCGGGCACATGACTCCCCCTGCCAGGGGAGGGACTTTGCACCAGGGGATCGAGTCTGGATTTTCTGCCCGGAGCGCAAAAAGGGGGAGCCATTGGTTGGGACCATGCGTGGTCCTACAGAGACTGTCAGATGTAGTGTACAGGGTGAGGCTGCAGAAAAGGAACCGGGTTGTGGTGCTTCACCGTGACCGTCTCGCACCGTACCAGCCATCTGCCCCGCGGGTGGTCCCTGGCCAAGACGCGAATGGACAATAACAGGCCTGTGCGTGCTGGTCGCCGACAACGGCGGCCGCCCTGACACCTGGACGGATTTGTGTTGGACTTTTGAGTTGGACTTTATTATTCTGGGGACAGAAACCAGTCCGGGGGGGACAATGTAATGTCGGGGCTGTGATAAGGGGGTGGGAATCTCCCGGCATGCTTGCGCCGGGGAGGATTCAAATACTGTATCTGTGTGTTCTAAGCGTTAGTCGTGTGTGCCATTATAACTGTGTAATAAGACCTGATGTGATAGCGTTGTTTCCCTATATGTGCCAAATCATGTGTCTGTGCCACCATGAGTGAAACGAGGGCCTGTGTAAATGACCTCCCCTCCGTTCTGTGTTGTGAGTGTGTGTATAAATAAAGCCTGTTTCGTCAAAGTCATCTCTCCTCATTGTGTGAACCCTTGCAACGTCACAATATTAACATTATGACTAAGACACACTTGTCTAATTTAAGCAATTCTACTTGGTTAATTATCTAATTTCACTAAAATAAATTGATCATAAAGCATGTAGATATTTTATATATACTGTATATGTACAGTATGTATGTATGTATATATATGTATGTGTATGTATATATATATGTGTGTGTGTGTGTATATACATCAACTAAAAGCATATTATAAAGCCATTTAAAGTTAGAGCTGTCCTCACTACCAACTTTTGGGGCTGTGAATATTCTGTCCAATCTTTTTTCTGCCTTAATAAACTTCATCAGTGTTTTATGTAGCACTGTAACACTTCTAATGTCACTTTTTTGTGTGTGCAACTTTTTTGTCATAGTTTTACAGATTTTCTTGTAAATCAGAGACATTGTTTTCTTGTAAATTTGCCTACTTTTTGTATAAAAATGTAGTATTTCCCCCATGTTTTCTGCCTAAATTCACAGTTTCTCAAAAATGTAGCATTTTTCTCAAATTTGTATTTTTTGTCATGGAAAATAAGCCTTTTACCTTACATATTTGCAAAATCATTTAAATTTCTGAATTAAAAAATATTTTTTTGACTATCATCAAGTTCCTACTTTCTTCTTGGGAATATACAGTATACTATTTTCTCCTAAATTTGCATGCTTTTTTCTGGTAAATTTGGTAAAGGTGCATTTGTTATTTACCTTTTTTTTTGGGGGGGGGGGGATAACTGAATCCTAAATTTGAAAACTGAATGTCTTCTTCTTCTTTTAGATTTGATTGGCGGTTGGCAACCAGTTTACAGGTGCATTACCGCCACTGACTTGACTATCATCACTCTATATCTTTGTATAAGGAGTTCTGAACAGCTCATGTATGACAAAATTATCCGTCCTCAGACTGTGTCTGAGGTGCGGCCGAGTACGTACTAAAAAAGTGTCTTAAAACTGTCCTTAACACATCACTGTCATGTGCGGCAAGCACTCGCCCCCTCCTTCCTGTTCACCGGCTCTCTCATTAGACATACCTGCTGATTCCTGCCTGCCAGCGTTTATAAGGAAGCAGTCTTCAGTGACTCAACGCTGGCTCGTTTGGGTATACTGCTCAACAGACGGCTCTGTTGTAAGCGGTCGTTTGTCTTATGACATTGTCTTACGAGCTCCTCTCTTCCACCTTTTCCAGGTTGCTGCCAACGGAGCGGTGCGTCTGCGGGGATTTGGTGCGCTCGCCAGCCTGTTGCTCCACCTCAAAGCAGCCTTCCTTCTCTGCTCGGTCAGACCCAACCATCCAACCCATCCGGCAGTTCTGCCTGCTGGTTCCTCTCCTTCACTGGGTTCTGTGCTGGTCTCCTCCTATCTCCCGTGTGAGTGGCATTATTTGTTTTCCCATTAAATCTTGATTCCTCTCTAATCAGCCTTGTCTGTCCTCCGCAGGGCTCCTGCTTATCTGGCAAGTGATTGGCGTTTTTCCCTCAAGATTGCTGTTTTGAACATTCTAATAAAAGGTCAAACGTTTTTTGTGTGTTCGCTTGGTGATTGCACGTTGCACTCAGGTGGCTTGTCCAGCCAATATGACAGAACGAGCCAGCCAGAGTCACCACCTGCCAGGTGCATCATCATCAACTGATCATTCCGCGCTCCACCACCTCAACGCTGCAGAGAGGCAGGTGGCTGAGCACACTCAGCTGCTGCAGGCAATTACGCAGCAGCTGAATGTCCTTACTGATCGATTGGACCATGCTGGTGTCCCGGCCGCCCCACCTTCGCCTGCTCCTCCTTCTTCCATTATCCTCTGAACCCTTGCTATTTCCACTCCTGCCCCGTACATGGGGAGGTGGGGAAATGCAAGGATTTCTTATGTCAGATTCGACTTTATTTTGGGCAGGTGGAGGGGGAGTTTCCGGATGACATTTCTAAGATTCATCAGTTTGTTCTTCTGCTTCGGGGCCGCGCTCGTAGTTGGGCGTGGGCTGTTATTGATAGTCAGAGAGCTTTGCCACCAACATTTGACCAATTCATGGCCGAGTTTACCCGCACCTTCAACCTTTCCGAGAGTGAAGGGAACATCTTGAGTCGCCTGATGTCACTCCATCAGGGCAGTCAGTCGATGGCCGACTTCTCCATGGAGTTCCGGGTTGAGGCAGCAGATTCGGGATGGAACGAGGTTGCGTTATGCAGTGCGTTCCTCCACGGACTGAATCCTCATCTCCAGGATGACTTGGCAGTCTATACTGTTCTTGCCACCTTGGACAGCCTGATAGATCAGGCAGTCGGGTTAGATAATCGATACCGTGAACGTGACCGGGAGTGCAGAGCATCCTCTCGCCGGCCCGTCACTCGTTTCTTCCCGGTGTCTACTGACCAAGGAAAGCCCGACTCCTGCCCCCGAGCCTATGGAGCTCAGCTCTGCTCATCTTCCGCGAGCAGAGGTTGAGCGACGGCGGCGGATTGGGGCATGTGCCTACTGCGGTTCTTTGAATCATACTAAGTTGGACACATGCCACCTACGGCCCAAAAGTATGGGCCCATCAGTAGCCGCGGGGGGTCTGGCGTGCGGAACTCAATCCGTTCTCCCCGGTAATTTCTCCATTTCAGCCCTCATCCAACTACCGGGGGCTGAGAGGAGGGTCTCCGCCCTGATTGATTCTGGGGCGGAGGGTAATTTTGTCTCATCTACGCTGGTGCATGAGATGGGGATTCCGATGGTCAAGCTGCCGGCTCCCCGCTCTGTGCGTACTCTTTTTGGCCAGATGGTGGCATCCGTTACCCATTGCACGGCGCAGTTATCCGTCCTTTTGCCTGGTAACCACCGTGAGAAACAGACTTTTTACATGTTTCCACAAGCTTCTCATGCAGTGGTACTTGGTTATTTGTGGCTCCGGACACATAATCCTATTATTAATTGTGCACAAAATTCCATCACCTCCTGGAGTCCAAACTGTTTGGCTACATGTCTAAATTCAGCTGAGTGTTCCCCGTCCCTTCCCATCTCCTCGCCTCAGGTTGAGCTGCTGGACCTCAGCCTCGTACCCAAGGTCTATCACAACCTCAGGGAGGTGTTTAGCAAGTCACGAGCGTTAGCGCTTCCCCCGCATCGCTTGTACAACTGTGCCATAGACCTCCTTCCGGGTGCGAGGTTGCTGTCCAGCAAACTCTATAGCATTTCTGGGCCTGAGAGAGAGGCGATGGAAAGGTACATTAAGGATTCACTGAACACCGGCCTCATTCGGCCATCCTTGGCTCCCCTAGGGGCAGGGTTTTTCTTTGTAGGCAAAAAGGACAGGTCTTTGCGTCCGTGCATTGACTATCGGGAGCTTAATGCCATCACTGTCAAAGACAAATACAGTACCCTCTGCCCCTGATGAACCCTGCTTTCAAGTTCCTGCAGCGTTCATGTGTATTCTCTAAGATCGACCTACCTAACTCTTATCACCTAGTTCGAATACGAGAGGGGGACGAGTGGAAAACAGCATTCAAAAGTCATCTGGGGCATTGTGAATATTTAGTTATGCCTTTTGGTCAAACTAATGCCCCCGCTGTTTTCCAGCGTTTAATCAATGACGTCCTCCGCAATATGTTTAATCAGTTTGTTTTCATCTATTTAGACAACATCCTGATTTTTTCTTGCACGCCAGAGGAGCACGAGACCCATGTTAGAGCCGTGTTACAACGGCTCTTAGAGAACCTACTATACGTCAAGGCAGAGAAGTGTGAATTTTCTACATCTTCCACTTCTTTCCTTGGCTTCATTATAACTGAGAGCTGACCCAGCCAAGGTGAAGGCTGTGCTTGATTGGCCAACCCTCCATTCCCGCAAGGAGCTGCAATGCTTCATGAGGTTTGAGAACTTTTATTACAGGTTTATTCAAAACTATAGTGGGATAGCACAGCCTTTAACTAAGCTGACCTCTGTTAAGGTCCCATTTGTATGGACCGAGGCAGCGGAGCAGGTCTTTAACAAATTACTGTCCTGTTCAAAGTACGGTCCTGTTCACTGGTGATCAAGTCTTGGCTCAGATCGACCCTCAGCTCCAGTTCACCCTGGAGGTGGATGCTTCAGAGATGGGGATGGGTGCTGTTTTATCTCAGCGTTCTTCCCCGGAATTGAAGCTCAGCCCATATGGGTATTTCTCTTGGCAGCTCACCCCACCCGAGAGGAATTACAACATTGGAGATCGCGAACTGCTGGCCATTAAATTGGCGTTTGAGGAATGGAGACACTGGTTGGAGGGAGCTGCTCACCCAGTAGTCATGTGGACCGACCACAAGAACTTAGCGTATCTGTGGTCGGCCCGCCGGCTTAACCCTAGGCAGGCTTGCTGGGCCTTATTTTTCCAGCGCTTTAACTTTACTGTCACTTACAGGCCCGGCTCCCGTGACGGGAAGCCTGATGCTCTCTCCAGGCAGTTCAGTCAGGACGTGGCTGAGCCCCCTTCCCGCCCCCAGTCCATTCTCCTGCCTTCGTGCGTCCTGGGAGCCCTCACCTGGGAGATCAAGAAGCGAGTCCACCAGGCCCAGTCTTCTGACCCCGAACCAGTGGGCTGCCCCCGCAACCGCCTGTACGTCCCGGCTGCTCTCCACAGTGAAGTCATCCAGTGGGGGCACACTGAACATTTCGCCTGTCACCCAGGGGTGGTGCGAACTATTGGCATCATCAGGCGAGCATTTTGGTGGCCTACGTTACGGCAGGACATGCAGGAGTATGCTAAAGCCTATCAGATGTGTGCCCGGAACAAGTCCTCCTCCACCCCTCCCGCTGGTCTTCTTCACCCCCTCCCCATTCCCAGTCGGCCTTGGTCTCATATTGCCATGAATTTTGTTACTGGTCTTCCCCCTTCCCACAGCAACACAGTGATTTTGACTATCGTGGACAGGTTCTCCAAGGCCGTACACCTGGTTCCCCTTCCCAAGCTGCTGTCTGCCGCCAAGACTTCTTTCCTACCACGTCAGTATTCCTACAGACATTGTGTCTGACTGGGGTCTGCTGTTCACTCCACGAGTCTGGAAGGCCTTCTGTCACTATCTGGGTTCCACCGTCAGCCTCACCTCTGGCTACCAGCCCCAGAGCAATGGGCAGGCTGAGCGTGCCAACCAGTCCCTGGAGGCCGCCCTTCATTGTGTGGTAGCCAAAGACCCTGTTTCATGGAGCTCCCATCTCACTTGGGTAGAATATTCATTAAATTCCACGGTCTCCTCAGCTATGGGCTGATCTCCATTTGAGGCGGCTGTGGGCTACAACCCCACCCCCCCCCACCCTCTATGGCTGAGAAAGAGGTTGCGGTGCCATCTGTGGGGGCGCACTTTCATCGCTGCCGCTGGGCCTGGAGATCCACCAGAGCTGCTCTTCAGCGTGCCACCGAGCATAATCAGCGCTACGCTGACCGCAAGAGGGTTCCAGCGCCAAGCTATGAAAAGGGACAGTAGGTCTGGGTAGCCATGGACCAGGTTCTACTGAAGACGGAGTGTCACAGACTTGCCCCCGGTTCGTGGGCCCCTTTCCCGTCACTGGTAACATCGGTGACTCTGCTGTCCGGCTCCAGCTTCCACGGACGCTCTGCGTGCACCCCACCTTCCATGTTTCCAAAGTGAAGCCTCTCTCTTCCAGCACTCTCTGCCCTCCCCCGAAGCTGCCCCCTCCTCCCAAGGTCCTTGACGGACACGTCACGCACACCATGAGGGAAATCTTGGATGTACAACGTCAGGGTCAGGGCTTCCTGTATTTGGTCGACTGGGAGGGCTATGGCCCGGATCATCAGTCATGGGTCCCCTGGTTCAAGTTTCATGACAAGGGGATGGTCCGGGACTACCATCGTGCTCACCCCGAGAAGACTGGGCGACCGCCAGGAGGCGTTCCTTGAGAGGGGGGCACTGTCATGTGCGGCAAGCGCTTGCCCCCTCCTTCCTGTTCACTGGCTCTCTCATCACATGCACCTGCTGATTCTTGCCTGCCAGCGTTTATAAGGAAGCAGTCTTCAGTGATTCAAAGCTGGCTTGTTTGGGTATACTGCTCAACAGATGGCTCTATTGTAAGCGGTTGTTTGTCTTATGACATTGTCTTATGATCTCCTCTCTTCAAACGTTTTTTGTGTGTTCGCTTGGCGATTGCACGTTGCACTCAGGTGGCTTGTCCAGCCAATATGACAATCACTCTATATATAATTCAAGAAATCATTGTAAAAAAAAATTAAATGTCTAGATAATGGATCCAGAGTAAGTTTTTAATACCAGGATGATTTAGTCACAAATCTACTCACAGATTTGCTATTATTTCATGAATGAAACGGCACACCTAAGGTGTGGTGTGCTGTGTTCATAATGTCTCTGCAGGCAGGATCATAGTCTAGCTGATTAAATCCCAGTAGTGTCCTTAGTTCATCTGCTTGGTAAGAAACAGAAATGGTGGCAAGTGGTGACATCATAAATTAATGAAAAAACATTAGTCCTGTCAGAATAAATGTGTTAATCACCATAACTGATCAATAACAAAATAAAATGAATTAAGAATGATGGTGATTAAGCCTCATTCAGCAGCTAGATTAACCTCAGTTAATACTGATTGCACTGTTAAGATGCTATTAAGAGAGAAGAAGGGCAAATTGGAGACTCTAAAGTGGCCCTAGGTGTGAATGCGTGTGTGAATGTTTAAGGGATAGCGCCATATTGTGGCTGCTTCATCCAAGTTCAGGTTCAGGTTCAGGTTACTTTATTTGTACCCGTAGGTAGATTTGTTTTGCAGTCTGGTGACATTCATATTTACATCTATCCATCCAGGTAGATGTCCTCAATTTCCCCTCTGGGGATCAATAAAGTATACAAAATCAAAAATTTAAAAAAAATCAAAACTCTAGCAGGAATTACATCCTCCAAAATTGTCCATGAAGTACCTTTTTTAAACCATTTGAACATTAACTGTGCCTTTTTATATCAGGAGCAAGAATGCGGCAGCAGCAGGGTGAACCAAGAAGGAGAGGAGGTAAAGGAGAGGCACAGGAGGCACACATAACCAGGTAACAACAGTCAAAACTTGATTTCTGCCAGTGCTGAAATACTTAACACATAATGGTTATTAAGTAGGCCTGCTGTTTCTTAGTGGCATAGACTATTACAAGTCTGAATATAGATTTGGTAAATTAAGGAAATATTTTTTACAACTGTTACTAATATGGGAATGCCTAAATAAAGGGGTAAATTAGCCTTGTCCTTTTAGCAAAGTTAATGATTTTGCAGTCTTCCTCCACACTAGGATACATACTGTATACTGTCATTTTTTTTGCTTAAAAATCCTTTTCCTTTAAAAATGAAAGAGAGGACATTGGAGACAACTGCCTGTACTGATGACCTGACAGTCCTATAATAAAAATATATTTTTTTAATCCTTATATGGGCAGAAATCTCACCCCCTCCCCTATGTTTGAAACAAAGTTACGCCCTTGGGTTTGACCTTTGCCAGCTGCCTCAAATGAAAAAAGCTGGACTTGACTACTGCATGCTACTGCACCAATTTGACAATTTAATCTAAAATCACTGCCCATCTTAAAACCCAAATTAGTAACAGTTGTCTTAACACTGTGTCAAGGGGCCCAAGACAACAGGGGGGGACTCACAGGTGCCACTGGGTCCAAAAATCATCGTTTCAGTCTTCACTTCAAAAACCATCACTTCAGTCTTGATGGATTGATGGACTTTGACAAATAAGTGATTGACAAGTTTGCATAGATGAAAGATCACTGTGCAACCTTTCTTTTCTAGTGAATATCACTGGTGAGTCTGCTTGCATGATTTGTAAGGTTGTCCCCCTGCCCCGTCCTGTCAGGCAGCTAGGTGAGCAGAACAGAAATCTGCTACGCTTATTGTGCCAAACAGATTTACTTTGCCAAAAGGAGCTTTATACAGTACCAATATATGTACTGTATATTCAAATCAAACTTAATCAAATCAAATCAAACTTTATTGTCATATTGCTGTACATACAACTGTAGTGCAGGCAAGATGAAATTGCGTTTCTCTCGGCATCCATATAAATAGAAGCAGCATGATTTAAGACACACTCCCACATAGCTCCACCCCCCACCCCCACCCCCCATCCATTCACACATCCCTGAGACATACTTGGGGGAGAAAAAAAAAACTAACTAACTATAATATACAAATAATATACAAAATGTCTGTAGGTGTAGTAGTGTGTATGAGAGATTCCGGGTCAACTGTTCAGCATCCTGACAGCTTGTGGAAGGAAGCTATTGATCAGTCTGGTAGTTCTGCCTCTGATGCTCCGGAATCGTTTACCAGATGGAAGAAGTTCAAAGTGTTTATGCAGAGGGTGAGAACGGTCCTTGACAATGTTCAGTGCCCTGCTCCTACAACGGCTCTGAAAAAGTTCTTGGACAGAGGGGAGGGAGACTCCAATTACCCTCTCAGCCCCCTTGACTATCCTCTGCAGGTCTTTTTTGTCTGACATACTGCAGCTGGAGTACCATGTAGCAATGCAGTATGTCAGAACACTCTCCACCACACCTCTGTAGAAGGTCCTGAGGATGCAGATGGGGAGAGAGGCCTGTTTGAGTTTCCTCAAGAAGTGCAGTCTCTGCTGAGCCCGCTTCCTGATCTCCAAGGAATTCTTGCTCCAGGTCAGGTCCTGCGAGATCTGCACTCCGAGGAACTTGATGTTCTCTACTCTCTCCACTAAACGGCCGCCGATGCTGAGGGGGACGTGCTCAGGCTGTGACCGCCGGAAGTCAATAATCATCTCCTTCATTTTGTCCACGTTGAGCACCAGATTGTTCTCCCTGCACCAGCCCTCCAGGTCTCTCACTTCTTGCCTGTACATTGATTCCTCATCCCTCTGAATAAGTCCCACCACCGTGGTGTCGTCTGCAAACTTAATAATCTGGTTCCCCTCGTGTCTGGATACACAGTCATGTGTTAGAAGTGTAAACAACAGTGAACTGAGTACACAGCCTTGAGGGGATCCGGTGCTCAGCGTGACAGAGTTGGAGATGTTGTTTCCAACCCGGACAGACTGAGGTCTCTCAGTCAGGAAATCCAGGATCCAGAGACATGTGGCGGTGTTCAGACCGAGAAGGAGTAATTTCTCCATCAGTCTCTGGGGAATAATGGTGTTGAATGCTGAACTGAAATCAATGTACAGGAGTCTGGCATAGGTGTCTTTCTGGTCCAGGTGGGTGATGACAGAGTGTAGGGTGGTGACTATAGCATCCTCCGTGGAGCGGTTTGAACGATATGCAAACTGGAGCGGGTCGTGTGATGCAGGGAGGCAGGCTGTAATGGGTGGTTTGACAAGCCGTTCAAAACACTTCATCACAATTGGTGTCAGTGCAACAGGACGATAGTCATTCAAACAGGACACAACTGGTTTCTTTGCCACTGGTACAATGATAGAGGTGTTGAAGCATCTGGGAACGATGGCCTGACTCAGGGAGATGTTATAAATGTCAGTCAGGACATCCGCCAACTCGCTCGCGCAGTCTCAGAGTACACGTCCCGGAATGTTGTCCGGACCTGCAGCTTTGCGTGGGTTGACTCTGGTTAGGGTCCTCCGTGTGTCCGCTGTGTTGATGGTAAAAGCTGGTCCGACCGATGGTGGGGGTGGGCCAGCCCTCCCTCTGATTGTCGAGTTTGATGCTTCAAAACGTGCAAAGAAGTCGTTAAGCCTGTCTGGAAGCGAAGCATCGTCATCATCGACCCCCTGCCTAGACTTATAGCCTGTCAGTGTCCGAACTCCCTGCCACATCTGCTTGGTGTTCCTAGTGTCACAGAGGTGTCCCTGGATTTTCTCCGCATAGGCGCGCTTTGCCACCTTAATGGCTGAGTGGAGGGCGATCCTGTCCTTCGCTCTGAAGGCTGCATCTCTGGCTGTAAGCAGCGAGCGCACCTCTGCAGTCATCCAGGGCTTATGATTACCCCGCATAGTGATGGTCTTCACTGTAGTGACATCCTCTGTGCACTTCGCGATGTAGCTGGTGACCGTTTCAGCATACTCATCCACATCTGTCTTGTCTTCCTGGGAGGCTGCTATTTTGAAGACCTCCCAGTCTGTGTGCAGAAAACAGTCTTTCAGTGCAGAGGTTGCACTTTCTGGCCAAATCCTGATTTATTTCACCGCTGGCCTGCTGCGCTTCAATAAAGGTTTGTAGGCAGGCAGCAGCATCACGGACATGTGATCAGAACGGCTGAGATGGGGCGGGGTATCGCCTTATATGCATCTGTGTTTGTGTACACTAAGTCCAACATATTCTCTCCTCTGGTCTTAAAGTCTACACATTGTTTAAACTTGGGGAGCACAGTCTTTAGGCTGGTGTGGTTAAAATCCCCCGCAACCACCACAAAACTGTCCGGGTGTGAAGTTTGGATTTCACTAATCGCATTGTGCAGTACCCCGAGTGCCTTCTTAGCATTAGTTTTAGCATTAGGGCTCGGCGCTATGTAAACACCAGCTACATACACGTTGCTGAATTCCCTCGGCAAATAATGTGGCCGACAATTTACAATAAGGAACTCCGCCAACAGAGAGCAGTGTTTAGACACTAACGTGGCATTGACGCACCAGTTCTTGTTAACATAGATGCATAGCCCACCCCCCCAGCTCTTACCGGAGCTCGCCGTTTCCCTGTCGGCACGGAACATCGCCATATCTTCCAGTTGAATGGCCTCGTCAGGAATGTTGCCGTGGAGCCATGTCTCTGTGAAAACAAACACACAGCAGTCTCTCCACTCTCTCTGGGTTTCTCTCAGCAGACGCAGCTCGTCCACCTTGTTTTCGAGGGAGCGGACGTTAGAGAGAAGACGCGACAGTACCGCTGGTCTGGAGGGGTTAGCCTTTAGCCTAGCATGGATCCCGGCCCTTTTTCCGCGCTTTTGCTTGCGTTCGCTCCGCTTCCGCTTTCTCCTCTCTCAGGTAGCTTCCAGCGGGGACTCCGCCAATATTCCATGCTGGCGTAGAATGTCCAAATCACAACCGATCGCCGTGATTCTTGCAGCGTTCAGTACCTTGATGTTTAATAAGGTCTCACGGTTGTAAGTTTTACAGAATGTACGTCTGGGAAGATCACAACACTCAAAACTCTCACACTCGTTGATGCCAAGAGGGGCCGCTGCGTCCGAGCGCGCTGCCGCCATCTTAAGTAATGTATTGTTAGTATTGTTGTAAACTCCTCTTGTAATAACTTTTAATACTTTATTTAAATTATTTTACCCATGATGGACCCGACAGGATGGGGAATGGGGAAAGGAGGTGTGGGGAGGGGGAAAGAAAAGGGGGAGGAACAGGCAAAAAAGACAAACAAACCAGCAACTGTAAGTTGACTGTAAGTTAAGAATCTTGGTTCTCCCCTGTTCTGAAATATTGCTTCGGATGTGTTATAACTAGTGTTGGGCAAGTTACTAAAAAATAGTAACTAATTACAGTTACTAGTTATTTCTTTTCAAAAGTAATTGAGTTACTTTACCAATTACTGCATGATTAAAGTAACTAGTTACTTGGAAAAGTAACTTTCACGTTTCTTTTAAATACATACTTAAATCATCTTGCACACATAGCAAGATACTTTAATTAATGGATTACATTACCAGCTTATTAATGTCAGGATGAAAAGAGACTGTTTCAGACAGAGCATTTAGAACATGTTCAGTCTGCTTTATCCTGCCTTGAGAGCTCTTATTGTGGGAAAAATCTGAAGAAAATCAACATGATATTGTCAGTAATTTCCTCATTTTGGAGTGAGAGTTGGCAACACTGCATAAAGCTATCCATGTTTATCTTACCTTTATAATATGGATTTAATCCGATGTGCAGTGATCCAAGAAAAATGTCCATTATCCACAGTCCAAATGTCTGCTGTGACAGATATGATCCAGTCCCTCAAATTCTATTTTGGAGATAAAAATCCATTTTTGAATAATCTTTATCCAGGTAGCAAGTAAATGTGTTTTAACTTCAGTGGATCAGTCTCAGCTGTCTGATGGAAAGTGATTGTTTATATCACATCTTCAGTCTGTAACAACATATTTGGCAATCAGGTTTAATTCTTGCTGGATCACAATTGTCCAGATGCATATCTGTGCTTGAAATCCAGCTGTGGCTGTTCAGATAGCGTAGATCCTCTAAAATGGTGTTGTGAGCATAGCTAGCCATTACTTAGCACTAGCTTTATCAGAGCTTTGTTGCTGTTTTCAGGCACTTCTGAAGATTGCAGTAGGTCTCAGCTGGCACTTAGCTTCCAACCCATCAATATGCTTTAGTCCTTAACAGCAACAAAGGAAAAATAATCTGTCTATTTCCACAAAAACAAAGTAGCTTCATCTTTTCCTCCACTCAGTAGTGAAGACTCAGCTCTCTGCAACAGGTCATGTTGACTGAAAGCTCATTTCGGCTACAGTAGGGTCAGTTTCTATATTCATTTATTTGGGTTAAAAATATCTATCCATATTAATAAAATGGGTAATGAGTAATGCATCTGATCAAATTTCAGTAACTGTAATGCATTACTGAATTTTTAAAGAGTAGTTTTGTTACACAACACGTTAGTGCAAAAGTAGTGGTGTTACAGTAATGTGTTACTCCCAATACTGGTTACAAGCGAACATTAAGTGATGAAGTTTGGATTTGTAATTTATTACTGTTTAACAGTATAATAGCAGTTCAGTGAACGTCATTATCTCTGTCTCTGCTTCTGCATGCCTGTTACATTAATGTGTGCTTTGAGTGGGTGCATGTGTATTTACATTCATGGAGCAATTGTGCCCCGCCTGACTTTCTGTGCCAGAGATGGCACAGGTAATGCTACTTTTACTTGAGAACAATTTCTGGCTACTCTACCCACCCACCCGTGCTGATAGTGTCATACACAATACCACGTTCATCATGTTCATCTTCTTTTGGATGAATAGCAGGTATGGTAAGTGGGGGAGATTGTAATTCCTGTGGGCAAACATTAATTTTCTCATTCTCCCACTCACCTGTAGCACAGTGTGCAGACATAACTCTGGTTATGTCCTTGGTTTGATGGATATCTGCCTGTGTGTGCTGCAGAGAAATCATAAGTCTGAAAGTGCAATCAGCAGAAGAGACAGCCAACAGAGGCACATCTCACCGCAGTTTTTTGAGACAGAGCCAAATGCTCCACTCATGGGCTTTTACATCTATTCTCAGCCAGTATGTTCATATATTATGGAGGGAGTTAAGGTATGCCAGCATCCACAACAAGAGGAAAATGTTATTTAATGCAGTGAACAGCATAGGAAGCACGGACCACACATAAGCATATTACAGTATGTCTGAGCATAGGAGCCCTTTTGAATTAAAAATCTTTTGACAAAACACTAAAATGCCATCATAAAGATACTAACAGCATGCTTAGGGCTGCTGTAGCATGTTTGTAAGGGATTCAGTACAGTTGGTGTGATGCCTGAATTTATACATTATTTCCTAAAAACATTATTCTTCATTCATAGTTCATGAAGAATAAAGTTTAATTTTTCCAGCTGAACAGCTGCTGTTCTTGACATCAATCAATCAACTTTATTTATAAAGCACTTTAAAAAGCAACACTCGCTACACAAAGTGCTGCACAGCAAGAAAACATAAAAGCAAGAAGCAGGACACTAACACAAAAACAATTTAGAACCACAGCCAATAGAAACAATAAAATAAAAGAAGTAAATAAATAAATAGAAATCCATTTCATTCAATAAAATCCATGTCTCACACTGGGTCGAAGGCCAGGGAGCAAAAGTGCATTTTAAGATGGGTTTTAAAAATGGACAGTGAAGGTGCTTGTCTGATGTTCAGGGGTAAATCATTCCATAACCCGGGTGCTGTGATCAAAAAGACTCTGTCTGTATACTGAAGTTACTTTGGGCACAGAGCCTCTTCCAAAAGTGTCTTTGTTTGTCATGGAACTGCACCACTGATTAATTTCTTATGGAAGGATTCATAGTAATGTTTAATATCCAAAGGCAATTACAGTCTCCAGCGCTACAAGTTAACAACTTTTATTTTAATGAAGTAAAACTAGAAAAGCACTCAGAGAGCACATACCTCTACCAAGGGTCCTTCCATCCCTCATGGATCACCTCCAAAATGTAATGGGTTTGTTTGTAGGCCTATAGCCACTTCTGGTGAAAACTCTATCAAAGTCTGTCCATTAGTTTTGGAGTATTCTTGCTAACACATTGTGAGAAGATAAGAGCCTTGTTGTGATTTCCTGCCTCAGAGAGGCAGGGGAGACAGAAACCCAAATGCAGGAGATGTTCAGTGTGTTTACTGAACAGAAGATACAGTCCAAGCAAACAAACAGGCGAACATAGTACAATGAGGAATCACTGGGATTACACGCAGGATGTTCCTCAGCTCACAGGTGAGTACATACAGAGGAAACCCAAAGCACTACAGACAAGACTGATCAGCGAGAGGAGCAGAAGGGAAAACCCAGTGCGCTTCCAGACATGACTGGCAAGCGGGGGGAACAAACAGTACTCACAGGGCCGGGAACAGAGCAGTCCGTGGCGGTAAATCCCAGTGGACGATCCAGAATGACAATACAGATGACAATGCAATAATCCGGCAACACACAAGTGCACAGACAGAGCTTAAATAATACCAGACACTAAGAGTAGAGTGATTGCAGGTGTGAGTGAGTGTGTGCGTAGGAATGTGTGGGTGTGTGTTGAGCTAGAGTGAGCACAGGTGTGGGTGAATGTGTGCATGTGTGAAGTATGTGTGTATGTGTGTGCATGAGTGTGGGTGTGTGAACCTGAGCAGGGAGAGGAATAGGCAATGACAGATTGGAGTCACCTGTCAGGAACTGACAGGAGAGGGGGGAGTGGCTACCAGAAGACAGGAGGCACAGAGAACCATATGGAATGCAAAAGGTAACACAACACACAGATAATGTTTTTTTTTTTTTTTTTTTTTTTGTTTTTTTTGTTACTTATTTGTACCCGTAGGTAGACTTGGTTTGCAGTCTGGTGACAAGCCACCGGCTGCTGGTCGCTGCGTGCGCGAGCGCCCTAAACCTACATGTTTTTGGTGTGCGGGAGGAAACCGGAGAAATCCCGGAGTAAACCCGCGCAACACGGGGAGAACATGCAAACTCCACACAGCTCACTGTTGGTCGGGGGCTGGGATCGAACCCACGATCTCATGATCCCCGCGATCCCCCGGCCAAGGGTAAAACTGTGCTGCCACAGTGCTAAACCACTGCGCCACCGTGCAGCCATGTTTCCACCATGAAGCCGAGCTCAGGACAATCCCCAGCTGGGTTCATGACAGAGCCCCCCTCTCAAGGGTTGGTTTCCAGACACCAACAGTACCATCAAAAAACAAGAGAGAAACACCCCCCCCCCCCCATCAGAAGCTGCAACAAGCTGTCCAGGTGGGAGGTGGGGGGAACAGGCTAAGAGGGAACAAAAAGCAACCCCGCTCAGGGCCCACACCAGAAATACGCATACTGTAATAAACCCCCCCAAACCCACAAAATACAAAATAAACCCTACCAAACCCACAAATCACAGAATTAAGCCCCCAAGACCAGAGGGTTTGAGAGTTCAGGGGGCCGACCAAAGTCCCAGGCCCAGTGGGCGGTGAGATGCAATGGCATCCAGAAGAGGAGGAGAGAGGACCACGACGCCCTCAATGGCCACAGGCAGGAGAAAGGTTGCACCCACGGCGGTCCCAGTCTGGGACAAGGCTGCACCCGCGGTGGTCCCAGCTTGGAACAGGGCCGCACCTGTGTTGGTCCCGGCTTGGGACATGGCTGCACCCGCGGTGGTCACAGCTTGGGGCAGGGCCGCACCTGTGGTGGTCCCGGCTTGGGACATGGCTGGACCCGCGGTGGTCTCGGCTTGGGACTTAGCAGCACCAGCAATGACCCCGGACTGGAGCTCGGCTGCACCCGTGGTGGACCCCGGCTGGGCCAGTGTTGCACCCATAGTGGGCCCCAGCTAGGGCACAGTCGCACCCTTGGAGGACCTGGCCTGGGTCACAGCTGCACCTATGGAGATTCTGGGCTGAAACGGAACACCCATGACCTCCTCCGTGAAGGCTGGACCCTTGGCTGCCTTGGGCGGAGATCCTGGACCCACAGAGACCTCTGGAGTGACAGGTTCATCTCTGGTGACCCTAGGAGTAAGTTCAAAGATAGAGGGAGAAGAGGAGTCAGGATCACCGGCAGCGGCAGAGCCTGGCGAGGTGAGCTCAGATGCAGCGGGTGGCTGCACCTGGCTCTCCTCATCAAGAGTCAGGCAAGATTGCTCTAATACTGAAAACAGGAAGACAAAAGAGAGCACTTGCCTGAGCTCAAGCTCTACCACCGTCCAGGACTCCGATGATCCGGGCGAAGATGGAGGTTCAGGCTCGGTCCTCGACTCTGCTGCGGCAGCCTCCACAGCGGGCATGATGGTGATAGCCGTCCTCAGGCCCCCAGGCGAGGTATCCCACGCTGGTGACTCCTTCAGCATGGCATCTAGGCGCTGACTCTCCACTGACCCTGGAACAGGATTCTCCAGAGCCTCAGGCTCCTCCATCGTCCTGCGGTTCTGCTCAGCGGCTGTAGAACTCACAGGGAAAGGAGGAGGAGACAAGTGGAGAGCAGGTGAAAAATTCTCAGCAGCAGCAGGTGGGGAGAACTCAGGGGACTGCTCTCCCTGAGCCTCGCTACTGGGAATCAGGCAAGGCACATTTTCATTAATGAAAGTTAAATGGAGTGACCCTTGCCTGTTTTCCCAATTCATGATGTTGCCTGCTGCTGGATGTTTGCACCATGTGGTGGACTCCTCTGGGACCTCTGGTTCCCCAGTCATCTGGAGATCACCTCCCGGAACCAGTGGAGTTTTGGGGTAGACAGGAGAAACAGGTAGTGATGCGGGCACGGCAACAGAAAATGGGGACTCAGTGGATTGTAACATCTGAATCCCCTCATTTGGAATCAGGCAAGTCTTAGGTGAGAGAGAGAGTGAGTGAGTTGGAACATGCCTGAATTCCTACTAGGTTATGACGTCCACTGCCGTCCCAAGTTCATGCTCCATCTCCCCAGGAGCTGGAAAGAGTCCAGCTGCAGAATTCTTTCCCCCCAGTGAAAGAGGGGCTTCAGGCTGAGCGGCGGTGGATTCTTGTAAGGGCCAGGACAGTATCTAGGCATAGGTGTGGTGAACAGGCTTCTGATACTGAGGTAGAAGGCTTGGTTTACATCCCCAGCTGTGCAGCACATGACATGACCACACCACAGAGACATTTGAATGCAAGTCCAGAGGTAGCATCTGAGCACTCACTGGAAGAGAACTCTGAAAACTCTCAAAGTGGGGGTTCAGATGTGGATGATATGTCGGGGGAGGCAGATGATTTAGGGTCAGAAATGGAGGTAGTTATTCACAGACATCTGCAGAGGAGTACAAGGGATCAACTACCACATAGGTACAAAAATGACTATGTGTTGTAAGTGTAAATGTGGTGTACTTCCTGAATTCCAATTGTACTTTTCAAAAAGAATTTGAGTATGTGTTTTTTTAATGTTGAAAACTAAAATATGTGTTACCCTTTTGTATCACCTGCTGATATTGTTTTTGTTTGTTTGTTTCCAGGGTGTCTGAAGAGTCTCTGGCATTGCAGGGTTTGGAAGGGGGGGATGTGACAGTGAAGCCCAATGTAAGATCTCTGGTGCATTTTGTTACAAATTTCCAGGGGTATCATGAAGTTTCATATTTTCAGAGCTGGCTCCTGAACGCAACTAATGGTGTGGGGAGGAGTGAGTGTGTAGTTGCTTTCCAGTTTAGCAAGGAAGAGAAAGGGGTAAAAAGCGTTAATATGGACAGATGAGCCGGAAGCTGACCAGAGAGACAGGTCTGAAGTGGCTGCTGCAAGGGAACTCTGTGCTTTATCCTTGGCTTGGGTCCAAGAGGTAGCCCAACAGCACACATTTGCAAGCACCAGAGAGGCAGCTGTGCAGACTAGTACAGAGAGGTGCACGTGACAGGGCTCGAGACAGCTGGAGGACCAGTGGGACTCTAATTCCAAGGGCCATGGCTGCTGAGAGGCAGAGGACCGGAGAGGAAGAGGTAACTAGTGTGGGCATTCCAGACGGGTGAGGGAGACATTGACTGTCTGTGGAGCTGAGTGACCGAGCGAGGGGAGCTGTGTGGCCAGCGTGAACGCCAAGTGTGGGACTGAGGGGCTTCTGCTGAGTGAGCAGTGGAAGACAGACATTGGTCCCAATTTCAAGGGGCTATCATGCAGAAACATGAATTGGAGACCCTGTAAAGCCAGAGACCTCCCACCATAAAGCAGGTGAAGTTGTTCTTTCATACCTGTGGTAGAGTTAAGTCAAGACAGGACTGAAGTTAAGTTTAACTTGAAGGGAATTGTCATTATTCTTACCTAGACTGAAATAAGATTGGAACTGCTGTGAATGCTTTTTTGTTGTTGTTGTTGTTGTTGTTGTTGTCGTTTTTTGAGAAACTGGACAGTCAAAAGGTTTTACATTTCTTTTAGTTGTTTTTATTATCACTGTTAATAAACATATAGTTGGTGCTAAAGAAGTTTGTTCGGGTGCTGTTTAGGGATGAGTGAAGGTATTTTTCAGTTACGACTTTATGACTTCACAAAGGGTGAAATTTATAATTCTGTTGTAACAGGTGAACACAGAACCGCCTGTTACATTACAGCGTTGTCTTATAACCTGGTCCTGGATTTTTGTCTTTGGTTGAGTCTGAAAAGCCTTCAGCTAATTATCTCCTCCAAGGAGGTTATGTAATTGGGCAGTTTGTCTGTTTTTCTGTCTGTCTGTTAGCAGGATTATGCAAAAAGTACTGTACGGATTTGGATAAAATTTGGATGAGACCATTAAATTTTGGTGATGATCTGAGAGCGCATACCTCCACCAAGGACCTTGTCTGTATGTGTGCAGCAGGATTACACAAAAATTACTGCATGGATTTGGATTAAATTTTCACCAGAGGTGGTCCTTGGGCTAGAATCAGAATCAGAATCAGAATCAGAATCAGAATCAGGTTTATTGCCATTGTTCATGTAGTACACAAACTAGGAATTTGTCTCGGTGCAATGCTGCAACATTAAACATGATAAGATAAAAGAAATAAACTATACATGCAAAAAAGTGTAGAATAAGAGTAAGTGATACTGGTCAGCAGTTAAAAAAATATTAGCGAGCAGCAGATACTGTGGAGAACTATATAGTGCAGTCGGTAATGCAGGAAGAAAACAGTGATGATTGACATGAGTCTGGTTGAGCTGCTGTACAAAGTGCACGAGAGTCAATAAGTCACTTAGTGTTCAGCAGTCTGATGGCAGAGGGGAAGAAGCTGTTCATGTGACGGGAGGTTTTAGTCTGGATGGACCGAAGTCTTCTACCTGAGGGGAGGGGGGCAAACAGTACGTGACCAGGGTGTGAGGGATCGGCTATGATCCGGCCAGCACGCCTCCGGGTCCTGGAGATGTACAGATCCTGGAGAGATGGGAGCTTGCAGCCGATCACCTTCTCAGCAGTGCGCACGACGCGCTGCAGCCTTAGTCTGTCCCTGGCAGTGGCTCCTGCGTACCACACGGTTATGGAGGTGGTGAGGATGGACTCGATGATGGCTGTGTAGAACTGCACTAACATCTTGGTGGGTAGCTTGAGCTTCCTCAGCTGCCGCAGGAAGAACATCCTCTGCTGGGCTTTTTTGATGAGTGAGCTGATGGTCGGCTCCCATTTGAGGTCCCTGGTGATGGTAGTGCCTAGGAAGCGGAAGGAATCAGCAGTGGTGATGGGAGAGCCTGAGAGGGTGAGGGGGGGGCAGAGGGGTAGTGACTTTCCTGAAGTCTACAATCATCTCCACTGTCTTCAGAGCGTTCAGCTGCAGGTTGTTATTGTTGCACCAGGACGCCAGCTGGGCCACCTCTCTCCTGTAGGCGGACTCGTCGCCGTTGGAGATGAGCCCGATGAAGGTGGTGTCGTCCGCAAACTTGATCAACTTGACAGACTGGTGGCTGGAGGTGCAGGAGTTGGTGTAAAGGGAGAAGAGTAGGGGGGAAAGTACACAGCCCTGGGGTGATCCGGTGCTGATGCTAGTAGAGTCTGAGACAGTCTTTCCCAGCCGCACATGCTGCCTCCGGTCCGTCAGGAAGTCGGTGATCCACCTGCAGAGGGAGTCAGGCACGTTGAGCAGGGACAGCTTGTCCCGGAGCAGAGCGGGGCGGATGGTGTTGAATGCGGAGCTGAAGTCCACAAACAGGATCCTGGCGTAGGTTCCCGGGGAGTCCAGGTGCTGCAGGATGGAGTGGAGGGCCAGGTTGACTGCGTCGTCTACAGACCTGTTGGCTCGGTAGGCAAACTGCAGCGGATCCAGGAGAGGGGTGGTGATGGACTTGAGGTGGGGCAGGACCAGGCGCTCAAAGGACTTCATGACTACAGAGGTGAGCGCTACAGGTCTGTAGTCATTAAGTCCAGTGATCCGTGGCTTCTTGGGGACAGGGATGATGGTGGAGGATTTGAGGCAGGACGGCACGTGGCATAACTTAAGGGAGGTGTTAAAAATGTCTGTGAAGACAGGAGCCAGCTGTTTCGCACAGTGTCTCAGGGTGGAGGGAGACACGCCGTCCGGGCCGGGGGCCTTGCACGGGTTCAGTCTGGAGAACTGTTTGAGCACATCCTGCTCACTGATGATAAGGGCAGGGGGCGAGGAGGGGGGGGGGGTGCCTTTAATGAAGTAGGGATTGTGGAGGCTGTGGAGCTGGAGGGGGGGGAGTTGGACACAGATGACGAGGTGTCAAAACGGGCATAGTGTTGGGACAGTCTTTGACAAAGGGCTTTGTCATCCTGACCTTTAGGAGCCTGAGGGCGATAGTTGGTGATTTGCCTCAGTCCTCTCCACACGGAAGCCGAATCATTAGCAGTGAACTGCTGCTGGAGTCTCTCTGAATACACAGATTTAGCCCTCTTCAGCTCTCTGTTAAACCGGTATTTAACCTCCCTGTAGCAGTCCCTGTCTCCACTTTTCAGCGCTGCTTCCTTCTCCTTCCTGATCTGTCTGAGCTTAGCTGTGAACCAGGGTTTGTCATTAGAGTACCTCACCCTGGTGCGTGATGGAAGAATGATCTCTTCACAAAAGTGGATATATGAGTTCACAGTGTCCGTGTACTCATCCAGATCATGCGTGGTTCCTTTAAACATGCCCCAGTCAGATATTTCCATGCACGTTTCCAGCTTCTCCTCAGCATCACTGGTCCGTATCTTCGTAGTGCTCACAACAGGTTTAGTGAGCTTCAATCTCTGTCTGTATGTGGGGATGAGGTGAACCATCACATGATCAGATAATCCCAGCGCAGCGCGAGGAACAGCGCGATATGCGTCTTTCACTGTGGTGTAACAGTGATCCAGTGTGTTTAATCCTCTGGTGGGGCATTTAATAAACTGTTTGTAGCGGGGGAGATCGTGGCTCAGATTGCACTGATTAAAGTCGCCAGCCACAATAATCAGCGAGTCTGGGAAACTCCGCTCTGTGTGTTGAATGTGATCCGCGAGCACGCGCTGAGCTTCGCGTGTGTCCGCGTCGGGAGGGGCGTACACAGCGATCAGTATAAAAGAAGCAAACTCCCGCGGGGAATAAAAAGGCTTGCAATTGATAACAAGAAATTCCAGGGCGGGAGAACAGTGTTTGGAAATTACCGTTACATCAGAGCACCAGCTGCAGTTGATGTAGAAGCAGACTCCGCCTCCTGTGGTCTTGCCGGAAAGCTCTGTGTCACGATCAGCCCGGAAGAGCTGGAAGCCGTCGAGGCGCAGCGCGCTGTCCGGTATATTTTCCCGGAGCCAGGTCTCAGTAAAGCAGAGGGCAGCTGAGGAGGCGAGGTCCTTAAAACGCATCAGCAGTCTCAGTTCATCTACCTTGTTAGAGAGAGAGTTGGTATTGGACAGAAATATGCCAGGCAGCGCCGTTCGTGAGCCTCTCCTGTGAAGCCGCACGAGAGCGCCCGCTCGTCTACCTCTCTTTCGCCGTCTCACTTTCCGAGCCAAGCAATGAACCAGATCGGCGGCAGGGGCTAAAAAAACTGGGAGGAGGTCCGTGGGTGTGAAAGTCCTGATATTTAGAAGTTCTTCACGGGTATAAGTGCAAGCAGACACACAATTGACAAACAAAAACAAACAAAGAGCGCAGCGAAGCACCATGTCGACCGCTGTGGGCGCCATCTTGGTGTCTCTAGAGACAAACCCATAACATTCTGGTGATGATCCGACAATGCATACCTCCACCAAGGCTCTTAACTTCTCACACTGTGTTAGCTAGAATATTCCAAAACTACAGGATGGCTTTGGATGAAATTTTCACCAGAGGTAGTCCTTGGGCTAGAGAGAAACCCATAACATTTTGGTGATGATGTCATGTTCGGGGTTGTTTTCAACCCTGTCCATGACCTGCGGCTGTAGTTTTTGATCATTGCTTATTAATTTCAGCTGGCAGATTGAGCCTTGCTCTCTGCCAGCCCTACAGCCACGCCTCCTCCTCTTGCCAGACATCCACCGGCTATATTCCATCACCTCATGCACACACATGCACGCCCGCACGCACGCATACAGACTCACACCTGCACTCATCCAATCATTCACACACCTGCTTGCCACATGGCTGTGTCCACTTGCCTTCATTAGTGTATTGTGCACTTATAGGGAGGCAGTGTGACCAGTCAGTGTGGCAGCTTAAGTCAACCTTGGACATCCTGGCTTGTGACTGTTGGCTTCTCCTGGACTGAACCATGTTGTTACCTCAGAGCCTTTCCACTCCAACATGTATGTAAGTCTTCCCTAATTATGCCTTCCTCTCTGCTCCTGCTCAGCCTGGAGCGTGCTTGGCATTTTCTCTATGCCAACTCAGTTTGTAGCTGGTTGTCTCATCATGACTAATTGTGGACTGTATATGGACGTTTTGTACATTTTTTTCCCTTCTGTTAATAAACACGCTACATTACTGCATGTTGGGCTCACTTCTATTTCATATGTTTGTTGCAAGATCACACAGCGGACATGACAGTAAGCTGCCACCTCAAAGAGCCCAAGCAGTAAGAAGCATGTTACTTTCATTTTTTTTTTGTGCTTTTTTTCACGTACCTGTTCGGAGCATGATGTCTTCGTCTAGTCATTCCCACACTAGCTTTAGTGGATGGGCAGCGGGATATCCCAGTGTGGAGGAGCAGCAGGCAGCCTGGCAAATCTGGGAGCTGCTGGGGGACGCGTGTGTCTCCATCGGGCCCGGAGAGCATTTGGCCTGCCTTGATGGAGCATTGCGGGTCCTGGGGATCTTCAGGGCCTCTGGAATTACCCGGAGTATGCCGAACTGCAGTCCGCTGTCGGCACTCTCAAGCAGGCTTTCCCCGACCTGGAGAAAAGGGCCTTCCGAACCAGGCCGAAACAGAAATGCTCTTCTCCACTGGTGGCCATCGTCCCCTCTTCTCCATTACCCATTCCAAGATGGCCACAACCAGGTTGGCAACGTCGACGTCACCCGTTCCCAGAATCCTGGAAAAACAAGTCAGCTCCACAAACTGCTCCTGTTCCAACACCGAGTCCTGTTACCCCCGCAGTGGATCCTCATCTCCAGTCCCTAGCAGTCCCGTCTGCAGAATCTCCCTCCATATCCACTGTGAGGTCTTCTTCCTCGGTCAATCTGCAGGCAGCAGAGGGGCGCATGCCTTCCTCACCGGGGTCTCCCATTCCTGTGGTGAGAGGGGCGGCTCCCATATGTTCTACAGAGGAGCCTAGCACCGCCTTTCCCTAACGGACGGGTGAAGATGTCCAAGCAGCAGCAGTAACCAACATCGTGAACCGGGAGAACAGGCAAGTTATTTTTCATTTGACTTCTGGAGTTGCCCCAGGCGAGAGGCGATGAGCAGGGGTGGGTATTCTTGTATCCCCCCACCTTGCTGCCTCTATATTGGAGTTTTCCCCGGTGGATGAAAGGGTTGTTTCCCTGCTCCTTCGGGTTGGGAAACAGGCCCTGACCATCATTTGTGCCTATGCACCAAATGATGTTTCAGAGTACCCAACCTTTTTGGAGTCTGTGACTGGGGTGCTGGAGGGTGCTCCTCTTGGAGACTCCATTGTCCTACTGGGGGACTTCAATACGCATGTGGGCAACAACAGTGAAATCTGGAGGGGAGTGATTGGGAGGAACGGCCTGCCTGATCTGAACTCGAGTGGTATTCAGTTATTGGACTTCTGTGCTAACCACAGTTTGTCCATAACAAACACCATGTTCAAGCATAAGGGTGTCCATATGTGCACCTGGCACCAGGACACCGTAGGTCGCAGGTCAATGATCGATTTTGTTATCGTGTCATCAGACCTGCAACCGTATGTCTTGGACACTCGGGTAAAGAGAGGTGCAGAGCTGTCAACTGATCACCACCTGGTGATGAGTTGGATCTGATGGCAGGGGAGGATGCCATTCAGACCTGGTAGACCCAAACGTATAGTGAGGGTGTGTTGGGAACGTCTGGCTGAGGCCCCTGTCCGGGAGATCATCAACTCCCACCTCCGGAAGAACTTCAACCACATTTCGAGGGAGTCTGGAGACATGGAGTCTGAATGGGCCATGTTCTCCACCTCTGTTGTTGAAGCGGCGGCCCAGAGCTGCGGCCGCAAAGTGGTCGGTACATCTCGTGGTGGCAACCCCCGAGCCAAGTGGTGGACACCAGTGGTGAGGGGGGCCATTAAGCTGAAGAAGGAGTCCTATCAAGCTTGGTTGGCTTGTGGAACTCCCGATGCAGCTGAGGTGTACTGGCAGGCCAAGCAGAGTGCAGCTCGGGTGGTTGCTGAAGCAAAAACCCAGGTATGGGAGAAGTTCGGTGAGGCCATGGAACAAGACTTTCAGTCGTCCTTGAAGAGATTCTGGCAAACTGTCTGGTGGCTCAGGAGGGGAAAGCAGCTCCCTGTCCACACTGTGTATGGTGCGGATGGGGTGCTATTGACTTCGACTGGGGATATCGTTGGGCGGTGGAAGGAATACTTTGAGGATCTCCTCAATCCCACTGATACGCCTTCCACAGAGGAAGCAGAGTTTGTGGACAAGGGGGATGACTTGCCTATCACAGGGGCTGAGGTCGCCAAGGTGGTTAAAAATGTCCTTGGTGGCCGGGCCCCGGGGGTGAACGAGATTCGCCCTGAGTACCTCAAGGCCCTGGATGTTGTTAGGCTGTCATGGTTGACACACCTCTGCAACATTGCGTGGAGGTTGGGGGCAGTGCCTTTGGCATGGCAAACCAGGGTGGTGGTTCCTCTCTTCAAAAAAGGGGACCGGAGGGTGTGCTCCAACTTTAGAGGGATCACACTCCTCAGCCTCCCTGGGAAGGTCTATGCCAAGGTACTGGAGAGGAGAGTCCGGCCGTTGGTCGAACCTCGGATTCAGGAGGAGAAATGTGGTTTTCATCCTGACCATGGCACATCGGACCAGCTCTTTACCCTCTCGAGAATTCTCGAGGGTTCGTGGGAGTTTGCCCAACCAGTTTACATGTGTTTTGTGGACTTGGAGAAGGCATTTGACCGCGTCCCTCGTGGTTTTTTGTGGGGGGTGCTTCGGGAGTATGGGGTATCGGGCTTGTTGTTATGAGCTATTCGGTCTCTGTACTACCGTTGTGAGAGTTTGGTTCGCATTGCCAACACTTGGTCGGACTCATTCCCAGTGAGAGTTGGATTCCGCCAGGGCTGCCCTTTGTCACCGATCCTGTTCATAATTTTTATTGACAGGATTTCTAGGCACAGCCAGGGAATGGAGGGTGTCATGCTTGGTGACCATAGGATCTCACCTCTGTTGTTTGCAGATGATGTTGTCCTGTTGACTTTATCCAGCAATGACCCACAGTTCTTGCTGGGACAGTTTGCTGCTGAGTGTGAAGTGGCTGGGATGAGAATCAGCACCTCCAAGTCTGAGTCCATGGTCCTCAGCCGGAAAAAGGTGGATTGTCCTCTTTGGGTTGGGGACAGGCTCCTGCCCCAAGTGGAGGAGTTTAAGTATCTTGGGGTCTTATTCACAAGTGAGGGGAAAATGGAGCGAGAGATTGACAGACGGATTGGAGCAGCATCTGCAGTGATGCGGACGTTGTACCCGTCTGTTGTGGTGAAGAGGGAGCTTAGTTCTAAGGCAAAGCTGTCGATTTACCAGTCAATCTACGTTCCTACTCTCACCTATGGTCATGAGCTTTGGGTAATGACCGAAAGAACAAGATTGCAGATACAAGCGGCTGAAATGAGCTTCTCCATAGGATTGCTGGACTCACCCTCAGAGATAGGGTGAGGAGCTCAGTCATCCGGGAGAGGCTCAGAGTAGAACCGCTGCTCCTCCACATTAAAAGGAGTCAGTTGAGGTGGTATGGGCATCTGATCAGGATGCCTTCTGGACACCTCCCACTTGAGGTGTTTCGGGCACATCCCTCTGGTAGGAGACCCCGGGGCAGACCCAGGACTTGATGGAGAGACTATGTCTCCCAGCTGGTCTGGGAACGCCTTGGTATTCTCTCTGAAGAGCTGGAGCAGGTGGCGGGGGGAGAGGGAAGTCTGGGCTTCTCTGCTTGAACTGCTGTCTCCACAATCCGAACCTCTGGAAAAGCGGTAGAAGATGGATGGATGGATGGATGGATGAAAATGAAATGTCTTGCATGATTCCTGGTAGGGAGGCTCAGGGAAAGCAGTCCCCTGAGCTCTCCTCACCTGCTGCTGTTAGAAACTGTTCACCAGCCCTCTCTCCACTTTCCTCTGTTTTCCCGCCAGAAACGGAGCCGAGCAGTCGGGACCAGGAGGAGCCAGAGGTTCGGGAGGGGTGTCCTCCCGCAGCAATAGTGAACCGGATCCTAGCTGCCATGCCAGAGGCGTCACCAGCGTGGATCATGGTGGCTGGGGATACTGAGACTGCAGAGACCACCATGCCTGCTGTGGAAGCTGCCGCAGCAGAGTCAGCACCCGAGCTGCACCTCCAGGAGGCCGAGCCCGTGGAAACGTCGCCCGGATCATCGGAGTCCTGGACGGTGGTAAAACTTGAGCGAAGGCAAGTGCTCTGTTTTGTCTTTCTTCTTTCCGTAGTAGAGTATTTTTGACTAGCTCTAGGTGAGGAGGGCCAGCTGCAGCCATACACTGCACCTGAGCTTGCCTCGCCGGGCTCTGCCGCTGTCGGCGACCCTGACCCTTCCTCCTCTGTGTCTGAGTCCTCATCTAGGGTCGCCGGAGAGAGGTCCATGTTAACAGATGAGACAAAGGATCCAGGCTCACCACTGGAGGTTATCGTCGCCACTGCCATCCCCGCTGTGGTTCCCGTGGCTCCAGCTCCCCGTCTGCCTGGGTCCCTGGGGGTGCCTGTGATTGACCACCTTCTGGCTTGGATTCCCGTGCGGGCTGACTGGCCCAGGGTCAGGACGGCGTGGAGATCAGCAGTGGCCCAGCCGGGTCCCAGAGCGGGTGCAGCAAGGGTCCTCCCGGGCTCCAGGGATGGTGCAACCATGGCTCGGTCGGGATCCACCAAGGGTGCAACACTGGCCCAATCAGGGCTCACCGCAGGTCCTGGGAAGGGGCTACTGCTGGTGCAACGTTGTCCCAGGCCGGGACCACCGGGGGTGCAGCCGAGCTCCAGTCCCAGGCTGGGACCACCGAGGGTGCAGCCGGCCAGCTTGGGGACACAGAGGTCCCTTCCTCCCTTCCAGAGGTCCTCGGGGTGTCCCTTCCTCTTCCGCCAGGCTCCGCCATGGTTCGCCTGGTCCTGCTACCAGGAACTGTAGGGGTTCCCCTTCTCCAGTCTGGCCACCCACCTGTCAGCCTTCTGGTGGGTAGACTGCCGCCTCGTTTCTCCCTCCAGGCCTGGTGGCTCAACTATGCGGCCCGGCAGCGTGAAGGACTGGGTTCCTGGGTGAAATGGCCCTTTTCCTCTGGCAGGCCGCCTAATACCGTTCTGCAGGCCACCTGCTGGGCCTTGGATTCTGGCCGGCCTCCTGAACTGTGGGACTCTTGAGGGTGGGGTGGGTTAGTTTAGTTTTGGGGTTGGGAAGTGTTCATTGTGTTGTTTTGTGGTGTTTTTTCTTTTCGTGATTAATCCCTCCTACCCTATCTTCCCCCATCTCCCGCCCTGATTTGGTGTGTTGGCCTTCTGGGTGGGGGGGTGGGGGGCAGGCTTTGTTCTCTGTTTCTGATGGTATGGTGGGTGTCTGGTATCCACCCCTTTGGGGGGGGCTCTGTCATGTTCGGGGTTGTTTTTAACCCCGTCCATGACCCGTGGCTGTAGGTTTTGATCATTGCTTATTAATTTCAGCTGGCAGATTGAGCCTTGCTCTCTGCCAGCCCTACGGCCACGCCTCCTCCTCTTGCCAGACATTCACCGGCTATATTCCATCACCTCATGCACACACATGCACGCACGCACACACACACACACACACACACACTCACACATGTACTCATCCAATCATTCACACACTTACTTGCCACACGGCTGTGTCCACTTGCCTTCGTTAGTGTATTGTGTACTTATAGGGAGGCAGTGTGACCAGTCAGTGTGGCAGCTTAAGTCAGTCTTGAACATCCTGGCTTGTGACTGTTGGCTTCTCCTGGACTGAACCATGTTATTACCTCAGAGCCTTTCCGCTCCAACATGTATGTAAGTCTTTCCTAATTATGCCTTCCTCTCCACTTCTGCTCAGCCTGGAGTGTGCTTGGCATTTTCTCTACGCCAACTCAGCTTGTAGCCCGTTGTCTCATCATGACTAATTGTGGACTGTATATGGACGTTTTGTACATTTTTTCCCTTCTGTTAATAAACACGTTACATTACTGCACGTTGGGCTCGCTTCTATTTCATGTTTGCTGCAACATCACGCAGCGGACATGACAGATGATCCCAGAATGGATACCTCCACCAAGGCTCTTATCTTCTCACATTGTTTTAATAATAATAATAATACATCAGTCTTATATAGCGCTTTTCTAAATACTCAAAGACGCTTTACAAAGCAACATAGGGACAAACATACAGAGAACGGGTAAACAGACAAGGTAGGTACACATAGGTAAAAGAGGCAGTCAGTTTTTATAGGTAGATTTGAAAAGATGGGTTTTGAGTTGACTTTTGAAAGAAGCAAGTGTGTTGGCAGACCGGATGTGAAGGGGCAAGGAATTCCAGAGGGTTGGTGCGGTGATGGCGAATGATCTATCACCCAGGGTGCGGAATTTTGTCTTGGTGATGGGGGTAAGAAGGTGAGCGGCAGCAGAACGGAGGAGACGAGTGGGAGAATGACGAGACAGAAAGTCCGTTAGGTATGAGGGGGCGAGGTTATGAAGAGCTTTATAGGTGATGAGGAAGGATCTTGAAGTTGATGCGCTGTTGAATGGGGAGCCAGTGGAGCTGACGGAGGAGAGGAGTGATGTGGTCTCTGGAGCAGGAGTGAGTAAGTAGGCGGGCGGCTGAGTTTTGGACATACTGTAGTTTTTGGAGGATGGTGGAAGGAAGTCCATACAGAATGCTGTTACAGTAATCAAGTTTGGAGGTGATGAAGGCGTGGATGAGTATTTCAGCAGCAGAGGGTGAGAGGGTGGGACGGAGGTGTGCAATATTACGAAGATGAAAAAATGATGTTTTGGTGATATGGTTGATGTGAGATTTGAAGGAGAGGGTGGGGTCCATGATAATGCTGAGGTTTCTAGACAGGGGGGAGGGGGTGACTGAGTGACCATCGATTTGGAATGAAAAGTTCTGGGAAGAGGGTAAAAGAGATTTTGGTCCAAAAATGATGATTTCTGTTTTATTGCTGTTTAGCTTGAGAAAGTTGTTAGTCATCCAGGTTTTTATGTCTGTAAGGCAGTTGGTGATGGTGGAGAGAATGGCGGGGGTGATGGATTTAGAGGAGATGTACAGCTGGGTGTCGTCGGCGTAGCAGTGAAAGTGAAGACCATGTTGACGGATGATGTGTTTTGGACAATTTAGCAAGAATTGTCCAAAACTACTTGATGAATTTGGATGAAATTTTCACCAGAGGTGGTCCTTGGGCTAGAGAGAAACCCATAACATTTTGGTGATGATCTGAGAATGCATACCTCCACCAAGGCCCTTACCTTCTCACAGTGTGTTTGCAAGAATCCTCCAAAACTAGTGGATAGACTTTGATGCAATTTTCACCAGAACTGGTTCCTGGCCTCCACACAAACCCATTATATTTTGGAGGTCATCCATGAAGGACAGAAGGAGCTGATCTAAGGTGAATGTAGAATAAAATTACAGGGCACTCCGAGACTGCATACCTCTGCCAAGTGTTCATCCTTACATCCATTGTGAGATAGGGCCTTGGCGGAGGTATACGTGCATGGATTGCCTCCAAAATCTAATGGGTTTATCTGTAGGCCAAGGGCCACCTCTAAGTAAAATTTAATCAAAATCCATCCAGTAGTTTTTGTGTAATGCTGCTGCACAAAAACAAACAAGGGCCTTGGCAGAGGTATGAACTCTTGGATCATCTCTGAAATCTCATGGGTTTATCATTAGACCAAGGGCCACCATTGGTGAAAATTTAATCAAAATATGTACAGTAGTTTTGCTCACAAATAAATAAACCACCCAGATTGCATTACCTCCTCGGTGGAGGTAATGTGATCATTTTTTTTAGAAAAGTACTTCAAAGAAGCACTAATTTTTTTTTTTTTTATCGTGACACTCCGCCAAAAATCAAGTTTTTTTTTCTTAAGATGTCTGTAAAATGTGTCATGTCTGTTTTTTTTTTTATGTGAAATTTCAGTTAAGTTCCTCCCCTTCGAAAAAGTTTAGATGGATCATTTTTGGCGACGTCACTATAACAGATCCATTGTGTTGAATCAGGACTCTGGCCTGACTGAAGTTAGCCTTCAAGGCCAGTTAGCAGTTTTGGATAGCTACTTTGAAAACTTGACCCAAATTAAAATGGGTTTTACCATTAAACTGCTTTTAAGGATCAATGCATTTTCAGTCATTATCCTGGGCCACCATGCATATAACTCAGCATGTCCTTCAACCAGTAAATATTTTTTATCACAGGATTTATTCTGTTCAGTGTAGCACCAGCCAGCATTAGTCTTGTGGGATGTGGATGGGCCTATACAGATCCTGCCGTTTGAAGGAGGAGGAAAAATGAAAAGATTTTGATACGAAGCTGTAAGACAATGAAAGTTCTTTTTGTAGAAAAAGAGGCATAATACCATTTTAGGCAATGTAGATTTGTTTTTAGAAGGGATTTAATAAGTTGTATTTGATGAGTAAGAGTCTAATTTTGAGGTGTTTTGTACTTGTGTATTTTATTGCAACATTACAATATTCTACAATTCACATGGAAATATTTTAGCCTACATGTTACTTCACTAACTTTAGAAGAATAAGGTTATTTTGTTTCTAACAATTTTAAATAGTTGTTAATTAGAGATGCTAAATAAAAATAAACTCCCTGTGGATCAACCCCTTAAAAAAGGTACTATTCAAAGATTCAACATTCAAAGATTTTTATTTGTCAATAGTTCTATACATACAGGACATACAGGAGAAATGAAATGCCATTTCTCTCTCTCTTAGTGGTGTGCGCAATATATAAGAAAAGAAGGAACAAGGATGAAAACAACAACAGCAGTCTATGTACAGTAATGCTATCTGTAGTGCAAATAAAGATAAACCCAGCAATCCTATGTACAGAAAAAAAGTAGGGCCGTAATACCCGTAATTGCAAGTTCAATGTGGCAGTGGAGGTGCAGACAGTGACAAATTGGTCTGCACATGATCAGTATTACAATAACAGACAGCAGCCTGTATGGCAATTGTGCAATTGGTTGCAGTAAGGTGCAGAGACATACAGCAGCAGATGTATTACTGTTGGTATGCCAAGTCTTTCTGTGCAAACAGCTGAGGTAGTTATTGTGTGGGTAAGTGTGTTGCGGTCAAGGAGGGGTGGGGGGTGGGGGCAGAGTTCAGGGTCTTGATGGCCTGGTGAACAAAGCTATTTAGCAGTCTTGTGGAGTGGGCCCGGAGGCTCCGGTACCTTCTCCCTGAGGGCAGGGGGCTGAAAAGGGAGTGTGAGGGGTGGGAGGTGTCGCCTGCGATGTTGATGGCTCTGCTGATGAGGCGGATGTGGTAGATGTCCGAGAGGGAGGGCAGAGGGGCACCAATGATCTTACTGGCTGCTTTCACAGTGCGTTGTAGGGTCTTCCAGCAGGTGGCAGTGCAGCTTCCGTACCACACCATGCTGCAGCTGGTGAGGATGCTCTCAATGGTACCCCAGTAGAATGAGCACATGATGGGGGTAGGACTCATGCTCTCCTCAGTTTGCAGAGAAAACAGCAATGAGTTTGAGCCTTCTTGGCCAGTGATGTGGTGTTGTTAGACTAGGGGCCTCATGTACAAAGACTTGTGTGGATTTGCTACTGAAAGATGATGTACATTTAAATCAAGAAAATGGCGATCTGTCCAGGGTGTACCTTGCCTCTCGCCCAAAGATGCTGGGATAGGTTCCAGCCCCCCCGCGACCCGAAAAGGATTAAGCGGAAGAAGATGAACGAAATGCCTTAAACAAAAAAAATCCAGATGTATGAAACAGTGCATACACAGGAATCAAAGCACATTTCCTTTGTACATCCCAATCTACTTGAAATTGAACGCACGTGAGGAAATACCGGACTCCTCCCTTGACATGTCACATTTAAATATGCAATTACATGCAAATAGATATGCAAATAGATATATACAAGCCCTGCACATTGATTCTCCTGTATCTACTATCAATAATAATGGATTTAATGGAATTTCACGGACTGTGAGTTGGAGGCACTCCTGAATGAGGTAGAGGTGCATAAAAACGTTTTGTTTGGCCCGCTGTCCTCCAGCATTCGCACCGGATACAGGTAATTCAATAACCTGCTCACAGGCCTATAAGATTAGTTTATTGTTTTTCTTCATTCAGATAGGGATGAGAAGATGTTTATTTAACCTTGACATGTTTTGACTGACGTCTGCGGTGGTCTTCAGAAGCGTAAAGCTGGTCGCTGTGATTTGTGACCAGCCAGGTGGTTGGTCACAAAGCACAGGTGGCAGCTAAGGGAAGTCGGCAAGTCAGATCCGTAACTTCGGGATAAGGATTGGCTCTAAGGGCTGGGTCGGTCGGGCTGTGGTGCGAAGCGGGGCTGGGCTCGCGCCGCGGCTGGGGGAGCAGTCCCCCCGTCGCCCTTCCCTCCCCCGCCGCCGGAGGTCCGGCGCGCGGCCCGCCGCCTGGGGCCCCCGTCGCCGCGGCGCTTAATACTAAGCGCAGCCGGCGGGGCGTCTCCGGGACGCCAGGACGACAGGATAATTTGAAAAACCCTGCTATATCAAAGGCTGCACTAATCAGCTGTCACATCCCAGTGAACTAGCAGCACAGCACTGTCACTCATTGTCACACCAACTGAAGAGAGGCACGGAGACTGAAAAGATCCACCTGGCTGGTCCAGGTGGATTTTTTTTTTTTTTTTTTTTTTTTTTTTTTCTCTCGGCGCCACACGAGTCGGCTGCCTTTTGCAACAGCGGCTCGATTCCGAGTCTTTTTCCCTTCCTCTCTCTTTTGATCCGTCTTTTTTTTTCACCCCACTTATATCACGGACACACAGATCGTCCTAAATGTCTCCTGAGCCGGTGGACGGAGCCTCTGTCTATAGCAGGATACGATACAGCAGAGAACAGCTGCTAGCATTCAACCGCCACCCGGTCCCATTGGAAAAACTCGACATACCGAGTGAACTGAGGCGAAAACGCCGCGGCTGCCGGGCTGGAGTAAGGCGGAGGACAAAAAATATAAGGTACAGACCCTCCCTTCCATCTGTTGTCATGGGAAATGTACGGTCGATACTGGGAAAGTTAGATGAGCTAGCGGCTATCTCCCGTTATGATAGCACATACCGGGAGTGCTCTCTCCTTTTGTTTACTGAGACGTGGCTAACTGAACTAGCAGCAGATGCTAACATTGAGCTGGAGGGTTTTCACATGATACGAGCTGACCGAACACCAGACAGTGGCAAGGCTAGGGGCGGTGGAGTGATCATGTATGTTAACAACAACTGGTGCAGACCGGGACATATCACTGTTAAACAACGACACTGCAGCAAAGACATTGAGTTGCTAGCTGTTAGCATGAGGCCTACATATCTCCCGAGAGAACACTCACACGTGATCTGCATTGTTGTTTATGCAAATCCGACGGCGAACGCTGGGACAGCACGTGACGTCATCCATTCAGTAACCAGCAGGCTGCAGACAGAACACCCAGATGCTCTTCTCCTCATCTCAGGCGATTTCAACCATGTTTCACTGTCTCCCATTCTACCCACGTTCACCCAGTATGTCACATGCCACACTAGAGACAATAAAACACTGGATTTATTCTACGCAAACACTAAGGAGGCGTACACCTCATCACAACTACCCCCACTCGGGAGATCGGATCACAACTTGGTTCATCTCCGGCCGGTGTACAAACCCCTAGTGCACAGACAACCTCCGGCCATGCACACTGTGGAGTTATGGTCTGAGGAGACAATGGACACCCTAAAGGGCTGTTTTGAAGCCACCGCCTGGAAGCAGCTCTGCGATCCACATGGTGAGGACATCGATGGCCTCATTCACACCTTCACGGGCTACCTCAGCTTCTGTGTGGACAAATCCGTTCCCACCAAGACCATACGGCGTCACTCAAACAACAAACCCTGGATCAACCCTGAGATAAAAACACTTCTGAGAGAGAAGAAGAGGATCTTCAGGTCGGGGAACAGGGAGATGCTGAAGTCCGTACAGAGGGAGCTGAGGAGAAAGATCAGAGAAGGCAAGGACAGCTTCAGGAAGAAGATGGAGGACAAGCTGCAACAGAGCGACATCAGCGGGGTCTGGAGAAACCTCAAAACCATCTCGGGGCTCCAGAATACCTCCCCCCAGGCCACAGGGGGCAGGGAGTGGGCGAACAACCTGAATCTGTTTTTCAATAGATTTGACCAACCGCCCTCCCCCCTGACTGCACAACAACCACTGCTGCCTCTAAAGAAATCAAGTCCTGCTGCCCACTCCCCACTCTACCAACACCCCCCCACTCCCAACACACAGCCCCCCATCCTGACCCTGACCAGGACCCAGGTGAGGACGGAGCTGAGGAAGATCAAGGCGAGGAAGGCGCCGGGACCGGACGGCATCAGCGCAAAGCTCCTCAAGTCCTGTGCAGACCAGCTGTGTGGGATTGTGACGTATATCTTCAACATGAGCCTGAAACTGGGGAGGGTACCACAGCTGTGGAAAACATCTTGTGTGGTACCTGTACCAAAAACTTCCCACCCCAAAGACCTGAACAGCTACAGACCGGTGGCCTTGACGTCCCACTTGATGAAGACCCTGGAGAGACTGCTCCTTGCTCACCTCCGCCCCCTGGTGGAACCAGCGATGGATCCACTCCAGTTCGCCTACCAGCATGGCATTGGGGTGGAGGATGCGGTGATCTTCCTCCTTCACCGTTCTCTGTCCCACCTGGAGAAGCCCGGGAATATGGTGAGGATCATGTTCTTTGACTTCTCCAGTGCTTTCAACACCATCCAACCGATGATCCTGAAGGACAAGCTGCTGCGCGCAGGGGTGGACCAGCACCTGTCATCATGGATCCTGGACTACCTCACGAACCGGCCTCAGTTTGTGAGAACCCGGGACTGTGTGTCCGACACGATCATCAGTAGCACGGGGGCCCCCCAGGGAACGGTGCTGGCTCCCTTCCTGTTCACTCTTTATACTGCGGACTTCTCACACAACACAACACACTGCCATCTACAGAAGTTCTCTGATGACTCTGCGATCGTTGGCCTCATCTCCAATGGAGATGAAGCTGAGTACAGAGGGCTTATCCAGGACTTCATGGACTGGTGCCATCGGAACTGCCTCCAGATCAACGCGAGGAAAACTAAGGAGCTGGTGGTGGACTGCCGCAGGCATGGGCAGCCCCTCACAGTACCAGTAAATATACAGGGAACAGACATCGAGATGGTGACATCCTATAAGTACCTGGGTATTCATCTGAACAATAAACTAGACTGGTCACACAATACTGATGCACTCTACAAGAAGGGACAGCGCAGGCTGTTCCTGCTGAGGAGACTCAGGTCTTTTGGTGTACAAGGGGCGCTGCTGAAGTCATTCTATGACACGGTGGTGGCATCAGCCATCACTTTTGGAGTGGTCTGCTGGGGCAGTGGCATTACTGCAGCCGATAGGAAGAGACTGAACAAACTGATTAAGAAAGCTAGCTCTGTCCTGGGGCAGCGCCTTGATCCGATGGAGGAGATAGGAGAGAGAAGGACGGTGGCTAAACTGTCATCTCTGCTGGAGTCCGAGTTCCACCCTATGCAGGACATACTGAATGCACTGAGGAGCTCATTTAGCAGCAGACTACATCATCCCAGGTGCACAACCGAGAGGTTTCGTAGGTCCTTCCTACCAACGGCTGTCAGACTGTACAACCTAAGCAGGGCTGCTCGCAGAGATAGCAAAAAGACGTAACAAACTAATAGTTTTTTGAATGCAAAAGATGCAATAGACTTACACAATGGTCCTCTCCGGCATACAACTAGGAACATACCGGTCGCTATGGAGGGTGAGAATATGTATGGGCACATAATCATACCATGTAGGATAACTAAGTAGACGGTTATGCTGTTTCATTCCATCTAGCAACAATGCTCTGCACTGTGTGTGTTTATATATTTGCATATTTATTCCATCTAGCTACAATGCTCCGTACTGTGGGTGTTTATATATTTATATATCTACATATTATTCCATCTAGCTACATTGCTCCGCACTGTGTGTGTTTATATACTTGCATATTTATTCCACCTAGCTGCAATGCTCCGTACTGTGGGTGTTTATATATTTACATATTTATTCCATCTAGCTACAATGCTCTGCACTGTGTGTTCATATATTCATATATTTATTCCATCCAGCTACAATGCTCTGCACTGTGTGTCTGTGTGTGTGTGTATATATATATATTTTATAGTAATACGTACATATGTTTATTAGCTGCTCTTGCTTGCTTGTTTTTTTTCTTGCCTTCTGATTGTTGCTCTGAGTGTTGCTATCCCTGTGCTGTTGCAATTCTGGAATTTCCCCGTTGTGGGACTAATAAAGGCTTATCTTATCTTATTATCTTAAAAAGAAGACAATATGAACCTATTTAGTGGGTAGCCATGGTCACCTGTCAGTTGAAAGCAAATCATATGAGACTCAACAAGTACACATTTTATGTCCAAAATGCAAATCTCATCCTTTATAGCTATATTGTGGAGAAAGGAAGCAGGCGAGGCAACAAGCAAGACAACACATGAGCTTTATTCCTTCTCCAACATTCAGTACAATAAAATCTGCTGGGTCTCTGTGCATCCTCATTTCATAATCTTTAATTCCATGCATTTAGACCCAGGAATCCCGACCATAATCATTGTGTGGAACAAAGACATGCGTGGCACATTAACATAACATAAAGCCAGTGCCGCATTCTCACACCCTTTCCTCCTCCAGCGGTTCTGCCGTTTCCTCCTCTCCCCGGGGGTGAATAGTCCTTACTGTCGTGTCTAAGACCCCCCCCCCCCCCAGTGACACTTCCTCCTTCAGCACGTTGTTCCCTCTTTCCCCCAGCTGCTGTATCTGGGTGGAGAATCCCCCACCCATACCACCACACAGACCCCCCGAACACCCAGAAAGGGCACTAACCCCCCCATCCTTTGGGCTTGAGCCGGCACCCATAGCGGCTGTAGCGGGGGGGGTCGCCGATCCAGTCGAAACACCCTGCTGGTGAGGTGTACAGGAGGGCACGTCAGTCTGTGGAGGGAAAAAGGGAGGGGGGCGAAACACATTAGCTTCGCGAGCGCTGGTCTGTACCGAGGGAACACCAACTTGCGGAGCCCCCAACGGTGGGCGTCCGCACTGGGGAGCTTGGGCCAACATCACCTGCTCGTCTACCAACACAAAAGCGGGCTTCAGCCTGTCGATGCAGACGGTCTCCCTACGCCCCCCCCAAGTCTAACACAAAATGCTTTGCCCCAGGTTCCAACACCCTGAATGGTCCATCGTACGGTGGGGACAGCGGGTTCTGCTGCGCATCGTGCCTGACAAAACAAAACTGGCGTTCTGTAAACTCTTGGGGATGAAAGTGCCTGGAAAACAATGGTGGGCCGGGCCCGGCATGTTAAAAGCCTCCATACTGTGTAAAAATTGCGCAGTCGGCTCGGCCCAGCGGGGTTTTCGGTAAAAACTCTCAGGGGATCCGCAGCAGCTGAGAAAGAACGAGTTCTGCCGCAAAGACTGCCGGATCCTCCTTAGGTGTGGAGCACAACCCTAAAAGAACCCAGGGCAAGTGGTCGACCCAATTTGTATCCGTGAGCAAAGCTCTGAACACTGCCTTAAGCAACCTATGAAAATGCTCGCATAACCCATTAGCCTGGGGGTTGCACTTGGTAGTACGGTGAATTTTGACCCCCAGGCTCTGGGCCATCGTGGATCAGAGTTCCAAAATGAATTGCGGGCCCCTGTCGGAAGTGATGTCCAATGGGGATCCAAAATGTGCAACCCAAGAAACAAAAAAGCGCGAGCCACTTCTGCAGACGTGGTAGAAGCCAGTGGGTCCACTTCAGGCCAGCGCGTGGTGCGGTCCACGACTGTCAAAAGGTGCATGAAACCTTGCAATGGCGGGAGGGGTCCCACCAAATCCACATGGATGTGGTCGAACCTCCTAGCCTGAATTTGGAACGGCTCGAGAGGGCCTCTGGTGTGCTTGTGCACTTTGGCCTGTTGGCATGCAACGCAAGCTGTAGCCCACTCTTTCACATCCTTGCGCAAGCGTGGCCAGACGAATTTCGCCCCCACAAGCTTCACCGAACCCGGAACCAAAGGGCGCGGACGGCGGGTGGAGACGTCATGGGGGGGCACCCTTCTTGCACCACCCTGCTCTCCAGCCTTAACTCAGTAGGCTCCGACTGGAGCATGCAAATGTCCACGTCCCTGGCTTGCTCCGCAGCCATCGCAGAGAAATCTATTCCCATGTAGACAGGGGAGACTAACTCGCACCCCTCTAGCCAAAACTGGAAATGACGCATCGCCAGGTGGACAACCAGCAATTCTCTGTTGAGCATGCTGTATTTGCATTCGTTGTCGAGCAAAGTTCGACTGAAAAATGTGAGCAGCTGCCACGAACCGGAGATGTACTGCTCCACCACTGCCCCTATGGCAACATCAGATGCATCCGTAGTGAGCGCTATCCGTGCCGACGGATCCGGGTGGGCTAGCAACATGGCAAACGCCAGCATTGTTTTGGCATTTGTGAACGCCTGGACTCGCTCGGGAGTCCAGTCAATGGTTTCTGCGGGTTTCTTTTTTTAAGTGCAGCATACAATGGCTGCATCAGCTGGGCTGCCTGGGGAAGGAAGCGGTTATAAAAATTAACCATTCCCAGAAACTCCTGTAGGACCCTCACAGTCTGCGGATGTGGAAAGTTCGACACAGCGCACACCTTATCCTGTAATGGAATCGTGCCCTCCGGCAAAATGCGGTGGCCAAAAAAATCAATCACTGGCACACCGAACTGACACTTCGCCGAGTTAACTATCAGCCTGTGTGCTTCCAACCTCTGGAAAACCATCTTGAGATGGGTGCTATGCTCCTCAGATGTGCTAGCTACCAGAATGTCGTCTAAGTAGACAAAAACGAAGGACAAGTCACAAAGCACTGTGTCCATCATTCTCTGGAAAGTCTGTGCCGCGCCTTTTAATCCGAATAGCATGCGTAAAAACTCGAAAAGGCCAAAAGAAGTTATTACCGCCATTTTCGGAACATCTTCCGCATTCACCGGGACCTAGTGGTAACCACGGACCAGATCTACTGTGGAAAAAACATGCACCCCGGCCAGGTGCATGGAAAAATCCTGGATGTGCAGGACAGTATACCGATCGTGTTCCGTGGCGTTGTTCAAGCACTGGAAATCACCGCACGGTCAACACGACCCATCGGTCTTAGGCACCATGTGTAGCGAGGATGCCCATGGGCTGTTGGAGCGCATGATGATGCCCAGTTGCTCTAAGTTAGCAAACTCCTCGCACGCACTGGCCAGTTTAGCCTCATGCAGGCGTCAATGTCGCACGAACACCGGTGGGCCTTTTGTAGTTATGAAATGTTCGACCCTGTGTTTCGTTATTGTAGCCAAAAAAGTCAGGACTGTGAGTGCTGGAAACTGTGTGAGTAAATGTTGGTACTTACCCCCTGGAGCTATAATGTAAGCCAGTGTTGTTGACCCAGCTCCCCGAGCTGTGTAGTGCAGTGAGGCAAAAGAGACAGCATCCACTAATCGCCTATTAGCAACATCGACTAACAACCCATAAGCACATAAAAAATTTGCGCCTAAAGTGGGGGCAGAACATGCAGCTACCACAACGTCCCACTGAAAATTTCGTCCATGCAAGCATATCGTCAGTGTTCACTCGCCAAACGTCTGTGGCGTAAAGCAGCTTGTTCCTTTGTCTCTTGGTGTCTGCTCCGGCTACCACCAATGGCTCCTCGACCTCGTTGGAGTCCCTCACGGATGCCAGTGCCACTGCATTCACGCTAAGATTTCTGGTCGCTAAAATGATGCAATTCGCTTCCTGCTCCAGTGCGCGGTAGTCCCTCGCTGTGGCTGGTAGGTTCCTGAGAAACAAGTGGGCGAACAGGAAAGACTCGTCGCTCTTCGCCATCAGCGCCAACATGCTCTCCATGAGCTCCATAGCTGATCTGTCATCTAACTCCGAACGTATTAGGGTTCTCTCTGCCCTCTCACTGTCAGAAAGGGTATAGCGCTGGAGCAGCATCCTCTTGAGCGCTTCATATTTACCCTGGGCCGGCGGCTCTGGGAGCAGGCTTGTCACCTGCTGCATGGCACGCGCATCCAGCACAGACACCACGTAGTAATACTTTGTGTCATCTGTTGTTATCCCACGGAGTGCGAACTGGGCTTCTATGTTCAGGAACCACGGGGTCGGGCTGTGAAGCCAGAAGTCTGGGAGCTTGACTGAGATGGCGCACACGGCACTGGTGCTCTCCCTCCAGGTAGTCTCCGGGGTGGTGCTCGGCTCGCTGTCCATGGCACGTCTTGGGGTCACCAATGTGGAGAAAGGAAGCAGATGAGGCAACAAGCTAGACAACACATGAACTTTATTCCTTCTCCAACATTCAGTACAGTAAAATCTGCTGGGTCTCTGTGCATCCTGCTTTTATAATCTTTAATTCCATGCATTGAAACCCAGGAATCCCAACCATAATCATTGTGTGGAATAAAGACATGCATGGCACATTAACATGACATACACCAGTACCACATTCTCACACATTTCCTCCTCCAGCTGTTCTGGCGTCTCCTCCTCTCCCCGGGGGACGAATAGTCCTTACTGTACTGTCTCAGACCCCCCCGGTGATAATTCCTCCTTCAGCACATTGTTCCCTCTTTCTCCCAGCTGCCGTCTCTGGGTGGAGAATCCCCCACCCATACCACCACAATATACTGTACAACTTACATGGATTACACACACTACAATTGTAAATGAATGAAGTATGCCGGGAAAAAGGTGACACTGTTGCATTTCAAATTTTACGCATGTGTTTATTGACATAACTACTGTACACACAGAGGTAGTTGGGGGTTTGGTGGAATTCTGTGAAAGTGTAGTTTAATCAGCAATAAAGGAAGTCACTTACTCGAACTGCTGACTTGTAATGAAGCCTTGAAGGCAGGGTGATATTTAGCGGCGCACAGGTGCGTTGCACATGAGGTGGGTTATTTAGGACAATTACATGAATTTACTCACCAAGAAGCCACCCATCCACATAGTGCCAGCTTATAGTTTGTTACCAACAATGCTGTTCATTAGAATGAATGAATCGTGCATTGAGCCAGACCACCTTACAACAACATTGGTTAGTTGTGTTTGCGCATCACATGTAATTTGTATATTGATAGAATGGAAAAATTGTAGAGAGAATAGAACAAGTGAGACGACAAGCTGGATCAGCACAGACTTTATTTCTCTCTAACAGTTGAGTTGACAAGAATAGCTCCCAGGCCGCAGGGCATCTTTCTTTTATACCTTTAATGCCGTGCCTAGCGGCCTGGGGGCTCACAACTCAATACATGTTACAGACAAAGCCCACACGATGCATTAGCATAACAGTCCGCTGGTGCCATGCTTCTTCCTTCTCCCGGCAGCCAGCGTCTCCACCTCTGCTGTTCTGTCTGAACCTCCCGTCAGCCTCTCTTCTCCTGGGCCATCATCTCTGGGTGGAGAATGTAACACCTACGTCCCCCACACACATCCCCGAACACCCAGAATGGGCCTTAACCCCCCTGTCCTATGGGCTTCAGCCGACGTCCATAGCGGCTGTAACGGGGGGTTGCCGGCTCTGAGGCGCTGCTCTGCCAATGGGGCACTTCGGGGGGCACATCCGTCTGTGGGGGGACAATGGGGGGGGGGACATCCTCATCAAGAATTTCTGACCCTGCTGACAGGTCATTTATCTGCAGAGCCCCCAACAGGGGGCGTCCATGCCGGGGAGTTCAAGCCAACACCACCTGCTCGTCTGCCTACACAAATGCAGGCTTCAGCCTGTCAATGCAGGCATCCCCCCAAGTCTAACACAAGATGTTTTGCCCCAGGTTCCAACACTGTGAACAGCCCGTCATATGGTGGGCGCAACGGGGTCCGGTGTGCATCATGCCTGACGAAAACGAACAATGCATTCCTCAAGTTTTTTTGGGATAAATGCATGGGGAAAACAGTGGTGGGCTGGGCCGGGTACCCTCCCCACCTCTGCGCCACGTAGGGAATGTGGGGATGGCTTGGCCTCGGGCGTGGGGTTGTCGGGCAAAAATTCCCCGGGGAGCCACAGCGGTTGAAAAAAAATTCGTTCTGCCGGGGAGGCCACCAAATCCTCCTTTGGTGCGGAACACAACCCTAACAGAACCCACAGCAGCCGGTCCACCCAATTTGCGTCCGTAAGCGAAGCCCTGAGCACTGCTTTAAGTGACCTGTGAAAACACTCGCATAACCCATTGGCCTGGGGGTTGTACACAGTAGTGCGGTGAATGTTGACCCCCAGGCTCCGGGCCATCGCAGACCAGAGGTCAGAAACGAACTGAGGGCCCCTGTTGGACTTGATGTCTGACGGAGCGTTGAAGCGTGCCACCCAAGTTGCCAAAAAAGTGTGTGCGACCTCCGCAGACATGGTAGAAGCTAGCAGCACCGCTTCGGGCCAGCACGTGGTGCGGTCTACTACTGTCAGGAGGTGCATAAACCCCTGCGATGGCGGGAGGGGCCCCACCAGTTCCATGTGGACATGGTTGAACCTCTTAGCCGGGATGTGGAACGGTTCGAGGGAGGCCTTTATGTGCCTGTGCACCTTGGCCCATTGGTATGCGACGTAAGCTGCTGCCCGCTCTTTCACCTGTTTATGCAGATGCAGCCAGATGAACTTCGCCCCCACCAGTTTGACTGACACGCGCACCCCTTAACCTTGTTGGTCCAGACTGGTGCGCGCAAATGTCCGCATCCCCGGCTTGCTCCGTGGCCATGGGGGTGTAATCTATTCCTACATAGACCGGGACCACCAAGGCACATGAGAGGCAGTCTGCCACCATGTTGACGTTACCGGCCACATGCTGAATGTCGTAAACTCTGAGATTGCGGCCAGCTGTCTTTGCTGCCGGGCCGACCATGGTCCCGAAACCTTGGCCATGGTGTACGTTAGCGGCTTGTGGTCCACAAATGTGGTGAAGCTGTGCCCTTCCAGCCAGAACTGGAAATGGTATATGGCCAGGTGGAGAGCCAGCAACTCTCTGTCGAACGCACTGTGTTTATGCTCATTGTCGCGCAAAGACCTGCTGAAAAAGGCGAGCGGCTGCCAAGAACCTGCGACGCACTGCTCCACGACAGCCCCTATGGCCACGTTCGATGCGTTGGTAGTGAGCGCTATCCGTGCTGATTGATCTGGGTGCGCCAGTAATGCGGCCTTCGCTAGCGCTGTTTTTGCATCCAAAAAAGCCTGATCCTGCTCAGGGGTCCAGTCGATGCTGTCCACCGGTTTCCTTTTTTTAAGTGCGGTGTACAATGGCTGCATGAGCTGGGCTGCGCGGGGGAGGAAACGGTTGTAGAAGTTAACCATCCCTCAAAACTCTTGAAGCGCCCTTACCGTCTGAGGACGCGGAAAATCTGCCACCGCGTGCACCTTGTCCGGTAGCACAAAGAAATTTTAACACCAGTATTAACAAAAATTATAAATCAATCCATAAATGAGAGTACCTTTCCCACAATTTTGAAAACAGCCATTGTACGGCCAGTGTACAAATCAGGTGATAAGCTCCAGGTTGCATATTACAGACCCATCAGCATACTCCCAACCATTTCCAAAGGCTTGGAGAAAGCTGTAGTGGTGGACCACCTTGACTCCATGGCAGCACTTAACCCCTTTCAGTTTGGTTTCAGGAAAGGATATTCCACTGAAACAGCATGCTGCTATCTATTAGAAAACATCAAATCCAGCCTGGATGGGGGAGGGGTAGTGGGGGCTGTTTTTCTTGACCTGCAAAAGGCTTTTGATACAGTCAACCATGAGTTACTTTTAAACAAATTATCACAATTCTACCTTCATAAAAGTACACAAAATTGGATAAGGTCATACCTCAGTGACAGACAGCAGTGTGTAATTGTAAAAAATGTTACATCTCCCTTAAAAGCATGCAGCATGGGTGTACCGCAGGGCTCTATTTTAGGGCCTTTGCTGTTTACATTATATATTAATGATCTCCCGTCTGTGTGTAATGCAAATATAATTATGTATGCTGACGACACTGTGGTATATACTCATGGTAAAACGACTGAAGAGGTGACTGAAAAATTAACACAGGAAATGGAGAAAGTCTCACATTGGTTGAGGAATTCTTGTTTAACCTTAAACGTTGATAAAACTGTGTCAATGTTTTTTACTAATCACTACAAATCCAAGAATTCTTGTCATATCTTGATAGAAGGACAAAAAATTAAGAATGTGACTGAATTTAAATATTTAGGTGTTACACTTGACTCAAATTTAAGCTTTAAAAAACACATTAAAAAGATGACAAACATGGTCAAATTTAATTGTGCTAATTTCAAACATATCAGAAATTCACTATCTACTGAAGCATCAAGTATGTATCTAAATGCTATGATAATTTCATATTTTCTTTACTGTATGACCAGTTGGTCACAGGCGTGTAAATCTGCCCTGAGGCCTCTGGAATCATTATACAAATATTCTATCAAGATTCATGACAAGAAAAGACGAACATTCCATCACTGCCCAATCCTGTCTAAATATAACCTGTTGAGCTTTGAAAATCTAATCATGTATACAAATGTGTGTCTTTTGTTTAAGATAATCCATAACTCTGCTGCTCCTCCCTTAAAACGGTTTGTTTCATTAAGTTCTGTAAATACATCTTGGACAACTCGATCAACAGCACGCGGCGAGTGCAGGATTCCTAAGCACAAGACAAAATTAGCAAATTCAACATTTTCATGTGTGGCTATGCGACAGTGGAACATGTTACCAACGGAGTTACTTGCAGTAACAAATTATCACACATTTTCACGTTTGGTGAAAAAACAGTTAATCTCTAAGCAAACCTGTGTCCGTAATGTACTGTGATGTAAAGGTGTTAGAGTGTGTGATGACGACAGTGGGACCAATAAGAGTCAGTGGTTAGATGCGAAAAATTGTTTATATGGATGGAGTTATAAAAATGTATTATTGTATGTTTTAGTTTTTATCAGTGTTTTGGTTTCTTATCAATGTTATTAATGCCTGTTTTAGTTTTAGCAATGCTTGGTTTTAGTTTTTTTAATCAATGTTTGGTTTTAGTTTTTTTATCAATGCTTACTTGTAGTTTTAGCAAATGTCTGCTTTTATTAATGCTAACACCAGCCTGCCCAGGGACTACAGGTGGAAATTAGCACTTGTGCTATAACCTGGTACAATGCATCTTTCCTTTTTAAGGTCAATGTATATTGTGCATGTCCCTGCATAAATAAATAAAGAAAAGAAAAAAGAAAAGAATAGCGGGATCGCGCCCTCCGGAGAGATGCAGTGGCCCAAAAAGTCGATCACTGTTGCCCCGAACTGGCACTTTGCTGGGTTGATTATTAACCCGTGCCTTTCCAACCTCTGGAAAACCGTCCTGAGGTGGGCAACGTGTTGGTCCTCAGATGCGCTGGCCACCAGGATGTCATCCAGGTAGACCAAGACAAAAGGCAGATCACGCAGCACCGCATCCATCATGCGTTGGAAGGTCTGTGCCATGCCTTTTAACCCGAACGGCATGCACAGAAACTCGAAAAGGCCAAATGGGGTTATCACTGCTGTTTTGGGTACGTCTTCTGCTCGCACCGGGACCTGGTGGTAACCGCGGACCAGGTCCACCTTGGAAAAAACACATGCCCCGGTCAGGTGGATGGAAAAATCTTGAATATAGGGGATGGGGTAGCGATCATGTGCTGTAGCGTTGTTTAATCTCCGGAAATCGCCGCACGGTCGCCACAACCCATCAGCTTTATGCACCATGTGCAGCGGGGACACCCACGGGCTGTTTGAACACCTGATGATGCCTAACCTTTCCAAATTGGCAAACTCCTCGCAAGCGCTGGCCAGTTTAGCTGCATCCAAGTGCCGAGGTCGTGTGAAAATGGGCGGCCGCTTGGTGGTATTAAAGTGCTTGGCCCCATGCTTCGTGATGGCCGCTGAAAACCAGAACAGCGGGTGCTGGGAACTGGGTGAGTAGTTCTTGGAACTTACCCCCTGGAGCTGTGACGTTGGCAAGTGTTGTCGACCCGGCTCCTTAAGCTGTACAGAGCAGAGAATCAAAAGAAAGCACATTAACCAGGCATCTATTAGCAATGTCAACTAATAAACTGTGCACACACAGAAAGTCTGCACCCAAAATGGGGGAGTTACATGCCGTTATGACGAAAGTCCACTGGAAGTTATGGCCGTGCAAACATATAGTTAGTGTCCTCTCACCAAATGTCTTAATGTCAGAGCTGTTGGCGGCTGCCAGCTCGGGACCGCTACTTCCAGCCACCCTGTCCGAGTTGGACGGCAGGATGAGGTTCTTTTGGGAGCCGGAGTCCACCAGGAACTGTCTCCCCGAACGTGAGTCCATAATGCAGAGCAGCTTGTCTCTGTCACCGGCGGTCGCAGCTGCTACCGACTGCTGGTCCTGGCGTTTCCCGACCGCTTGAATTGGCACGGTGGCATGCATCACCGTTCATCTGCTCCAAAATAGCAGTGATAAAAGCAGATCGTGCCCTTCCCGTTCTTCCTGGCATCCACCCCGGCCACCATCAATGGCTCCTCGCCCTCGCTGGCCTTCTCTGTGGGCTCCGGCGCCGCTGTGTTCACGGCGAAGGTTCTAGTCGCCAGGATGATCCGGTCCACTTCTTGCGCTAGTGCGCGGTAGTTTTGTGTCACCAGCATTGGCGAGGATCGCTCTGGCCGCTGTGGGGAGGTTTCTGAGGAAAAGATGGGCGAACAGGAACGGCTCACCATCTCTGCCCATTAACGCCAACATGTTCACCATCAACTCGACCGCTGACCTGTCCCCCAACTCGGAGCGCGTCAGGAGCCTTTCCGCTCTCTTGCAGTCCAAGAGCGTGTAGCGCTGGGTCAGCATGGTCTTCAGCATGTCGTATTTACTGTGGGCTGGGGGCTGTTGGAGCAGGCCTGCCAACTGCTGTGTTGTGCATGCATCCAGCGCGGCAATCACATAGTAATATCTGGTGTCATCCACCATTACCCCACGGAGCGCGAACTGGGCCTCTGTGTGGAGGAACCATGCCGTCAGGTCGTGCAGCCAAAAGTCCGGGAGCTTGACCGAAACAACACATGCGGTGCTGGTGCTTCCAGTCTGGGACGTCTCTGGGGTGTTCGCCTCGTCTTCCATTGCATGTCAAGGGTCACCAGTGTAGAGAGAATAGAACAAGCGAGACAATGAGCTGGATCAGCACAGACTTTATTTCTCTCTAGCAGTTGAGTTGACAAGAATAGCTCCCAGGCCGCAGGGCATCTCTCTTTTATACCTTTAATGCTTTACCTAACGGCCTGGGGGCTCACACCTCAATACACGTTACAGACAAAGCCTGCATGGTGCATTAGCATAACAGTCCGCTGGTGCTGTGCTTCTTTCTTCTCCCGGCAGCCAGTTTCTCCACCTCTACTGTTCTGTCTGGACCCCCCGTCAGCCTCTCTTCTCCTGGGCCATCATCTCTGGGTGGAGAATGTAACATCTATGTCCCCCACAACATACATATATTCATCTAGTGAAGGTGATTTTATAGCAATGTGTGTGCAGTCCATAGCTCCAATTACATTAGGAAAACTGGCTCTCGCTGCAAATTTCCCTTTGATGTTGGCCTATTCAATGGCATTGTACAGGAATATGATGTACCTGGGTGACAGGTGGATAATGCCATCCCACACAGCTGGCATAGCTCAGCTCAGGGTCGACTGGGAAATTCCCGATCGGTCTGCCAGCTCCCTCTAGAATGCCCCTGTTGCCAGGAACCCCAGTGTTGTCAGCACCTGCACTGGGACGGGCAGCGCATGGCTTCTCACCGTGTTGTGCTCCAAGAGTGGCCGTAGCTCTGAGCACAGTTCCACAAGGACTGCCCGTGGAAACCTAAACTAGCTGACAAGCCAGTCATCATCCTGAGCAAGAAAATCTTCTCTGTCTCTAAATACCCTTTCTCTTCTCACTGCACAATTTGTAATAGAAGAAGAAGCCATCTCTGTTGTCATTCAGTCCATACAGCCAATCATGTACAGTAGAACAAAATTATGTTTCTCCTGTCTACAATGTTAATCACATGTAGAATCAGAGGGGTCGCTGCCATGCAAGGTGCCACCACAAACAACTTCTCCTTCCCCCATTCCATGCTGAGCACCAAGCTAGAAAGCAGGAAGTACCATTTCTATATGGTCTTTGGTATGACCCGGCCGGGACTTGAACCCCCAACCTCCTCGTTGTGGGGCAGATGCTCTACCAACTAGGCCACCACTACTGGAGTGGTGGCCTAGTATCCTCTAATAGTATATTCAGAATCAGAATCAGAATCAGAATAAGTTTATTGCCAAGCACATTTACAAGTAAATAGCAGGTAAATATACGAGGAATTTGACTTGACACTGAAAACGTCATAAATGACATTCTCAATGACGCGGCGAGCCGTGGAGGCGCCTGTCAGCAGGAGGGGAACAGTTGGCAGTGGGGGAAGGGGGAGGGTGGACACAGTAGGAGAGAGAAAAAAGCATTGTTGATCAGAATAAAGTTCATATATGACCGATATTGTGATTACAAGAAAAAAAACTCTCAATGCACAATTAGCAGACAATAGAATCCACACAATGACACAAAGAGAGCAGTGAGTGAATGTCTTCATCAGTCAGTATAAATGGATCAGTATGTGTGAGTTGGGTGCAATCAGTGGCAAATCAGTTAGGTGGACAACAATAGTCTCTTCCTCAGCAGATGTTATGACTACAGTCTGAAGCAAAGGCACGTGTCCTTGAGCACGGCAGATGGAATAGTTGAGCCAGACAGCTGTCCTTGAGAGTCAGATGCTGCCCGCCAATGTTATGAAAACAATTATACTGTTGATTATCAGGAGGACTGAATGCTGAGGGGTGCCGAAAAAAACAGGTCGAATAGCACTGACTTCAGAGAAAAAACTTTCTATTCTCTTACAGATTCAGTGCTCCAATTCCATCATGGCCAGGCATTGAAATCGATTCATGAACAGCTCTCAGCGTGATCGTGATGTAATCCATTTTCCTGTACAGTTCTCCACTGGCCGCTGTCAGAGTCCTGCCCAGTTGGTCAATTTGATGAGTGAGCTTCGCCGGGTCTGCTTTTTGATAAGCTCTGTCCATCTTCTTCAATTTGCGGTGCACCAGAACAATCCCAAAGCCAATCAGTAGAATTCCGATGACCATTGCTCCGAAAAGATTTAAATCTTCAATATCTTCAATAGAAAGATCACACAGGCACAAGAGTTTCCAATTGCTTGTGTCCTTTAAATAACCCGCAGCAGCAGTTCCTGCAGGACAGATAGGCTCCCCCGGGCCCGATTTCCTCGTTGAAAAAACAGTGTCAATTGCATTCAAAGCCCAGCTTATTAAATCCATAATTTCATTAGATAAATCAGCAGTAAAGACACGCAGACACAGACGATAGCAAGCTGGAATCCAGTCAGTTAGGGAGGGAGAGAGAGATAGGGAGCCGGAGCGGGGAAGAAAAGCGTCTGCTCTCTTTGGAGGGCGGAAGTGAAGTGAATATTCTCTAATAATGCTAACGCCATCGTTGTTAGAGGAATTTTCTGCACTTCTTTGTGCTTGCTTTTATATCCACTCATCTAATTGTGCACACTTGGATGTTTGTTCATCATGTGTGTCTGGTGTGTACAATAATTTTCATGTCAATATCAGTCTCCCAACATCACTTCCAAGTATCGCCAATGGACCAATAACAGTAGAAACGTATGTACGCCAGCCATGAAGTTGCTGTGGGGCTGCGCATATTTCCACAGTCATTGCATTCTTGATACATCTGAAATTTTCAGTGAAAAAGGACGTAGGCCATGTTTTTGTGTGTAAGTCCCCTTTGTACATGAGGCCCCAGGAGAGGTCCTTGGAGATGTGCACCCCCAGGAACTTTGTGCTGCTCACCCTCTCCACAGCTGTTCCATCAATGATCAGAGGGAGATGCTGCGTGTGTCCTCTCCTGAAGTCGACCACAACCTCCTTGGTTTTTCCCACATTCAGGAAGAGATTATTGTCTTTACACCACTGGACCAGTCGGCTCACCTCAATTCTGTTGTTGGCCTCTTCATTGTTGGTGATGAGGCCCACCACCGTCGTGTCGTTCACAAATCTGATGATGTGGTTGATGCTGTAGGCTGGTATGCAGTCATGTGCCAACAGGGTGAAGAGCAGCAGGCTGAGCATGCATCCTTGTGAGGCCCCTGTGCTCAGTGTGATGGTCTTGGAGGTGTTGCTGCTGACCCACACATTCTGTGGCCTCCCTGTGAGAAAGTCCAGCACCCAGTTACAGAGAGAGGTTTTGAGTCCCAAGTTTCTTGAGCTTTTGTATTAGGTGCTGGGAGATGGTTTTGTTGAATGCTGAGCTGAAGTCCAAGAACAGCATTTGCACATAGGAGTTCTTTGAGTTCAGGTGAGTGAGGGCTGGGTGGAGAGCAGCAGAAATGGTGTCTTCTGTGGATCTGTTTGACCTGTATGCGAACTGAGATGAGTCGTGAGAGAGAGGGAGGGTAGACTTGATGTTCTGCATGACCAGCCGCTCGAAGCACTTCATTATGATAGAAGTCAGTGCTATTGGCCGCTAATCATTGCAGTTGGATGGGACGGGCTTCCTTTGAGACTGGTATTATGGTAGCAGTTTTGAAACACATGGGAACAACAGTTTGACTCAGGGAGATGTTGAAGATGTCGGCCAGGACATTCTTGAGCTCCTCCGCACAGTCCTTCAGAATGCGACCTGGTGTGTTGTCTGGTCCAGCTGCCTTGCATGGGTTGATCCTGAAGAGGGTCCTCTTCACGATGGCCAGATCCAGACTTATAGTCTGCTCATCTGGGGGAGGAGTGGTCTTCTGTGCTGATTTGTGCTTCAAAGCAGCCAAAGAAGTCATTTAGGTTGTTAAGCAGTGTGATGTCACTCGTACAGGTCTGAGGTGGAGGTTTGTAGTTGGTGAGGGTCTGCATGCCACGACAGAGAGAACATGCATCTCTGGTGTTGCTGAAGTAGCCGGATATTTTCTTGCTGTACTGTCATTTTGCTTCCTTGATGCCCAGGGACAGGTTGGCCCTAGCTGTTGTTAATCCTGCAGTGTCACCGGCCCTGAAGGCTGTGTCCCAAGCCCTCAAAAGCCTGTGAACCTCTGCTGTCATCCATGGCTTCTGGTTAGCACAAAAAGTTACGGTTTTGCAGTGAGTGACATCATCAATGCATTTAGCTATGTATGCTACAACAACCTCAGTGAACTCCTCTATGTTTCTGTGTTCACTGTGAGTGGCTGCATGCTTAAAAATGTCCCAGTCTGTAGTGCTGAAGCAGTCTATCATTGCATCCAAGGCCCCCTCTGGCCACACACGTACCTGCTTTTTTGTTGGTCTGATGGCTTTCACTCTGGGTCTGTATGCAGGCCTTAGCAAGATTGTGATGTGATCAGAGAAACCCAGGTGGGGGAGAGGGAGGCTCTGTATGCTCTCTTGTGAATTGTGTACACCAGGTCCAGCAAGTTGTCTCCTCTTGTTGGAAAATCAACATGTTGGTGTAGTTTTGATAGGAGGGCCTTTAAATCTGCATGGTTTAAGTTTCCTGCTGTGATGAGGAATCCCTCTGGATGCGCTGTTTGTGTCTCACTTATAGCCTGATAGAGTTCATTTAGTGCCTTTCTTCTCTCGCCCATGGCGGTGGGTGGGATATGCATGGCAACTAGCAGGATAGATGTAATTTCCTTCGGTAAGTAGAACGGTCAGCAGTTGATGATCATAAACCCCACCAATGGAGAACAGTCTTTGTGTACAACAGTCGCATCCTGGCACCAAGCACCAAGCGTCACTGATGTAAACACACACCCCTCGTCTGTAGGTCTTCCCTCCTTCCATGAACACCCGATCCACACGATAACATGTTAGTCCCGCTAACTGAATAGCAGAGTCCAGGATGTTGTCATTTAGCCACGTTTCCATAAAGATAAAAACACAGCAGTTCCACACATTACACTCCGTAGATCTCAGGAGCTGTATGTGGTCTGTTGTCTAGTGAGTGTACATTGGCCAGAATGAGGGAAGGAATTGGGGGTCTGTGTGGGCTAGCAGCTACCTCTCTTTCATTTTCTTTCACACTGTCTATGGTGTCTCCATTTGGAATGAGACACAACAGTCGAGTCCGGGGGTGTGGAGGTCTGGTTGAGGCCACCTAGGCCACGGAGTTCCTCTGTAACGCTCTGGTCCAAGATGTAATGTTTGGTCATATTCCTTATCGCTAGAAAGCTGTGGTGATTGCAACTTGTGCACAGCATCATATGTGGACATTAAAGACGTGAATATACAACTAGGCATAATTTAAACAACACTAAACAGCACAAAACACGAAGAGAGAAGGGAGCCTACTGCATGTTCACATGTCGCCTAGATGGTCAAGTACCTGTTTTTTACCTCTGCCAAGCAGGTAATGTAATCAAGGGGATTTATTTGTTTGATTGTTAACAAGTTTATGCAAAAACTACTGAACGGATTTTGATCAAATTTTAGACATTGCCCTTGGCCTAAGCATGAACCCATTAAAATTTGGAGCTGATGCAAGAGTGCATACCTCTGCCAAGGCCCTTGTTTGTTTGTGTGGAGCAGGATTATGCAAAAACTGCTAGATGGACTTTGATGACATTCTCACCAAAGGTGGCCCTTGGGCTGTAGATGAACCCATTAGATTTTGGAAGTGATAGATGAATGCTTACCTCCACCAAGGCCATATCTCACAATGTATTGACAGACATACGTAGGTGCAAAGGGATGGACTGAGCCTTGGCAGAGGTTTACGCTATTTGAGTGTCCTCTAGTTAGTAAATATATCCATTTTTTCAAGAAAGTTTTTGGTAACTGCTCTTACATTTGAATAACTGATTTCAAAATGTGAAGTTACATTTACTTAAGTACAATTTCTGCCTACTTTACCCTTCTCTGATCATCACTTTCAGAAATAGCAGCATTCATACTTTAGATACAGTATGCAGGTGTATCAATATGAAGTTTTTCCAAAAAACATGTTTTTGTTGTTAAGGGGTTTTTTTTTTTCATTTTTTCTCTTGTAACCAGATAAAACCTGTCACTGTCTCTGTCACTTTGCCAAGGTCACGCTCTAGCTGCTGGTGAGCACCAGCAAGACAACACCACCCTCCCAGAGAAGAGGTCATAATCAGAGACTGAAGCTATAATCAAACATGGACCTCTGGCAGAAAACAGACAAAGCGTGACAAAGAGAGGAAAAAAGAAAACATAATCACAGCAAGGAGGTGAAGAATTTGATAAAAATACATCTGAAGTAAAGCCTTTAATCACACAAGGAGAAAGGGACAAGGGAAGATATGAGAAATCAGAAGGTGAAAAAAAGCTGAACACAGACGGCGTAGGAGAGGTGGACGGAAAGAAGAGACAGAAGGCAGGACTGAGTAAATGAAAGGTTGCAGGGTAGAGGTATTTTTAACATGCTCTAATCACAGCCCGCACATCAGATGTGGCCTGTTGCAAAGATGCCCTTCTTTGTTAATCAGAGCAAAGAAACACAGAGGAAAACTGATTAGTGATGCCAGCGCAATACTGTGGGAAGCCAGAGTCAAATATGCTGCATAAAGAAGAGGATTTGATGTGTACAGAACACGGAAATGAGCACAGAATTGAATAAATTCTCCTCCTTACGTAAATCTTTTACGCATCAAAGATTCTTCCCATGGACTCAGGGGTTTAATAAGCTGGGAGGCGGGTGCTTTCTGGCAGCCTGTCTTCAGTTGGCTCAGTGGGCTGGGGAAGGCTAAGGAAGAAAAGAGGGAGGTGGTGAATTTTGTCTGAGGAGAGTTTGTGGATAAAATCAGACTCTATCCCTCGTGTTGGTTTGAATTTGTGGAAAATTGAGTTCTTGCTCTTCACCTTAAAGTCCTGATGGCTGATAGGATTTTAATGAATCCTGGTAGATTAATAGAAACAATTAACTTGATCCCAGTGATCTTTTAATTCTCTTGTCAGCTGCAACATATGTGGTAAAAATGTCTCCCATAAAAATGGCATTACTTTTTCGTGGAAAGCCATTTGTTTGGATTGTAGCTACTTTGAAAAGGAGACATTGTTATTACCCATGCTGACGTGAATCATGTGGGTAGAGCAGTCGTGCCATCTGCAACCAGTCTGTCTGGCTATGTTCATGCTCTAACTCAACAGGGAAAGATACTACGGCCACCAAACTTGGTATATATGTACTGTCAGTCAGCAGTCTCGTCAACTGAAAATTGTCCTTCATTGACAGATTTTTTTCAGCAGTGACAGAAAAATCTGAAAGCTGTCTGTTGTTGTGACAGATTACACTGAAGGTGATCTAAATAAAATTAATTAAAATGCAGGTAAATACACCACGTTCCAAATTATTATGCAAATAGGATTTTAGTGTCATAAGCATTCAATTTTTTGTTTTTCAATTAAACTCATGGATGGTATTGTGTCTCAGGGCTCTTTGGATCACTGATAGGAATCTCAGACACCTGTCATAATTAGTTTGCCAGATGAGCCCAATTAAAGGAAAACTAATGAAGATGGATGTTTAACATTATTAAGCATACCACAGGTTTCAAGCAATATTGGAAAGAAAAAGGGTCTCTCTGCTGACGAAAAGTGTCAAATAGTGCAATGCCTTGGACAAGGTATAAAAACATTAGATATTTCATGAAAACTTAAGCGTGATCATCATACTGTGAATAAATTTGTGGCTGATTCAAAGCACAAATGGGTTTGTGCAGATAAACGCATAATGAGGAAGGTTTCTGACAGACAAATTCTTCTGATTAAGAGAGCAGCTGCTAAAATGCCATTACAAAGCAGCAAACAGGTATTTGAAGCTGCTGGTGTCTCTGGAGTCCCATGAACCTCAAGGTGTAGGATCCTCCAGAGGCTTGCAGTTGTGCATAAACCTACTATTCGGCCACCTCTAACCAATGCTCACAAGCAGAAATGGTTGCAGCGGGCCCAGAAATACATGAAGACTAATTTTCAAACAGTCTTGTTTACTGATGAGTGCCATGCAACCCTGGATGGTCCAGATGGATGGAGTAGTGAATGGTTGGTGGATGGCCACCATGTCCCAACAAGGCTGCGACATCAGCAAGGAGGTGGCAAAGTCATGTTTTGGGCTGGAATCATGGGGAGAGAGCTGGCAGGCCCCTTTAGGGTCCCTGAAGGTGTGAAAATGGCCTTGGAAAAGGATATAGAGTTTCTGACTGACCACTTTCTTTTTACTACAAAAAGAAGAACAGTGCCTTCCATAACAAAATTATCTTCATGCATTACAATGCACCATCTTATGCTGCAAAGAATACCTCTGTGTCATTGGCTGCTATAGGCATGTCGGCCTCCGTCGGACTATGATGACCATGGAAGAGAATCCTAAACGTCTACTCTGCTGGAACAGCACCGCCTGTGGCTGAACAGGCCGACGCGCGAATGGCAGTCCCTGTCACACAGGTCGCACTTGTGGGTGGTCTCCGTGCTGCTGGGTCTGTGGCGGTTCTTCCTGCGGGTCCTTTTTTCATCTGCTGCAGCAGTCAGTCTCTCTTCACCTGCCTTGAGCTGTCTGGTCAGGGTGCCTCTCCATTTGGAGCGGTCCGTTGCAAGGTCCTCCCAGCGCTCTGTGTTGATCTCCAGGGCCTTCATGTCTCTCTTGCAGACGTCTCTAAAGCGCAGCTGTGGGCGGCCAACGTCTCTCCTGCCAGTTGCCAGTTCTCCGTAGAGGACGTCTTTAGGGATTCTGCCATCCTCCATATGGTGAACGTGGCCTAGCCAGCGGAGCCTGTGCTGCCTGAGTAGAGTGAACATGGAGGGAAGGCCGGCGCGGGACAGAACTTCTGTGTTGGGCACTTTGTCCTGCCAGGATATGTTCAGGATGTGGCGAATGCAGCGCAAGTGGAAGGAGTTCAGTCTCTTTTCCTGCCGGGCGTATGTTGTCCACGTCTCACTCCCATAGAGCAGTGTGCTGATGACGCAGGCGTTGTACACTGCCATCTTCGTCTTGACAGAGAGTTTAGGATTCTCCCACACTCGTGTGGTGAGGCGAGCGAGTGTGAAGGCTGATTTTCCAATCCTCTTGTTGATCTCTGTATCAAGGGAGAGGTTGTTGCTGATTGTGGACCCCAGGTACGTGAACTGATTCATGACCTCCAGCTCGTAGTCATCGATGGTGATGGTTGGTGGTGCTTCCGTGCCTTGCGCCAAGACGTTAGTCTTCTTCAGGCTGATGGTAAGCCCGAAGTCCTTGCATGCCTGGGAGAAGTGGTCCATCAGGGTCTGAAGCTCCTGCTGTGTGTGGGTTGCGACTGCAGCGTCATCTGCGAACAGCATGTCTCTGATTAGAGCCTCACGTACTTTGGTTCTGGCTTTCAGGCGGGCGAGGTTGAAAAGCCTGACGGCAGGCTTTTCAACCTTGCTATAGGCATAAAAGGTGAGAAACTCATGGTGTGGCTCCCATCCTCCCCTGACCTCAACCCTATTGAGAACCTTCGGAGCATCCTCAAGCAAAAGATCTATGAGGGTGGGAGGCAGATCACATCAAAACAGCAGCTGTGGGAGGCTATTCTGACATCTTGCAAAGAAATTTAAGCAGAAACTCTCCAAAAACTCACAAGTTCAATGGATGCAAGAATGGTGAAGGTTATATCAAAGAAGGGGTCCTATATTGACATGTAACATGGCTTGTTGTTTTTCTTTGAAAGAGCTTTTGATTTCAGTAAATATGACTTTCTAATACTCCAAATTCAACATATGACCATCTTCAGTTCTTTACAACCAATAAAATGTTTTGAAACTCTGTTGTGGACAATAGTTTGGAACAGTGCATTTTGATTTTTTTTTTTTTTTTTATTTTTGCAAAATAGTAGTTATCATTGGGCAGTTTGTTCAATAAAATCTGAATTATGCTCTATCGGCTGATGACTTGAAAATTATACTTACTGTCATTTGTGTCACGATCTGCGCACGGGGGGGGGGGGGGGATTCCGCCGTGCCCTTTCTCTTTGCCTTTTTTTCTGTATTTGCATGGTGTTGTATTTTGAGTTCTTATTGTTGTTATTTTATCTTTGGTTGATTTTAACATATTCTGTATTGTTTCTTAGTATGATTTATTTTCCTGTTTACATTCATTATAGTTTTGTTATTTGCATATTTGGATTTACTTGTCTTTATTTGCCATCATATTATATTCGTATTTTGTTGTGTTTTTTCTCTCCTTCTCCGGGGCTGCAGCTGTCAGTGGCACTTCTGGGTTTTTTGCTCCGTTGTTGGGTGGTGCTCCTGTCAGCTGTCAGTCCTGTTTTCTCCCCTCTTATTGCTTCCAGCTGACCCGAGTCTGTAATCATCGTTTCCTCCTGCCCGCTCTTGGTATCCACACCTACCATCATTTGTGTTCATTTGTTTTTTGCCCTATTTAAGAACTGCAATTTCTCTCCTTGATTGCTGGAGTCTTGATTGTCGTCTGCGTCTGAACCCTGCCCCTGTTCTGATGTTATTATCCCTGTGAATCCTGTCTTCTCCATTGTCGTCTTTGGTTGTAAGATTTTGCTTTGTGCACTGTTTTAATTTTTGTGTTTATGCGCAGTTTGGACTTTGTGTTCGTTAATAAATATCACAACTAGCAGTTTAGCATCTGGGTCTCTCTCCTCTTTGCCCCTAGGAGCATTTCATGACAGAAGACTCCAGCCCGTTAGAGACTCAGCTGCTGCTAGTTTGTGTGTTTTTGTTTTTCACTCACCTGTTTTGTCTGGAGCGTTGTTCACGTCCCCAGCACGCTGACCTCCAGCAAGCAAAGGGAGATCAGCAGTGGGATCTCCAAGCACAGAGGAGCAGTGGGCTGCCAAATTCGTCCAGAGCTTCGTGGATGAAGCTCTTGCCTCCTGCAGTCCTAAGAAGATCTGGGAGAGCGTGAATTTGGTGACTGTTATTGTCTAGGCGCACCCAGGGTTGTGGAGGTATTCCCAGTTCGCAGAGTTGTTGGCCACACTCTCCGTCCTTCAACAATCTTTCCCCAGGCTGACGTGGGGCCTGCATGGAGCGACCCCAAAGTCAACATGGAAGCGCGTCCCGTGGAAGATGCCCTGCTTCACCTCCAGTGCGCACATTCCTGCTTCCGCTCTGCCGGCATCGAGACGCCACCACCCAGCTTCGGACCACCGGAGGAACACCCCAGCCTCTCAGGCAGCATTTTTTCCAATGCCCAATCAGTCTACTTCTGCAGCACCTCCCCTTTCTGTTTCGTCTTCGCTGGCTGTCCGCTGCGACCCTGGTCTCCTCGGCGTCTTCTCCCGCTGCAGAGACCCCGATCATTTCTCCTTTGGCTCCACCTGCCACCGTGTTTGCTGAGGTGGCTCCTCCATGATCCTCTGAGGGGCCCTCAACAACTGTAGCCATGGAGGGAGCTGATCCAAAATCAGCTGCAGCAGTTATCAACGTGCCCTGGGAACACAGGCAAGTGTATTTTCATTCTCCATTACCTAAAAATTAATTATCTTGCCTGATTCCCAGAGGTGGGGCTCAGTGATTGCAGTCCTCTGAGTCTTTGCCTCCTGCTGCAGCCATAAATTCCTCACCTGCTCTCTCCGTGTCTCCTCCTATGCCCCCTGAGTGTCCATTAGCTCCAGGACTGAGCCGCCAGACGGAGGAGGAGCCTGAAGCTTTGGAGGACCTGGTTCCAGTGCCACAGCCATGGTTGGGATGGAGGGAGGGCGCTGCCAGTGGTCCGGAGCCCGCACCGACGATTGGGCATCCCCAGGCTTCAGCTGTGCAGAATCCAGCACCAACAGGGAACATACCTCCTGTGGCCATGTCGGGCGAGCCACCTGCATGGATCATTTCGCTGGGGGTTTCCGAGACTGCATCGACCACCATGCCAGCTGCTGGGACCACCACAGCAGAGTCAGAGCTGGACCTCCAGAGGGCTGGGCCCGAGATGTCACCACTTGGATCAACGGAGTCCTGGACGGCTGTGGAACTTGAACTCAGGCAAGTGCTCGCCTTTGTTTTTGTTGTTTCTATGTTGGAGAGATCTTGTCTGGCTCTTGGTGGGGAGAGCCAAGTGCGGTCAGTTGCACCTGAGCTGACCGGGCTCCACTGCCGCTGGTGACCCTTACCCTATCGCTGTACTTCTCCTGTCCGAGCCTTTCCCCAGGGTCACCGAGGTTTGTCCAACTGCGCCAGAGGTGTCCATGGGTCCAGCCTCGCCACCTGAGATTTTTGTGGGTCCAGCTCCCCCTGCCAAGGTCGTCGCAGGTGCTCCATTCCAGCCCGGGGCCTCTGTGGGTGCAGCTTTCCCATCGGCCGAGGTCTTCGCGGGTGGTCTGTCCCAGCCAGGTATTTCCGTGGGTGCTGCTCCCCCTAAAGCTGAGGTCATTGCGGGTGCTCTGTCCCAGCCCAGGACCTCCGTGGGTGCTGCTCCCCCTCCGGATGAGGTCTTTGTGGGTGCTCCGTTCCAGCCCGGGGCCTCCGAGGGTGCTGCTTCCCCATCAGTTGAGGTCATTACAGGTGCTCCATCCCAGCCCAGGAGCTCCGTGGGTGCAGCTCCTCCTCAGTCTGGGTCCCCATGGGTGCTGTGTCCCAGTCGGGGATCGTCGTGGGTGCTGCACCCCAGCCTGAATCCAACATGGGTGCTAGGCTCCAGTGTGGGTCTACTGTGGGCGTTACGCTCCAACCCGGGGGCCACCATGGGTGCAGCCCTGACCCAGTCCGGGCCCACCGAGGGTGCAGCTCTGGCCCAGTCTGGGCCCACTGCTGGTGCAGCATTGCTCCAGTCCAGAGTCACCACGGGTGCAGTGCTGCTCCAGTCCAGAGCCACCACAGCTGCAGCATTGCTCCAGTCCGGAGCCACCGTGGGTGCTGCCTTGCTCCAGCCCGGAGCCACAGTGGGTGCTGCATTCCAGTCCAAGGGCATCGGGGTTTCCCCTCCTCTGCCAGATGCTGTCAGAGTTATCCCTCCTCTGCCAGATGCCGTCATTTTCCCCTGTCCTCTTCCAGACGTCATCATGGTTCCCTCTCCTCTGCCCGAGGCTGTTGTGGTTTCCCATACTCCTTCTTCTTCCTCTCTGCTGGTTGTCCCTGTTGGGCAGCCACCCCCTGGACCACTTTTCTTGTTTAGGTGGTTAAAGAACTCTGGCAGACCACCTGACAGACTGTGCCATTGGGTTGGGTGGGCCACATTCTCTGGCAGGCCGCCGGATGCTTACCATCATGCCGTATGCCAAGTCTGGGACTTTAGCCGGCCACCTGAACTGTCTAGTTCTTTGGTCCGGGGGGCCTAGTGCCTTGGTTCTGCGTGGGTGTGGATCCTGACCGGTGTTTTTTGTTTTTTGTTTCCTCTTAGTATGGGTTTTGCTGGGGTGTGAGTTCTGTGAGTTTTTCTAATTTTCTCTGGTTTGTTTCGGTCCCTCCGTGCCTGGGTACCTTTCCTCCCGCCCAGGGTGGGGTTGTTTTCTTGTTTTTGGTGGGATGGACTCTATGTGTGGGTGGGTCCTTTTCTTTTATTATTGCCTGGGGTGTCTGGTATCCACCCCTTGGGAGGGGGGGGCTCCATCACGATTTGAGCACGAGTGGGGGGGGGGGGGCGGAATTCCGCCGTGCTGTTTTTCTTTGCCTTTTTTCTGTATTTGTATGGTGTTGTATTTTTGAGTTCTTATTCTTGTTTGGGGATTCTAAATTGTCCTTAGGTATGACTGTGAGAGTGAATGGTTGTGTGTCTCTCTGTGTTGGCCCTGCGATGGACTGATGATCTGTCCAGAGTGTACCCTGCCTCTTGCCCAAAGATGCTGGGATAGGCTCCAGCACCCCCGCGAACCGAAAAGGATTAAGCGGAAGAAGATGGATGGATGGATGATTTTAACATATTCTGTATTGTTTCTTAGTATGATTTATTTTCCTGTTTACATTCATTATAGATTTGTTATTTAAATATTTGGAATTGCTTGTCTTTATTTGCCATCATATATTCATATCTTGTAGTGTTTTTTCTCTCCTTCTCAGGAGCTGCAGTTGTCAGTGGCACTTCTGGGTTTTTTGCTCCGTTGTTGGGCAGTGCTCCTGTCAGCTGTCAGTCCCATCTTCTCCCCTCTTATTGCTCCCAGCTGACCCGAGTCTGTAATCATTGTTTCCTCCTGCCCGCTCATGGTATCCACACCTGCCATCATTTGTGTTCATTTGTTTCTTGCCCTAGTTAAGGACTGCAATTTCTCTCCTTAATTGCTGGAGTCTTAATTGTGGTCTGCGTCTGAACCCTGTCCCCGTTCTGATGTTATCATCCTTGTGAATTCTGTCTTCTCCGTTGTCGTCTTTGGTTGTAAGTTTTAGCTTTGTGCACTGTTTTAATTTTTGTGTTTGTGCACAGTTTGGACTTTGTGTTCATTAATAAATATCACAACTAGCAGTTCAGCATCTGGTGTCTCTCTCCTCTTTGCCCTGAGGAGCATTTCAATTTGCATCGATTATTTAAGAAAATCAGAGACAAATCATTTACATAATAATTTGAAACGTAGTGTAGATGATGACAGAATTTCTACAACCCTGTCCATCAAAATGATAGGTAACAAAAAAGTCTCATACAACCTCTGATATACAGTAGGTTGACTTTGGGACTATAGCACCTATGGCTATACTTTTGGGGTCAAAAGATCTGTGCAATCAATATGCATTGTGCAACGTCTTTCCACAAGCTCATTCACACTCATATGAGCCCATGCAATGTTATTATGAGTGAGTCAAAGTTTATTACGAGAAAAAATGGCACATTAGCAACTGGAAGCTAACTAGGTTATTATCAATAACAGTAATGGTAACGGCAATAACCGAGGTATTCCGTATACACAAAGTTATATTAAAACAAGTCAGGTAACAACCGGGAGTTGGACATACAGTATGTTTCAGTGAGTTTCACAGGTCTATTACAGCCCATGCAGTGGTATCTGGAATGATAGAGACAGAAGCAATATAATAGCTGTGCTATGCTAAGCTAACTTGATGAACTATTAAACAACGCAAGAGGTCCATTTCAAGTATTTACAACAACATTGAATGCAGGGTCTTACCTTTACTTGTAAATGAGGCAAATCTGCCTATCCTACTGGACAAAAATTGCTGTGACTTTGTTTAAAAAAAATGTCCTTATCTTCTTTTAATTTAAAAAAATTCTGTGGTTACGGTGTTTAAGCACGCACCCCCCCCCCAAAAAAATAAATAAATAAATAAATAAATAAAATTGGAGCAACAGTACTGAGCAGCCTCTGACCGTGATTTTTAACTGAAGTTTTATGTCAGGTTAGAAACACTAAATATTGTTATAAACACACGTGAAGGACATTATTTAGCCTATATAAAGTGAGGACACGCAATAAAAGGGACTATAAATAATGTGTTGGCATACAGCGAGATGACAGTAGGAATGCACATACTGGCACATGCTCAATCCAGTTTGTGAAGGATTGCGCAGTCCATGTTGAGGCCCCGTTTGCTGCTGCATCACTTGCCTCTGCCTTGCATTTGAACAGGAAACACACAGATCAGTGATTTTTAAATATAAATATTAATGAAATGATTCTGAACATTAAAAAATGGCATTTAGAACTACAAGACAGATCAGAGGAGAAATAATTCTTTTTTATTTTTCATGATGGTCGATGTGGCTCTGCCTCACCTGCCTCCCCTGACTGCACGTCATAGGCAGTTGAATGGGGCATGATTGATATCTGTATGTACTGCTGTGTGTGTGGTGTTGAGCTCACACTGCAAAAAGGTGTGGATCTGTATCTCGGTTAAACGCATTCTAGTTTGCATCTACAAAGACAAATTGTTTCACTGCCTTTTTATGCTTTTTATATTCATCCTACTAATGCCTGTGTCCTGCTGCAGTGCAAAGCGTTACAGAGCTCTGCTGTGATTGATATTGATGAACTGTTGGTCTGACGATGCTCAAATCACACAGCAATCAGGCCTCATCATGGCTCCCATGGCCAATCAGTTCCGACTTCAGCACCCAGGTACAGCTTTGTTTCTTTGCTAAACAGATCACGGCTTTCTCCTATCCATTAGTAGGGTGGCCACGTGCTGAATGATCACTGTTTATCTCTTCACACACCATGATGTTTTCGAAGCTCTGCTCAAGGGACGGAAAGTCTAATCCAATATAGAGGCGTTCAGTGGCATCCAGCATGTGGTGGGACAGTACAAGGGTTTGCATGCAGCAATATACTTCCAGCCAGTGACGTCTGATGAGTGCGGGATGGCAAAAGGCTTTAAATGCGTCTCGGGAGCTGGATAGTGGGGGTTATTATACGACGAATCATGACAAGAATTCAATAACAGGCTTTTGTCCTGTGAAATCTCACCCTTCCCATAAGGCTCCTTCTGTTTCTGCTTCTTTTCTGCTCCCTCCGCCCTTCCTATCCCTCCACTCCTCAGGGGGGAATGAGTTAAAAGCATAATACTGAGAGTACTTGAGTGCTGAGGAGTCCTCCTGAATGCTAAACAGCCTTATCAAACACCACACTGCAGCATAGGATTCTAGGTACGACTGATGGGCAATGAGAAGCTGAACAGACATCTGACAAGACTGCACACTTCATGGTGTAAGTTTAAATTTTGAACGCGTCCTATAAGACTTGGTTGTAATTCTGGTGCTGTGTTATTGAAATTTTGCTGCATTCAGGAGGAAATTAAATCTCCTGTCTCCGTTTGAGGCAACACTGTAGGCAATAGGTACGATTCCTGTGTGGGAATCATCGCTTATAAATGCAAATCTACATAAAGAAAATGCTTCTTATAATCTCTAAACTGAGTGCGGGAAAGGGGATAATCCTGAAATCTGTACCTCTGCTTTGTTCTCAACAACTTAAAAGCTGACTTTTTTGGCCTTGGGCTGCACATAAATAGTGTGATTCAGGGTGAAAGCTCTCTACATCCACAGTATAATAGCTGCCAAAAAACATACAGGCAATTCAAGTGGAAGCTACCTGCATATCAGAAAGGCTGAGAGAAAAAAAAATGTCTAGTATGCAAACATTTGACTGTCAGTGGAAGGAAAGCAGAACACAAACTGATTTTTTTCTACCTCACAGCATAAAGGTCACATAGGATGTAAATCAGGGGTCTGAAAATCATTACTCACTTGACTTCATTCATTTATTATGTTTAAACAATTGAATAACTTCAGCAAGTTAGAGGTCTCGAACAAGAATATGGTAGCAAAGACTTCCTATAGAATTATGTTAAAGATATGCATGTTTTCTACATTTGTTACCCAAATTATTGATAAACTACAGTACATATTGTATAGTTTTGGATCATGAATTTTTCTGCAAGGTCACATTGACTTCAGCATCACAATCATATAAACGTGCATGCTATAGTTATGTGGTTTTTGCACAAACATTTAGTTAGTCCTTCCGGTGAATTGACTACACATGGTCTGTTTACAGAGAGACAAACTGCATAGAAAAGCTGCAAACAAATCCCTGAGTACACAAACCAGCAAATACAACAAGATGCACAAAACGTATAAACTACAGTGGGGGAAATAATTATTTGATCCCGTGCTGAATTTGTAAGTTTACCCCCTTACAAAGAAATGAACATTTCATAATTTTTATGGTAGGTTTATTTTAACAGAGAGAGACAGAAGATCAACCAAAAAAAAAAAAAATCCAGAAAAAAACATTAAACAAGGGCTATTTTTTTTTTTTTTTTTTGCATTTGTTCGGGTGAAATGAGTATTTGATCTCCTACCTCTACCACAATCACTAAGAAAACCACTGGTAACATACTTTGCTATAATAAATTGAGACCCTGCAATGCTCACAGGGTCACCCTACTCAAGAAGGCACATGTACAGGCTGGTCTGAAGTTTGTTACTGAACACCTGAATGATTCAGAGAATGCTTGGGAGAATGTGATGTGGTCAGATGAGACCAAAATTGAGCTCTTAGGCATCAACTTGACTGGCTGTGTTTGGAAGCAGAGAACACCATCCCCACTGTCAAACATGGAGGTGGAAACATTCTGCTTTGGGGCTGTTTCTCTGCTAAGGGTACAGGAAAACTTCACTACAATGAGGAAATGATGAACGGGGCCATGTACTGTAGAATCTTGGGTGAGAAACTCCTGGCCTCAGCCAGAACACTGTTGATGGGTTGTGGATGGGTCTTCCAGTATGACATATGGCCAAGACAACAAAGGAGTGGCTCAAGAAAAAGCACATTAAGGTCCTGGAATGGCCTAGCCAGTCTCAGGACCTTAATCCCATAGAAAATCTGTGGAGGGAGCTGAAATGTGTGGGTTTACCCCGGGATTACCCCGGGATTTCTCCAATTTCCTCCCACATGTCAAAAACATGCAGGTTAGGTTAATTGGAGACTCTAAAGTGGCCCTAGGTGTGAATGTGTGTGTGAATGGTTAAGGGATAGCGCCGTATCGTGGCTGCTTCATCCATCCAGGTGGTGGATGACCCTCAATTTCCCCTCTGGGGATCAATAAAGTATACTAAATCTAAATCTAAATCTAAATCTAAAACTTTGAGTTACCAAGGGACAGTCTTGAAAACTTCAGGATTTGAAGAGTATCTGTAAAGAGGAGTGGACCAAAATGCCTCCTAAGATGTGCACAAACCTGGTGACCTGGTGACAAGAAACAGCTAACCTCTGTGCTTGCCAACAAGGGTTTCTCCACCAAGTACTAAGTCACGTTTTGCTTGAGGATCAAACACTTATTTCACTAAAGCATATGCAAATCAATTTATAACCCTTATTTAATGTTTTTTCTGTTTTTTTTATATTCCGTCTCTCTCTATTAAAATAAACCTACCATAAAAATTATAGATTGTTAATTATATATAATAATCAGTGTTGGCAAGTTACTAAAAAATAGTAACTAATTACAGTTACTAGTTACTTTTTTCAAAAGTAACTGAGTTACTTTACCAACTACTGCATGATTAAAGTAATTAGTTACTTGGAAAAGTAACTTTCACATTACTTTTAAATGCATACTTAAATCATCTTGCACAAATAGCAAGATAATTGAATTAATGGATTACATTACGGACTTATTAATGTCAAGCTGAAAACAGTCTGTTTCAGACAGAGCTTTAAGAACAAGTTCAGTTTGCTTTATCCTGCCTTGAGATCTTATTGTGGGAAAAATCTGAAGAAAATCAACACAAAATTGCCAGTAATTTCCTCATTTTGGAGTGAGAAATAGGGTTTGTGGAGTGAGAGAGAGGGGAAAAGAGTGAGAATCACTCCAAAAGAGTGAGTTAGCATCACTGCATAAAGTTGTCAATGTTTATCTTACCTTTATGATATGGATTAATCCGATGTGCAGTGATCCAAAGAAAATGTCCATTATGATGTGTAGTGAATGTTGTGTGTGTGTGTGGCCCTATGGGCTTACCGTACCTGCCTGTGGGATGACGTCAGGCGGGCTGCAGCCATGGTGTATATAGTTCTGTGTGTGCATAATAAAGTTCAGTTCGCTGCATGGCATAAGACTGACTCCTGTGGTTTATATTAATCATATATTCCATACCTACATATGCATAGACATATTAAGATGTTTAGTAATTACATATGTGGAATCACCTCACGCCTCAGAACAGGACAGCGGTGGAGACCAGATCGATCTCCCTGACCACCCAGGGTCAGGTGGAGGAGACGAGGACAAAGGAGGGGGGATTAAGTTAATGCGGGATGTCAGCTTTGATATGAAATGTCTTTTGTTGTGTGTAGGTATAAGTATGAAGGTCTGACTGTGTTCGACCTCTTATTCTGCTTCTGCACTGAGATGAGACTTGTTAGAGGAGCGAAGCTGATATTAAACTTTGGTTTATAAATCACATCGCCTCATTATTTCAAGCTCTTCTACACTGGTGACCCTGACGCGAGGATGGAACAGAGACGTTCTCCCGCGATTGGCTCATCAGAGGCGACCCAGGCAAGCGCCGGCGCCCATGCAGACAGGGGAACAGATGGACGATGTTCCCCCACGGCAGAAGCTACAGAGAGGGCTCAACCGAGCACCAGCCCCGCCGTGAGAGCAGAAGAAAGGCGCTCTCACCCGGCGGACACATCAGGGACGGCCCACACAAGCGCCGTCACCGTCAAGCTGCCAGACTTCTGGCAGGAAGACCCGAGCTCGTGGTTCCAGCAAGCTGAGGCTCAGTTTGCACTGGCGGGCATAACGGCAGACGACACAAAATTTTATCACATCGTCGCCAAACTCGACGCTGCCACGTCAAGATGTGCGCGGAGCATAATCCAACGGCCACCCGCCCATGACAAATACAGAGAGCTTAAGGCGACCATCGTGGAGAATTTCGTCCCCTCAGCCGAGGAGAGAGCAGAGAAGATCCTGGCGATCTACGGCCACAGAGGATGCAGACCCAAGGCCCTCATGGAGGACATGCTGCAGCTTAAGGAAGAGGACAACGACAACTTCCTTTTCCGATATATCTTCCTCAGCACTCTGCCGCCACACATGAGAGGGACGCTGGTCAACATGCAATGCAACACCCAGCAGGACTTCCGCGTGCTGGCCCGAGAGGCGCAGCGGCTCATCAACGCCTGCGGCGAACAGATGGCCACAGCAGCATCTGCAGATCTCAGCGCGGATGCCCAGAGCAGCGGAGAACCACAGACAACCGAGCAGAGCCCGCCCACCATGGCGGCAACACGACCCAGACGCAGCAGGTGGAACGACATCTGCTATTACCACCACCGTTTCGCCAAGAGAGCGTACAAATGCGTTCCCCCCTGCAAGTTCAAAAGTTCGGGAAAATGCCAAAGCCGAGAACCATTAACGGCTGCGGTTCTTGGCGAAAAAAATAAGCTTCTTTATGTGACTGACGGACACACCGGGAGACAGTTCCTGATCGACACCGGAGCTCAACTGAGTTTTATCACCCCTTCCCACGCAGATCGGGCCATGGGTCCCCGGGGTAATGGGGCGATGGCAGCCAACAGCTCGATCATCGACACTTACAGTGAAAGGAGCCTGCCTCTTTGCATTCACGGCCGCAACTATAGATGGACATTTATTGTAGCGGCAGTGAGTTTTAACTTGTTGGGCGCTGATTTTTTGTGTGCACATGGGTTGTTAGTCGATCTAGCAAATAGACGCTTGGTTAATGCACTGTCATTTTCTTCTATCCCCTGCTCAGCTCGAGTTTCTCCACCACCCGTGCAGGCCAGCGTCACAACAGCAGGAGGTAAGTTTGACCAACTCCTCACCCAATTTCCAGCACTCACAGTTCCCAAATTTTCAGCAACAGTAGCGAAACACGGGGTTGAACACTTCATTCCCACAACAGGCCCACCCGTGTTCGCCAAAACTCGGCACTTAGATGCGACCAAGCTCGCCATAGCACGGGACGAGTTTACCACCCTGGAAAAATGAGGCATTATTAGACGCTCGAAAAGCCCCTGGGCATCGCCACTCCACATGGTCCCGAAAACCGACGGTTCTTGGAGACTGTGCGGCGATTACCGCAGATTAAACAATGCGACAGCGCATGACCGCTACCCAATTCCTCACATCCAAGATTTCTCACTACATCTGGCGGGTGCGCGCATTTTTTCTAAAATAGACCTGGTCCGCGGCTATCACCAAGTCCCCGTTCGAGCGGAAGACATTCCTAAAACGGCTGTAATAACCCCTTTCGGTCTTTTTGAATTTTTGCGGATGCCGTTCGGCCTCAAAGGCGCTGCTCAAACCTTTCAGCGCATGATGGACGCGGTATTACGCGACCTCCCCTTCGTGTTCGTCTACCTCGACGATATGCTGGTAGCCAGCCCGTCAGAGAAAGAACACGAACAACACCTCACTACAGTTTTTCAGAGACTAGAAGAGCACGGGTTAATAATCAACCCAGCCAAATGCAAATTCGGCGTGTCACAAATTGATTTTTTGGGGCACAGAGTTTCACCGAAGGGGGCAGTCCCATTGCCAGACAAAGTCCACGCGGTAAAAAATTTTCCACGACCACAAACGGTCAAATCACTGCAAGAATTTTTGGGAATGGTGAATTTTTACAACCGTTTCCTCCCCCGTGCAGCTCAACTCATGCAGCCCCTGTATGCCGTGCTCAGAAAACAAAAGCCTTCCAACGCGGTCGAATGGACCCCGGAGCGCGAAAGCGCCTTCGCGGAAGTAAAAAGTGCTCTAGCGAATGCCACATTGTTGGTTCACCCCGATCCCTCGGCCCGCATAGCGTTAACCACAGACACTTCAGACCTGGCTATAGGGGCAGTCGTGGAACAACATGGTGGCAGAACCTGGCAACCTTTAGCATTTTTTAGCAAATCTTTAAACCAAACCGAGCGTAAATACAGCACTTTTGACAGGGAGCTGCTAGCGCTTCATTTATCCATCCGCCACTTCCAGTTCTGGTTAGAAGGGCGGCGCTTCACGGCTTTTGTAGACCACAAACCGCTCACTTTTGCGATGGCTAAAATTTCAGAACCATGGTCAGGCAGGCAACAAAGACAGCTAGCCGCAATTTCAGAGTTCACCACAGACATTCGACATGTGGCAGGCAAACTTAACGTGGTAGCAGACTGCCTCTCTCGCGCTGTGACATCGCCAGAGCACGAGGAGACAGATTATACTACCTCAGCCGCAGAACTCTTCCGCCAACGCGGACGCGTACGTGGCCCCAATTCACGTAGGGATAGATTACGCAGCCATGGCAGAGGAACAAAGCAGCGACGCGGATGTGCGCGCGCTCCTGTCTGGACCAACAGGGTTAAGACTGGAGGAAAGGGGTTTACGTGATGGTGTACCCCCCCTAATCTGCGACGTTTCAACCGGCCGACCTCGCCCGGTAGTCCCAGCTGCATGGCGCCGCCGCATTTTCGACTCGGTTCACTCCCTCGCGCACCCAGGGGTGCGCGCCTCGGTTAAAATGGTCGCCGAAAAGTTTGTTTGGCCGGGCCTGCGCAAAAATGTAAAGGAATGGGCAAAAACTTGCATGTCTTGTCAGCGCGCCAAAATACACAAACACACAAAAGCCCCTCTAGAGCCTTTTCGAATCCCAGTCAGAAGGTTTGATCACGTTCATGTCGACCTCGTGGGACCACTACCTTCGTCTCAAGGCTTCACACACCTGTTAACAATGATAGACCGTACTACGCGCTGGCCTGAGGCGGTCCCTCTGGCGTCAACCACAGCGGCAGAAGTCGCTCGCGTTTGGATGCGAGCGACTGGATGGCACATTTCGGCGTCCCATCGGACATCACGTCCAATAGGAGGCCTCAATTTGTCTCAGAGCTTTGGTCAGCCATGGCCAGCAGCTTTGGGGCAACAATTCACCGCACCACCGCTTATCACCCTCAGGCTAATGGGTTATGCGAGCGTTTTCACAGATCTTTAAAGGCCGCCCTCAGGGCCTCGCTAACGGATACAAATTGGGTAAATAAACTTCCCTGGGTTTTATTGGGGTTGCGTGCTGCGCCTAAAGAGGATCTAGATGCCTCCCCAGCAGAATTAGTTTTTGCACAACCTCTCAGACTCCCAGGTGAGTTTTTACCAGAGAACCCAGAGCCTGGGCATCTTCCAACCCTGAGGCCTTTAGGCAGCAACGGACCGGACACTCTCCCCGGACTGGCACATCACTCTTTTCCACGGGTTTTTGTCCCCCAAGCTTTAAAAAACGCCGAGTTTGTTTTTGTTAGGCATGAAGTTTTAAAATCAACCCTCCGTCCACCATACGACGGACCATTCAGAGTGCTGGAACCTGGTGATAAGCGTTTTGTGCTTGATTTAGGGCACAGAAAAGAAACAGTCAGCACTGACAGACTTAAACCTGCTTTCTTGTTGAGAGACGAACCTGCACGGGTGGCGAGGGCACCTCGGCGGGGTAGACCCCCCAAGAAAAAAGACTCAACCCCCCTGCAGGGAACAAATAACCACTCTCCTCCCCAAGCTGCAGATTCCTTACAGGAGGGTCCCACCAGGACGCCAAAGCGGACCTACAGCAGATTCGGGAGAAGATTAAAACCCAGACGGCACAGGGACTGATGTAAATTAACCAAGAGTTGTTAACTATGTTATCAGATTGTGCCGTGACAGTTTTAAGGCTGATTTGTGATATTACTATACTGTTATGGTTACCACTGAATTCTCTACAGGAGCATGACTGCTGGAAAGATTCTTCCTTGTTTTCCCTGTCAAGAGGTTTAACGGTATAGTATGTCATAGAGATTATCTTAAACTGTAAACTTACTTTGATTGTCCTTTTCTTAGTCGTTTGGGGGGGCTGTGGTTTATATTAATCATATATTCCATACCTACATATGCATAGACATATTAAGATGTTTAGTGATTACATATGTGGAATCACCTCACACCTCAGAACAGGACAGCGGTGGAGACCAGATCGATCTCCCTGACCACCCAGGGTCAGGTGGAGGAGACGGAGGACAATGGAGGAGATCGATCTCCCTGACCACCCAGGGTCAGGTGGAGGAGACGAGGACAAAGGAGGGGGGATTAAGTTAATGCGGGATGTCAGCTTTGATATGAAATGTCTTTTGTTGTGTGTAGGTATAAGTATGAAGGTCTGACTGTGTTCGACCTCTTATTCTGCTTCTGCACTGAGATGAGACTTGTTAGAGGAGCGAAGCTGATATTAAACTTTGGTTTATAAATCACATCGCCTCGTTATTTCAAGCTCTTCTACAACTCCGACCATTATTTACAGACATAACATTTTGGTGATGAGAATAAATAATGGAGGCGTGGGGGCTACCTTCACCTCTACCGCCGTTTCTGGAATGTCCCAGAGAGTCAGCAATCCTGTGGCCAGATTGGACAGCAATGCTTGGGGGATACATCGCTGGGCTGGTCCTGGGTAGACTCAACGGAGAGAGAGAGAGAGAGAGACCGAGGACAGGCACTTCTGGTCCGTCGTCTCGGTGTGGAGGGTCGGAGAATTCTCCGCATGTTGGGAGAGACGGAGCTTTATGCGGATGCTGTCGGGCGGCTGGCTGGAGATTTTGCTGAATGTCCAAGGGACAAGAAGCTGAGGCTGTGGGTAGTGAGACTGTTGGTGCCAAGAAGAGCTAAGCTAATTAGCTCAGAGGAGCTAAAGGCTCAGTCTGTGGCAATGGGAAGGTTAGCCACAACGCTAGGTGTGCGCTAAAACCAAGCTACAAGCTACCAGCTGGGTATCCAGGGGGGACCAGAGCCCCTGGTTACCAACAACGGCGAGCCAGCCAAGAAGCTCAGCACAGTGCGTGACCATAGCGCTGGTGATGTTGACGGTGCAGTGAGCAGCGACAGCAGAGAGGGGGAACAGCGAGTGGACTCAACTTAGTTTTCCCCGCAGCTGGAGTCTGGGCAGCGGGAGAGTGGGAGCAAGCAGGCTTGAAGCTCCGGGAAAAAGCAGTGACAGCCGGGCGCAGAGGCAATGCAGCAGAGTGCCTTGGATGAAGGTGCTGGGTGCAGCGGCGAGGCACCTGGGTCGGTGAGTAACGCCAGCGAGAGTGATGCTGTGAACCCCGGGAGAGAGCAGTGACAGCCGGGCGCAGAGGCAGTGCAGCGGCGTGCCTTGGATGAGGGTGCTGGGTGCAGAGGCAAGACGACTGGGTCGACCAGCGACGCCGACGAGAGCGATGCTATGAGCCCCAGTAAGCAGCGACAGCTGGGTGCAGAGGCAGCGCAGCGGAGCGCCTTGGATGAGGGTGCTGGGTGCAGAGGCAAGGCAACTGGGTCGACGAGCGACGCCGATGAGCGGGCTAAGGCTTTCCCCGGAGCTCAGCCAAGGAGGCCGGAGTGTCTGGGGCCACAACAGCAGCAGCTGTGGCAGTTTTGAAGGCGGTCAGGGGCGGACCGACAGGCATGGAGGGACTGCGTGCCAGGCAGCAGCACGGCGGGTCCAGACAAGAGAAGCAGTCGGTGGTGAGAGGGGACATTCTTGCCAGGAAGGTCAGCTTTGATCCAGGGGGCACACGGTTGCCAGGGCCGCGCATGCTGTGGGGCTGCCCTGGGCCTCTGAGCTGGCTTTACCCCTAGCTGCAATTGGACATTGGCGTAACATGAACGCTTTAATGTTAATATGTTTAAGTAGTGTGTGGCGTCATGTTACGTGTGGTACAGGATTATTTTGTTATTTAGTGTAAGACACACAGTGCTATTTTGGTTGTTTTTGGGCAAATGTGTTAGGTCATTATGGTTCACTGTTCTCTGTTGTTTCTTAGTGCATGACTCAGGTCCTAAATTGGGGTGGGTCTGAATTGTGTGTATGTGTTTTGCACTTTTATAAGAGGGAGGGGAATGATGTGTAGTGAATGTCGTGTGTGTGTGTGGCCCTATGGGCTTGCCATACCTGCCTGCGGGATGACGTCAGGCAGGCTGCGGCCGTAGTGTATATAGTTCTGTGTGTGCGTAATAAAGTTCAGTTTGCTGCATGGCATAAGACTGATTCCGACCATTATTTACAGATATAACACATTATCCACAGTCCAAAGGTCTGGTGTGACAGAGACATGACCCAGTCTCTCAAAATCCTTTTGGAGGTGAAAATCCATTTTTGAATAATCATTATGCAGGTAGCAAGTAAATGTGTTTTAACTTCAGTGGCTCACAGTCTCAGCTGTCTGATGGAAAGTCACTGTTTATATTACGACTTCAGTCTTAATGACGTATGTGGTAATCAGTCAGTTGAATTCTTGCTGGGTCACAAACTGTCCGGATGCATACCTGTGCTTGAAATCCAGCCGTGGGTGTTGAGAATACAGTAGATCACCTTCACAATGTTGTTAGCATAGCTAGCCGTGACATAGTACTAGCTTTGTCGAAGGAGCTTGTTGCCGTTTTCAGGCACTTCTGAAGTTTGCAATAAGTCTCAACCGACACTTTAGTTTGCAACCCACCAATATACTTTTGTCCTTAACCGTTGCAAGGGAAAAATAATCTATTTCCACAAAACAAAGTAGCTTCATCTTTTCCCAGCAGGAGCAAGCTCCATTTGTGGCTGCAGCAGTAAGAGGCTCTTTGCAACAGGTCACATTGACTGAGGGTCGCATCAGCTACGTAGGGTCAGTTTGTATTTATTTGCGCTAAAAATATCTATCTGTGGAGCCCATAATTCTGACTTATGTGACTCACATGTGGCAGGCTGGAATTCAGCCGAGAGAGACTTTGAGCTAGCCAGGTGTATTGACATCACACCTCAAGAGGACGAGGTGTCTGCACCCCCGTGGACTCAGAAGAAAGGAGAAGATTACCCGGCCTGACCTTTTGGGGATCAGAGAGGAGAACAGAAGGACGCTGGGTGTTCTATAACAGATGAAAGGATATAACTGGGTCGTGTGGCTTTTGTGTGATGTATTGTGACTTGTATGTGGAGTATTGTTCGAGATAAGTGTATAAATGTATGTGTGTGACTGCGTCCTGTCTCTTTTCACTCCGATCGAGAGAGGACGTAGGATGAATGAGAATTAAAGCAGATACTGGAAAATCATCCAGTCTCCTCAATTCTTGACTCCTACAATTGGTGACCTACGCATGAATCTGAGCACGCCGAGGCTGGAGGACAGCCTCGTGATCGATATGGAAGAGTTGGGAGACAGCCACTCAGACCCGGATTCACCGAGGAGTGCCAGCAGGGGCACAAGACTGATTAAGCTCCCCGAGTTCTGGCAAAACGACCCGCACTCGTGATTCCAGCATGTGGAGTCGCGGTTCCTGCTCGGGGGAGTATCAGCGGACGACATTAAATTCCATAATGTCATCGCGATGCTCGACAGCCGCACGGCTCGGTGTGTGCGGAGCCTGGTGCAGCAGCCACCCGCTGCCGGCAAATACGACGCGCTGAAAGCCACCCTCATCAGGAGCTTCATGCCGTCGGCTGAGGCAAGAGCCAGGCAGCTACTGGACCTGCACGACAGGGGTGGACGCAGGCCGACTGTCCTCATGGAGGACATGCTACAAATGATCGGGATGGACAATGACGCGTTCCTATTCAAACACATCTTCCTGCGGACCCTTCCAGCGCACACGAGAGGTCCCCTGTCCAGCAGACAGTGTGTGAACCAGCAGGACTTCTGCGAGCTGGCCCAAGAGGCGGAGCGGCTCCTCAACGCCTGCGAGGAACAAGAGGCTTCCGTGGCAGCGGCAGACCTCGGCGCGGCGGCCGGGGGCAGTGTGGAGCCAGAGACAGCAGTGACCACCTCAGCGGCGACAGCAGCGGCGAGATTCCGTGGCAGGGGAGATGACGGCCTCTGTTTTTACCATCGACGTTTCGCTGGGAAGGCGCACAAATGCATCCCGCCTTGCAAGTTCAAAAAGCAGGGAAACGACTGGGCCGGGAGCCGTTAGCAGCTTCCACTCTCAGCGAACAGAACAAGCTGCTTTATCTGACAGACGCGGGCTCCGGGCGGCAATTCCTAGTGGACACCGGAGCCCAGAGGAGCTTCATCACTGCGACCTATGCTGATCGGGTCGCTGGACCCCGCGGAGACGGAGCGACAGCGGCCAACGGCTCCAGCATCAAGACGTATGGAGAGAGAACCTTGTCTCTGTCCTTCCACGGCCGTGCCTATGAGTGGAACTTCATCGTAGCGGCAGTGAGCTTCAGTATATTAGGTGTTGATTTTCTGTGTTCACATGGTTTGTTAGTTGATCTGGCCAACAAACACCTAGTAAATGCACTCTCTTTCTGTTCTATCCCTTGTGCAGCTCGGGTGTCCCCGCTGCCAGTACAGACCAACGTCGCCACAGCAGGTGGTAAGTTCCACAGCCTTCTACACCAGTTCCCAGCACTCACAGTTCCCACTTTTTCAGCTAAGGTGGCGAAGCACAGGGTGGAGCACTTTATTACCACGAGTGGTCCACTGGATTTTGCGAAGGCTCGGCGCTTGGATGCAGCTAAACTCTCCATTGCGCGCGAGGAGTTCGCCAACCTGGAAAGGTTGGGCATAATTCGCCGCTCGAAGAGCGCCTGGGCTTCCCCCCTCCATATGGTACCTAAAGCTGACGGCTCGTGGAGACCTTGTGGCGATTACCGCAGGTTGAACAATGCCACAGTGCAGGACCGATACCCAATTCCGCATATCCAGGACTTTTCAGTGCACTTGGTGAAGGCGCGCATTTTTTCTAAAATAGACCTGGTCCGTGGTTATCACCAAGTCCCGGTCCGACCAGAGGACATCCCCAAAACAGCCGTAATAACCCCGTTCAGGCTTTTTGAATTTTTACGCATGCCTTTTGGCCTTAAAGGCGCTGCACAAACCTTCCAACGGATGATGGATGCAGTGTTGCGCGACCTTTCTTTCGTTTTTGTCTATTTAGATGACATTTTGGTAGCCAGCACCTCCGAGGAGGAGCACGCAAAACACCTCACGACAGTTTTTCAGAGGTTAGGAGAACATGGGTTAATAATCAACCCGGCCAAGTGCCATTTTGGCGTGGTACAAATCGATTTTTTAGGGCACCGCGTTTCCTCAGAGGGAGCAGTTCCTCTGCCGGCCAAAGTACGCGCAGTGGCAGATTTTCCCCAGCCTCGAACGGTAAAAGCGTTGCAAGAATTTTTGGGGATGGTAAATTTTTATAACCGTTTCATTCCCCACGCAGCGCAGCTTATGCAGCCTTTGTACACCGCGCTTAAAAAGCAGAAGCCCTCCCATGTGATTGAGTGGTCCCCGGAGTGGGAGCATGCATTCACAGAGGTTAAACAAGCACTGGCAAACGCGGCACTGTTGGCCCACCCAGACCCGGCAGCCCGCATAGCTCTAACCACAGACGCGTCAGATGTGGCCATAGGGGCCGTTGTAGAACAGCAGGTTGCCGGGGTTTGGCAGCCACTCGCATTTTTCAGCAGATCCCTAGGCGAGGCTGAGCGAAAATACAGCGCGTTTGACAGGGAGCTGCTGGCGCTCCACTTGGCTATTTGCCATTTCCAGTTCTGGCTGGAAGGGCGGCGTTTCACCGCGTTTGTCGACCACAAACCGCTCACTTTTGCGATGTCCAAAACTTCAGAACCGTGGTCAGGGCGGCAACAGAGACAGCTGGCCGCAATTTCTGAATTTACCACCGATATTCAGCACGTAGCCGGTAAAATCAATGTGGTGGCAGACTGTCTGTCACGCGCAGTAACAGCACCCGTCCGTGCGGAAACGGATTGCGCGGCCGCTTACCCAGAGTGCGGTAACAGCGCGGACACGCGCGCGGCTCCGGTCCACGTGGGAATTGATTATGCAGCCATGGCGGCGGAGCAGAGCGAGGACGCGGACGTGCGCGCGCTCCTGTCTGGACCAACAGGGTTAAGGCTGGAACGCAAAAGTCTACAACCGGTTCCCCCCCGCTTATCTGCGATGTATCCACAGGGCGACCGCGCCCGGTGGTGCCAGCCGCGTGGCGCCGTCGCGTTTTTGATGCCGTGCACTCCCTAGCGCACCCAGGGGTGCGCGCTTTGGTGAAAATGGTGGCAGAGAAGTTTGTTTGGCCGAGCCTGCGCAAGCACGTGAAAGAGTGGGCTTAAGCCTGTATGGCTTGCCAGCGGGCGAAAATTCACAGGCACACTAAAGCGCCCTTAGAACCGTTCCACGTTCCGGCTAAAAGGTTTGATCATGTGCACGTGGACCTCATGGGCCCCCTACCCACATCACGAGGGTTCACGCATCTCTTGACGATGGTGGACCGAACCACTCGTTGGCCAGAAGTGGTCCCGTTAACATCGACCACAGCGGCAGAGGTGGCACGCGTTTTTTTAACAGCCTGGGTAGCGCGGTTCGGGGTCCCGTCAGATATTACGTCTGATAGGGGACCTCAATTTGCGTCGGAACTGTGGTCAGCAGTGGCCAGCGGCTTAGGAGCGGCAGTACATCGCACGACCGCTTATCATCCCCAGGCCAACGGTTTATGCGAGCGTTTTCACAGGTCTTTGAAGGCAGCCCTCAGAGCGTCACTGACGGACACAGATTGGGTAAACAAGCTACCATGGGTTTTATTGGGGTTGCGTTCGGCACCCAAAGAGGATCTAGATGCCTCACCAGCAGAATTGGTCTTTGCACAACCGCTCAGGCTGCCAGGCGAGTTTTTACCCGACCACACGGCACCAGGGCCCTCCCCGATCTGGGGGTCTCTGAGTAACACGGGAGCATTTCTGCTCCCGGGCCCCGCTCATCATTCTTTCCCGCGTGTGTTCGTGCCCCAGGCTTTACGAGACGCAGAGTTTGTTTTTGTCAGGCACGATGCGCAGCGGCATAGCCTCCGCCCACCTTACGATGGTCCATTTCGAGTGCTGGAAACCGGGGAGGAATATTTTGTGCTAGATTTGGGGGGCAGGAGGAAGACGATCAGTATCGATAGATTAAAACCTGCTTTTGTGTTGCATAACGAGTCTGTACGGCCGGCAGGCGCGCCTCGACACGGCAGGCCTTCCAAGGGGCGGCCCCTGGACCTCCCACGAGGGACAAATAACTCTTCCCCCCCTCACTCCACAGATGCAAAGCAGGACGGCCCAACACAGACCAGGAGACCTGCATACAGCAGATTCGGGAGGAGATTGAAACCCAGGCTGCATGCAGAATGATGTGGGTTTTTTTGACCAGGTTGTTTAGAGGGTGCTGTATGAACATTGTATTACTGTATGTGTGTGCCCAGTCTTTCGCGTGGGAGGGAGGAGTGATGTGGAGCCCATAATTCTGACTCATGTGACTCACATGTGGCAGGCTGGAATTCAGCCGAGAGAGACTTTGAGCTAGCCAGGTGTATTGACATCACACCTCAAGAGGACGAGGTGTCTGCACTCCCGTGGACTCAGAAGAAAGGAGAAGATTACCCGGCCTGACCTTTTGGGGGTCAGAGAGGAGAACAGAAGGACGCTGGGTGTTCTATAACAGATGAAAGGATATAACTGGGTCGTGTGACTTTTGTGTGATGTATTGTGACTTGTATGTGAAGTATTGTTCGAGATAAGTGTATAAATGTATGTGTGTGACTGCGTCCTGTCTCTTTTCACTCCGATCGAGAGAGGACGTAGGATGAATGAGAATTAAAGCAGATACTGGAAAATCATCCAGTCTCCTCAATTCTTGACTCCTACATATCCATATTAATAAAACGAGTAATGAATAACATATCTGATCAAATTTCAGTAACTGTATTGCATTACTGAATTTTTGAACAGTAACTTTGTTACACAGCACGTTACTGCAAAAGTAGTGGCATTACAGTAACGTGCTACTTTGCAATGCGTTACTCCCAACACTAATAATAATGCACTTTTATATAAATCTTTGGCTTGGCTAGGGCAATTTTGTCATCACATGCTTGGCAAATTAAAATTTTTAAAAGTTAAAATCAAATAATTAAATGCTGTAGGGGCCCCCTGGTGGTTGTGGGGCCCTAAGCAGTTGCTTAGTTTGCTTATGCCTTAGGCCACCTGTGCTTGAGCCCCATTGAAAATTTCTGGTGGGATTTGAAGAATGCGGTTGCAGCACCCAAACCCAAGAATATTACTGCACTGGAGGCCTTTGCCCATGAGAAATGGGCTAATATTCCTCTGGATACTGCTGGTGTCTGGCTATGCATCAAGTTTACAGCAGGTCATAATAGCAAAAGCTGCTCTACTAAGTACTAAAGATGCTTGTCACGAACCGGTTGAATTATTTTCAAACTGTAGTAGTCATTAAAGGTGGCAATTTGTGTTGAATTTAGAGAAACAACCTGCTATTTAAATTGTTCTTGTTTGATTTGTTTATTGCAAACAGCTGTTAGTTTGTGCATTTTGCCAATAAGCCTAATTTGCAGTGGGGGTTGAATGATTTTGATTGCAACTGTAAGTGAACTGGGCGATCGTCTGGGCTCCTCTGTTTAGACTCTTGCCTCCGCAATCTGGATCCCTGGATAAGTAATGGATGGATGGATGGATGGATTGATTTGGTTTAGTTAGGTCTGGTTTCACACTGTTCCTTTTCCAAGAAAACTAAACAACTTTATGTGACGCACTTGAGACTTGTCATGATAACGCCCTGTTGTCATGATGACATTTGTATTGTTAGCAAAGAGCGGTAGTTATCAAACATGCTACTCAATCTCCAACTTGTTTTCTGCAGCTCTGGGCACATCAGTAACTGCACTTTAAGGAAGGCCCGAATATTATCCAGGTCGTCACTGGAAAGGACATTTGTCCTCATTAGCCGTGATGATTTTCAGGTGGCATTGTTTGTTTCTCAGAAATTTTGTTGCATCCTCTCTGAAAATATCTGAGTTTTTGCATTTTTATGATTTTTTTCCAAGTGACTATGCCACTAACAGCCATATTTCCTCTAAGTGCTATCATGGCACACCATTTTCCCTCTTATTGGCTGCCTTAACATCCTGTGTTTTGTCTGAAAGTCTGAACCTTTCTTAAAATTGCTTTCACACTCTTTTTGCCGGACCAAATTTCATCTCTTAGATCCAGACCGTGGTTTGGGGGAGGTTTCAAACCTAAAATTTTGGTCCGAATCAAACCGAAAAGTCCAAAGGTCCGGACCAAAGGGGTTAGGTGTGAAAGTACCCTAAGTTAACAAAGCAAAATCACCCTGACTTTCTCCTTACTTGTAATTGACTCACTCAAAAATCCTTTGCCCAGCCATATTAGGGTGCAATGTTGAGCTGAGCAGGCTGAAAACTGTTTGAGATAGACCTTTGCAGACAGATTTTTTATTAGTAGTAAAACACAAAAATGTGTTTTGCTCTTTAAAACTAGTGGTACCTCTACTTACGAACGTCTCTACATACGGAATTTTCAGGTTACGAGACGCCTCAACGGGAAAATATTACCTCTAGTTACGAACGAAATTTCAGGATACGAAAGGCAAAAAAGTATGCGCTCCTCGCAGCTTCCGTAGTTTACCGAACGTAAACATACCTGTAGCTGCTCTGGTTCCGGAAGATGGCGATCCGGACCAGTTCGCTCTTCTAAACCCGCATTCTCCAGCCCCGAAACTTGGACAATAACTCATATTCAGACTGAAAACATTTTCAGAGCTGACAGCTTCAAAGCAAGTAAATTCAATTGGTGATTTTGAACGCAAGTTTCTGTCACAGGAAACTAATCAAATCCGACTAATATGTCCGGCGGGAAAACGAACGCTAAGCTAACAACAGCTACTACTGACCATGACTACACCCCGATGGAAACCTCTGTTAGTAGCGGTCCTGGTAAGAGAAAAAGTTCTCCCGTCACTCCAACTAAGTCCTCTGCTCCGCCACTTTCAAAGATGAAAACCGCCCAAGAGCAATCTTACGACAACTTGGTAGATGCTATCACAAAACTAACCACCAAAGTTGATGATTTTGGAGCGCAGTTAAGGGAGACCGCCACAATGGTAGCCAGCATCACCCGTCTTGTTGAAATTAATACTGCTGACATCAAAAATTGCCAGACCAAACTACAGAGCTTTGAGAGAGACATCCCCAAGCTTATACAAGAAAACGAAGAGCTAAAGGAAAGGATTACTGAGCTGGAGAGGTACAAGAGGCGCTGGAACCTTAAAATACACGGGATCAAAGAAAAGGATAACGAAATGATCCGTGAGGAGGTAATCCACATTCTGTCAGAAATTGCACCGCAGTGGGCAACGACCATGGGCACTATTGTTGATAATGTCCACCGCCTGGGAAAACGTGAAAATGGGAGAAACCGCCAGGTTATTCTTCAGTTTGTCATGAGATACCACTGTGAAGAAATTTGGAGGCTGACCAAAAACTCCAAATTCTGCAGAGTAGCCGGGATCCGATTCAAGCAAGATTTCTGTAAAGCCGACAGGGATGCCCGCGCAGCAGCATGGCCACAGATGGAGCAAGCCCGTGCAGCTGGGAAAAACGTCTGGTACAAAGGCCATGTGGGATACATCGATGGTAGAAGAGTCAGCATCTAAGGGTCTGGTTCACAACTATGGCTGAACAAGCATTTTGACTCTTTAATGTTCTGTACATGTTGCTAAGCTACTTCAATGTTTACTTTATAGGGAGTCATTTCATAGTCCCCTTTTGAAGTACGCTGTGTTCCTGGCAGCTGTCATTTGGATATGTTTACATGCTACTTTTACTCAGGTTCCTGAATCCTTTTTTTTTTGAAGGGTAGATTTATAAGGCAGCTCCTTTTCAATGCCATTTTGATAATTTGCATTACATATTTTCGATAATTTTATAGATTTGGTTTTTGGATTCTGTCATAACAAGCGTGCAGCTTGGGGGAAAAGGAGGAAGGGAAAGGGGAAAGAAAAGGGAAAAAAGGAAAAGAAGGAGAAGGAAAAAAGAGGAAGAAAAAGGAAAAAAGGGAAGGAAAAAAAAAAGGGGAAAAAAGTTATGAGTTAAAACATATATTTAGCAATTTAATCAGGGGCTTTCTTCAAGTGTACTTGGTCCAAAGTAACAACCTAAACCGTTTATCTACTTGTTATTTTTATTTTATTATTATTTTAATTTTTTCCTTATTCTTTTTTATCCTTTATGTCTTTTATTACAACCTTTTCTTTTGCATCACTTAATGCTAGGGGTTTACGAGACTCTATAAAAAGAAAGGCTACATTTCTATTCCTTAAAAATGAAAAAGCACATTGTTATCTTATTCAGGAGACTCACAGCAACAATACAGATGAAAAAATGTGGACAAATCAATGGGGAGAAAAAATATACTATAGTCATGGCACAAATAGATCAGCAGGGGTCGCCATACTCCTAAATAACTTTCCTGGGAAAGTAGTTGCAACCAAAAGAGATGTCACAGGACACTGGATTATTTGCGTTTTTGAAATACACAAACAATTCTTGATTCTTGTTAACATTTATGGATTTATTAACCGCAGTCAGAACAAACAATTAATTACAGACGTGACTAACATATTGAAGGAATTATCCCAAATATATATCAATCCTGTTTTTGTGTTGGGTGGCGACTACAATATGGTTATGGATGAATGGCTTGATAGGCAACCTTCAAGATTTCCTAATCATCAGTATAATACCACTTTACTAGACTTCTGTAACACATTTCAGCTTAGTGACATATGGCGTGCGTTAAATCCAGATACTCAAACCTTTACTTGGTTTAAACCTGATGGCACCATTAAATCGCGATTAGACTACTGGCTTATTTCTGAATTCCAACCTAATATAGACATAAATACCTCAATTTCTGCAGCTCCGCTTACAGATCATTGTATGATCAAGTTAACCATAACTCCCACTAGTGCAGTCAGAAGAAATAAAGGCTACTGGAAATTTAATTCAAATCTTCTAAAACATGACCCTTTCTGTCAGGATGTTAAAAGGACAATCGACAGTATAACTAAAGATACATTATTGTCAACTTACAGGGAGAAATGGGAATTTCTTAAATTTAAAATCCGTCAGATCTCCATTTCATACAGCAAAGTCATAAGCCGAGCCAATAAACAAAAAGAAATGGATATTGTAAAAGAGATCCATTTAATATGCAACAAACATTCCTTATGTGAAGAGGACAAACAAAAACTGATTTTATTGCACTCTTCCCTAGATAACATCTATATTAATAAAGCCAAAGGAGCATATATTAGGTCAAGAGCGAAATGGATAGAGGAGGGAGAGAGAAGCTCAGCATACTTCTGTAGGCTTGAGAAAAGAAGACAAGAACGAAATGCCATTAAGTCTCTTATAATTGATGGTAAAGAATGTACTGATTCTGTGAGGATCTCTAAAGAAATATTTAAATTTTACAGTGAATTATACTCCTCCTCTTACTCGCATACTAATGCAGAGGGTTTCTTTGAATCCATTTCAGGACGGATACCGAAAATTGATGAATATTTTAGAAAATCATGTGACGCAGAGATCCAAATGGAGGAAGTTGAGAAAGCTTTAAAATCCTTAGCTCTAGACAAATCACCTGGCTTAGACGGCTTGACAGCCAATTTTTACAGGCACTTCTGGATTAACCTAAAAGACTTATTTTTTAATATGTTAAAGGAAATCCGTGCTACATCAGTTTTACCAAATACTATGAAACAAGGAGTCATCACATTAATTCCCAAACCTGGCAAGGACCCAAAATTGATTGATAATCTCAGACCAATTACTTTACTTAATAATGATTACAAAATTTTAACACATATTTATGCCAACAGACTCAAAACTGGCATCACTGATCTTATCTCAGAGACACAATCAGGTTTTATTAAAGGGCGCTCAATACACAACAATATACGCCTGGTATTGGACTTACTTGACTATAGGGACCTAATTGACGAGGGGTTTATTTTATTTTGGGATTTTTTTAAAGCTTTTGATATGATTGAACACAAATTTATGTTTAGGACCTTAGAGCTTTTTGGTTTTGGGGAGCACTTTTTAGACTTTATAAAACTAATTTACACGGATACCAACAGCTCAGTTCTATTACCACATGGTACCTCCCCTAGATTTTCAATAGGCAAAGGAATAAAACAAGGCTGCCCGATTTCGCCTCTGTTGTTCATTGCAGCAGCTGAAATGCTCTCAATTTTTATAAAAAACTCTGACTTTGATAAATTAACAGTATTTGGAAGACAACTAACAATCAGCCAACTGGCTGACGACACAGCCATATTCATGCACAACTCTGATCAAGTCCCTAAAATTCTTAATTATATAGATGTTTTCTCTAAAGCCTCTGGACTTAAACTGAATCTAGGTAAATGTGAATTATTACCTATTCATGATTGCAGTCTATCAGCCATTCATACCATTCCCGTCAAACAAACAGTGAAATATTTGGGCATGCATATCACTAAAGATGTTGATCAATTAGTCAAGCTCAATATATGGAATTGCTTGGAGAAATCAAAAACTTATCTCAACTCCTGGTCTCAAAGAGATATTTCCATCATAGGAAGAACATTTCTGACAAAAATGGAATGCATCTCCCGATTTATTTATCCAGCCCATTCATTACCAATGCCCAAAGATGCCGTTAAAGCCATCAACCAAACCATTTTCAATTATATCTGGAAAGGGAAAACACATTATATTAAAAAAGGTACCATGATTCAAGAATATGAGGAAGGTGGTGTTAAAGCAATAGACTTTGAATGCATTAATGGCACCATCAAAATTAACTGGCTGAGACAATTTATTAAACAACCCAAACATTTCTGGTTTCATATTCCCAATGAAATTTTTGCTAAATTTGGGGGCATTGAATTCCTGCTCAGATGTGACTATGACCTAAAAAAGCTCCCCTATAAACTCTCCTCATTTCATCAACAGGTCTTACTATATTGGAGATTGATTTATAAACATAATTTTAGCCCTCATATGACCCCTCTGTGGAATTGTAGATATGTACTATATAAACACAAATCAATATTCCTACAAAACTGGCAAAATAAGGGCATTTGGTCTGTACTACACTTATTAGACGGCACAGGGAATGTTTTAACTTTTGAGAACTTCTGTGCTAAATATAACATAAATGATAAACGAGAATATAACCAAGTAATGGAGGCAATACCTCAGACAGTTATACTAATGGCCTCAACTTTAAATAGATTTGGCTCTTGCCCAAACCTCCCTTTGCTTTTGGTGAATGGTTTCCGCCTAGATGACTCAAAATTAAACAATTTAACGATTAGGAAAATATTTAATAAAGAAATCTTCCCAGCAACAGTTTCTAGAGCTGCTATTCTTAATTTTTTCTCCAAAAAAGAAGCTCAAATTCTAAGATCTAAATTCTTTAAATTTCCTATTTCACCGAAAGCAAAAGAGATCCACTATAAAGTTTTAAATGGAATTTATCCTTCTGCTGAGTTTCTAAGTAAACGCTTTGGCTTTGAGAACAATAACTGTTCCTTTTGTAATGAACATATAGAAAGTACAGATCACATTTTCTTTTACTGTATGTACACCATTGCGTTTTGGGATGATTTTCATCACTGGTTATCTAAACATGTACCAACCCCTGTTTTTAACTGTCAGAATATTTTGTATGGCTTTATTTTTAAGAACTCATTGCATGATATGTCTATTAACACCCTCGTAATCTTGGGAAAATTTTATGTACACAAAAATAGATTTTTAAAATGCAAGCCAAATTTTAATGTATTTCATAAAGAACTCTGCCTTTTTTTCTCATCACTGAAACACATGAAGAAGCGGAATGCTGTGAAACTCCACTGTTTGGTCGATGATCGGAAACTCACGGAAAACCCCTAGAACTCTGGACACTCAGGACTGAAAAGAACCCCCCGTTTCTCTTTTTGTCTACTTTTATTATGCTTTTAGTTACTTTATCTTATTATTATTTACTATTCTTATTACTTTATCTTATCCTTCTTACCTCTTGTAAGACTGTTAAAAAAAGTTAAAATAAAAATAAAAAAAAAAAAAACCTGTAGCTGCTCTGCCATTGGCTATCGCCTAGCATCTTCCTTGTATCCCATTGGCCACGAATTTTTTTTTTTTCCAAAACTTTATGCGTTTGGTTGATCTCGCCAAAGAATATGGCCGGAATACATCAACGATCAGCACGGTATTAAAACAAAACGAAGCACTTACAAGCCGACAAAAGCAAACGTCCTTGGATCAGAACATGAACCAAAGAAGGCAAAACGTGACGACGTCGACGACGATAGCAGTTAAAGGGTAAATGAACATAATTTTTATTATTCTTTCTCTTTTATTATTCTCTTTTATTATTCTTTCTCTCATTTTAAACTCTCATTTTATGTTTATTGTGCAGTAATCTAATTGTAACATGTATTTGTTACATGTTTTGATGCGTTTTTACGATTTATAAAAAATTTATGCCCGAATTTTGGGGGCTTGGAACGGATTACGGCATTTACATGTAAAACGCGCCTCTACTTACGAATTTTTCACGTTACGAGAATTCTTCCGGAACGAATTAAATTCGTAAGTAGAGGTACCACTGTATATGTATATATATATATATATATATATACACACACGTATATATTAGTGGTGTTTTACAATTATAATTTTTAATTGCAGTTAATCTTTTGGAATGTTGACTTAATTGCAATAACACGTTAATCACGTGTTTTTCCATACAGATACAGTGTACCTTAAGTTGGTAATTTTTCAAGTTTGTTATACTGTTATGAACATGGGAGTGGAAAAATATGCTTGCCGTCTTCACCTGCAGGTTTATTAAAGCTCTCAGCATATCCAAAATGACAAAAACTATCCAGAATATTCCATCCATCCATCCATCTTCTACCGCTTTTCCAGAGGTCCAGGTCACGGAGGCAGCAGTTCAAGCAGAGAAGCCCAGACTTCCCTCTCCCCAGCCACCTGCTCCAGCTCTTCAGAGAGGATACCAAGGTATTCCCAGACCAGCTGGGAGACGTAGTCTCTCCACCGAGTCCTGGGTCTGCCCCGGGGTCTCCTCCCAGTGGGACGTGCCCGAAACACCTCAAGTGGGAGGCGTCCGGGAGGCATCCTAATCAGATGCCCATACCACCTCAACTGGCCCCTTTCAGTGTGGAAGAGCAGCGGTTCTACTCTGAGCCTCTCCCGGATGACTGAGCTCCTCACCCTATCTCTGAGGGTGAGTCCAGCAATCCTACGGAGAAAGCTCATTTCAGCCGCTTGTATCCGCGATCTTGTTCTTTCAGTCATTACCCAAAGCTCGTGACCATAGGTGAGAGTAGGAACGTAGATTGACTGGTAAATTGACAGCTTTGCCTTAGAACTCAGCTCCCTCTTCACCACAACAGACCGGTACAATGTCCGCATCACTGCAGATGCTGCTCCAATCTGTCTGTCAATCTCTTGCTCCATTCTCCCCTCACTCGTGAATAAGACCCCAAGATACTTAAACTCCTCCACTTGGGGCAGGAGCCTGTCCCCAACCTGGAGAGGACAATCCACCTTTTTCCAGCTGAGGACCATGGACTCGGACTTAGAGGTGCTGATTCTCATCCCAGCCACTTCACACTCAGCGGCAAACTGTCCCAGCAAGAACTGTAGGTCATTGCTGAATGAAGCCAACAGGACAACATCATCTGCAAACAACAGAGATGAGATCCTGTGGTCACCAAGCATGACACCCTCCATTCCCTGGCTGCACCTAGAAATCCTGTCCATAAAAATTATGAACAGGATCGGTGACAAAGGGCATCCCTGGCAGAGTCCAACTCTCACTGGGAATGAGTCTGACCGAGTGTTGGCAATACGAACCAAACTCTCACAACGGTCGTACAGAGACCGAATAGCTCGTAACAAGAAGCCCAATACCCCATACTCCTGAAGCACCCCCACAAAAACCACGAGGGACGTGGTTGAAAGCCTTCTCCAAGTCCACAAAACACATGTAAACTGGTTGGGCAAACTCCCATGAACCCTCGAGAATTCTTGAGAGGGTAAAAAGCTGGTCCGATGTGCCACGGCCAGGACGAAAACCACGTTGCTCCTCCTGAATCCAAGGTTCGACCAACGGCCGGACTCTCCTCTCCAGTACCTTGGCATAGACCTTCCCAGGGAGGCTGAGGAATGTGATCCCTCTAAAGTTGGAGCACACCCTCCGGTCCCCTTTTTTTGAAAAGAGAAACCACCACTCCGGTTTGCCATGCCAAAGGCACTTCCCCCAACCTCCACGCAATGTTGCAGAGGCGTGTCCACCATGACGGCCCTACAACATCCAGGGCCTTGAGGTACTCAGGGCAAATCTTCGTCCCTGTCCCCAAGAAGCCACGGATCACTGGACTTAACGACTACAGACCTGTAGCGCTCACCTCTGTAGTCATGAAGTCCTTTAAGCGCCTGGTCCTGCCCCACCTCAAGACCATCACCACTCCCCACCTGGACCCGCTGCAGTTCACCTACAGAGCCAACAGGTCTGTGGACGACGCAGTCAACCTGGCACTCCACTCCATCCTGCAGCACCTGGACTCCCCGGGAACCTACGTCAGGATCCCGTTTGTGGACTTCAGCTCTGCATTCAATACCATCCGCCCCACTCTGCTCCAGGACAAGCTGTCCCTGCTCAACGTGCCTGACTCCCTCTGCAGGTGGATCACCAACTTCCTGACAGACTGGAGGCAGCATGTGCGGCTGGGAAAGACTGTCTCAGACTCTGTTAGCATCAGCACCGGATCACCCCAGGGCTGTGTACTTTCCCCCCTGCTCTTCTCCCTATACACCAACTCCTGCACCTCCAGTCACCAGTCTGTCAAGCTGATCAAGTTTGCGGATGACACCACCCTCATCGGGCTCATCTCCAATGGTGACGAGTCCGTCTACAGGAGAGAGGTGGCCCAGCTGGCATCCTGGTGCAGCCACAACAACCTGCAGCTGAACGCTTTGAAGACAGTGGAGATGATCGTGGACTTCAGAAAAGTCACAGCCCCTCTGCCCCCCCTTACCCTCACAGACTCTCCCATCACCACTGCGGATTCCTTCCGCTTCCTGGGCACCACCATCACCCAGGACCTCAAGTGGGAGCCGACCATCAGCTCCCTCATCAAAAAGGCCCAGCAGAGGATGTTCTTCCTGCGGCAGCTGAGGAAGCTCAAGCTACCCACCAAGATGTTGGTGCAGTTCTACACGGCCATCATCGAGTCCATCCTCACCACCTCCATCACAATGTGGTACGCAGGAGCCACCGCCAGGGACAGACTAAGACTGCAGCGCGTTGTGCGCGCTGCTGAGAAGGTGATCGGCTGCAAGCTCCCATCCCTCCAGGACCTGTACATCTCCAGGACCCGGAGGCGTGCAGGTCGGATCATAGCCGACCCTTCACACCCTGGACACGCACTGTTTGCCCCCCTCCCCGCAGGCAGAAGACTTCGGTCCATTCAGACTAAAACCTCCCGCTACATGAACAGCTTCTTCCCCTCTGCCATCAGACTGCTGAACACTAAGTGACTTATTAGACTCTCGTGTACTACGTACAGCAGCTCAACCGGACTCATGACAATTATCACTGTTTTCTTTTTGCACTACCGACTGCACTATGTGGAACTCCACAATATCTGCTGCTTGTTAATATATTTAAAAATTGCATAGATTAGTATTACTTATTCATATTCTACCTTTTATTGCATGCATAGTTTTTTATTTTTATCTTTAGTGCTACTCCATGTTTAATGTTGCAGCATTGCACCGAGACAAATTTCTAGTTTGTGTACTACATGAACAATGGCAATAAATCTCATTCTGATTCTGATTCTGATCTTGTCCACCCCCGGGGCCCGGCCACCAAGGAGATTTTTAACCACCTTGGCAACCTCAGCTCCTGTGATAGGCGAGTTGTCCCCCTCGTCCACAAGCCCTGCTTCCTCTGTGGAAGGCGTATCAGTGGGATTGAGGAGATCCTCAAAGTATTCCTTCCACCGCCCGACGATATCCCCAGTCGAAGTCAACAGTGCCCCATCCGCACCATACATAGTGTGGACAGGGAGCTGCTTTCCCCTCCTGAGCCGCTGGACAGTTTGCCAGAATCTCTTCGAGGCCGACCGAAAGTCTTGTTCCATGGCCTCACCGAACTCCTCCCATACCCGGGTTTTGCTTCAGCAACCACCCGAGCTGCACTCCGCTTGGCCGGTACACCTCAGCTGCTTCGGGAGTCCCACAAGCCAACCAAGCTTGATAGGACTCTTTCTTCAGCTTAATGGCCCCCCTCACCACTGGTGTCCACCACGAGATGCACCGACCACTTTGTGGCTGCAGCTCTGGGCCGCCGCTTCAACAATATTGGTGGAGAACATGGCCCATTCAGACTCCATGTCTCCAGACTCCCTCGGAATATGGTTGAAGTTCTTCTGGAGGTGGGAGTTGAAGACCTCCCGGACAGGGGCCTCAGCCAGATGTTCCCAGCACACCCTCACTATACGTTTGGGTCTACCAGGTCTGAATGGCATCCTCCCCTGCCATTGGATCCAACTCACCACCAGGTGGTGATCAGTTGACAGCTCTGCACCTCTCTTTACCCGGGTGTCCAAGACATACGGTCACAGGTCTGATGACACAATAACAAAATCGATCATCGACCTGCGACCTAGGGTGTCCTGGTGTCAGGTGCACATATGGACACCCTTATGCTTGAACATGGTGTTTGTTATGGACAAACTGTGGTTAGCACAGAAGTCCAATAACTGAACACCACTCGGGTTCAGATCGGGCAGGCCGTTCCTCCCAATCACCCCCTTCCAGGTTTCACTGTCATTGCCCACGTGCGCATTGAAGTCCCCCAGTAGGACAATGGAGTCTCCAAGAGGAGCACCCTCCAGCACCCCAGTCACAGACTCCAAAAAGGGTGGGTAGTCTGAAACATCATTTGGTGCATAGGCACAAATGATGGTCAGGACCTGTTTCCCAACCCAAAGGCGTAGGGAAGCAACCCTTTCGTCCACCGGGGAAAACTCCAATGTAGAGGCAGCAAGGTGGTGGGATACAAGAATACCCACCCCTGCTCGTCGCCTCTTGCCTAGGGCAACTCCAGAAAAGGCCAAGCTCCAGCCCCTCTCCAGGAGACTGGTTCCGGAACAGGAGCTGTGTGTTGAGGTGAGGCCAACTATATCTAGCCGGTATCTCTCAACCTCGTACACCAGCTCAGGCTCCTTCCCCACCAGAGAGATGACATTCCACATACCAAAAGCCAGTTTAGAAAGCCTGGGATCAGTCCGCCAAGGTCTCCGCCTTTGACCGCCACCTAATTCACATAGCACCAGACCCCCACGATCCCTCCTGCAGGTGGTGAGCCCACTGGAGGGCGGACCCATGTAACTCTTTCGGGCTGAGCCCGGCCAGGTCCCATGGGTGGAAACCCAGCCACCAGACGCTAACCATCGAGCCCCTCCCGCAGGCCTGGCTCCAGGGTGGGGCCCCGGTAACCCCATACCAGGCGGGGTACACTGAATCCTTGATCTAGAATTTATCATGAGAGTCTGTTGGATCATTCTTAGTCTGGCCCTTCACCCAGGACCATTTTGTCTTGGGTGACCCTATCAGAGGCAAATTGCCCCGGACACCATAGCTCCTGGGATCACTGCACACAAACCCCCCACCACGATAAGGTGACGATCCATGAGGGGCTATCCAGAATATTCTATCCAGAATATTCTCCAGAAAATTCTCAAAAGTATTAGTGCATGTGTAAACAGAAGGTCAGGGCTCAGTAAAATCACTGAACAACAACCAGCCAACCAGCAGCCACAAAAGGAGCTTGCTCTTTCTCCCATAGCAAACCAATCAATCAACTTTATTCATAAAGCACTTTAAAAAGCAACACTTGCTACACAAAGTGCTGTACAACAAGGACACACATAAAAACATAAAAGCAAGGAGCAGGACACTAGCACAAAAACAATATAAAACCAACAAGACAATATAAAACTCAGCACGAGTAGAAACCACAGTCAATAGAACGCCTTTCATATAAACTTCTGGACAGGATGGACAGCTTTTACAATAAGTGGGGATCCTATCTTACCTTTATAGGTGTTGTAGATTAAGCCAATCATCTTAGGAGTATTAGGGTGGAATTGGAATGTTTTATCCTCTCACTGGGTATATTTCTTTTTGATGGTTTTTTTTTTCCCCTTTGGCTTGTTTTTTTTTTTTTTTTGCTTTATTTTCTAAATTGAAAACCCAATAAAATTCAAATTACAAAAAAAAAGAAACCACAGTCAATAAAATCAATAAAATAAAAGGTAAGAGAAGCAAACATCCACCACTTTTAAGGAAATCAACACAAAACCTTGTGCCTCACAACACACACAATTTCCCTTTTAGCAGAAAAATTGCAAACATAAATAAACAACTATCTCGCTCATGATGACACCCCATCATGCTGCAAAAATGGCGAGGGAATGAATGGACATTATGAACACAGCTTGAGAATTTTTTTTAGACAGGTACTCACCAACAGTTGTACCCAAAGTTATAAGGATGAAAACAGGCGAATATCTGTCCGTGTCAGCTGCTGGAGGTCAGCTATAACCTTGCATGTAGCTAGTAGCTACTAGCTAACTACTACTAGCTACTAGCTAGAAGCTAGTAGTAGTAGCTACTAGCTACTAGCTAGCTAGCTTCCACAGAACAAGAACAAGTCAACATCCAGGCGAAGTTTTGGAGGAGGCTATAACAATTATCCAGGTGAGAGCTCCGACAGATAACTTTGTAGACTTAACCCTTTAACTGTCCAGATTAAATGGACACATCACGTGCCCCCAGTGGCATAGAGGAGCAACTGCATGTGTCAACTTATTGACGTCCCCGAGCAAAACTGAGAATTTGTACTAATCTCTATTGATCTGACAGTTTAGAAGGTGGCAAACACACGCCAAAGGACTCATGGCTGACATGGAATATAGCAAAGAAGGAGAAATCCTCATTATTATTATTCCTTTTTCCGCTTGGGCTTACACACCAATGTGGATGCCACTGTGTTTGGTCATTGTGACAGTGATGATGACGGAAACTGCATGAAACGGGAAAAATAGCCGCGTAATACAAACAAAATCAGAATCAGAATCAGAATGAGATTTATTGCCATTGTTCATGTAGTACACAAACTAGGAATTTGTCTCGGTGCAATGCTGCAACATTAAACATGGAGTAGCACTAAAGATAAAAATAAAAAACTATGCATGCAATAAAATGTAGAATATGAATGAGTAATACTAATTTATGCAATTTTTAAATATATTAACAAGCAGCAGATATTGTGGAGTTCCACATAGTGCAGTCGGTAGTGCAAAAGAAAACAGTGATAATTATCATGAGTCCGGTTGAGCTGCTGTATGTAGTGCACGAGAGTCTAATAAGTCACTTAGTGTTCAGCAGTCTGATGGCAGAGTGGAAGAAGCTGTTCATGTAGCGGGAGGTTTTAGTCTGAATGGACTGAAGTCTCCTGCATGAGGGGAGGGGGGCAAACAGTGCGTGTCCAGGGTGTGAAGGGTCGGCTATGATCCGACTTGCACGCCTCCGGGTCCTGGAGATGTACAGATCCTGGAGGGATGGGAACTTGCAGCCGATCACCTTCTCAGCGGCGCGCACAACGCGCTGCAGTCTTAGTCTGTCCCTGGCGGTGGCTCCTGCGTACCACACGGTGATGGAGGTGGTGAGGATGGACTCGATGATGGCCGTGTAGAACTGCACCAACATCTTGGTGGGTAGCTTGAGCTTCCTCAGCTGCCTCAGGAAGAACATCCTCTGCTGGGCCTTTTTGATGAGGGAGCTGATGGTCGGCTCCCACTTGAGGTCCCGGGTGATGGTGGTGCCCAGGAAGCGGAAGGAATCCGCAGTGGTAATGGGAGAGTCTGTGAGGGTAAGGGGGGCAGAGGGGCTGTGACTTTTCTGAAGTCCACGATCATCTCCACTGTCTTCAGAGTGTTCAGCTGCAGGTTGTTGTGGCTGCACCAGGACGCCAGCTGGGCCACCTCTCTCCTGTAGACGGACTCGTCGCCGCTGGAGATGAGCCCGATGAGGGTGGTGTCGTCCGCAAACTTGATCAGCTTGACAGACTGGTGGCTGGAGGTGCAGGAGTTGGTGTACAGGGAGAAGATCAGGGGGGAAAGTACACAGCCCTGGGGTGATCCGGTGCTGATGCTAACAGAGTCTGAGACAGTCTTTCCCAGCCGCACATGCTGCCTCCGGTCCGTCAGGAAGTCGATGATCCACCTGCAGAGGGAGTCAGGCACGTTGAGCAGGGACAGCTTGTCCTGGAGCAGAGCGGGGCGGATGGTATTGAATGCAGAGCTGAAGTCCACAAACAGGATCCTGGCGTAGGTTCATTCATGTGTTCAAATTCATGTGGGATATTCATAAGATTTTGTCAATGTGGTACATGGGTGTAAATTACTAAGTAAACGTGTTACATCAAGGTTGATGTAACAAAAAACTGAGCTCCCTGTACCAAGATGGCGGCGCCCACGGGCGGCATGGATTCCCACAGGAACAATGCACCAAACAGAAAAAATAGCCACGTAATACAAACAAAATTCACATGAGGTAATCATAAGAGTTTGTAGATGTGGTACACGGTGTAAATGGCTGAGTAAACACACAAACATTGGCTACGATGGACGAAAACGGACCGGTCACGTGGGCGGGCGAGCCTCCATTCTGGTAACAGGTAAGAGAGAAATATGGTTTTTTTTGACATTTTATTGATTTTCTGGTTCATATACTTTGAAGATTAGATAAAAACATACCCCTGTAGACAAATCGGCATCAAAAAAATGGACCATTCTTTATGTAAATGTGTCCAAAGTCCACTTTTGACTGAGTTATGTAATTTATATAGCTGCCGCAACATTATGCAAATTAGATGCGTAAATTTATTCCTATCTGAAACTTTGGATCATATTCTACATCTTTCTAATTGACAGTAAGCCATTATCTCTTGTAACTTTCAAGTTATTGCCTTGGAAATCTAAACTATTTTATTGACAAAATTTTTTACCACTCTTGACCACTGGGGTGGGGGGGGAGGCTTGAGTTGCCTTGCATTTCCCCAGGCGCCATATGGCGAATTTGGCAGTTAAAGGGTTAAACATGACAGCACTTTGGGGATACCCATGGCTGTAATCCAGCTTGTTCGACTTAACAATGTCTGCATGGTGCACACAGTGTCTGTGGCCAGAACGGCTTTGGTATGGAGAGCCGCTAGGCCAAAAGGTGCTGTTTGTGCTTTCTGCGCACACACGCAAACACACACACACACACACACACACACACATATATATATATATATATATATATATATATATATATTTACGTATATTGTGGTGACCCAGCACACTGCAGACTGCCACTATTTCAAACTCAGCAGGGCTGGAGGAAATGGAGGACAATTTACATACGGACAGAGAGCCCCAGGGGGCAATCAGAACAATGGACTGTTGTGTATACATCCCTGGATGAGGGAGAGGACATCCTGGCACCAGTTGGTCATGTTAATGATATGTATTGACTGATATGTATATCACTATGCTAATGTGCCATGCATTCTCTCTGTCTGTATAACGTGTATAAAAGAGCTTGCTATACATGCCTCAGCAGTGCAGTAGCTCACCGAGCTACAAAGCGAGTTTCAGTATGTTGGAGGAAATAAAACCTTGTACCCTTCCAGCTCGTCGCATCTTGCCTGTTCTGTTACCTCCACATTGGTGACCCTGGATGTGCAAGGTGCGTAGCTCGACTATGCCATTTTTTCCACACTGGTGACCTGACGAGAGAGAATGACCGTCTACTCCCTCTCACCTTGCTGTGGATTCCAGAGGACCAGAGAGCACCTGCATCCTCTTCATCCACACCGGCGCGCGCTCCCTGGAGCGGGCAGCGCTGGGACCGACACGCACCATGAACGGCGACATGAGTGAACTGAAGGAAGCAGCCTGAAAGCTGTCTGAACGCCGTCTGCATTGATTTCCACCAGGCTTCCCGATTCTGACTCACCTCCCGACAGCAAATTTTCTGTGCACAGAAGCCCCGCGCGCACAACGCAGGATTACGAGGACAGCGCAATTTCCAGCTGTGTGGTCACTGCGCCAGGTGTGTGCCACGCACCAGGGACAAATTGGCTCCAGACTTATACATCGTCCTCCACCGCAGCACATGCCAGAGAAACACGGCCGTTCACCATCCTCGGAACCTTTAGGGCTGCTCACGCACCTGAAGCAGACATGCAGCCCGCACATGGGACTTTGTATGGGTTTCTCAGCCACGGCGCACAACGGGAATTTAACCGATTGCTTTCCCCGATGACTTTAGGGCTGCTTCCACACCTAAAGCCAAACCGCCAAGTCCCTCACACAGCTTCACTTTTTTTTTGTTTTTGTTTTTTTCACAGCTGCTACGCATCCTCAGGGAATTTGGCCGTTCACCTTCCTCACATCCTCTCAGGACTGAGCCGCATCTCACCTGTTCGATTACCTCCACAATACATATCACAGATGTCAAAACTTAAAATTAATCCCTGGAAAATGCTAAATATGGGACCTTTAATACATTTGTCAATAGCAAAACCTACCCACTGAGTCCACACATGTAGTTTTTTGTTTTTTGTTGTGGTTGTTTTCACATAAATTATTACACATGCAACACTGTGTATACCCAAGCAATGTATTTCCTCTGTATAACACTGCTTACACCACTCCTGTTTGAGCTCAAATAAAAAGTGCATTGTGTTGCTGTGGGAGTTAAAAGCCTAGACTGATTACTTGAGCACGAGAACATGACACAGTGTACTGTATGTACATGTCTGTAGTGGCAAAAGCATTTCTATCTTTGAATGATGCAGAATACCAACACAATTCAGATCCAAAAGCACAAAACAGACTACAAATAGCAAAGTTTGTCTCTCAGTTCTGCGTACAAACGTACAGCGGGACTGCATTGCAAAAGAACCACGATATAAAGATTTAATGAAACTGTGGGGGTACGTCATCTGGTGAGCTTTAAATGTTTAAATGTTGCTATTTTGTGTTGCTGCAGCGGGAAGAGACAGTTTCCTGTGGTAATCCCTGTGTCAGTGGTCTTCTTCCTGCTCCCTTTGCCACAACCCATTTCCCAGAGGCATAAATACATTGATGTGTGCATGATGTAAGCTTTGCATAACCCAAGAGCTGCTAATGTGGAGAGCTACAGGAGCTGTAAATGTGCAGCAAACTGCTGGGGAGGAAGGCAAGCAAAGAAACCCAACTTGCAAATGTGAACATACTCTGTGAGCACAAAAGGACTTGTTAAAAATGAAAGAAAAAAATGTGCCAAGTACGATGAGCATTGTGCCACCTGTTGTGCTCCTGGAGGTTTTGGGGAAGCTGAGCTGACAGAGGGCATTGTGGAATTTCGGTACCAAGAAGCACAGGTTAAGGGGATGCCCTCCCTTAAAGCCTAATGTAGCAGCTAAGAAAACAGCAGCCCTGACGTAGAACTTATTTGACAGCCACCACCCCCTCAAACCCAACTGCTCTCTCACACTTATTTTCTCACTCTCCCCAGTGTCGCTATCTGACAGATACACACACACGTTCGCAAATGTGATCCAACACCCGCCCTTGAGCTGTAATGCAGGGTGAGCATCCATAAAGAGAATTTGTTAAGATGTTCAAAGGGAACCACTGAATATGGCCATGGCAGCAGGCAACTGAGCAGCCACCAATCCTAGTGTGTATCTGAGGGTGTGTATATTTGTTGTTGTGCTCATTTTGTGGGGACAAACTGTTTACGTTTGTGGCTGGTCCTCATAATGCAAATTGTTAAATTTTATGGTGGAAACTTCAATATGGTGTGCGTTAATTACTAACTAACTAACCTGCACTTATATAGCGCTTTACTTAATTAATTAAGTAATTTCTTTGTTAATCACAAAGAAAATGTGTGCAAGTTGGTTTAGTGTCTTTTGAAGTCAGAGAAACAATGAGGGTGTGTTCTTAGTGTGTGTGTGTATATATATATATTTTATAGTAATACGTACATATGTTTATTAGCTGCTCTTGCTTGCTTGTTTTTTTTCTTGCCTTCTGATTGTTGCTCTGAGTGTTGCTATCCCTGTGCTGTTGCAATCCTGGAATTTCCCCGTTGTGGGACTAATAAAGGCTTATCTTATCTTATCTTATCTTATCTTAATCATTTGAAAGACAGTTGTAGCTTAGTGTTCCAGGGGCTGCCCAACTTAGTGCTGTTGTTCCTGCCCAGGGTGATACTGAAGTGTTTAATTCAGTATTTCCCAACCTTCTTGATGAATAAAATGAAGCTTTGCCCACAGAAATCTACCTGTCACATACAAAGCCTTTTGTTATTTGTTGTCATTTTTGGAGAAATACAGAACTTCAGTTCCTCAAAAGGCCACGAGAGTCAGCTGGCATCCTGAGTAGTGCATTACTGCCTCAGAGGTCAGCTCAAAAACTGATACAGTCCCCCAAACCCTGATGTTAAACATCATATCTGAAGTTGAAAGGTTGAGTCACTTAAAGGTACAATAGAGAACTTTGACTAACTCAGCAACCACAAGGTGTCACTAAAAATTAATATTCCATCCATCTGGGGGGCTGCACGGTGGCGCAGTGGTTAGCACTGTGGCAGCACAGTTTACTCTCGGCCGGGGGATCGCGGAGATCATGAGATCGTGGGTTCGATCCCAGCCCCCGACCAACAGTGAGCTGTGTGGAAGTTTGCATGTTCTCCCCGTGTTGCGTGGGTTTCCTCCGGGATTTCTCCGGTTTCCTCCCGCATACCAAAAACATGTAGGTTTAGGGCGCTCGCGCACGCAGCGACCAGCAGCCGATGGCTTGTCACCAGACTGCAAACCAAATCTACCTACGGGTACAAATAAGTAACAAAAAAAAAAAAAATCCATCCATCTTCTTCCATTTAATCCTTTTTGGGTTGCGGCGGGGCTGGAGCCTATCCCAGCATCTTTGGGCGAGAGGCAGGGTACATCCTGGACAGATCGCCAGTCCATCACAGGGCCAACACAGACAACCATTCATTCTCACATTCATACCTAAGAACAATTTGATGCCAATTAACCTAACTTGCATGTTTTGGGTTTTTTTTGGCATGTGGGATGAAACCAGAGAAATCCTGGAGTAAACCCACACAGACACGAGGAGAACATGCAAACTCCACACAGATCACTGTTGATCGGGGGCTGGGACTGAACCCAGGATCCCCTGGCCAAGGGTGAGTGGCTGTGCTGCCGCAGTGCTAACCACTCTGCCACCGCGCTGCCCGACATTCCATTCATTTTCCAGAATGTCCATATGGCAGTTGTAACTACAGCCTTGTGATTGACCCTTTAAAAAGATTTTTATCACAAAAGTATTACTGTGTGGATTTTGGTGATATTTGTAGTAGGGAGTCAGCCTTGTCTCACCAAAAAGTAGTGTAAATAATACCCTTTTGCAACTTGGAGAAGTGTAGATCATGTACATGAGGTCTGAAAAACATAGAAAAAGGGTGTGCCGGGGGTTGTGAAAATGAGGAGCACCTAAATGATAAATGGTATTCACTTATATTGTGGAGCGTGTAAAGAAAGAGGCGGATTTTGGCTTCAGACGATTTATTACACAGCTCACACAAGAAGCACAGACAGAATGACATCTCAGCAAAGACTCTTCTCTTAAATACTATGGCATTCCTCCAGAAGCTTCTAACATACAAAAGGTCACATTGCATTCACTTCCTTAATCCTTTACCATCCTTCTAGAAGTTTCTGATACACAAAAGGTCACAATGCATTCATCCTTCACACCTCCCTGTTATCTCACCAGGGAACCTCTGCTCTTGTTCTTGTCTAAGATGTTACACATTATGCTTTCCCCATGTGCCGCCATACCACCCCCCCGAGCATACTGGATAGAACAAAAGAATAACAGTCCGTATGCTGTGACAGAACCATTAAACATCAATCCACATGCTGCTTGGGCTTCAGTCTTCTCCCGTATCTGCTGTAACCAGGATTCACCGCCTCTACAGCGCTGTCATGCTGGGGGGTTGATGTTTGGGGGTGAAAACTTTTTGTCTGTCCCTGTGGGTGTTCTGGGGAAACTTTTCTCTGGGAAGCTCCCCGTGGGGGTCTTCCACGCCGAGGGGCCCTCGCCAACAGCACTTGCTCGTCCGCCACCACAAAAGCGGGTTTGAGTCGGTCTATGCCAACCTTTTCCCTCCTACCCCCCAAATCTAGCAAAAAATGCTTATCTCCTGTTTCCAGCACTCTGAACGGTCCATCATAGGGTGGTCGCAATGGCGGGCAGTGGGCATCGTGTCTGACAAACATGAACTCCGTGTTTTTCAAAGTTTTAGGTACAAAAACACGCGGAAAACTGTGGTGGGCAGGGCCCGGCAGCGTGCCTGTGTCTACGCTACACTGCAACAGCTGCGGCGGGGAAATGCCCGGCGTGGGATTATCTGGCAGAAACTCCACGGGCAGCCAAAGTGGTTGTGCAAAAACGAGTTCAGCTGGGGAAGCTTCCAAATCCTCTTTAGGCACAGAACATAACCCCAATAAAACCCACGGTAGCCTGTCTACCCAATTTGCATCTGTCAGTGAAGCCCTGAGAGCCGCTTTCAATGATCTATGAAAACGTTCGCGTAACCCATTAGCCTGTGGATTGTAAGCGGTAGTGAGGTGAATTGAGACACCCAGGCTGCGGGCCATTGTTGACCAGAGTTCGGAAACAAATTGAGGGCCTCTGTCGGACGTAATGTCCGACGGGACTCCAAAACGCGCCACCCATGCTGTTAAAAACGCGCGCGCCACCTCCTCAGCTGTGGTTGCGGCCAGCGGGACCGCTTCCGGCCAGCGCGTGGTGCGGTCCACCATTGTCAGGAGGTGCGTGCACCCCTGTGATGGCGGGAGGGGGCCCACGAGGTCCACGTGGACATGGTCGAACCTCTTAGCCGGAATATGAAACGGCTCCAAGGGAGCCTTCGTGTGTCTGTGTACTTTGGCTCGTTGGCACGCCACGCAGGCTGCCGCCCACTCTTTCACCTGTTTGCGCAGGCTCGGCCACACAAATTTCTCCCCTACCATTTTGACCGACGCGCGCACTCCCGGGTGCGCCAAAGAATGAACCGAGTCAAACACGCGGCGACGCCACGCAGCCGGGACCACGGGACGCGGGCGCCCCGTGGAGACATCGCAGATTATGGGGGGCATGCCGTCTTGTAGCACCCTGCCCTCCAGCCTTAACCCTGTTAGTCCAGACTGGAGCGTGCGCACGTCCGCGTCACTAACCTGCTCCGCGGCCATGGCTGTGTAATCTATCCCCACGCAGACCGGGGCAGCCACGGCGCGCGAGAGGCAGTCTGCCACTACATTCAGTTTACCCAACACATGCTGAATATCGGTAGTAAACTCTGAGATTGCGGCCAGCTGTCTCTGCTGCCGGCCCGACCATGGTTCTGAAACCTTGGCCATCGCGAATGTTAGTGGCTTGTGGTCAACGAACGCGGTGAAACAGCGCCCTTCCAGCCAGAACTGGAAGTGGCGAATGGCCAAGTGGAGAGCCAGCAGCAACCTGTCGAATGCGCTGTATTTACGTTCACTGTCGTGCAAAGTCCTGCTGAAAAAGGTGAGCGGCTGCCAAGCCCCGGCTACGCGCTGCTCCACGACCGCCCCTATGGCCACATCTGACGCGTCAGTGGTGAGCGCTATGCGGGCCATTGGGTCTGGATGTGCCAGCAATGCAGCATTTGCCAGGGCTGCTTTGACTTCCGAGAACGCCCGCTCTCGCTCCGGGGACCATTCGATCTTATCCGCGGGTTTCTGTTTTTTGAGCGCGGCGTACAGTGGTTGCATGAGCTGCGCTGCACGGGGAAGGAAACGGTTATAAAAATTCACCATTCCCAAAAATTCCTAACGCCCTGACCGTTTGCGGCCGGGGAAAATCTGCTACCACGCGCACTTTGTCAGGCAGCGGAACCGCTCCTTCGGGAGAGACGCGGTGCCCCAAAAAATCAATCCGCGTCACCCCGAACTGACATTTCGCTGGGTTGATTATTAACCCGTGCTCTTCCAACCTCTGGAAAACCGCCGTGAGGTGGGTTTCGTGTTCGTCTTCGGACGCGCTGGCTACCAAGATATCGTCCAAGTAGACGAACACGAAAGGGAGATCACGCAGCACTGCATCCATCATGCGTTGGAACGTCTGTGCAGCCCCTTTAAGCCCGAATGGCATGCGCAAAAACTCAAATAAACCGAATGGAGTTATCACCGCTGTTTTGGGTATGTCCTCAGCGCGCACTGGGACTTGGTGGTAACTGCGGACCAGGTCTATTTTTGAAAAAACGCGCGCTCCTGCCAAATGAACGGAAAAATCTTGGATGTGAGGGATTGGGTAGCGGTCGTGCACTGTGGCGTTGTTCAACCTGCGGAAATCCCCGCAAGGTCGCCACGAACCGTCAGCTTTAGGGACCATGTGCAGCGGGGAAGAACATGGGCTGTTTGAACGCCTGATGATGCCCAACCTCTCCAGGTTGGCGAACTCCTCGCACGCTATGGCCAGTTTAGCTGCATCCAAGCGCCGAGGTTTTGCAAAAACGGGCGGCCCGGTGGTGGTGATAAAATGTTCCACCCCATGTTTAGCGATGGCTGCCGAAAATGTCGGGACAGTGAGTGCTGGGAACTGAGTGAGCAGTGTGTGGAACTTACCGCATGCAGCTGTGACGTTGGCTTGTGCTGTTGGCCGGGACGCTCGAGCTATACAGGGGATAGAATCAGAGGACAGTGCATTAACTAGGCGCCTGTTAGCGACATCAACCAACAAACCATGTGTGCACAAAAAATCAGCCCCCAGTATATTGAAATTCAATGCTGCTATGACAAAAGTCCACTCAAATGTACGGCCGTGTAGAGACAGGAGTAGAGTCCTCTCACCAAAGGTCTTAATCTCCGAGCCGTTTACTGCTGCCATCTCGGGGCCGCTAGATCCTGCCAGCTGGTCGGCGTAGGACGGCATGATGAAACTCATCTGGGCGCCGGTGTCCACGAGGAAATGCCTCCCCGAGCGTGCGTCCATCAAGTAGAGCAGCTTGTTCTCCTCCCCGAGGGTCGCAGCTGCTACCGACCCCCGGTCTTGGCGTTTCCCGAGCGCTTGAACTGGCACGGTGGTATACATTTGCGTGCCCTCTCTGCGAAGTGGCGGTGGTAGAAACAAAGGGTGTCTCCCCCGCGTTCTTTGGCCCCCGCTGCTGCTGTCGTCGGTGGCTCTGCTGCTGCTATCAATGGCTCCTCGCCTCCTCCGGCCGTCGCGCCGAGCTCCGTCGCTGCCGCCATGGTCGTGAACTCTCTGCTGGCGATGATGATCCGGTTTGCTTCTTGGGCCAGCGCACGATAGTCCCGCTTGGCCAGCAACGGCGAATTGGCCAGGGTCGCTCTCGTCGCTGACGGAAGGTTCCGGAGGAAGAGGTGGGTAAAAATGAAATGGTCGTCATCCGTGCCCTTTAATCTCAGCATCTTTTCCATCAGGTCAATGGCCAACCCATCTCCGAACCCAGTCCGCGTCAGGAGTCTCTCTGCTCTCTCACCATCCGAGAGTGTGTAGTGCTGGATGAGTGCAGCCTTCAGCGCGCCGTACTTGTCGTTGGTTGGTGGCTGATCGAGCAGGCTCTCCACATGCTGAGCCGTGTGGGCGTCGAGCGTTGCGACCACATAGTGGAACTTCGTGTCATCCGCCGATATCCCCCGGAGGGCGAACTGCGCCTCAACTAGGTGGAACCAGAAGCACGGATTGTGCTGCCAGAAATCCGGTAGCTTGATTGCAACAGCATATGCTTGGCTGGGGGCTCCCAACGAGGCTGGCTCCGGGGATCTTTCGCCGTGTTCCATGATTCGTCTTGGGTCACCAGTGTGGAGCGTGTAAAGAAAGAGGCGGATTTTGGCTTCAGACGATTTATTACACAGCTCACACAAGAAGCACAGACAGAATGACATTTCAGCAAAGACTCTTCTCTTAAATACTATGGCATTCCTCCAGAAGCTTCTAACACACAAAAGGTCACATTGCATTCACTTCCTTAATCCTTTACCATCCTTCTAGAAGTTTCTGATACACAAAAGGTCACACTGCATTCATCCTTCACACCTCCCTGTTATCTCACCAGGGACCCTCTGCTCTTGTTCTTATCTAAGATGTTACACATTATGCTTTCCCCATGTGCCGCCATAATATAGCGCTTTTATTCTCATCTCTTGATGACCAAAGCACTTTACAGATCCTGCTATCCACCCATTCACACATGTATTCACACACCTAAATCAAATCTTCTCCCTAAACTGAACCGTTAGTGGAATGAACACGTAAACCTGACTTTTCTCCTAACCCTAACCACTTCAAAAATGTGTAACAGTGAAACGTTAAGACAGAAGTGAAGGTGAAAAACAGCACTTGGTTTTGTTGTATTGTCCACCATTCCCTGCCCTCCTCTGTACACTGTAAAAAAAAGTTTTCTCAATGTAAGTTGGTGTTCGGCCTTAAAATTTTAAGTTGACTGAACTTGAAAAGATAAGTGGTAAGGATGTGGTGACCCACCACAATCTACAGGGACATTCATCCTCACACTCAGTAGGTCCGGAAGAAGCAGAGGACCATTCACATACGGACAGAGAGCCCCTGGGGGGACAACCAGAACAATGGACTATTGTTTATACATCCCCGGATTAAGGAGAAGACGTCCGGGCGCCAGTTGGTCATGCTAATCATATGTATTGACTGATATGTACAGTATATCAATATGCTAATGTGCTATGCATTCTCTCTGTTTGTATAACATATAAAAGAGCACACACAGCACAGCAGCACAGTAGCGCACAGCGCTACAAGTGCGTCTTATTTTGATGGAGGAAATAAAACTCTGCAACCTTTCAGCTTGTCGCATCTCGCCTGATTCTATTCCTCCACAAGGACACATAAAACACATAAACACATACACTCAAGTTCAGTCAACTTAAAATTTTAAGGCAGCACGAACACTAACTTTTTAAAGTAGAATAACCCTAATTATTTTTTTACAGTATATGAGGAGTCAGCGCTGTTAAAATGGTGAGTTGTCTGGCGCATTAACAGTAACAATGTTGACTGTATGTTGTGCATGCACAGTAACAACCGTTTTTGAAGTATATGTACTTTTTGGGGGGCAGTTTTTAGTATAAATGGTATTGTAGCCACACATGTGACTTACTTAATGCCTTACATAATGCCTCACATCTTAGATAAGAACAAAGTGCAGAGTTTCCTTGGAGATAACAGGAAGCTGTGAAAGTGTAATCTTTTGTATGGGAGAGACTGCTTGGAGGATCCTTTGTGTGCCAAAGACTGTGAGGGGGATGCTAAGGGATTAAAGAGGAAATGCAATGTTACCTTTGATGTGAATGCAATGTGACTTGTGAGCTGTGGGGAGACCTGAGTATATAAGGGACGAGTTTTTTCTGAGATGTCCTCTTTTCTACTATGCTCATGAGAGAGAATGTGTAATAAACTGCTTGAGACCAACTTGCCTCATCATTTACACATTCTACACTGGTGACCCAAGACGAAGCATGCAACACAAAGAGAATTCCCCGGAGCCAGCCTCGTTGGGAGCCCCCAGCCAAGCATATGCTGTTACAGTCCAGCTACCGGACTTTTGGCAGCACAACCCGCGCTCCTGGTTCCACCTGGTTGAGGCGCAGTTCGCCCTCCGGGGAATATCGGTAGATGACACGAAATTCTACCATGTGATCGCAAAGCTCGACAACCACACAGCTCAGCATGTGGAGAGCCTTCTGGAGCAGCCACCAGCCAGCGACAAATACGGCGCGTTGAAGGCCGCACTCATCCAGCACTACACACTCTCGGTTGAGGAGAGGGCAGAGAGACTCCTGGTGCGAACTGGGTTGGGAGATTGCACGCCCATTGACCTGATGGAGAGGATGCTGAGGTTGAAGGGCTCGGACGACGACCACTTCATCTTTACCCACCTCTTCCTCAGGAACCTTCCGTCAGCGACGAGAGCGGCCCTGGACAGTTCGCCGTTGTTGGCCAAGCGGGACTACCATGCACTGGCCCGGGCGGCACACCGGATCATCATGGCCAGCAGAGAGCTCGCGACCACGGCGGCGGCGACTGAGCTCGGCGCGACAACCGAAGACGGTGAGGAGCCATCGACGGCGGTAGCGGAACCACCGACGACAGTGGCGGCGGGGGCCAAGGAACGCGGGGGAGACACCCTTTGTTTCTACCACCGCCGCTTTGCAGAGAGGACACGCAAATGTATACCACCGTGCCAGTTCAAGCGCTCGGGAAAACGCCAAGACCGGGGGTCGGTAGCAGCTGCGGCCCTCGGGGAGGAGAACAAGCTGCTCTACTTGATGGACGCACGCTCGGGGAGGCATTTCCTGGTGGACACCGGCACCCAGTTGAGTTTCATCATGCCGTCCTACGCCAACCGGCTGGCAGGATCCAGCGGCCCCGAGATGGCAGCAGCAAACAGCTCGGAGATTAAGACCTTTGGTGAGAGGACTCTGCTTCTGTCTCTACACGGCTGTGCATTTGAGTGGACTTTTGTCATAGCAGCATTGAATTTCAATATATTAGGGGCTGATTTTTTGTGCTCACATGGGTTGTTGGTTGATGTCGCTAACAGGCGACAGTCTTTTGATTCTATTCCCTGTACAGCTCGAGCGTCCCGGACAACAGCACAAGCCAACGTCACAGCTGCAGGCGGTAAGTTCCACACACTGCTCACTCAGTTCCCAGCACTCACGGTCCCGACATTTTCGGCAGCCGTTGCTAAACACGGGGTGGAACATTTTATTACCACCACCGGGCCGCCCGTTTTTGCAAAACCTCGGCGCTTGGATGCAGCTAAACTGGCCATAGCGCGCGAGGAGTTCGCCAACCTGGAGAGGTTGGGCATCATCAGGCGTTCAAACAGCCCATGGGCTTCCCCGCTGCACATGGTCCCTAAAGCTGACGGTTCATGGCGACCTTGTGGTGATTTCCGCAGGTTGAACAACGCCACAGTGCACGACCGCTACCCAATCCCTCACATCCAAGATTTTTCCGTTCATTTGGCAGGAGCGCGCGTTTTTTCTAAAATAGACTTGGTCCACGGTTACCACCAAGTCCCAGTGCACGCTGAGGACATACCCAAAACAGCGGTGATAACTCCGTTTGGTCTATTCGAGTTTTTGCGCATGCCATTCGGGCTTAAAGGGGCTGCACAGACGTTCCAACGCATGATGGATGCGGTGCTGCGCGATCTCCCTTTCGTATTCGTCTACCTGGACGATATTTTGGTAGCCAGCGCATCAGAAGACGAACACGAAACCCACCTCACGGCGGTTTTCCGGAGGTTGGGAGAGCACGGTTTAATAATCAATCCAGCAAAGTGTCAGTTCGGGATGACGCAGATTGATTTTTTGGGGCACCGCGTCTCTCCCGAAGGAGCGGTTCCGCTGCCTGACAAAGTGCGCGCGGTAGCAGATTTTCCCAGACCACAAACGGTCAGGGCGTTACAGGAGTTTTTGGGAATGGTGAATTTTTATAACCGTTTCCTCCTCCGCGCAGCGCAGCTCATGCAACCACTGTACGCCACGCTCAAAAAGCAGAAACCCGCGAATAAGATCGAATGGTCCCCGGAGCAAGAGCGGGCGTTCTCGGAAGTCAAGGCAGTCCTGGCAAACGCTGCGTTGTTGGCACATCCAGACCCAACGGCCCGCATAGCGCTCACCACTGATGCGTCAGATGTGGCCATAGGGGCGGTCGTGGAGCAACGTGTAGCCGGCGCTTGGCAACCGCTCGCCTTTTTCAGCAGGACTTTGCGCGATAGTGAACGTAAATACAGCGCGTTTTACAGGGAGTTGCTGGCTCTCCACTTGGCTATTCGCCACTTCCAGTTCTGGCTGGAAGGGCGCTGTTTCACCGCGTTCGTTGACCACAAGCCACTAACATTCGCGATGGCCAAGGTTTCAGAACCTTGGTCGGGCCGGCAGCAGAGACAGCTGGCCGCGATCTCAGAGTTTACTACCGATATTTAGCATGTCTCGGGTAAACTGAATGTAGTGGCAGACTGCCTCTCACGTGCCGTGGTGGCCCCGGTCTGCGTGGGGATAGATTACGCAGCCATGGCCGCGGAGCAGGTTAGTGACGTGGATGTGCGCGCGCTCCAGTCTGGACCAACAGGGTTAAGGCTGGAGAGCAGGGTGCTGCGAGACGGTATGCCCCCCCAATCTGCGATGTCTCCACGGGGCGACCGCGTCCCATGGTACCGGCCGCATGGCGCCGCCGCGTTTTTGACTCGGTTCATTCTTTAGCGCACCCGGGAGTGTGCGCGTCAATCAAGATGGTAGGAGAGAAATTTGTGTGGCCGAGTCTTCGCAAACAGGTGAAAGAGTGGGCAGCAGCCTGCATGGCGTGCCAACGAGCCAAAGCACACAGACACACGAGGGCTCCCTTGGAGCCGTTTCACATCCCGGCTAAGAGGTTCGACCATGTTCACGTGGACCTCGTGGGCCCCCTCCCGCCATCACAGGGGTGCACGCACCTTCAGACAATGGTGGACCGCACCACGCGATGGCTGAAGGTGGTTCCACTGGCGTCAACCACAGCCGAGGAGGTAGCGTGCGCATTTTTAACAGCATGGGTGGCGCGTTTTGGAGTCCCGTCGGACATTACGTCCGACAGAGGCCCTCAATTTGTTTCCGAACTTTGGTCAGCAATGGCCCGCAGCCTGGGTGTCACAATTCACCGCACAACCACGTACAATCCTCAGGCTAATGGGTTATGCGAACGTTTTCATAGGTCATTGAAAGCGGCTCTCAGGGCTTCACTGACGGATGCAAATTGGGTAGACAAGCTACCATGGGTTTTATTAGGGTTGCGTTCTGCGCCTAAAGAAGACTTAGAAGCTTCCCCAGCTGAACTCGTTTTTGCGCAGCCACTTCGGCTGCCCGGGGAGTTTCTCCCGAATAATCCTGCACCAGGCAGCTCCCCGTCTCAGCTGTTGCAGCGTAACATTGACACAGGCACGCTGCCGGGCCCCGTTCATCACAGCTTTCCGCACATTTTTGTGCCTAAAACTTTGAAAAACGCGGAGTTTGTTTTTGTCAGACATGACGCGCATCGCCCCCCACTGCGACCACCTTATGATGGACCGTTCAGAGTGTTGGAAACAGGGGACAAGCATTTTTTGCTAGATTTGGGGGGTAGGAGGGAAGAGGTTGGCATAAACAGACTCAAACCCGCTTTTGTGGTGGCGGACGAGCAAGTGCTGTTGGCAAGGGCCCCTTGGCGCGGAAGACCCCCACGGGGAGCTTCCCAGAGTAGAATTTCCCCAGAACACCCACAGGGACAGACAAAAGGTTTTCACCCCCAGACAGCAGCTCCCCAGCATGACAGCGCCGCGGAGGCGGCGAATCCTGGTTACAGCAGATACGGGAGAAGACTGAAGCCCAAGCAGCATGTGGATTGATGTGTAATGATTCTATCACAGCATGCAGACTGTTATTCTTTTGTTTGATCTAAAATGCTCGGGGGGGGGGGGGGTGTAGCCACACATGTGACTTACTTAATGCCTTACATAATGCCTCACATCTTAGATAAGAACAAAGTGCAGAGTTTCCTTGGAGATAACAGGAAGCTGTGAAAGTGTAATCTTTTGTATGCGAGAGACTGCTTGGAGGATCCTTTGTGTGCCAAAGACTGTGAGGGGGATGCTAAGGGATTAAAGAGGAAATGCAATGTTACCTTTGATGTGAATGCAATATGACTTGTGAGCTGTGGGGAGACCTGGGTATATAAGGGACGAGTTTTTTCTGAGATGTCCTCTTTTCTACTATGCTCATGAGAGAGAATGTGTAATAAACTGCTTGAGACCAACTTGCCTCATCATTTACACATTCTACAGTATGTTTTTAACAGGGTAGAGAGCATGTTGTGCTACTGTTGATGAGATCAGGTTGCAGGACGTAGAGTTTGTGCATCAGTTTTTAAAATCCCAGTAATGCCTAGTGGCTAAAGAGGTGAACTACATCCACTTGTTAACCCCTTGCACTCTGGTCAATTTCCCTAAAAACGCCAAAACATAACGTACCCAAAGTAAATCAAAAGCTGTTCTTCAACCCTTTGCAGCATCTTCATGGGGTTGGTCTCATTTAAAAGAAAACACTTTGAATTTTTGGCAAAACAGTCATAATCTCTGTAAGTGCTCCTGCCACTGAGTAACAGTCATCTAAACATACTGAATTTGAAGAAAATAAATTTCGCCTGGGTGTTTTTTTTGGATACAAATGCTTGCAAATACCACACAGCTGTCAGATCCAGGCTGGAAAATGCAACAGAAATGTAGAACCAAGTGTAATCCAGCTGAGGTCAAAATTGTGTAACAATACCACAAAAATATGAATATATTACACAGCTTTTTGTCAGGTTGTTCCCAGGCATTTTTGAACTGTGCCAAATTGTGCCAAATGGCACAGTTTGGAAAAACGTCTGTAACTTTTGAATGATTCAATATAGAAGCTTCATCTTGGGCTCTAATGAAAGGTGACACTCAGGGCTGTGTGTGTGTGTGGGGGGGGGGTTGTTTATTCATTCATTCATGAATGAATGAACAAACAAGCCCCCGCACACAAAGAAGCATGCCACGTAAAAAATGTGTGGCTTTTTTTTACAAGAAAAAATAACCTACAGTGCACTAAAAATTATACTAAAATATCTGTAATGTAGAGGATAACACCACCACCCCGCTACAGAGGACGGCCATTGTCCATCGCCACATGACGGACCACGGCGCACGCCGCAGTCTACTACGCACAGTTGTACTAAAATATCTGCAATAATATCTGCAATCCGCTACAGAAGAGTAGCGGGGGGGGTGGCGTTCATGGTCCGGACATGTTGCGATGACGCACAGTTGTAATTTACCGATCGATCAAAAGTCATTTTTGATTACAATTTTCAGTGATAAAGAATAATTTAGCTTATAACACTTACCTGTCCACAACAGCAGTGTCCCTGGCGAACTTCTCTTCCTCATTGTCAGACGAACATTACGCTGGTCCGCTTGTTACGGACTTGTGGTTTTGGTCACGTGACCCGGTCAAACCATAATTCCATTATTGCGGTTTTGCGCTTCCATGATTGCAGTTTTGGCGAACGATTTTTCAAAACAAATAAGAACAGTAGTAAGAAAAAAAGACTGGCGAACGCGTGTGTGTCACCAGCGGCTTACACAAAACAGATTTTGCAAGGGACGCATGCTTTCAAACTTCTGTGCTTCAATTGGCTCGCTGTATTCGCAACCGTTGGTAGGCGGGTCCTTCTTGCTAGGTTTTCAGTCATTGGTTCTTCAAGGTTTCAGAAACCCAATTCAAGGCTCTTATTAGTCGAATGAGAGGTCAATCACATCTAAACCAATCAAAGCACTCCTTTGGCTTTCTGTTCGTGGCTGTGTCTGTAGTGGAAGAACGGAAATGCAGCTTTTTTATCCAGTGCGCACTAGGACGCACAGTGTGCATCCTAGGGCGCCCTCGTGCGCTCTAGGACGCAGAGACGTGACCGCCTGCGGTACACCGGAGTGCAAGAGGTTAACCTCCCTTCTTTTTATCTTGTAAAAAAAAGAAGGCGATAAAAAGGAAAATTAACAATGTACTGCACATCGCCTACTGGGCATTTATGAACAGTTGTGCTTGTGACATGACCAACTGGTGCAAAGTTCACATAATTGAGTATCAATGATCCTTGAGGCAAAATCTACTCCTGCATTGAGCACAGTTCTTTCGGTGTTGTTTACATTCATCAGTTTTGCGTCTGTTCACTGTTAAGTATTACTGGAGTGAAATAAAACTGAGGAGTTCTCTCATACCCACCAAAATATGCATGCAGTGTAACGTGAACAGATGTAGTTGTGTTTCTTTCTGCCACTTCCGTCTTTAGTTACTGTCTCTTCTTCTTCTTTTAGATTTGATTGGCGGTTGGCAACCAGCTTACAGATGCATTACCGCCATGTTACTGTCTCTGCCTACAGCATCAGACACCTATAGAGTCAGGGGCGCTCCCAGGGGGGCCCAGGGGGGCCATGGCCCCCATGCCACCACTTGGGCCCCCAGCGGCCACCCCTGGTCCCTGCCACTGGACAATCTAACATAATTTTGTAACTTGTTTTTCTATGTCATATTTTACATGTAGTAGATGTTTATGAATAATTGATGTGTGTTGTATATTATTAACAAATGTTAATAAAATACAGCAAAGTAGGACAGATCACACTGTCAAGGTGTGTTCAGACCAAATGTGAATGGGCATGCCGTGTGATTACATTTTAAATTGATTTTGATGTGCCACCCCAAGATTTTCAGTGGCCCCCATGTGGCCCCCCATGAAAAATGTCTGGAGGCACCCCTGTATAGAGTTGTAGCTGACTCTATAGAAGCTGCTATACTGGCATGCAGTTTCCCTCACCTTGTTATGTCTCTCTTGTCTCATTTGGCTCATGGGTCATTTGGCAGAGATGGTTACTGGCCAACAAATTAGAAAATATAATTTACCATAAGAATAAATCAGAAAACATGTATCATATACTGTATGTCAAAAGGGAAATGTTTCTGTTGTCCTTAGAGGGTGGAGCAAGGCCTCTTTTAGCATAATGTCTGAATGTCTGTAGTGATAACTCTTTGGCTCCATGTGTTACATTCAAAACAAATTCAATGCATCAAAAAGAGTTATGTTCTAAAAGCAAGCTACCATCAGACACTGCATAAACAAGCTTATGCGGACAGCCCATAAAAGACTTACTTTGATACTGTGGAAGATGAAAGCAGACGAGACAGCAAGCTGGACGATACACAAACTTTAATCACCTTCCAACAGAAAGTACAGAAAAAAAACTCCTCTCTGAGTGCCTGAGCGAACTCTTATACACTTCTATTCCCGCCTCCGGCACACAGGGTAAACACATTAGCATTCAGACATGAAAGACATGTACACACATTAACATGACATTGACCCACACATCACAGAGCAGGTCTTGCTACCATACATTCGCACCCCTGCATCCTCAGGTGTGAATCTGGCGCAGTGGGGAGCGAAAGGCACATCTTTGTCTGTATAGCTCCTCACACCTTTCTCCATTAGCATCCGTAACTATCCTCTTCCCCACTAACCCCGCTGTCCTGGGTGGAGTGCCATGTGTATTGTGTCCACCACACAGCCCCCTCCTTCCCCGAACACCCAGAAGGGGCTCTAACCTTCCGGCGCCTTGGGCTTGAGCCAGCACCCGTAACGGCTGTAACGTGAAGTCACTGGACCGGCCGAAGCGTCTTGCTGTTGAGGTGGGCAGGAGACAAACTCGGCCTCCGCCACGCAGTCCTGTGGAGGGGGGAAAGGGTGGGGAGGGGAAAGACCTTGTCTGCTGCCAACAGCTCTCTGCAGGGGGAACACCAATTTGCGGAGCGACTGTAGGTGGGTGTCTGCACCAGGTAGCCAACACCTCCTGCTCATCTGCCAACACATAAGTGGGCTTAAACCTGTCAATGCAGACAGTTTCCTTACATCCCCCAAAGTCAAACACAAAATGCTTTTCTCCGGTTTCCAGCACTCTGAACGGTCCGTCATACGGTTGGCACAGCGGGGTTCTGTGTGCGTCATGCATAACAAAAACGAACTTGGTGCTCTGTAAGCTCTTTGGGACGAAGGTATGGGGAAAACAATGGTGCGCCGGGCCCGGCACATTGGCCGGCCCTGTACTGTGAAAAAATTGTGCAGGCACGTCGGTCCTGGGTACAGGGTTTTCCGATAAAAATTCCCTGGGGATCCGCAGTGGCTGAGAAAAAACGAGTTCTGCCGTGGAGGTTGCCAGATCCTCCTTAGCCACGGAGCACAACCCTAACAGAACCCACGGCAGGCAGTCGACCCAATTTGCATCCGTGAGTGAAGCTTTGAGCGCTGCTTTAAGCGACCTATGAAAACATTCACATAACCCGTTAGCCTGGGGTTGTACACGGTGGTGTGGTGGATTTTGACCCCCAGGCTCTGGGCCATCGCGAACCACAGTTCTGAAACGAATTGCGGACCCCTGTCAGAAGTGATGTCTGACGGGGATGCGAACCATGCAACCCAAGCCGACAAAAAAGCACAAGCCACTTCCGTGGACATGGTGGAAGCCAGCGGGACCACTTCAGGCCAACGCGTGGTGCGGTCCACGATTGTCAAAAGATGTGTGAAACCTTGTGATGGGGGAGCCACCAAATCCACATGGACATGATTGAACCTCCTGGCCAGAATTTGGAACTGCTCGAGGGGGGCTTTGGTGTGCTTGTGCACTTTGGCCTGCTGGCATGTGATGCACACAGCAGCCCACTCTTTCACGCCCCTGCTTAAGTGCGGACAGACAAATTTCTCCCCCACCAGTTTAACCAAGGCGCACACGCCGGGGTGTGAAAGGGAGTGGACTGAATCAAAATCGCGGTGGCGCCAATAGCTTGGAACCACCGGGCGTGGGCGACTGGTGGAGACGTTGCAGAGAAAGGGGGGGGGCACTCTTCTTGCACCACCCTGCTCTCCAGTTTTAACCCAGTAGGTGCAGACTGGAGTGCACAAATATCCGTGTTTTCCCCGTTTGCTCCGTGGCCATGGCAGGGAAATCTATTCCCATGTAGACTGAGGAGACTAACGTCCGCGACAGACAGTCGGCCACAACATTAAACTTACCGGATACATGCTGGATGTCGGTTGTAAATTCTGAGATCGCGGCCAGATGTCGTTGCTGCCGGGCCGACCACAGTTCCAAGACCTTGGACATTGCGGACGTTAGCAGTTTATGATCAACGAACACGGTGAACTCGCGCCCTTCCAGCCAAAACTGGAAGTGGCTCGTTCCCAGGTGGAGGGCCAACAACTCTGTCAAATGTACTGTATTTGCGTTCATTATTGTGCAAAGTATGGCTGAAAAATGTAAGCAGCTGCCAAGCACTGGAAACGTACTGCTCCGCCACTGCCCTTTTGGCAACATCAGACACGTCAGTGGTGAGTGCTATCTGTGCTGACGGGGCAGGGTGGGTTAGCAAAGCAGCGTTAGCGAGCGCTGTTTTGGCATTTGCAAAAGCCTGGACTCGCTCAGAGGTCCAGTCAATGTTTCCCGCGGGCTTCTTTTTTTGAGCGCAGCGTACAACGGTTGCAGCAGCTGGGCTGCTTGAGGGAGGAAACGGTTGTAAAAGTTGGCCATGCCCAAAAATTCCTGCAGGGCCTTCACAGTCTGCATACACGGAAAATCCGACACGCATCTTATCACGCGTCTTATCAGGCAACGGAATCGTGCCCTCCGGCAAAATGCAGTGACCCACAAAATCAATCACTGGCACACCGGACTTCACTTCGCCGGGTTAACAATAAGCCCGTGCACTTCCAACCTCTGGAAAACTAGTTTGAGATGGGCGAGGTGCTCCTTCTCAGACACACTAGCCACTAGAATGTCATCTAAGCAGACAAAAACGAAAGTCAGGTCACGGAGCACCGCATCCATCATTCTTTGAAAGGTTTGCGCCGCACCGTTTAACCTGAATGGCATGCGTAAAAACTCAAAAAGGCCAAAAGGAGTTATGACCACTGTTTTGGGAACGTCCTCCATGCGCACCGGGACCTGTTGATAACCACGGACCAAATCCACTTTCGAAAAAACACGCATCCCGGCCAGATACATGGAAAAATCCTGGATGTGCGCGATGGACTACCAGTCATGTTCTGTGGCATTGCTCAAGCACCGGAAATTGCCGCATGGTCGCCATGACCCATTGGACTTGGGGACCATGTGTAGCGGGGATGCCACTGGGTTGTTGGAGCGCCTAATGATGCCCAGTTGCTCTAAGTTAGCAAACTCCTCGCACGCACTGGCCAGCTTAACCACGTCCAGGCGCCAAGGGCGCACGAACACCGGTAGGCTTTTTGTGGTTATGAAATGTTCAACCCCGTGTTTGGTTTCTGTAGCCATAGAAGTTGGGACCTTGAGTGCTGGGAACTGTGAAAGTAAATGCTGGTACTTACCCCCTGGAGCTGTAACGTTAGCCTGTGTTGTTGGCCCAACTCCCCGAGCTGTGCAGGGCAGGGAAGAAAAAGAGACAGCATCCACTAAACGTCTGATGGCAACATCGAATAACAACCATAAGCACATAAAAAATCTGCACCTAAAATGGAGGCAGAACATGCAGCTACCACAAAGTCCCACTGGTAATTGCGTCCGTGTAAGCATACAGTCAGCATCAATTCGCCAAACGTCCTGATGGTGGATCAGTTGGCAGCCATGAGCTTGGGACCGCTGCCTCCTGCCAACCTTTCTGTGCTGACCAGAAGGACGAGGCTCTTCTGGGAGCCGGAGTCCACCAAGAAACGTCTCCCCGAACGTGTGTCCATGATAAAAAGCAGCTTCTTCCTGCCGCCAGCGGTCGCAGCTGCTACTAACTGCTGGCCGTGCCATTTCACGGCTTCTTGAATTGGCACAGCAGCAGACAGCATTGGGCATTTGAGCTGAAGCAGCAATGATAGAAAGAGAGTGTCCCGTTCCTGCGTCGTTCTTCCCCATCAATGCCAACATGCTGTCCATCAGCTCCACAGCTGATCTGTCACCTAACTCCGAGCGTGTTAGGAGTCTCTCTGCCCTCTCACTGTCCGACAGGGTATAACACTGGAGTAGCATCCGCTTGAGTGCTTCATATTTCCCCTGGGCTGGAAGCTCCTGGAGCAGGCTCGTTACCTGCTATGTGGCCGCGCATCCAGTGCAGCTACCACATAGTAATATTTAGTGTCATCTGTTTTGAACCTGCGGAATGCAAACTGGGCTTCTACATGTAGGAACCACGCGGTCGGATTGTAAAGCCAGAAGTCTGGGAGCTTGACTGTGACAGCGCATGCCGCGCTGGTGTTCTCCCTTTGAGTTGCCTCCGGGGTGGTGCTCGGCTCGTTCTCCATCGCACGTCTTCAGGTCACCAATGTGGAAGATGAAAGCAGACGAGACAGCAACCTGGACAACACACAAATTTTAATCACCTTCCAACATAAAGTACAGAAAAAACTCTCCTCTGAGTGCCTGAGCAAACTCTTTTATACACTTCTATTCCCGCCTCCGGCACACAGGGTAAACACATTAGCATTCAGACATGAAAGACATGTACACACATTAATTTGACATTGACCCACACATCACAGAGCAGGTCTTGCTACCATACATTCGCACCCCTGGATCCTCAAGTGTGAACTTGGTGCGGCGGGGGGCGAAAGGCACATCTGTCTGTATACAGCTCCTCTCACCTTTCTCCATTAGCATCCCTATATTCTCCCCCACCAACCCCGTTGTCCCGGGTGGAGTGCCATGTGTATTGTGTCCACCACAGTACATCTGAAAAATGTTTTTTCTTTCATCTACACAGAGCTCACTGAATAGTGAGAAGATTACTGAATAAAACAATTAGCAAACTGCACTATGATTATGCTAAAACCAAAATCAGCTCCAGCTGACTGAACCACTGTTTTCTCACATGTGACAGACTGTGGTGACATTTGCATTTTACAGCCCTGTTGATGTCTCTGCTTTTGTGGCCATGAGTGGCTGATCAGACCAGTTTGAGCTGCCATACAGCTATACAGATCAATAGGATGCACTTATTGTGATCATTAGAAGGTTATTACCATGTGCAAGAATAGATCCATGTTACTGGTTCCTGACAATATGCCTCTGCTGTGTCAGATATAGATCCTGGAGGGAGCAAAGGCAGCAATGTGCTGAATGTGGAATTATTTGCACAAATGTGTCAAATGTTAAATAAAACATAAAAGAAATAGCAAATAAAAAGATTCACAATGTATAAATAATCAATCTTTGAATAATTTGGAAGTAAAGCTATAGGGCACAAGTCCATTTTACGGCCTTTAATTTATGGATACTAAAATAAAGAGAACAGAAGCAGGAGAATAATAGGACTATTGTTCACAGACAAATAATGGATAAAGGCTGGCATCATACAGCTTCTGGCCTATCGTCTCTGATGGAATGTACAGATACAGTCAGCACTGTGCCGCCCTCTGGTGCACAAAAAGCACATTTTAAAAAATGGCAAAACCCCAAACATTTTTTCCCATTATTCTAAACCGCTTTTCTCGTGTGGAGTCAGGGGTCAGAGGAGGGGTACACCCAGGAAGCAGAAGAGTGTTGATCAGCAGCTAACCTTATTTTGCATAGCAGACAGTGAAACTCAAAACCACAATTTGAATGCAAACCAGAGGAAATTCAATTCAATTCAATTCAACTTTATTCATATAGCGCCATTTCACAACAACAGTCATCTCATAGCACTTTCAACTGTAGAGGAAACCCCCACAATTGCAGAAAGACCCCAGCAATCAGGCGATCCCCCTGTGAGCAAGTACTTGGCAACGGTGGAAAGGAAAAACTCCTTTTTAACAGGAAGAAACCTCCAGCAAAACCAGGTTCAGGGAGGGACAGTCATCTGCTGCGACTGGCTGGGGGGTGAGGGGATAGAGAAAAAGAAGAAAAGAACAGACATGTAGAGAGCAAACAGCATGACAGGGACTCAATCTATGGGAGAGAACAAATATGTTGACCAACAAAAATATTTCATTGAGAGTGAAGAAAGGAGTGAAGCCCAGTGCATTGTTGGAGGTCCCCCGGCTGTCTAAACCTATTAGCAGCATAGCTAAGGGAGGGTTCAGGGGCAAATGATCCCTCCCTAATTACAGGCTATATCAAAAAGGAAGGTTTTAACCCTATTCTTAAAAACAGAGATAGAGTCTGACTCCTGAATCCAGATTGGCAGCTGGTTCCACAGGAGAGGAGCTTGATAACTGAAGGCTCTGCCTCCCATTGTACTTTTGGAGATTCTAGGTATTACAAGTAATCCTGCATTTTGGGAGCATAGTGCTCTGTTAGGATAATGGGGTAGTATCAGATCTGTTAAATAAAAAGAAGTCTGATTATTTAGAGCTTTGTAAGTGAGAAGAAGGATTTTAAACTTAATTCTACACTCTATGGGAAGCCAATGAAGGGAGGCCAGAACCGGAGAGATATGATCTCTCTTTCTAGTACCTGCTAAAACTCTTGTTGCAGTATTTTTGATCAGCTGAAGACTTTTTAAGGATGTTTTAGGACAACCTGATAATAAAAGGTTACTAATCTAACCTAAGGTTAATAATCTAATCTAGAGCTAACAAAAGTGTGGATTAGTTTCTCAGCATCACTCTGAGACAAGATGCTCCTAATCTTGGCAATATTATGCAAATGATATAAGGCAGTCTTAGAAACAAGTTTAATATGTGAATTAAAAAACAGATCTTGGTTAAATCAGGTTAAATCTGTTTTACAGCAACTTAAAGACACACTCCGGAGGATATCTCTCTCTCTCTCTCTCTGGTAGTCCATCGATTCGATGATGACCATCTTCTTTATTTGTGAGTCTGCTGGTGTTTGAATAGTCCGATCCTGGATCTGCAGATTCGGTTACAGACCGGGCATGTGAAGGAGGTGCTGGGGGGAGCAGGGGGGGCTTGGCGAGCATGCCTCTTTGCACGCTTTGCTGTCCGGTGTTGTGTGCGCTGTTCCTCCATATAATCCACTCCCTGTGAGGAGTGGAAGAGCCAGATGTCTCAGCAGGAAGCGAGTTCCTCCAGTGAAGAGGGGTTGATCTGACATCTCTTCAGGATGGACTTCATTTGATCTTTGAAGCGCTTCTTCTGCCCACCAGCGCTGCGTTGGCCACGGTGTAACTGACCATACAGGATTCTGCGTGGAAGTCTGTGGCTGGGCATCCGGATGACATGCCCCAACCACCTGAGTTGATGCTGGGCCATGATGGACTCCATGCTACAGCTGCCAGCTCTCTCCAGCACTTCTGTGTGCGGCACTCTGTCCTTCCAAGTGATGCCAAGGATCTTCTGGAGACATCTTATATGGAAGGTCTCCAAGCTTCTCAGATGGCGGCTGTAAATAGTCCATGCCTCACATCCATATAGTAAGGTGGTGATACATACAGCTCTGTAGACCAGCACTTTGGTGTGGAGTTTGAGATTGCTGTTCTGAAGAACCCTTCTCCTTAGACGACCAAAAGATGCTGATGCTTGCTTGAGGCGGTTCTGGATCTCGTCATCCATTGAGCAGGTGTCAGACATTATGCTCCCCAGGTATTTGAATGTGGGCACTGTGAGCAGCTGTTGCCCTGCTGCTGTGAGGGTTATTGGGTTTTGTGGGGGGTCGGTACTGGACTGACAGAGTACCTCTGTCTTCTGGGTGTTGATTGTCAGTCCCATTCTGGTGTATGCAGTTACAGCTGCCGAGAGGATGTTTTGTAGAGCGTCTGGTGTATGAGCAACCAGGGCACAGTCATCGGCGTACTGTAGCTCAATGATGGTCTCTGATGTCAGTTTGGAAGTTGCCTGTAGCCTCCTGATGTTAAACAGGTTACCATCAAGCCTGAAGTCAATGGTAACTCCAGCTTGTTTCTCCACCCTCCTACGTAGCAGAGTTGTTACACAGACAAGGAAGATGTTGAAGAGAACTGGGGCCAGCACACAGCCTTGCCTCACTCTGGTTTGCACTCCAAAAGGTTCTGAACTGTGCCTTCCCACTACCACTCGGGCCATCATCCCAGAATGGAACTGCGCAAGGATTGTGAGAAACTTGGGTGGACACCCAAATCTCTTTAGGACTTGCCACAGTAGTTCCCTGTTCACTGTGTCAAATGCCTTTGACAGGTCGACAAAGGCAATGAACAGGTCCTTATGCTGCTCCCGACATTTCTCTTGGAGCTGACGCGTCACAAAGATCATGTCAACTGTTCCCCTGTCCTTCCGAAAACCACACTGTGACTCTGGGGTGACCCGCTCTGATACTGCAGAGATGAGTCTGCGGAGCATGACCTTGGCAAGGACCTTTCCAGCAGTAGCCAACAGAGAGATACCCCTACTATTGGAGCAGATGGCTTTGTCTCCTTTGTTCTTGTAGATGGTCACAATGTTGCTGTCTTTCCACTGTTGTGGGACACACTCTCGTCTCCACACCTCTGAGATATAGAGATACAATGTCCGAGTACAGAGGTAGCCTCCTTCCTTGAGAAGTTCAGCTGGGATGCCATCAGGTCCAGGGGATTTATTGTTTTTCAGGGTTTTTACTGCTTGCAGGATTTCTTTGAAGGTTGGGGGGAGGTCGAGATCTGGCATGGTAGAATGTTCAGGGAGCTCTGCAATGACAATTGGGTCCACTGAGGTGGGCTGGTTAAGCACGGTGTTAAAATGCTCAGCCCACCGCTCCACTATCATGGCCTGATCCTTGATTAAAGAAGAGCCATCAACAGATCTCATAGGTGCCAGGGAGCAGTTTCTGGGGCCGTAGATGGTTTTGACTGCATCATAGAAACTGTGCATATCGTTTCTATCAGCATGAGTCTGGATTTCGTTGGCCTTTGAGATCCACCACTCATCTTGCAGTTTCCTGAGAGTTGTTTGGACCTCAGAACGAAGGGCTTGCCATTGCTTCTTATGGAATTGGGATTGTGGGTTGTTCAAGGTGGCTCTGTGTGCCCTGTGCATTCTGTCCAGGAGGGTGGAGATCTCTCCAGCATTCTGGTCAAACCAGTCCTGATGTTTCTTGGTTTTGAAACCGATGGCTTGGGCTGCAGTGTCAAAGAGAATGGTAGATAGAGCAGTCCACTTCTCATCCATCCCAGACTCTGAGATGATCAGTTGTTCAATACCTTCCAGCCTCTCAGCTAGGAAGCGACAGAAGTTGTCACAGATATCGCTGCTGGAGAGTCTGGCACAGTGGAGTGTTTTCCTCTTTGGGCCACCGTGGCGAGCTAGGGGCCTAACATGCATTCTGACCTTTGACAGAATCATGTGGTGGTCGGTCCAGCAGTCTGCCCCTCGCATAGCTCTTGTGATGAGCACGTCCTTGAGGTCAGCCCTCCTCACGATCACATAGTCGATCAGGTGCCAATGTTTGGACCTGGGATGCATCCAGGATGCCTTATATTTGTTCTTTTGTTGGAAGATTGTGTTAGTGATGGTAAGATCATGTTCTGCACAGAGACTAAGAAGTCTCATGCCATTGGGGTTGACTTTTCCAATGCCATGGGCACCGATCACACCATTCCAGTTTTGCAAGTTCTTTCCGACTCTTGCTTTGAAATCACCAAGCAGCATGATTTTGTCACCCTTCGGGATGTGACTGAGGATGTCATCGAGTGCCTGGTAGAAGCGGCCCTTCTCTTCAGCGTTTGATGACAGAGTTGGTGCATAGGCACTTACCAAAGTGACATACCTGCATTTTGCAAGGGGGATACAAAGAGTCATGAGCCTTTCACTGACACCCACTGGTGATTCTGTGAGCTTGTGCAGGAGGCTGTTCTTGAGGATATAAATCACCCCTAAAAACAAATCTACAGTACATTGTCTAAAATGGTAAAGGACATGACCAGTTGTATGCACGGTGGCCCAGGATAATGATGGAAACTCCATTGGTCCTTAAAAGAAGTTTAATGGTAAAACCCATCTTAATTTGGATCAAGTTTTCAAAGCAGCTGTCCAAAAATGCTAACTGGCCCTGGTGGCTATCATCATCGTGTTGCGGCCTTGGCCGAGATGGCACGCACGTACTCTCACCAGGAGTCCGGGTCTGCCATGGCATTGTCTAGTTCTGATGGTATTATTCCCGTATCCTGTGAGATAACCTGGGGATTGGTCAGGCGGCCTTTGTTTGACTTGTTTGTAAGGGTCCTGTTTGATCTGCCTGCCTGCCTCTCTCTCTCTCTCCCCACTGACTGTGTGATACACTCCCTGCAGCTGCAAGCACTACCTGTCACCAGTTAGTGAGACTCTTTAAATAGCTCTCCCATTACTCTGCCTGGTTGCGTCTATCTACTACCCACCTATATTCTGCCTTTGCTTAATCCTGATTTATCCTTGTGAATTGTTCTGCTGTGATCTGACCCTTACCTGTCTCTCGATCCTGTGCCTGTCTGTTGTTTGGATTTGTCTGCCTGTTCTGACCTAGACTGCTGTGCTCTGACCCCTCCCTGCTCCTGGACCCTGGAAACTGCCTAGCGGATTGGATCTGGACTGTCTCAGACTGTGCATGTTGTCATCTCCCCAAGTAAGTCAACTTACCAACATTTATCAACAGTATCATTCCCCCAAAACATTATCTCCCCGTCGTCATACCATATGCTCACCACTGCTTCTGCTCTCTCCCCTGCAGGGTTGCCAGATTCTCACCACTATCACATCAATTGCAATATTCTTGTCAATAAAGATTATTGTTACACTTACCTTAAGCGTTGTTCTCCGTGCTTGCTTCTGGGTCTGAGTATTACTTACTCCATGTCACTGTTTCCGTAGGGGAAGTCTTGCTATTAGTTGGCGGAGGCTGAAGGCTAACTTCAGTTTGGCCAGAGAGTTCCAATTGGCTCAATACTATGGACCTGCTATAGTTACATCACCAGAAAACTCTAAACTTGCCTTTTTTCAGGGGGTGGGGCTCAACTGAAATTTCACAGCAAAAAAAAACAGAGACATGACAAATTTAAGTGATTTTGCTTTTGATGTCTTGCTAGTCATAAAACACGTTACAGATAGTATGTTTACAAGAAAAAAAACTTGATTTTCGGTGGAGTGTCACTTCAACTTATTTACAGTACAACAGTAAATCATTAGCCTATATCTCTGTTTGTAAAACATTCCACCTTTTCCAGTACACCTTAAACCTCCTGGCATTTATTTACCTGTTTATCTGTTTATTTACCATAAATCCTGCACCAAGTAGTGCCCCATCCAAAGACCAGGCAAGAAAAGTAGAAAAGTGATTTTTTTGGCAACACTTCCAGTCAGAAATGTTTTCTTCTCACCCACTCAGCATTGACAAAGCAGTTTTTGCCTTTTCCCAATAGAGTGATGTTTAAATCTTCTTGCTGGTGTTGTCCCAAGGTGTATGTCACACTATGTAGAATTCCGGTCACATGATTGTATAAGGAGTTAAGAACTCCTTATATGATCTCCTTATATAAGGACTTGGAGTTCCTGCTGGGTTCTTAACTCCTTATATGGAACAGGGTCTTCTAAGGAAGACTTGGTTCTGAAGCTCGGATCAGGCCCGAATTTTTAACATTTTATCCCACTGACCTCCAGAGCCTGCCCTGTGAATTTCAGCCCCCAACTCCTAGCGGATATACTTTTTCCACCTCTGTGTTCATTTAATAGCTCCCCTATGGACGCTCAATAAAGATTTCCCCTCCTAAATTTCTACATATCCAGGGGAAGCTGAAATTCAGGGATGCACACCCTCATTACCTTGGCAAAGCATGTATCAAATCTGAGGTCAGTCTGACAAAGGTGTAGCATCCTCAGCTGGATCCAAATTTATAAAATTACTCCTTGCTGAGGGGAAATTGTTTCACCAAAAAGTCTGGTCATAAACCCTTCCTTTTCACCCAAGACCAGAGCTGTGAAGCCTTATGCCATCGGCCATAAAGTTGATAAGTTACTCCCTGCTCAGGATCTGGAGTCATTTCCTCTCAAATCCATTTGCCAAAACAATGCCAAAGTGACACATTTACGACCTGATGTTTCACAGACTCTTGACCAGCAAGCTTCCTCTCATTAAAACTCAAAAGTCCAAGATTGCCCTCCAATGGATAACACAGGAATATTTCTCCTGAGGACTGAAGATTTTCTCTCTGATACGTTCAAACTATGAATTGTGAACAATGAACTAACCTGTCATTCTCCACAGACTACATCCACTTTTGAAGATTATGGCTGGACCCTGTGATGGACGATTATGGTTTGAAATGCTTTCATTGATATGATTTGATATATGCCTCCTTATTTAAAGGAAGACTTAATTTTGCATGTCCACTAGAAAAAAAAATTATTATATTTACAGTGTAGACACATTGTTTTGTTCTTCATAACAGAATATCTTAGTCACTAAAGTTTTAAAGAATTTATGCTTTAATAGGCAGCTTATACTGTATGTTTTTAAGATGATTTCATTTATCCTATCAAGTACTATGCACTCCTTCTCTTTCCCTGTACGAGGCTCACATTCCAAAAACTGTGAACTGGCCAATCAGCTTCCAAGTCTCCATGCATCTCCTTTTTGGAAACTTTAAGACCCTCGGTTCAAACAAAGGAACTCAGCGCGATTGGTCAAAAGTTTATGCCAATGGGCAGATCCAGTCTTGATGTTTAAATGTAATTGATCAGGCTTAGTTGTCAATCAAAAATACTGGGCCATCCTGCCAAGTTGGAAAACTTTTCCTCTGTTTTTGTCAGTTGAATCTTGAAGAAGTCCAGGAAGAATCATATTCATCCCTCCTTCCTAAGCAGGCCCGGAGCATAAGCTCTGTGTTCCTTATCCGTAACCCTTTCAAATTTTATCTTTAGAATTTGCCTTTTTCCATTTTTTTTTTAACTTTTTTTCAGAAATTACCGTGCTAAGATTTTGTCTTGATTTTCACTAAGCTTAACCTGTTGCACTTCTGTGTACCGCGGGAGGGCACGTCTCTGCGTCCTAGAGCGCACGAGGACACACGAGGGCGCTGCGTCCTAGAGCGCACTGAAAAAAAAGCTGCATTTCCGTTCTTCCACTACAGACACAGCCGCGAACAGATTAGATGTGATTGACCTCTCATTCGACTAATAAGAGCCTTGAATTGGGTTTCTGAAACCTTGAAGAATCAATGACTGAAAAGCAAGAAGGACCCGCCTACCAACGGCTGCGAATGCAGCGAGCCAATTGAAGCACAGAAGTTTGAAAGCTGTTTTATGTAAGGCTGGGTGAAGAGAGACTGAGTGCTGCAGCAGATGAAAAAAGGACCCACAGGAAGAACCGCCACAGACCCAGCAGCACGGAGACCACCCACAAGTGCGACCTGTGGGACAGGGACTGCCATTCGCGCATCGGCCTGTTCAGCCACAGGCGGTGCTGTCCCAGCAGAGTAGATGTTTAGGATTCTCTTCCATGGTCATCATAGACCGACGGAGGCCGACGACGAAGGCTGGGTGACACACACGCGTTCGCCAGTCTTTTTTTATTACTACTGTTATTTGTTTTGAAAAATCGTTCGCCAAAACAGCAATCATGGAAGTGCAAAACCGCAATAATGGAATTATGTTTTGACCGGGTCGCGAGACCAGAACCACGAGTCCGTAATAAGCGGACCAGCTTCATGTTCGTCTGACAATGAGGAAGAGAAGTTCACCAGCTACGCTGCTGTTGTGAACAGGTAAGTGTTATAAGCTAAATTATTCTTTATCCCTGAAAATTGTAATCAAAAATGACTTTTGACCAATCGGTAAATTACAACTGTGCATCATCGCCACATGACGGACCGTGGCGCACAAACGATGTCCGTCCTCTGTAGCGGGGGGGGGCACCCCCCCACACACACACACACACAGCCCTGAGTGTCACCTTTCATTAGAGCCCAAGATGAAGCTTCTATATTGAATCATTCAAAAGTTACAGACGTTTTTCCAAACTGTGCCATTTGGCACAATTTGGCACAGTTCAAAAATGCCTGGGAACAACCTAAGAACAAAGCTGTGTAATATACTCATTTTTTGTGGTATTGTTACAAAATTTTGACCTCAGCTGGATAACACTTGGTTCTACATTTCTGTTGCATTTCCCAGCCCGGATCTGAAGCTGTGTGTTATTTGCAAGCATTTGTATCCAAAAAAACACCCAGGCGAAATTTATTTTCTTCAAGTTCACTATGTTTAGATGACTGTTACTCAGTGGCCGGAGCACTTAGAGATATTATGACTGTTTTGCCAAAAAATTCAAAGTGTTTTCTTTTAAATGAGACCAACCCCATGAAGATGCTGCAAAGGGTTGAAGAACAGCTTTTGATTTACTTTGGGCACGTTATTTTTTGGCGTTTTTAGGGAAATTGACCAGAGTGCAAGGGGTTAAGTCACCTTTGTTCAGACCACAACACATTGGAAGAAACAGATTTGTGTGTTGTTGTTTTTTTATTTATCGAGTTTGATTTTCTGATCGGACTTCAAATGATAAACGAATATTATCTGGAATTTGACAACCTGGCCAAATGTCAAATTCCTTTTTCTGTGTATAAACTGAGATGATGACCAGTATGATGAGCAACCAGCTTCTACAGTTGTGATCTGAAGGAGCAGTGCCAGTACCAGACTTTTTTTTGGTGGCAGAACCTGCACCTTTCTCACCACTTCACCAATGAACATCCATCTGGACCAAGGTTGGGACCTGAAGGCCTGCTACCAGGACACAATCTGACTTCATTTGCTGTGCTTAAGGTCTGTTGTCCAGATTAAATGTAATTCTTCAGAATATTCCTTGTATAAGTTCTATAAACCTAACATCTTCAAACTCCTTTCAAAACGTCAAATACATTTATCTTTTCATTAATCTTCATTCTTTTTTAGAGTAACACAAATTTTCCTTTTTATAAACTAGTTTTAATCATCATTCTCTTCATAAAATTGCATTCATTTTTCTCAGCCATTCTGTTTTAAAGCTATTTTATGTTTTTTCATTTTCCATTACAGTGCCAATTTAAGCTATGTTTTTCTTTGGTTCCACAAATGTTTGACAAAACAAGTTATGCTCAGTAATCCATTGAAGGTTTAATGTGTTCATGATATCAACATATTGAATTCACTGTCTTAAAGTCATCTGAATGTGTTCATCTATCCTAAAAGTTCTTATTAAACTGTTAAAAAAAAAGCATATTGGAGTTATTGTTTGATTTCATGTCCATCTTCTTGATTAAAAGCAGAAAAGAGCTCGCAGGTTTTCGAGACTGATTCATTGCTAGTACAAATATTGTATTATTAATAAAACTGTCAATTTTTCTGGACTGGTGCCCCGAGTTTATGTGTGTGAGGTAATGAAAAGAAATCTTCATTCCTACTCACATGTATATTTATATTAACTAGTGCATACCCGTGCATGCCCATAGAAAACAAGTGTAAACAAGTATTTCTGCATACCCGTAGAAAGCAAGTGTAAGCAAGCATTTCTGCATGCCTGCCTTTGATCTTTGACATGGTTACCATGGCAACAGTAACCCTGGGGAAACCTGCCTTTGATCTTTGATGTCACCACTCATTCAGTGATGCCTGCCTTTGATCTTTGATGCCTGCTTTTGATCTTTGATGATATCATAGCGAGTCCTATGATGCCTGCCTTTGATCTTTTGATGAAGTCATAGCGAGTCCTATGATGCCTACCTTTGATCCTTTGATGATATCATAGTGAGTCCTATGATCTTTGTTGACGTCATAGCGAGTCTTATTAGCTTTGTGAGTCCTATGATCGTGACAGACACACAGACAGACAAACAGACAGATCCATCCATCCATTTTCTACCGCTTTTCCGGAGGTCCGGGTTGCGGAGGCAGCGGTTCAAGCAGAGAAGCCCAGACTTCCCTCTCCCCAGCCACCTGCTCCAGCTCTTCAGAGAGGATACCAAGGCGTTCCCAGACCAGCTGGGAGACAGTCTCTCCAGCGAGTCCTGGGTCTGCCCCGGGGTCTCCTACCAGAGGGACGTGCCCGAAACACCTCAAGTGGGAGGTGTTGCAGAAGGCATCCTGATCAGATGCCCATACCACCTCAACTGGCTCCTTTCAATGTGGAGTGAGCAGCGGTTCTACTCAGCCTTTCCTGGATGACTGAGCTCCTCACCCTATCTCTGAGGGTGAGTCCAGCACAAGAGGGCAGAAGTAGCAACACCTGCTGACCTGAATGAAAAACCCTCTTTCTGGCCTTCTTATCATACCAAGTCGTTTTGCTTAGCCTGTGCCGTCCTCATGTGCTCCTGAGCCAAAGCAGTCATTTGATCCAGTCTTCCTCTCATTTTAATGACATATGACACCACATTGTCCTGATCACTCGGTGGACTCTCCCAGTGCTCCTTTAACAAGACCAGTGGACCCCTCATCTGACGACCAAACAGTAGTTCAAAAGGTGAGAATCCTGTTGAAGCCTGGGGAACCTCCCGATAAGCAAATAACAAATACGGCACCCACTGGTCCCAATCCGAGCACGTATTGGAAACAAATTTCCGCAGCATGTTCTTCAAAGTCTGGTTAAATCGTTCAACCAATCCGTCTGTCTAAGGGTGATATGGGGTGGTCTTAATTCCCTTTATACCCAACAGTTTATGTATCTGCTGCAACAGTTTTGATAGGAAATTTGTTCCACAGTCTGTCAGGACCTCCCTAGGTGTGCTTACCCTCGAAAATAGCTGTATAAGGCAGTTGGCAACCTGCCTAGCCTTAATAGATTTTAATGGGAAGGGAGTGGCATAGTCACAAATCACTAGAATGTATCTATTACCAGAGGAGCTTCTCTCTAAGGGCCAACTATATTCATCCCTATTCTGTCAAGCGGTGTTCCAATGACTGGTAATGGCTGAAGTTGGGAACGAGCTACTCCCCTAGGTGATGTAATTTTACAAGTTTCACATGTTGCACAGAACTCCTTAATCTGGGTATACATTCCCGGCCACACAAACCTTCTAGCAATTCTTTGTAATGTTTTTTGGAATGCTAGATGACCTGCCCAGGGAATAACATGTCCAAGTTCCATGACCTTTTGTTGTGAGGCCTTGTGGCAAAGCTATGGCCATAACTTCCCCTTGTTGTTGGTACAAAATGCCATTTTTGATGACATACACGACCTCAGCCAAACAATCCACTCTGCCCTGTTTCACACCCTCAGTCTCAGAGACATTATCAAACCATGGTTTTAGCACTGGGTCAGCTTTCTGCAGCGCAGCTATGTCAGAAGGGATGTCAAAGTCTACTGACTGGCTTAGCTGTAGTATTTCTTCACCCAAGTTCTTAACTGTAGCTAAAACCTTGTCTCTTCTTCTCTGAGCCTTGGAGTTTGTCTGCTTAATTGGGCCTGCCTCTACCCCAGAATCATAAAAAGGTAACTCCTGGAAAACATTGGCAGCCCTTTGGGCTCTAGTTGTGACCATATTACATTCTTTTTCCACAGGTGCATTTAGCCTCTGCTCATTAGCGCCACCTGCCTGTTCCTCTTCAGTTTGATGTTCATCCCTAACCTGTTATATGATGTCCAACAAAGTTGGAACATCATTGCCAAGAATAACTGAATATGGCAAATCAGGCACAGTAAGGAGATAAGTTTGACCCCCCCACTGTTAAATAGACCTCAGCGGTCGGGTACAACTTCTTATCCCCATGAACACAACTGATATTCACTGTAGTTTCACTCCACAAATCCCTAGGGACCAAACTGGGCAGAGCAACAGTGTGAAAACAACCAGAGTCTAACAAGGCCTCTTCACACTGACCATTAAGCAGAACAGTTGTTCTGTATATTTCTCTTTGAGCTGGGGCTGAGAGAGTGGGTCTTGGAACTGAGCATAACAGTGAAGGCTTACTTTGCTTTGTAGCTGGACATGAATACAGAGTGTGACCAATTTTATTACACTGGTAACAGCGTATATCTTGATTAGAGAAAAAACGTGACTTTTTACTAACATTGTATTTGCCATTTGTGACCTGACTGGAACTGGAATACGTTCTATCTTGAGCTTGACCACACCTTTCACCCCCATTAGACTTACTATGTGTGGTGAAAGAGCCGTCACGGCTGAAAGTAGGTCTCCTGCTCCCAGACCTGGCTGACAGAAAGCCTTCCGCAAGACGAGCAGCCCCCTCTGCAGTCTTCGGGTCCAGCTCTCGTATCCAGATTCCCAGTTCCGGGTCCACCATCCACAGAAACTGCTCCAAGATCATCAGTTTCGAAATGTCTTTTATAGTTGAGGTCTCTGGTTTAATCCATTTATAAAACAGGTCCTTTAAACGTACATAAAGTTCACAGGGGGTTTTGTCCTGATGAATGTCCAGGGAACATAGTGCATAAAGTACTATGTGCACTTTATAGCACTATGTGCTATAAAGTGCTATGAGATGACTGTTGTGAAATGGCGCTATATAAATAAAGTTGAATTGAATTGAATTGGAATGAAACCTTCACCTATAGGTGTCGGATGTTATTTCATATTTAGTTAAAACTGATTCCTTCACTTTCTCATAGTCTTCCGTGTTTGCAATGTCCATAAGCACATACGCACTACGTGCTTTACCTGTAAGCAGAGGAAGCAACTGAATAGCCCACTCTTCTTTACACCAGCGGCAGACTGTAGCAATTCTCTCAAACATCGCCAGATAATTTTCAATATCGTTGTCGGGAGAGAGCGGATTCAGCCTGGGCTCGTAGTGCATCTACGTTGTCCTCGGCTGCACCTGCAGCAGTTGCTTCTCCTGCGGGCTGACCCGACTAGCAGTCACCCTGGGGTCTTCCCCCAAAGCGTCGTTGTCACCGTTGTGTTCAGCCCAACTCCCATACTCCTCTCTCAACTCCGTCACCTATGATTGCATCTGGCGAAACTGGTGCTGCATAGTCTGCCATCTTTGCTCCTGAAGAGAGGCTTCTTCCTCAAGTTGACGGTGTCTGACTGTCTGTGAATGCACCAGGGACTTCACCAAGCTCGTCAATTCCTCCAGCTTGTCCAGTCCACTGGCCCCCTGCTACTCAGTTGCCATGCCTGCTTCAGAGTCCTCTAATTGCTCTTGTTGCTTCTTTATATTCCTTTTAGCCATCGCTCCTTCTGTCCCGTGTTGTCACTTCTTAATTTTTAACAACACTCTCTTGACCATATGTCACATAGTCCACTTTATTTCTGACACCAATGTCATACCTCCTGCCCTCTTTTCTCAGTAACGGCGGTGGGAGTAGAAAACTTCTGACACCACTCGTCAAACTGCACTTTTCTTCTTCACCACGGCCATAGGAACGGACCACTTCTGACACCAACTGTCACATAGCTGAGCGGTCAAGGCACATCATAGAAGGACGAGACTTCCCAAGTTTGCAACAAGCATTTTCCATTTATTACAAAATACTTTGCAGGCCACAACTTACATTAGACATCCCCACACCCAACCCCAACCAAATGAAAAACACCTGTTAATATACTTAGTGAGATAATTAGTCTAATTGGAACATACCAAAATCCCAGGTAAGACAATAAATATTCCACCTTCCCACCTATACCCAGTAGTATCTAAAAGATTCATAAATGCATAAATAATTTCCCACAATATTTAAAGAATAAATAAGCACCATAAATAATACAATAAATAGTTTAAACCCTTATTTACATACTAAATCCACTAATTTCCCCCCCTCTCCTCTACCATCGCATACTTCCTCCTTCTGGCGTCCTTTAAAGGGCAGTCAAACCCCTGGGGAATCTTTTGCCCAGACACCACCAGAAAGCATGCTGGCAAAGGTATGTGGTTCTCAGGCTATTCATTTGCCTCACCCGTCATCCATCCATCCATCTTCTTTTGCTTAATCCTTTTCGGGTTGCGGGGGGGCTGGAGCCTATCCAAGCATCTTTGGGTGAGAGGCAGGGTACACCCTGGACAGATCATCAGTCCATCGCAGGGCCAATCCTGAATAGTGCATTACTGCCTCAGAGGTCAGCTCGAAAACTGATACAGTCCCCCAAACCCTGATGTTAAACATCGTATCTGAAGTTGAAAGGTTGAGTTACTTAAAGGTACAATAGAGAACTTTGACTGACTCAGCAACCACAAGGTGTCACTAAAAATTGATACTCCATCCATCCATCCATCCATCCATCTTCTTCCACTTAATCCTTTTTGGGTTGCGGGGGGGCTGGAGCCTATCCCAGCATCTTTGAGCGAGAGGCAGGGTACACCCTTTACAGATCACCAGTCCATCGCAGGGCCAACACAGAGAGACAGACAACCATTCACTCTCACAGTCACACCTAAGGACAATTTAGAATCCCCAGTTTGATACCAATTAACCTAACTTGCATGTTTTTGGCCTGTGGGAGGAAACCAGAGAAATCCCGGAGTAAACCCACGCAGACACGGGGAGAACATGCACATTTATCTCACACAAATAGACTTCAATTCACCCACAACAGATCTCAAACTGTATGTGCATTTTATACATTACAATCGATGGTGACATTTGAAAATTAATAAATCCTTTTACACATATAGTATAATACTTAATTACAGAGGACCACAGCAGTGGCAATACTCCATCGTCACAGGCTCCATAGCCCCCTAGTGGTCAAGATTTTTTTCAAGAAAATATTCAGTTCAGACGTCAGAGATTTCCAAGGCTATAACTTGAAAGTGGTAAGAGATAATGGCTTACTGTCATTTAGAAAGATGTAGAATATGATCCAAAGTTTGAGATAGGAGTACATTTACACATCTAATTTGCATAATTGCCATGGCAGACATATCGAATTACATAACTTTTGGTCAAGAATGGACTTTTGGACATATTTACATAAAGAATGGTTTTGCTTTTTGTCACTGTTTCTTGTTTTGGGTTTTTTGTTTTTATTTTTTGTTATCTTCTCTTCAAAGTATATGAACCAGAACATTAGTAGAATGTCCACAAACAAAGAAATTCGTCAGACTTACCGCTGGCCGGGCGGCTTGCTCGCTTCGTCCTTTTGCAGCATCCTGTCTTTATTTTCTCTTCTGTCAGTCATTTTATTTTTCCCCCTCACATCCAGAAACTGTTATGATTATTCCACCTCAGTTTCATTTTTATTCCACCGCTATTTATCGTATATGACGACATGGAACTGGCACAATTGTTCTCCCCAGTCACGTGGTGCTGTGGTCGACAGCAGATGAGCATCAGCCAGCTTTGCGCACCCTCTGTTATAACAAAATGTAAACATTTACCTTCATAAGCTAAATAATCTCTTTTTAGAATCATAGTTGGTAAATTCAGGAGCAAATTCGGGAGCAAATGCTTCTTCAGTCTGCTTCCTCAGTCTTGCAATTGAGTAAGATCTAGATTTGTTTACAGACACTTCTTTTCTGGTGAGGTTTCAGGATGGTTCTATGTCCGCCATAAGTCCTCCAAGGCAAGAGCAGTAAGTTATACGTGTCTGTCACCTTGTGAGGTGGAATCCTTTGTACAATTTAAATCAACTGGGGAGTTTTTGGCCACATCATATAACATCACATGACAGGTGCAGTGGCCAGGCTAGGCCAGTGAGGGCGCGATCTGTCCATGAAATCTTGCCAGTTAAGGGGTTATTAACTTAGGCATGTAATGAAGGGGTTAAATTATCATACATTATGGCATTTTTTGAATTATTGATCGTGCATCATGTAGAGGGCAAAACTATCGTACAAATACGATAATTATCATATGTCTGGCAACACTGTCCCCACCAAAGCACTGCTGCTGCTCAGTCACTGCCTTATACTGCCCCCTACTGTTCTGGAAACACATAGCCGATTTAACTGTATTAATGGGTCTCCTTAAATTGCAAGTAGATGTGGGCATGGGACTGAAACATAAGAAAAATAAATTAATTAATTTTAAAAAAAGATAAATTATCATACCCCACTTGTGAGCGCACTTTAATGGGTGTCACACATACTCCAGAAATCAACACCCTACTTGTGTCCCCAGAGGGCTGACCCACCTAGCAAGCTAAGTAGGTGTTTTGCTCACACTGTCCTATATTTGCCCCCACCCCTACCCTTACCTTTAGGTTTCAACGTCATGCCATTGTCAAGGTGCCTTTAGTGCATTAAGGATTTCCACCTTCTAACTATTGTATGTCACCACTGTTGTGTTGTACTTAGGACAAATTATGGTGTGATACGGGTGGTGGCTTCATCTTCCAGTTCCGCTGCCACCCAGAATATAAGAGGGCTGTGCGGAAGAGGGGCTGTCTCTTTGACCACCTCTCAGCCTAGTGGGAGCGCCTCTGTATAAACTGTGAGTCTATAATAAAGTTCTGTCTAGTTCACCATTCGGTCTCGTCATTAGGTCACCGCTTACATACATAACAACCATCATTCAATCCTTCCAGCAACATCCCTTGTAGCTGGGACCAAGCACCACATCTGGATTATTTTGTGAGCGATATTTTAAAGGTCACATTCACTGGAAAACTGTGTTTTTGTAGGTTTTAACCTTCTGAGAGACGTCTATTGGTCACATGATAATTGAAAAAACATCAAAACTCTCACTTAAAACACACACAGACACTTTGACCACTTGATGTCACTCTTCTGTTTTTTTTTGTTTTTTTTCCCCTGTATATCAAGAAATTGGAAACCCAACCTTGATCCTGCCCACTGCTCTCTTATTGGCCACAATGGTCAGTCTAGCTTGTCTGTCTGTAAACACAGACATTAGAGTTAACAGCGCAGAGTTCAACTTGGGAGGTGCTTACCAAATGTGGTTTATATTGTTTTCTTTAGTTTTCAGTCACCCTATTATGTCCATAACCTGTGCTTCAATAATCAGGCCGGAGGTGCAGTAGAATGTAGCTTTATTGTTGAACACACAAAGAACACAGCCGCTACACATAGGCAGATGGTCTGGTTGTAAAGAGTACGAGTCCCTTCCACCTTCGCCTTTATACCCAGGGTAACGACAGAGCTGGAAAGGTGGAGCCGCTAGCTCCAGTACACCCATTAACAAATGTATCACATTTGATACAGCACATTTTTCCCTCCCTATAGAAAAGTCTAAAACACACCAATTAGGCCCTCCCAAATTTATGACCCAACTCACACGCTAACAGTAACAGAACATTCAGGCTTATCCATGCACCCAAAACAACTAAACTAGAGGGGGACAGGTGGACTACCGTCCCACCTCCACACGGATAGATGGATTATTCTGCTGTCTTTTAATATATAGTCCATTGTAGGTGTAGAGATTTGGGTGAGTCAGCTCAGACAGCGTCTCAGTCAGGAAGCAGAGGGTAAACAGTAGTCAGGGGGTTTAAGGGTGAATGTATTGTGATGTTAAATGTCATGCAATGTGATATGAAATGTCACGCAGATGTGAGATGAGCAGTAGGGATATAAAGGAGAAACCGTGCCTGAGTGTATCATGCTTTTTCTGTGTATGACTGATGAGAGAGTGTAATAAACTTTGTCTGTTCATAAACCTGCCTCCTCATTTCCCACACTCTCGACACTGGTGACCCTGGACATATTATGGAACATGAGGCAAGAACCCCGGAGTCGGCCCGGACGGGAAGCCCCAGCAACGCAGCAAGCATCCCACAGACGGCCCAGACAGGAACCCCCAGCAACGCGTGCGCTGTTTCAGTCAAGCTACCGGACTTTTGGCAGCACAACCCGCGGTCTTGGTTCCACCACACCGAGGCCCAGTTCACCCTCCGGGGAATAACGGCAGACGACACCGAGTTTTACTATGTGGTTGCAGCACTGGACGCTCGCACAGCTCAGCAGGTAGCGAGCCTGCTCGACCAGCCCCCAGCCCACAACAGATACGTGGCTCTCAAGGCTGCGCTGACCCCGCGCTACACGCTCTCAGACTGTGAGAGAGCAGAGAGGCTCCTGAGGCGTTCCAAGTTAGGAGATGGCTCGGCTGTCGATCTGATGGAGAAGATGTTGGCGTTAATGGGCACAGACGACGGGCATTTTCTGTTTGCCCACCTTTTCCTCCGGAACCTTCCAAGAGAGGCAAGAGCGGTTCTGGCCAATTCGCCGTTGCTGGCCGCGCGTGACTACTGCGCACTAGCCCAGGAGGTAGACTGGATCATCCTCACCACCAGAGTGCTCACAGTCAACGCGGCGGCGTCGGAACCCAGCGAGACGACCAAAGGAGGCGAGGAGCCACCGATGGTAGCGGCAGCGGGGGCCAAGAACGCCAGAGAGACACGCTCTGTTTCTACCACCGCCGCTTCGGAGAGAACGCACGCAGATGTGCGCCACCGTGCCAATTCAAGCGCTCAGGAAACACCAAGGCCGGCAGTCGGTAGCAGCTGTGATCGCCGGCGAAGAGAACAAGCTGCTCTACGTGACGGACTCGCTCTCAGGGAGGCGTTTCCTTGTAGACACCGGAGCCCAGAAGACCATCATCCTGCCAACCTATGCCGACCGGCTGGCAGGACCTAGCGGTCCCGGGCTGGTAGCAGTAAACGGCTTGGACATTAAGACCTTTGGTGAGAGAACACTGGCTTTATCTCTACACGGCCGTACATACGAGTGGACTTTTGTCGTAGCAGCACTGAGTTTCTCAATCCTGGGAGCTGATTTTCTGTGTGCACATGGTTTACTAGTTGATGTTGCTAACCGGTGCCTGGTTAATGCACTGTCCTTTGACTCTCACCCCTGTACAGCTCGAGGGGCCGGGCCAGTAACACAAGCCAACGTCACAGCTCCAGGCGATAAGTTCCACACACTGCTTACTCAGTTCCCAGCACTCACGGTCCCAACTTTTTCGGTGGCCATCGCTAAACACGGGGTGGAGCACTTTATAACCACCACCGGGCCGCCCGTTTTTGCACGACCTCGGCGCTTGGACGCAGCTAAACTGGCCATAGCGCACGAGGAGTTTGCCAACCTGGAAAGGTTGGGCATCATCAGGCGTTCGAACAGCCCATGGGCATCCCCGCTACACATGGTCCCTAAGGCTGTGGGGTTGTGGCGACCATGCGGTGATTTCCGCAGGTTGAACTAGAAAAGCACTCGGAGAGAGCAGACCTCCGCCAAGCGCCACAGTTCCCCCCATACAGTGTTTGTGTGTACGTTTTCAGATTCCTTGACCATGAAAACATATGACTAGCAATTGTATTGACAATGATAGGATTAGTGGTTCAGTAGTTATTCACGAAAATCGCATTTTCCCTAATGGCAGTTTTCTTCTGGACGGTGATCCGGATCACCACCAAAATCTAGTCATCTGTAGGATACCCCATTTCTGACTGTGTGTGAAAATTTCATGAAAATCCGTCCATAACTTTTTGAGTTATCTTGCTAACAAACAGACAGACAGACAGACAAACCAACGCCGATGAAAACATAACCTCCTTGGCGGAGGTAATAATGCCACAGCACACGACCGCTACCTGATTCCCCACATTCAGGATTTTTCTGTTCACCTCGCCAGAGCACGCATTTTTTCTAAAATAGACTTGGTCCACGGTTACCACCAGGTCCCAGTGCGCGCGGAGGACATACTCAAAACAGCGGTAATAACTCCGGTCGGCTTGTTCGAGTTTCTGCGCATGCCATTCGGATTAAAAGGAGCGGCACAGACGTTCCAGCGCATGATGGATGCGGTGCTGCGTGATCTCCCGTTTGTGTTCGTCTACCTGGATGATATCCTGGTAGCCAGTGCATCCGAAAACGAAGACGTAACCCACCTCAGGACGGTTTTCCGGAGGTTGGAGGAGCACGGGTTAATAATCAACCAGTGCCAGTTCGGCGTGACGGGGATTGATTTTTTGGGGCACCGCGTCTCACCGGAGGGAGCGATACCCTTGCCCGCCAAAGTGCGTGCTGTGGCGAACTTTCCCCGGCCTCAGACGGTCAGGGCGCTGCAAGAATTTTTGGGGATGGTTAACTTTTATAACCGTTTCCTCCCCCGCGCAGCTCAACTCATGCAGCCATTGTACGCCGCGCTCAAGAGATGGAGACCCGCGGATGGAGTCGAATGGACTCCGGAGCGAGAGCAGGCGTTCTCTAAGGTTAAAGCAGCCCTGGCAAACACCGCACTGTTGGCGCACCGAGACCCGGCGGCCCGGATAGTGCTCAGTACCGACGCCTCGGACATGGCCATAGGGGCCGTCGTGGAGCAACGTGTCACCAGTTCTTGGCAGCCGCTCGCTTTTTTCAGCAGGGCTTTGCGCGACAGTGAGCGTAAATACAGCACGTTCGACAGGGAGTTGTTGGCTCTCCACCTGGCCATACGCCACTTCTAGTTCTGGCTGGAAGGGCGCAGCTTCACCACAAGCTGCTGATGTTCGCGATGGCCAAGGTTTCGGAACCATGGTCGGGCCGGCAGCAGAGACAGCTGGCCGCGATCTCGGAGTTTACGACCGATATTCAGCATGTGTCGGGTAAACTGAATGTGGTGGCGGACTGCCTCTCGCACGCGGTAGTGGCCCCGGTCTGCGTGGGGATAGATTATACAACCATGGCCGCAGACCAGATTGGCGATACGGACGTGTGCGCACTCCAGTCTGGGCCAACAGAGTTAAGGCTCTGGAGAGCAGAGTAGAGTACCGCAAGACGGCAAGCCCTCCCCAATCTGCGACGTCTCCACGGAATGCCCGTGCCCGGTGGTCCCGGTCACATGGCGCCGCCGCGTGTTTGAGTCAGTTCATGCTCTGGCACGCCCAGAAGTGCGCGCGTCAGTCAAAATGGTGGGAGCAAAGTTCGTGTGGTCAGGCCTGCGCAAACAAGTGAAAGAGTGGGCTGCAGCCTGCGTAGCGTGCCAACGAGCCAAAGTGCACAGACACACGAAGGATCCTTTGGAGCCGTTTAGTATACCGGCTAAAAGATTCAACCATGTTGACGTGGACCTCATGGGCCCCCTCCCGCCATCGCAGGGGTGCACGCATCTTCTGACCGCACCACACGCTGACCAGAAGCAGTCCCGCTGGCGGCAACCACGTCCGCGGACGTCACGCGCGCTTTTTTGACGACATGGGTGGTGCGTTTTGGAATCCCGTCAGACATCACGTCCGATAGGGGCCCTCAGTTTGTTTCCAAACTTTGGTCCACGATGGCCCGCAGCCTGGGTGTTGCAGTTCATCGCACAACTGCGTACAACCCACTGGCCAATGGGTTATGCAAGCGTTTTCATAGGTCACTGAAAGCATCACTCAGGGCTTCGTTGACAAATTGAGTAGACCGGTTGCCGTGGGTTTTATTGGGGTTGCGATCTGCACCAAAAGAGGATTTGGAGGCCTCCCCGGCTGAGTTGGTTTTTTCTCAGCCACTGCAGCTGCCCGAGGAATTTTTGCCAGATAATCCCACACTGGACAATGGCCCGTCTCAGCATTTGCAGCATAGTGCAGACACAGGCACGCTGCCTTGCCCGGCCCACCACTGTTTTCCATGCGCTTTCGTGCCAAAAACTTTGAAGAACGCGGAGTTCGTGTTTGTCAGGCACGATGCCCACCGCCCTCCATTGCGCCCACCCTATGATGGCCCGTTCAGAGCGCTGGAAACAGGGGACAAGCATTTTTTGTTAGACTTGGGGGGTCGTCGGGAGAAAATATGCATAGACAGACTTAAGCCTGCATTTGTAGTGGCGGATGAGCAAGTGCTGCTGGCTCGGGCCCCTCGGCGTGGAAGACCCCCACTGAGAACTCCCCAGGCAAACGATTCACCAGGACAGCCACACGGGCAAAGCAGAGTTTCCCCCCACCCTCGCCATGGCCCATCCGCAGTCAGACACACTCCCAGCAGCCCCCCGCCGGCACAGAAGCCCCCGTTACAGCAGATATGGGAGGAGACTGAAGCCCAAAAGGCGTGAGGACTGAAACTCTGTCTGGGAGGGGGGTGTAGGTGTAGAGATTTGGGTGAGTCATCTCAGACAGCGTCTCAGTCAGGAAGCAGAGGGTAAACAGTAGTCGGGGGGTTTAAGGGTGAATGTATTGTGATGTTAAATGTCATGCAATGTGATGTGAAATGTCACGCAGATGTGAGATGAGCGGTGGGGATATAAAGGAGAAACGGTGCCTGAGTGTATCATGCTTTTTCTGTGTATGACTGATGAGAGAGTGTAATAAACTTCATCTGTTCGTAAACCTGCCTCCTCATTTCCCACACTCTCCACACCATAAAAGAAAAAATAAAAACTACCATGTTCCTAATAATCTAAAATAACCCCAGAACATATGTACAACCAAGTTTTCATTTCACTTAACACCAGTCAATATGTACATTCACATCCGCTGTGCCAGCCCCCACCCCAACACACCCACCCCATAACTTGGACAGCTCATAAATTTTCCATGCAATTAAATGCAATAAAACAAACAGTGTTGGCTTTTTTTTTCAAAATGGGCAATTATATAGCAAGTACATGTGAAACATATCAACTAAGTGACTTGGGCAATCAAACATATCAACATTTCAACCATACCCTGTTAATAAGTCACCCCTAGTCACCATACAGTCCCAATGGAGAAGCCACCCTCAGAGTTCCGTCTGGTGGATCCCGCCCAGAGCGCCTTTGTCTCTTCGCCTCTGGGGATAAGCCACGTCAGCGTCTAGACACCTCTGTCTTATCGTCGGTGCTCCATACCTCGTTGGGGTGTCTCCATGAGTCATCGGGCAGCCGGAGATAGCCATCCTCCCGAACAGCTACCACCCGCAGCTGCCCCTGGTCATCCTGTCGTTTCTTCCTGTCATGGGCCCCCCTCAGCCGAGCCTCCCCCCTGGGCCGAACCACGTCAGCAACCCACAGGGGATCTTGACTCAGCTTTGTATGCACACGACATTTAAACCTGGCTTCTTCTTTGGGTCAAACTGTTCCACCGACCCGATCCGAAGCCCGCCTTGGCCTCCAGTGTTGCTGGTTGGCACATCTTTCTCCCATGCTAGCCGGTCCTGCCCCGCTCTCTTTCATTTGAAATGCTGGTGAAGCCATTGTAGCTCCTTGCTTCACGATATCTCCAGGCCGAACTCCGGAAGCAGAGGGAGCTATCTTTTTCATCCAGTTCCCACATCCAGGGCAACTTGGACACTGGCACCAGAACCCTCCCACGATGGCTCTGGATGGCACTGGTCCTGGTTATCTCCCAGAATACTAGGCCAGTCACTGTCCCATACCGCATCGTCCTCCACTCACGGAACTGGTCGGGCCCACAAACCACAGCCCGACCACTCCTCTCCGACGCCGCTGGTGATCATGAATCCCAGGCCGTAGAACATATCACATCCCATTATGTTCGACCCACTGACGGTCACCATCAATTGGATGTTGGACATTACCGCCAACTTGTATCTCGCCGTCAACTCCAGTGAACCCACGATGGCCAACTTGTTACCTCCATAGCCAAAATATCACATTGACAGTCCTCTCACATGGTAATAGGGGACAAACTCCTCACAGTGGGCCAGTTTAACACAGAAACTGCTGCTCCTGTGTCCGCCAACAACGGCACTTCCACGCCGTCCAGCATTACATTGCAGTAAATCCGCTCATCTGTGCTTGGGTAGACGGTGTGAACAACCGTTGGAGTCGTGGTGGGGGAATCCACTTCACGTCGTCGGTTCCCTCACTCAAAATTTTTACAGGCCCTGGCGAAATGGTGTAGGAGTCCACACTTGCCACAGCGTTTGCCCTTCGCCAGACACACTTTTGCCTTATACCGGTGCCTGGTGGACCCATGGACTCATGACACTTTGGCGAACCCGGGGCGGACCTAATTTTTATAGTTGTAGCATATTCTTCTTCATCATCCACGCTATCTTCGCTATCCGGATCCACAATCAGCGCCGTCGATTGTGGTTCGGTATGCCCCAGTGTGGTTCTCTCACCGAGGTCCTTGGGTAGTTTTTCAGCTGCTTCAAATTGTTGCGCTATCTCGACTGCCGTGGCTAACGTCAGTTCACCAGAGTATGTGAGGAGCCTCGACTGTGCCGCAGAGCAAAGCATCTGCTCTGCCAACTGGTCACTGACCATTTCTTCCTCCAAAGCTCCAAACTGGCACTCCCCAGCAAGGTGACGCAGGTCTACGATGTATTGCTGCACTGACTCTTCCATCCGCTGGCAGCACTGCCGAAACTGAATTCTCCAGACTATAACGTTTTCCAGGGCACAAAAATAGCGCGCCATTAGCCCAACCACGCCATCAAAACTATCACTCTCTCCCAATGTGCTGAGAATTCGTTGTCCCTCCATGCCAAGATTATGGACTAAAATCGCTCTCACACGCAGTTTCTCCAATTCACTGAGGTTCAAGGCCACCAAGTAGTTCTGGAAGGCTGCATACCACCTCACCCAGGGAACAAGTGGTTCTCCCGGGAGCTCCAAAAATGGTCTAATACTAGAAACACCCTTATCCATACCTTTATCCTCATCGCCAAATGTTATGTCCATAACCCGTGCTTCAATAATAAGGCCGAAGGTGCAGTAGAACATAACTTTAACACACAAAGAACACAGGCACACCGCATACGCAGATGGTTGGTCATAAAGAGGATGAGTCCCTTCCGCCTTCGCCCTTTATATCCAGGGTGACGGCGGAACTGGAAAGGTGGAGCCGCCACCCCCAGTACACCCATTAACAAATGTATCACATTTGATACACCACACTATTAAACATCCCTGTTCCCACCTGGTTCACTAATCCACAGTTGATAGTATATCTTGCACCACTCTGTCTTATTTTGTTATATTTTCGTGGTGATGCTACATTGATTACCTTAGCTAGACACTGCATTAGGAGCTTGCCACAGTAGGAGGAAGTGATGGACAGGCCACCTGGTTTTAGCTTAACTGTTTATCTAGCCAGTTTTGTTATTTCTATAAATTGTATTCATCCCCACTGGAATCCTTGTTCATCTACAATACTTGACCATTTAGGTCATACTTAGAAGTTATTATAGCTTATTGTCATGATTCTGCCTACCAAGCAGATTGTAGTTTAAATGAGGACCCAAGGCATGGACTGAACTTCAAAGCATAATATCTTAATAATAAACAAAAACACTGAGAACACAAAATAATAAACAAGCACAGGGGCTGAAACACAAACCGTCTGTTATGTATGCCCCTTTTAGGGCATAAATGAGGTGCCAATAGCCAGCAGTGAGTTTGTTATTTTGAGAACAAAAAGTAACAAAAGAACATGCCACGAGGGGCAAAACACATACACTATACACATGCGACCTCGAAGGGTGAAAATAACTGAACAAACACAGAGAAAACAAACAGTCACTTGCATATAATATAGCGAGAGCGAAACCATGCGCAGAAAAGGGACTGGAGTCAGGGTTAGGGACTCCAGCCTAGACAGGGCGAGGTCACAGCGAGGAGTGAGCCTCGACTGCGATCTTAAATAGTGCACCAAACAAACAACAGGTGTGGACAGATAAAGATGATTAAGTGCCAGCAGCTGTGACAGCCCATGAGCAGTCTGACAGGAGGAAGACCAGCCGCGGCGCTGTGAAAATAAAAGCCCAAATAAATACCATCATAACACGCCCGAATAAAGAGACAAAAAGGAGAAAATAACAAGTGACTCGAGCGCAGAGCAGACCCGTGCTCAGGATCACCACAGTGCCCCCCATTTAAGGGATGGATTCCAGACATCCCCCTGTAACATCCAGGAACCGCACCCCCCCCCCCAAAAAAAACCCAGAAATGGCTACCAAAATCAGCCTTGGGAGGGCAGAGGGGGAATCCAGGCCAGGAGGGAGAGACACAAGCAAAGCCCCTTGGGCTTTGCTATGTTACTTTTGTGCTTCACTTGCAAGTGAAGGTGTTTCTCCCCACCCCCACCAGAAATGTCAACCCAACAAAAAAAATAAATAAAGACAAAGAAGGCTGAACATTCCAACTTGTACTAACAGATAAGAGAATAAGGCAAAGAATAACTTATGCAAGTACACCGACTAAATGAGGAGCAAGAGCACTAAGCAATACAGGGTGACTAAACAAAAAAAAAAAAAAAAACGTTCTGGTGGCCTACCAAAGTCCCACCACCGCCGGACCGCCAAATAGCATGAGTCGGGTGGCCTGCCAGGGAAAATGGGCCACCCAACCCAGCAGCACAGTCTGTCACGCGGCCGGCTAGGATGCTTCAGCCACCAGGCCAGGAGAGGCGGACTAGGAGGCGACTTCCCCACAGCAACACCCACAGGGACCATGAAGGCTTCAGCAGGAAAAAAGCAAACTGTAGCACCCGCGGTGGTCCCCGTCCAGGACATGGCTGCACCCACGGAGGGCCCCGGCTGGACCAGCGCGGCACCCACAGTGGTCCCACCCTGGAAAGAAGCTGCACCCGCAGTGGTCCCACCCTGGAAAGAAGCTGCACCCGCAGTGGTCCCGATCCGGGACATGGCTGCACCCACGGTGGGACCCGGCTGGGCCACGGCCTCACCCACAAAGACCACAGGTGGCGGACCTTAACCCAAGGAGACCTCCGGAGCTACAGGTTGTGCCCCCGTGACCCTGAAAGTAGATTCGGGAACAGGACAAACAGGCACAGGGTCAGGGTCACCGACAGCAGTGGAACCCGGCGAGGCAAGCGCAGCCGCTGCTGATGGCAGCGACCGGCTGTCCCTACCAAGAGCCAGACAAGATATCTCCAACTCTGAAGTAATGAAAACAAAGGCGAGCACTTGCCTGAGCTCAAGTTCCACTGCCATCAAGGATTCTGTCGATCCAGATGGCAATGACTCTGGCCCGGCCTCCTGAAGGTCCAACTCAAACTCTGCTGCGGCGGCCCCAACAGCAGGCATGATGGTCAAGGCAGTCTCAGAACCCCCTGGCGCTGTAGCCCACACCGATGGCTCACTCGATGGGGCGACAGGAGGTCTGTCTCCAGCTGGGGTAGGGCTCTGCTCAATGGAGGCCCGGGGATGCTTCATTGTCGGCACAGGCTTCAAATGACAGTCCGCCCTCCTCCTCTGTCCACGTTGTGGCTGCGGGGCTGGAACCAGGTTCTCCAGAGCTGCAGGCTCCTCCTCCATCCGACAGTCTAATCCTGGCACCGACGGACACTCGGGGGATAAGGGAGGAGACACAGAGGAAGCAGGAGATGTATTAATGGCTGCAGCAGGTGGTGGGGGCTCAGGGGACTGCGTGACCTGAGCCTCACCCCCAGGAATCAGACAAGGTAATTCATCAACTAGTGACAAAGAATGAAAAAACACTTGCCTGTTTTCCTGGGGAATGGTGATCACTGCTGCAGCAGGCTCTGTTCTTTCTTTTCCCGTCATGTTGATGATAGTGGCCCCCATGGGAAGACCAGGAGGAGCCACTTCATTAGGATTGGTGCTGGAGGCAGCCGGAGATGAAACCACAAGGCTGGCAGTAGCCGGAGTAAGCGCCATGTAGGAGGGAGGGGCAGCTAAGGCAGTCCGGGGTAGGGGAGCTGGTGGAACAGCTGACAATGAGGACCCGGAGGCTGAAACTGCTGACAGTTTACTCTGCGGGGGCGGAGAAAACACAGCTGATTGGGAGACAGGGGAATCCTTCTGGCGGCCCGTAGCTGGATCTGAATGGGAACCTCGCCGCATAATCACCTGGTGATTCTCCTCCTTCCGCTTAGGGACAGTCGAGTCACGGGGAGGAGAAGATTTCTGTGCCGGGCGGTGACATCTTCTGGCTGGAGACGAGCTCAACTTCAGGTTTGGAAAACACCGCTGCTGAGCGGAAACAGTGGCTAGCAGCTCAGCAAATTCGGGGTAATGGTTCAATCCAGGATGTGCCTCCATAACCCTAACTGCTGTCACCACACTCTTAAGAACCTTGTCCCCGGCTGAACCCCGGGAACCCCGGCTGCCCTCCTCCTACGGCGTGCTGGAAAATGGCTTTCAGGCGATGCAGAAACAGGGGCTGGAACCATAGCAGGAACCTGGTCACGAGGCAAGGAACGGGAGTGCTTCTCCGTCTGCCCTGTCTTAGACTTCCTGCAGGACCTCTTCACCAGCTCACGGTGTTTCTGCTGGAGCACCGATAGCTCCGCCATCCTCTCCCTGCCTTCAGGGTGCTCAGCAAGGCGAGGATGATGATTAACAGCCACCTCTGCGAGGTCCAGGTACCATAATGTATGCTTGGGTGTAGAGTACTGATAGGCTTTGGCCAGGAGGTCGTCTATTTCCATAAGAGCCTGGACGAGCTCAAAACCCAGGCTCATTGGATGCCACTGGCAAAAAGACGCCATAATACCCAAACAAAAATGTTGGCACCTCAGAAAAAAGAAAAATTTAGAGCCAAAAAACAAAACTCACTGTGGCTGGCACCTGCTTTGGCTGCGACCTACTGTTATGTATGCCCCTTTCAGGGCATAAATGAGGCACCAATAGCCAGCAGTGAGTTTGTTATTTTATTAACAAAAAGTAACACAACGTGCCACGAGGGGCGAAACACATACACTATACACATGCAACCTCGAAGGGTGAAAATAACTGAACAAACACAGAGAAAACAGTCACTTACGTATAATATAGCGAGGGCAAAACCGTGTGCTGAAGGGACTGGAGTCAGGGTTAGGAACTCCAGCCTAGATAGAGCGAGGTCGCAGTGAGGAATGAGCCTCGACTGCGATCTTAAATAGTGCACCAAACATACAACAGGTGTGGACAGATAATGATGATTAAGTGCCAGCAGCTGTGACAGCCCGCAAGCAGTCGGACAGCCGTAAGACCAGCCGCGTTGCTGTTAAAATAAAAGCCCAAATAAACACCATCACAACACGCCCGAATAAAAAGACAAAAAGGAGAAAATAATAAGTGACTCGAGCGCGGAGCAGACCCGCGCTCGGGATCACCACACCGTCAGGGCAAAGATAATCCATACACAGGGAGAACACTGGGGAGACAACAATGACGCCAGACAGAGCACATGAAAAAAGTCACATAAATAGGGTAACTGATAATGAACTTAATGTGAGACAGCTGAGATTAATCAAGGGCAGCAGGTGAGGGAAACAGGATGGACAGGGCTGCACAGAGACTCATAGATGGGGAATGCACAAGAGACATGACAATGGACATGCAGGACAACAATACTAAACAGTAAAAATAAAGAGGGGTGACAAAATATAATCAAATACAAAAAGACAACCATAAGACACAGACAACAGGGGAAGACATGATTTGACAGACAAGGATCAGGGGACACGGGGCTCTTAATAATAATTGTAATCATTAACAGAATAATAATGATACTGTGAAAAGCAAAGACTAAATGAACATAAAGCATCGGGATGGTCCCTAGCCATGCCCCGATTGTGACACTTACAGTTTATTTTTCTAACCAAGGCCCAAGGTAGCTAGCTGAAGTGAGCGGTTTAGCCATATCCTATCGACCACCTGGAACCACACACCTCTGTCCACCAGAGATGCATTATTTAATTCATTCTTTAAAACAAATTTACATTAGTTGGCTCAGGCTCAGTCCACGCTAGGAGCTAGCCAGCTAAGATTAGCAATAATGATGTAAGAGAGAGGGTGGAGTTAAAGTGACACTCCAGCAAAAATCAAGTGTTTTCTTTTGTTAACATGCCTGTAACATGTTTTGTGTGACTTACAAGACAAATCCTGAGCAAAATCTTACCGCAATCCCAAGTCTGTGTTTTTCTGCTGAGAATTTCCAGTTAGTTGAACGCCCCCCTCAAACAGGCAAGTTTGGACAGATTGTTTCTAGCTACGTCAGCATTCCTACTTAGCCTGACTGGTTATAACATTAATCAGTCAGGCTAAGCACTGGGCATGACTATAGACCTGAGTTCACTGCCTCGAAGAGGGAGGAGCCGAAGAGAAAAAAAGGAGTTGAAGAGCAGCAGGACCTTTTACAAGTTGGGAAAGATGGCAAATTATACGTGTTCAGTTTTTCACTGTGTGAACAAGAAATCCACTTCTTTTAAATTACATGTCTTACCCAAAGACATGAAAATACAACAGCAATGATTAATTTTATTTGGAAAAACCTCAGTGTCCCTGCTAAAATACTGGAGAGGACAAGGGTTTGCAGCCTGCATTACCCTGCATACTGGGGGAGACAGCCCTGGTGTGCGTTGCGCAACGGCCGGGGCGAGTATCGTCATGAACCTGCGGAAGGATCATTCTCAGTGGAGCGAAGAGTCGATGCCCAGCTGGAGGGCTTGCCTTGGAGGGAGCATCCAGTGCGCCCACCAGCTGGCTCAGCTCCTTCGGAGTGCTCTCTCCGGCTCGCTCCAAAGGAGGCTTATAAGATCCGGGGAGAGTGAGCTCTTGCCGGCCCCCAGAGATCGCTCCATCAGACTGAGGTGAACTGCTCACTGGCCCCCAGTGAGGCGATCAGCAGTGAGTGGGTAACCAGAGACCGGCAGATAGCCATCCAGCCTCCATGCAGGGCCGGCTTCAGCGACTCTCCGCCCCGCCGAGAATGATCTTTCAGCAGGTTCACCTACGGAAATTTTTACTTCCTCAAGTTGGATCACTTTCTTAGAGCCTTGTACAAAGTCCTCGTCTTCTTCCAGCTACTGGTGGGCAGGAATATGAGGGAGCTTATTAGAATATTCATAGATCCATGTGTGGAGAAAGGAAGCAGGCGAGGCAACAAGTTGGACAACACAAGAACTTTATTCCTTCTCCAACATTCAGTACAGAAAAAGCTCTCCTGGGTCTCTGCATTCTCCTTTTATACCTTTAATTCTATGCATTGAGAACCAGACTTTCTAATCATTATACATTGTTTGGAACAAAGACCTGTGTGGCATATTAACATAACATCACGCCAGCACCACTTCTCACACTCTTCTTCTTCCAGTGGCTCCGTCGTTCTCTCCTGTCCCCGGGGGGCAAATAGTCCTGACTGTCCCAACTGAGACCCCCCGGTGACACTTGCTCCTTCAGTCTATTGTTCCCCCTTTCCCCAGCTGCCTTCTCTGGGTGGAGAATCCCCCACCTGTACCACCACACAGACCCCCCCCCCAACACCCAGAAGGGGCACTAATCCCCACCCCCACCCCCCGTCCTTTGGGCTTGAGCCAGTTCCGATAGCAGCTGTAGTGGGGGGTCGTCAATCCAGTCGAAACATCCTGCTGGCGAGGTGTACAGGAGGGCACGTCAGTTTGTGGAGGGAAAAAGGGAGAGGGGGAAAACACATCAGCTTCGCATTCACAGGTCCCTACCGAGGGAACACCAACTTGCCGTGCTGCCAACGGCGGCTGTCTGCGCCAGGGACCCTGGGCCAACACTACCTGCTCATCTGCCAACACAAAAGCGGGCTTCATCCTGTCAATGCAGACAGTCTCCCTACGCCCCCCCAAGTCTAACACAAAATGCTTTGTCCCAGGTTCCAACACCCTGAATGGTCTGTCGTATGGTGGGGAAAACAATGGTGGGCTGGGCCCGGTATGTTAAATGCCTCCGTACTGTGCAAAAATTGTGTGGGCGGATCAGCCTCGGGCGTGGGGTTTTCCAGTAAAAACTCTCCAGGGATCCACAGCTGCTGAGAAAAAATGAGTTCTGCCGGGGAGGCTGCCAAATCCTCCTTCGCTGTGGAGCACAACCCTAAAAGAACCCAGAGCAGGGTGTCGACCCAATTTGTATCCGCGAGTGAAGCTCTGAGCGCTGCCTTGAGAGACCTATGAAAACGCTCGCATAACCCGTTAGCTTTGGGGTTGTACACGGTAGTGCGGTGAATTTTGACCCCCAGGCTCTGGGCCATCGCAGACAAGAGTTCCGAAAAGAATTGCGGGCCCCTGTCGGAAGTGATGTCCGATGGGGATCCAAACTGTGCAACCCAAGCCGACAAAAAGGCACGAGCTACTTCCGCAGATGTGGCAGAAGCCAGCAGAACCACTTCAGGCCAGCGCGTGGTGCGGCCCACGATAGTCAAAAGGTGTGTGAAACCTTGCGATGGTGGTAGGGGTCCCACCAAATCCATGTGGACGTGGTCAAACCTCCTGGCCGGGATTTGGAAGGGCTCGAGGGGGGCTCTGGTGTGCTTGTGCACTTTTGCCTGCACACGATGCAAGCTGCAGCCCACTCTTTTACGTCCTTGCGCAAACACGGCCAGATGAATTTCACCCCTACTAGCTTCACCAAAGCACGCATGAACGGATGCAAAACAGAGTGGACTGACTCAAAAGCGTGACGATGCCAAGAGCTCGGAACCACCGGTTGCGGGCAGCCGATGAAGACGTCACAGGACAAGGGAGGGCACCCTTCTTGCACCACCCTGCTCTCCAGCCTAAACCCAGTAGGCGCCGACTGGAGCGCGCAAGTGTCCACGTCCCCGGCTTGCTTCGCGGCCATAGCAGGGAAATTTATTCCCATGTAGACCGGGGAGACTAACGCACATGATAGACAATCGGCCACGACATTGAGCTTACCAGCAACATGTTGAATGTCAGTCGTAAACTCCAAGATCGCGGCCAAATGCCGTTGCTACCGGGCCGACCACGGTTTCAAGACCTTGGACATCGCGTACGTCAGTGGTTTATGGTCCACAAACGTGGTAAACTCATGCCCCTCTAAGCAAAACTGGAAATGGCGCGTCGCCAGGTGGAGAGCCAACAACTCTCTGTCGAACATGCTGTATTTGTGTTTGTTGTTGCGCAAAGTTCGACTGAAAAATGCCAGTGGCTGCCACGCACCGGAGACATACTGCTCCACCACTGCTCCTATGGCAACATCAGACACGTCCATAGTGAGCACTATCCATGCCGATGGATCCGGATGGGCTAGCAACACGGCATCCGCAAGCACTGTTTTGGCATTTGTGAAAGCCTGGACTCACTTGGGAGTCCAACTGATGGTTTCTGCAGGCTTCTTTTTTTAAGAGCGGCATACAACGGCTGCATCAGCTGGGCTGCCCGGGGAAGGAAATGGTTATAAAAATTAACCATTCCCAAAAACTCCTGTTGTGCCCTCATGGTCTGCAGACACAGAAAGTCTGACACAGCGTGCACCTTATCTGGTAACGGAATCGCTCCCTCTGGTGAAATGCGGTGGCCCAAAAAAATCAATCACTGGCACACCGAACTGGCACTTCGCCAGGTTAACTATCAGCCCGTGCGCTTCCAACCTCTGGAAAACCATCTTGAGATGGGCGATGTGCTGATCCTCACCTCAATTTTAATTGGGGATGGGGGCCTCAATGCCTATCGCAGTGGCTAGTGGTGCTCCAACCACCATTCCCCCAATTTTAACTGCATTATGGTAGTCCACACATTTACACACAATGACGTCATATAACTGACATACACCTACATGTTTTGTGCAAAGGGGAGGGGGGTGGGGGTCTTCCCCCACCCCTGTTATCCTCCTCCTGCTGGGGGTGTGGGGGCCTGGTAGGGAGCCTGGGACCCGTCATGTTGTCAAAATCTCTGGGTGTTGCTGAATGTATAGATACACCCAAGGGAGTGAGAGCGGGACTGAATATGAGAGTAAGTGAGAGTGAGGGGGTGATGAATGGAGGTAGTGATGGTAGGTCGGTTTTGTGCGGTGCTTTGTATGTTGGGTGGCACTTCGGGGCGCCTGCAGTGGTATGCTGTACAGTCACTCGGGTGAGCGCTGGGGGTGGGGGTCTGCTTCTGTGGCCGCAGCCGTCCTGGGGTGGGTCAGTGGGGGGGTAGCCGCTGGCCTGTGCCAGCAGTCTCCCCGGCTGCTGCCGGGCGCTGGTGCATGCTCAGGCTCACTGCATCTGCTTCGCAGCCCCCTTAAGAAATAAAGGTGAATGAGGGGTGAGACTGAATGGGTGGGTCAGGGTGAGTGAGAGTGAGGGGGCGCATGTGGGTGTGTGTGGGAACATGTGGGTGTGAAAGTGTGGGGATGGGTGTGTCAGAGTCGGGAGGTGCTGGATTGAGGGGGATAGTGCCTCTCGGCTATGTGGGCTTCGCTGGGCAGGGGGGACTTCTTTGGACATGGGGGTCCTTGGGGTGTGTGGCGGTGGTGCTGGGGGGGGCAGACCCGCTGTGGGGGTGCCTGGGGGGGGCTCACACCAGGGGCCGCAGGCCGGTCTCAGGCCTGGGGTGGGGTCGCTGGCCTCCTGGCGCCTGGGGCCCAGGGGCAGGTGTTAGCCCTGCTGGGGAGGTGGAGGGTTGGCGGGTCAGGGGGTGTGGGTCCGCTGTACCGGCTGCCTGGTGGCCTGGCCTCCCTCGACTGTCCCTCCGGGGGCGGATGCCTGGCTTTCATTAAGTTTGTTGACCTCAGGCATTTGTGCCCTGTGGGGGTTGGTGGCGCTTTCTTGCCTGCTCGGGGTTCCCGGGGGGAGAGCTGCTGCGACTGGCCCCCCTCTTCATATGTTTCCTGACAAACCACTGACACGCACACATTTATTTTGCGGCTGCTCTCATATATACGCACACAGACGCACACACACACGCACAAGTGTCTCTTCTTAAACAGGTGCGGAAACCAGACTCGTGTTGAGACATCTTCGGTGGAAGAAGCAGTTTGTGTTCAGTTTGCTTTAGTCATTGGTTTGTCTTTTTGTCTGTTCCCCTCCCTTTTCTTCCCCCTCCACACACTTCCTTTCCCTATTCCCCATCCTGTCGGGTCCTCCATGGGTAAAATAATTTTAATAAAATATTAAATGTTATTACAGGAGGCATTTACAACAATATACAGTACATAGTTAGGTACTGCAAAAGCTCCTCTTGGCAAAGTAAATCTGTTTTGGCACAATAACGGTGACAGATCTCTGTTCTGCTTACCTAGCTGCCTGACAGGACAAGGGGGAAAAAAAAAGAAAAAAGAAAGGCTGCAAAAAGATTCACAATGATGCTGCAATAATTAAATAATTTAAGGCAATCGTGCCAAAATATGTAACAAACATTTCATTAAGACCTGTGGGAGCTGTCAAAATGTGGGAAAAAGGCAGTGAATGGGACCTTTAATGGAAATGTTGCAATGTTGCCCATGTACTTTATATTTCTAATCAAATCACCATCGCAGTGCCTTTTCTCTGAATCCTAGTAAAACTACTAAAGTCATGTTTTTTTCTGTCTTTGATTTATTGACTTTTCATCATCAAAACATTTGAACATAAAACATTTTACAAGTTTTCTAAACACCATACAGTGTGTACAGACACCTGTTCATTTGTTACCGAATACACACGATATACAACAAAACACAGAAAGAGTTAACTTACAATTAAGTTTACAAAAATATGCTAAAAAATCAAAAATAACTGTATATAAAACAATATCATTTTATGTAAATACTGACTAAACATTTAATAACTATGCTATAATCCAGATAACATTGTACATTGCAGTAATAGGCCTGAGGCACAGATGGCACATGTGTATTATATATGGCAGACCCTATTCATTCACTGTGATTAGTTACAGAGAAATTCAAAGGTAGTGCACAAATATTTATGCCATCTATGATTTCCTTACAATTTTATATAAAAACCAAAAAAGTGAAGCATTGAGGATAATTACAGTTACTGACCTGTAGATGGCAGAAAAGAGACAAAAAGTGTTTCATTTATGAATAAAAAGAGTTGGGAAAAAATGTTAAATACCTTCAAACACAAATGATCACGAAAAAAAAATATTAAACAGCATTTTGACTAAGTAAAGCTATGAATTCAGACATAAAGCTCCTCAAAACTGTGCATCAAGGTTTACAAAGCGGCAAACCTTGAGAAAATTCTTTTTCAGTTCTTTGCTTTTATGCATCTATGTCTACATCCACAGTTCCTTCCTGGAACAGCATGCAGTTGTGTTCAACCAAGCCCATCTGATCCATACTATAGTTTGAAGCCAAAGAGGAAGAGAGCTTCACCCTCAGATCATGAAGGACTGAGTTTGTTTGTAATGCTTGAGCTGTAGAGAGCAGAGAGATATACAATAAAACATTTCCTCTAGTTAACAAGGAACTGGCGTTATCAGCAACTTATCATCAACATAATGGCAAGCCAAATTCATGCAAGCAAAACAAACCCTGATACCACAGCAGCTCCTTTGATCACTCACGTTGCGTGTAGGGGGAGGGGGTGGAGGAGGAGGAGGAGGAGGGTTGAAGGACTTGGTGCTGAAAGATGAAGGGCAACAGGTCAGTCTGAGTTTGTTACAAAGTAATAACACAGAAGTAAAGGCAGCAGTGAAGTGAGATGCTCACTTTTTTGTTTTCTTGCTCTCTGTTAAAAGACACAAAAGAGAAAAATGATCAACAACACTGAGACATGTAGAGTCACGTTTCTGTCCACCTGACTGATGAAAACACAGTTTATGTTTTCTCTTAGATCACTTTTGATCTCTGCTAAAATCCTCTGGGAAACATAGCCAATGAGGTCAGGTTTTTTTTTGTCATCAAGTGCTGAGCATACAGACTAGGATGGTCCGAAGTCTAGAAAAAAAAAATGTTGCTCAACAAGGGTGCCTCCTTTCTTTATACCAAATAATGATTATATGAAACACACACACACACACACACACACACATATATATATATACATATATGCATATAGACACACAGATATATACATACACACACACACACACACACATACACACACACACACACACACATATACATTTTTTTTTTTTTTTAATGGACTGTTTAAACTATTTTGAGTGGTTGCTACTAAAGCTGGATTTGGGAATGCTGAAAGAATGGGAAATACTGAGAATTTTGGTAGTTAACTTTAAATATTGTCCAATTTTAATGACATTTCAGGAGTATGCCCGGCTGGTCATTGGAAGCAGGTGTGGCAAAAAGGTAAAGGTGACAGATAACATTAGCTGTGTTCCAGTCGCCCAATAGTGTACTCTGAAGTGGACTGCACAGGGTATCCGCCATATTTGTCACGAACTGAGCCGGTGTTGCCCTTAGGCTTGGTTCTGACCATTCTCTGTGGCTCAGGTATCGGGTTATTTATGTATTATCTTTTGAGTTCTTGTTGTTTTTATGTCCTTGTTTCTTTTTTTTTCCATGCCTGTAGCCACTGCTCTGGCCGGCGGCTGTTAGGCAGCCTCTTTGACCTACATTCATGTGGGCGTTGTCTAACACTCGCTGGTCTGACTACGCCCCCTCTCTCCTGACAGCCAGCTTTTCCACTCCGGTAATTGTCTTTCCCGCGCCTTGCCCAGGTGTGCCCAATCTGTTGTCCAGCAGTGCTTGTACTTAGGTGGCCTTTGCCAGTCAAGCATTGCTGGACCATTGTGAATAGTCACTGAGGAACGTTTGGCCACGGTCCACTGTGGTCTGCCCTCTGCTCTTCATACACGTGAGCTGTAAGTGGACATTTGTCTCCTTTTTTGTATGACGGTTTTGTATTTTGTACTGTTTTTTTTTTGTGGCCACTGCACACTGTGGTCTGCACGCTGCACGCCTGGTGTGTGAGCCTTTAAGTGTGCCTTGTTCCCTTTTGTGTGTCTCTATTTTTGAACTGTGAGCTCCTCTGTTAATTAATGTGTTTGTGGTGCAACCCAGCGAGTAAATCCATCATTCCTCTTCACTCCTCCATGCGCTGTGTCAAAGCGCACAGGGAGGCTTGTGACAATATTAACTGAGATTCCAACCTGAAGGGAGGGAACAGTCTTCAGTTCAAAGGAAACGGAGAACTATGCAGGAAAGAAGTGAACAACGGTGCATCACTTCGCCGAAAGTTGACAAGAAGATTTCCCATAAGCCATTGCACCTCAAATACGAGTAAAACAAACTATTGTTGCTAATGTTATTAACAAGCTAAACTGATGTTGGCTATTGTTTATATCAACTGATTGTAATAAAAATATATTTGTATTAATATTTTATTTAGGAAATATAAATTATCCCCCATGGTATCAGTACGTGTCTATTGTTACCGTGGTAATGCACGGAGGATGGAGCCAATGGTTACAGGGTGTTTCAAATGGAGAAATTTTGTGAAGGGCAGTTAACTTTACTGATGTTCCCTAAGAACAGAGCAGGGAGTAGGGAATACAGTTGAAGTACACTGTGGATCAGAATGTAGCTATTGTTACCTGTAGGTCAGTAGGTGTAGCATTGAGTTTTGCCCCACTGTAATCATGAATGATTATAGCCAAACACATTAGTGAATTGTTTGGTTAACTTTTAAAAGTTCAAAACTTCCTCAGCCTGAATGAAAAGAAATTCTGTTTATCACTCATGACAAGGTTTCACTGTCTCTAGAGGTGTTGGATGAACCTGTGGCATATTGATGCACCACCATGCACGTCACGGATGTGGTGACGCAGGCACAGATGAGGTCACCACGCCGTGACTTTATTAAGGGACTAATGGCGGGAGTCCTGGTCTTTGGCGCTTCGCCTCTAGCCTGCTACACAATGTACTCCCATGTTGTTAGCTTGTTACATGTTCCGTGTGTTGCTAGCTTGTGTTATTAAAAGCTAACCTTCAACACAGACAACATGTCCGCTAGTCCCTGTTTCCAGACATAACAGAACCCATTAAAATTTGGGGCAGATCCACATCAGTATGTGGATTCTGGATCACTATTTTTTTTACACTGTGAAATTGAGTTCTTTTTTGATAAAGATTTTGCTAATATCATTAAAATAATGGTCTAATCAAGCTGAAAATATACAGGCACAGACAACTTATTATGAAAAACCTCCCCAGAGACAGGCACTCTCTGAATGTCCCCTAGCTTAACTTGCAGTCAATTTCATACTCAGGAATTTTGATTAAAAGTTAGTTTGTTTTTCAGCAATACGTTGTCTTCATGTAGTGTCGACATTAATGCTGTAGAGCTACATATTACGCACATAATCATCATAATAGTCATGCGAAAAAATTAGGACACCCCATTAAATATTTAGTTCTTTATTAAGAAATGTTCACATATTGATGTCTAATCTTGTTTTTATTTATCTCTGGAAAAGAAGGTGATTTAATTGCAGGTAAATAACAAAAATTAACCTTGTTTTACTCATTAAACAAAAGATATCAACAAAAATGTGTATTTTACCTGAGGAAAAAGTTAGGACATCTTTTCGCCTAATAGCTAGTGTTACCCCCTTTGGCTGAAATAACTTGAGTGAGACACTCTTGTAGCTATCTACCAGTCTCTGACATCGGTCTCAGGAAAGTTTGTCCCACTCCTCAACACAGAATTCATTCAGCTGTAAGATGTTTGAGGGGTTTCTTGCATGTCCAGCCCGTTTGAAGTCACCCCACAGCATCTCAGTGGAATTAAGATCTGTGCTTTGGACTTCCGGGAAGATGGCGGAGAGACATAACGCTTAAACAGAGAGCTCTCCCTAGCCGGATTAAAAATCATCGGTAAATGGCCAACTCGACATAAGCGGATCAATAAACTAAGGGATGAAAACACGAAGGAGCCGGGCACAAGGACAAAAGCAGGGTAAAATTGAAGAATTCCTCTCCAACAACGCAGGAAAAACCGCTGAACGCTAAGCCCAAAAAAACGAGGTGTCTACAGCAGAGAAAATGGAGGACGCCAGACTCGAAAACATGAACACTGGCATCGCCAGTTTGGGTAAAGAGTTGAGAGAATTCAAGCGGCAGCTACAGCAGGATTTAGCGGCTCTTAAGGAGGAGCTGAAAAAAGAGATTAAGGAGGAAATTATGGGCCTCCGAAGAGAAATGGAGCGCAAGCTAACAGAAAACATGGAGGAGCTGCGCTCCCAGCGGGCGTGTATGACAGAAGCGCAGGCCCGAATATCGGAGCTGGAAGATTGGAAAAGCGAGGCAAACGAACAACTACAGACCCTGACGACGCAAACGCAGAGGATGCAGGAGAAAATAAACGACTTGGAGAGCAGATCCAGACGAAGCAACATGCGCATCTTTGGAATTCCGGAGGGCATTGAAAGCAACTCGATGACGAAATTCATGGATCAGTTCTTAAAAAAAGAGCTGGAACTGCCCGAAGAAACGGATCTGCAGATTCAACGAGCGCACAGAACCCCGGCACAGAACCCGAAACCAAACGCTACACCCAGGTCAGTTGTGGTAAACTTTGTGAAATATGACATAAAGGAAAGAATCCTGACGCAAGCATGGAAAAAAAAGATACGAATTGGCGATAAACAGGTATTCTTTGACCATGACTACCCGACAGAAATTGTGCAGCAGCGGAAGAAATATGCCAACATTAAAAAAACGCTGAAAGAGAAAAAAATTAGATTCCAAACGCCGCTAACGAAAATGAGGATTCATTGGGAGGACGGCGTAAGAACCTACAACACGGCCAGAGAGGCAGCGCGGGATATGATGGAGCGGGGCCTTGAGGTGAGCGTGCCGGAGGAAACGGCTGGAGCAGCGGCGGCCCTGAACGCATCACGACAGCCGGAGTGGAGACGAGCGAACGGCGGAAGAAGGGGGAGAAGACGTGGCGCAGCGGGCCCAGGACAAGCTACAAGGCTTTCAACTGAAAGCCTAGATCATAACAAAGATTAAGAAAGACACAGAAGAAATGAAGGCCAAGAAGACAAGGTAAAAGAGAAACAGACGGCTAGGAGAGGTTTAAGTGATATTTGTTGGACATTTCTAGACTAATGACTATTACTTGGTTAGTAAATATAGGTCTAGGGAGGACCCCTCACTCGGTGAGGACATTCCCTCCACCCACCAACAGGGACCAGTGGGCAGAAGAAAGGCCCAAAGTACGGAGGTCGAGATTTTTTAATGTGTTTTTATATAAATATGTGTTATTTTTGTTGTTAAAGGGGCTAGGAGCACAAGTTAAAAAAATGGAAAAACATGAATATGGGTAAAAATCTTAAGATAATGACACTAAACGTGAATGGTCTGAACTCACCTGTTAAAAGGGAAAGAATAATAAGAAAATTCAAAAAGGAAAAAGCTGAAATTATATTTATGCAAGAGACACATTTGAGCAAGACAGAACATGTGAAACTAAAGAGATTTGGCTATAAGAACTCCTACTACAGTTCATTTAAGGGAGGAGCTAAAAGGGGGGTTATGATACTAATTTCAAACAAAATACAATTTGAAAGTGAACAGGAAATCCAGGATAAAGAAGGCAGGTATGTAATAATAAAGGGAAGAATAGATGGTATGCAGATTACATTAGTGAACATCTATGCCCCACCAGAAAGTGACAAGGGTTTTTTTCAACATCTGTTTGATCTCATAGCAACACACAGTGAAGGAGTCCTGATTTGTGGAGGAGACTTAAATGCTGTCATGGATCATGAAGTTGATACAACAAGTGTTAAGAAGACAAAAAAACATGTAACAAAGTTCATAAGAACCTCACTGGCAGAAATGGGTATGGTAGACATATGGAGGGACCTACACCCACTCGAAAAAGACTATACACATTATTCAGCAGCCCATAAAGTACACTCTAGAATAGATTACTTCCTTATGAATGAAGGTGACAGACACAAGGTGAGAAATTGTTGGATTGGAGGGGCAGAAATATCAGATCATAATCCTATATACATGGAAATATATTTAAACAATAGAAAACGACAAACAATATGGAAACTTAACGTAGGACTGTTAAATGATGAGAAAATGAAAGAAAGAATAAAAATAAACATAAACGAATATATCCAAGAGAATGACAATGAAGAAGTGGACCCAACAATACTATGGGACGTACTAAAAGCCGTGTTAAGAGGAAAATTAATTGTTGAAACAGGAAAAGCAAATAAGACTAAACTGGAAGCGTATGAACAAAGATGTGAGAGACTGAGGGAATTAGAACGTAAACATCAAAGCACAAATGATCCAAAAATATATCAAGAAATTAAAGAAGAAAAAACAAAGATAAAAGAAACACAAATGGATGAAATTGAAAGGAAAAATAGATATCTAAAGCAAAAATATTATGAAACGGGACCAAAAGCCACAAAACTGCTGGCAAAACGGTTAAAAAAACAACAAACAATGAATAATGTATACAAGATTAAAGACACCACCACAAATAAAACCACAGTTAACCCAGAAAACATCGAAGAAATATTCCATAATTTCTACCAAGAACTATACTCGCAACCTGAAGAAACAAATACTAAAGATATTAAAAAATTTCTAGGCACATTGGACTTGCCATCAATAGGAAATCAACAAAATGAAAAACTAACAGCAGAAATAACAACACAAGAGATCAGAGATGTGATTAAGTCACTTAAAAACGGTAAATCACCAGGTAGTGATGGATACCCATCTGAGTTTTATAAACTGTTTATAGAAGAACTCACGCCACAGCTCCTAAAGTCATTTAATTGGACGTTGAACAACAACAAAATACCTCCATCATGGAACGAAGCTATCATTTCAGTTATTTTAAAGCCAGGGAAAGATAAAGAACAATGCGGAAACTATAGACCAATCTCTTTATTAAATGTGGATTATAAAATATATACAACAATTATATGTAAACGAATAAAGACATTCTTGACGGAATTGATAGAAGATGATCAAACTGGTTTCATAGAGGGACGCCAAACACATGACAACATCAGGAGAACAATACATATAATTAACCAAATACATAAAGAAAAGAAAAGCGCAGTAATAATGAGTTTAGACGCAGAAAAAGCATTTGACAGGGTTAACTGGAAATTCCTATATAGTGTACTGGAGCGCTTTGGATTTAACGAAAAATCAGTACAATGCATAAGGACGCTATATCAAGAACCTGTGGCAAGAATCAAGATAAACGGTAGCTTAACAGACAAAGTAAATATACAAAGATCAACTAGGCAGGGATGCTGCTTATCGCCCACCTTGTTTGCTCTGTTCATAGAACCATTGGCTCAAGCGATACGACAAAATAAGAAATTAAAAGGTGTAACAATAAAGGGGGCGGAACACAAGATTGGGCTATTTGCAGACGATATTATAGTTTACCTTGAACAACCAGATGAATCAATAATGGAAATGATGAACTTGATAGAAAATTTTGGAAAATTATCAGGATACAAGATAAACATAACAAAAACACAAATACTGACATTCCACTATAACCCTCTAAACCAGATAACTGATAAGATCAAACTAAACTGGAAACAAAAAGAAATAAAATACCTTGGAGTGAACATACCTAAAGACCTAAGCAAAATATATAAAGCAAACTATGATAGGTTGGAACAAGAAATATAAAAAGATATTGATAGATGGTCAATCTTAAATATGGATCTGAATTCAAAAATTGAGACAGTCAAAATCAGCATACAACCTAGATTACTTTACCTCTTCCAGGCTATACCAACAGAGATTCCAGATGCCCAGTTCTCAAAGTGGGACAGGATGATATCGAGATTTGTTTGGGGAGGTAAAAAACCAAGAGTGAAATATAAAACTCTCCAATTACCAAAAGAGAAAGGAGGCATGGGCCTACCGAGTCTAAAGGAATATTACTACTCAGCACAAATAAGATATATCATATGTTGGTGCGACGAGGGATATGAGGCAAAATGGAAAGAAATGGAAAAGGAAATTGAGGGACTCCCAGTACAAAGCATAATAGGAGATAAAGATGCATATAAGCAAATCAAAAAAATAGACCCAATCACTAAATTTACATTAGAACTGTGGTATAAAATAGTACAAAAATATAATATAAAGGAAGACATAAAACTATTGAAATGGGTAGCATTTGACAGTCAGTTTGAACCGGCAAAACAAGATAGGGGATACAAAAATCTGGTGAACAAGGGAATCACAGCATGGGGCAATATCGGAAAAAAAGATCTCGGGAGCTTTGTAAACATCAGGAGAAAATTTAAACTAGAAAGATCGGAATTTTTCAGATATCTGCAGATGAGAGATTATTATATGAAGAAGATTAGGCATAACCTCCAAACAGATGTGAGCGAGATTATACAACTCATTTTAAGCTCATATACAGGAAATAAAATAAGAATTATTTCAAAGCTATATCAGAAACTTATGACAAACAATCATACAAGTAACTATATAAAGGAGAAATGGGAGAAAGAGCTCAATTTAAACATAACAGAAGAAAGCTGGCAGGAAATATGGAAAACACAACACACATCAACAAATTCAAGGACATGGAGGGAATTTGGATGGAAAAACCTGATTCGCTTTTTCATTACACCACAGATTCAAGGAAAATATACAAATACCCAATCTTTATGCTGGAGGGGATGTGGGGCTCAAAATGCAGACCACTCACATATGTTTTGGAAATGCTGCAAAATATCATCATTCTGGAAATCTATACATGTGACAATACAGAGGATATTAGGATATAATATACCAATGAACTGTAACCTGATGTACTTATGTGATCTTAAAAGAGACAATGTTATACAGGCTGAGGACAGATATCTAGTTAAAATCTTGTTGATTGCATGTAAAAAAACTATCACAAAAAAATGGCGATCAGAAGTTCTTCCTGACCAAGAACAATGGACTGACATTGTTGAGGACATACGTATGATGGAAAAACTAACATATCGACAAAGAATGCAAGAAGGACTATGGGGAAAAAAACGGCGGAAATGGACACACTACAAAGTGCAACAACGAGGCAGAAATTGAAAGAATAACCAAAGACACTGAAAAAACCAGAAGAATTAAGAGATGGAAACTAAAAACTTGATGCTCCAACATTTGTCCCCCCCCCTTTTTTTTTCTTTTTCTTTTTTTTTCTTTTTCCCTACCCTAACCCCTTTGTTTTTTAAATGTAGAATGTGATCTGAATGCATTATATATGATGAAAAATGAATAAAAATCTAAGTTACAAAAAAAAAAGATCTGTGCTTTGACTCAGCCATTCCAGGACTCTTCATTTCTTAGTTTTTAGCCAGTCCTTGTTGGATTTACTGGTATGTTTTGGGTCATTGTTATGTTGCAGGGTCCAGTTCCACTTCAGCGTTAATTTTTTTACAGATGGTCTCATGTGGTCCTCAAGCACCCTCTGATACATGGTAGAATTCATGGTGGATTCTATGATGGTGAGCTGGCCAGGTCCTGTTGCAGCAAAGCATCCCCAAACTATGACACTTCCACCTCCATGCTTCACAGTTGGTATGAGGTTCTTTTCCTGGAATGCTGTATTTGATCTATGCCAAATACGTTCTCTATTCTGGTGTCCAAATAATTCAATTTTAGACTCATTTGTCCAAAGAACATTATTCCAGAAGTCCTGGGCTTTGTCTACATTCTCTCTGGCAAACTTCAGTCTGGCCTTCATGTTTCTCTTAGAGAGCAAAGGTTTCCTCCTTGCACACCTCCCATGCAAGTTAAACTTTGGCAGTCTCTTTCTGATTGTAGAGGCATGCACTTTCACATCAACAGTAGCAAGAGCCTGCTGTAGGTCCCTTGATGACATTTTAGGGTTTTTGGAGACTTCTTTTAGCAACTTGTGGTCTGCTCTCAGGGTTAACTTGCTTGGATGGCCTGGGCATGTTGGCAGCTGTTTTGAATGTCCTCCACTTGTAGACTATTTTGCGGACAGTGGAATGGCTGATTTCAAATTCTTTTGAGATCTTTTTAAATCCCTTACCAGACTCATACAGACGTGGACAAAATTGTTGGTACCCCTCTGTTAATGAAAGAAAAACCCACAATGGTCACAGAAATAACTTGAATCTCACAAAAGTAGTAATAAATAAAAATTCTATGAAAATTAACCAATGAAAATCAGAAAATGCTTTTGAATTGTGGTTCAACAGAATTATTTTAAAAAACAAACTCATGAAACAGGCCTGGACAAAAATGATGGTACCCTTAACTTAATATTTTGTTGTACAACCTTTTGAGGCAATCACTGCTATCAAAAGATTTCTGTAACTGTCAATGAGACTTCTGCACCTCTCAGTAGGTATTTTGGCCCACTCCTCATGAGCAAACTGCTCCAGTTGTCTCAGGTTTGAAAGGTGCCTTCTCCAGACGGCATGTTTCAGCTCCTTCCACAGATGTTCAATAGGATTTAGATCAGGGCTCATAGAAGCCACTTTAGAATAGTCCAATGTTTCGTTCTTAGCCATGCTTTGGTGTTTTTAGCTATGTGTTTTGGGTCATTATCCTGTTGCAAGACCCATGACCTGTGACTGAGACCAAGCTGTCTGACACTGGGCAGCACATTTCTCTCTAGAATACCTTGATAGTCTTGAGATTTCATTGTACCCTGCACAGATACAAGACACCCTGTGCCAGATGCACCCCAGAACATAACACAACCTCCTCCATGTTTCACAGTAGGGACAGTGTTCTTTTCTTGGTATGCTTCATTTTTGCGTCTGTGAACATAGAGCTGATGTGCCTTGCCAAAAAGTTGCAGTTTTGTCTCGTCTGTCCATAGGACATTCTCCCAGAAGCTTTGTGGCTTGTCAACATGCAGTTTGGCAAATTCCAGTCTGGCTTTTTTATGATTTGTTTTCAACAGTGGTGTCCTCCTTGGTCGTCACCCATGAAGTCCACTTTGGCTCAAACAATGACGGATGGTGCGATCTGACACTGTTGTACCTTGACCTTGGAGTTCACCATGAATGTGTTTAGAAGTTGTTCTGGGCTCTTTTGTTACCATTCGTATTATCCGTCTCCTCCTGCGGCCACGTCCAGGGAGGTTGGCTACAGTCCCGTGGATCTTATATTTCTGAATAATATGTGCAACTGTAGTCACAGGAACATCAAGCTGCTTGGAGATGGTCTTATAGTCTTTACCTTTAACATGCTTGTCTATTATTTTCTTTCTAATCTCCTGAGACAACTCTCCTTTGCTTCCTCTGGTCCATGTTTAGTGTGGTACACACCATGTCACCAAACAGCACAGTGACTACTTCTCACCCTTTAAATAGGCTGACTGAGTGATTACAAGTTTGTAGACACCTGTGATGTTAATTAGAGGACACATCGTGGTTGAACATGTCCCTATGGTCACATTATTTTCAATATTTTCTAGGGGTACCATCATTTTTGTCCAGGCCTGTTTCATGAGTTTATTTTTTAAAATAATTCTGTTGAACCACAATTCAAAAGCATTGTCTGATTTTCATTAGTTAATTTTCATAGAATTTTTATTTATTACCACTTTTGTCAGATTCAAGTTATTTCTGTGACCATTGTGGGTTTTTCTTTCATTAACAGAGGGGTACCAACAATTTTGTCCACGTCTGTAAGCTGCTACAATCGGTTCTTTCAATCTCACCATGGTGTTCACTCTCACTTCAACAGTCAGGAGCACACTAAACTAAATGTTTGAGGTTTGAATAGGACAGGCCTTCTTCAAAATGCTGAATAACAATGTTCTAATCATGTGCACCTGATGAGATACACCTGTGTGTGATTTTAGCTATTTTAAGTGGGAATAAAAGTGGGGGTGTCCTAATTTATTCCTCACCAGAAATTGCATGTTTTTAGAATTACATTTTACAGAAAATTTTAAAAAGTATTTTCTTCAGTTTTAACTGTTTACTTGAATCTCCCAGTATTGTTAAAATTGATATTAAAAATCCATATGTCAAAATAGGGCAGCGCGGTGGAAGCATGGTTAGCACTGCAGTAGCACAGCAACTCACCCTTGGCCTGGGGATCCTGGGTTCGATCCCAGACCCCGACCAACAGTGATCTGTGTGGCGTTTACATGTTCTCCCTGTGTCTGCGTGGGTTTACTCCAGGATTTCTCCGGTTTCCTCCCACATGCCAAAAACATGCAAGTTAGGTTAACTGGCATCAACTGGGGATTATAAATTGTCCTTAGGTATGAATGTGAGAGTGAATGGTTGTCTGTCTCTTTGTGTTGGACTGGTGATCTGTCCAGGGTGTACCCTGCCTCTCGCCCAAAAGATGCTGGATAGGCTCCAGCCCCCCCGCGACCCGAAAAGGATTAACCGGAAGAAGTTGGATGGATGGATGGAGGGATGGATGGATGGATGGATGCCCAAATATGCTTAAAAAAAAACAAAAAACTACAGGTTTTCATAGGGTGTCCTAATTTTTTCACATGACTGTATATGGGTTTTTTTTTGTTTCTGAGTTACCATGGCTGTGTGGAGCTCCATTTCAGGAGAGGTGAAAGGTGTGACTGAGGGCTGGAAAACATTAAATTCTGGATCCACTAGATAAATACTGTCAAAATATGGGAGGATTTAATCTCAGCTAGTTTGTTTTTCACATTAGTTATACTTAGAGTCCATTGTGTTTACTCCTAGTTCAGAGGGGTTTGGCTATCAACTCCATCATGTTGAATGCTTCATGGTTCTATTGGTATGAGTTTGTTTTGTTAATTTTTGTCACTGAGTTATAGTTTGTTAAGATCATTCAAGGGTTATTTACTATACTCATACTTTGTAATACTGGATTTTTGAAGTAAACACCTGTTTTATCCTTTGCATTACTCTTCTGTCCCTGACAAGGCTCGTTTTATAAATAATTTGCTAGTTTAGTGGAAAACATTTGATAACAGATAACTTGTTCAGCTCTTCATTAACTGCACCATTCACGTGTTTAGCGTTCCATTTCCAATTCAATTCAACTTTATTTATATAGCGCCATTTCACAACAGTCATCTCATAGCACTTTCAACTGTAGGGGAAACCCCACAATTGCAGAAAGACCCCAGCAATCAGGCAATCCCCTATGAGCAAGCACTTGGCAACGGTGGAGAGGAAAAACTCCCTTTTAACAAGAAGAAACCTCCAGCAGAACCAGGCTCAGGGAGGGGCAGTCATCTGCTGCGACTGGCTGGGGGGTGAGGGGATAGAGAAGATGAGAAGAACAGACATGTAGAGAGCAAACAGCACGATGGGGACTCAATCTATGGGAGAGAACAAACAGATGTTAATGACCAGCAAAAAAAAATAAATAAATAAAAAATTCATTGAGAGTGAAGAAAGGAGTGAAGCCCAGTGCAATTACTGGAGGTCCCCCGGCTGTCTAAACCTAATAGCAGCATAACTAAGGGAGGGTTCAGAAACACAGGATCCCTCCCTAATTGTAGGCTATATCAAAAAGGAAGGTTTTAATCCTATTCTTAAAAACAGAGATCGAGTCTGACTCCCAAATCCAGATTGGCAGCTGGTTCCACAAGAGAGGAGCTTGATAACTGAAGGCTCTGCCCCCCATTGTACTTTTGGAGATTCTAGGTATTACAAGTAATCCAGCATTTTGGGAGCATAGTGCTCTGCTAGGATAATAAGGTAATATCAGATCTTTTAAATAAAAAGGGGCCAGATTGTTTAAAGCTTTGAAAGTGAGAAGAAGGATTTTCAACTTACACACGTGGACAAAATTGTTGGTACCCCTCTGTTAATGAAAGAAAAAGCCACAATGGTCACAGAAATAACTTGAATCTTACAAAAGTGGTAAAAAATAAAAATTCTATGAAAATTAACCAATGAAAATCAGACAATGCTTTTGAATTGTGGTTCAACAGAATTATTTTAAAAAACAAACTCATGAAACAGGCCTGGACAAAAATGATGGTACCCTTAACTTAATATTTTGTTACACAACCTTTTGAGGCAATCACTGCAATCAAACGATTTCTGTAACTGTCAATGAGACTTCTACACCTCTCAGCAGGTATTTTGGCCCACTCCTCATGAGCAAACTGCTCCAGTTGTCTCAGGTTTGAAGGGTGCCTTCTCCAGACGGCATGTTTCAGCTCCTTCCACAGATGTTCAATAGGATTTAGATCAGGGCTCATAGAAGGCCACTTTAGAATAGTTCAATGTTTCGCACTTAGCCATTCTTGGGTGTTTTTAGCTGTGTGTTTTGGGTCATTACCCTGTTGCAAGACCCATGACCTGTGACTGAGACCAAGCTGTCTGACACTGGGCAGCACATTTCTCTCTAGAATACCTTGATAGTCTTGAGATTTCATTGACTACTTCTCACCCTTTAAATAGGCTGACTGAGTGATTACAAGTTTGTAGACACCTGTGATGTTAATTAGAGGACACATCGTGGTTGAACATGTCCCTATGGTCACATTATTTTCAATCTTTTCTAGGGGTACCATCATTTTTGTCCAGGCCTGTTTCATGAGTTTGTTTTTTAAAGTAATTCTGTTGAACCACAATTCAAAAGCATTGTCTGATTTTCACTGGTTAATTTTCATAGAATTTTTATTTATTACCACTTTTGTCAGATTCAAGTTATTTCTGTGACCATTGTGGTTTTTTCTTTCATTAACAGAGGGGTACCAACAATTTTGTCCACGGCTGTAATTTTAAACTCTATGGGAAGCCAATGAAGGGAGGCCAGAACCGGAGAGATATGATCTCTCTTTCTCGTACCTGTTAAAACTCTTGCAGCATCATTTTGGATCAACTGAAGACTTTTTAGAGATGTTTTAGGACAACCTGATAATAAAGAGTTACAATAATCTAATCTAGAGCTAACAAAAGCGTGGATCAGTTTCTCAGCATCACTCTGAGACAAGATGCTCCTAATCTTGACAATATTACGCAAATGATAGAAGGCAGTCTTAGAAACAAATTTAATATGTGAATTGAAAAACAGATCTTGATCAAAAATAACTCCAAGGTTCCTCACAGAGCTATTAAGAGAAAGAGTAATTGCATCCAAACTAAAAGTTTGATTTGGAAAGGTATTTCTAAGGTTTTTTGGACCAACAAGAATGACTTCAGTCTTATCTGAATTTAATAGCAGGAAATTACAAGTCATCCAAGCTTTGATTTCCTTAAGACAGTCTTCTAACTTGGCTAATTGATTACTATCATCTGGCTTCATTGACAGGTATAATTGTGTGTCATCTGCATAACAATGAAAATGTCTACAGTGCTTCCTAATAATGTTGCCTAACGGAAGCATATATAAACTAAAAAGAGTAGGGCCTAGCACAGATCCCTGTGGAACTCCATGACTGAGCTTTGAGTTGAAAGAAAACTCATTATTGACATGAACAAACTGGAACCTATCAGATAAATAAGATCTAAACCACTGCAACGAAGTTCCATTAAGTCCAACATAGTGTTCTAATCTATCAAGTAGAATATTATGATCGATAGTATCAAAAGCTGCACTAAGGTCTAAAAGGACAAGTACAGAAACAAGTCCATTATCAGATGCGATCAGGAGGTCATTAGTGACCTTCACTAAGGCTGTTTCAGTACTATGATGGATTCTAAACCCAGATTGAAACTCTTCAAATAAACCATTTCCCTGCAAGTGGTCAAATAATTGCGTGGCAACAACTCTTTAAGATTTTTGTCTAAGATTTTGAAAGAACATGCAGGTTAGGTTAATTGGAGACTCTAAAGTGGCCCTAGGTGTGAATGTGTGTGTGTGAATGGTAAAGGGATAGCGCCGTACCGTGGCTGCTTCATCCATCCAGGTGGATGTCCTCAATTTCAATCATGGGTCATTTTAATTCTCCCTGTTCTAGCTTTGTGAAATTAGACATCAACACTGAGGTGTGACTCTGGAGGGAAAATTAAACCGCATATTGCAGGTTAAAATTTTTTTAAAACATTTGCTCATAATATATCTTAGATGTTCTCCCTGTAAATGTTAGTACAGCTTTAATTTTGGTTATGACACCTAAAGGCCGAAATTTTGATTTATCAATGTATGAATTCAGCTCTGCTCCTAAAAGACAAGTTTCTTTCAAAATGCTTCATATTATGTAACATGGGGGGGGGGGGGCATCTGCACCAGCTCTCTGTACAGCAGCTGTAGTAGTGAGAGCTACTAGTAGTAATAATTGCTCTGTAGTTGTAGTAGTAAATACTGTGTTTGTGCAGGTTGTACAAACCTCGGGGCTCTCAGGATATTTATTCTTTCATTTTTCTAAACAGAAACTTTAACACAGAGGAGCTGTGTTGGCTGATTACAGCCACTCCTGCCCACCTCCAGCTTTTCTTTCACTCTTTATCTTAACAGTACCTAAAGTGTGCAAACTGAGGGGGTGGGGGAACGGGACATTATGAAGGCCAAAATTGCAGTGTTTCTGTCCATATCCACTCTGGAGATCTACAAACAGGGGGTCAACTGTGGCTGAACTGGAGTAAAAAAATGCAGAAACTATCCAGCACTGGATGGAAAAGAAGTTTCATGTTTCCCTCCCATCATTAGGGGAAATATGTAATCTCTCACCAATAATGAAGTTATCAGAGTTTGCTGGATATAAAAGGAGGGAATTCTAAGTGCAGCAGCAAACAGCTAATGGCCATTCACTCAGCAGACAGAACACAGGAGATTGGTAAGAGGAAAGGAGGGACTGTTATTTGTTTTTTTTGATTTTCTTTGTTGATTTTGGGTATGACTTAAATTTTTATGTTCCATCCATCCATCCATCTTCTACCGCTTTTCCGGAGGTCCGGGTCGCGGAGGCAGCAGTTCAAGCAGAGAAGCCCAGACTTCCCTCTCCCCAGCCACCTGCTCCAGCTCTTCAGAGGGGATACCAAGGCGTTCCCAGACTAGCTGGGAGACATAGTCTCTCCACCGAGTCCTGGGTCTGCCCCGGGGTCTCCTCCCAGTGGGACGTGCCTGAAACACCTCAAGTGGGAGGCGTCCAGGAGGCATCCTAATCAGATGCCCATACCACCTCAACTGACTCCTTTCAATGTGGAGGAGCAGCGGTTCTACTCTGAGCCTCTCCCGGATGACTGAGCTCCTCACCCTATCTCTGAGGGTGAGTCCAGCAATCCTACGGAGAAAGCTCATTTCAGCCGCTTGTATCCGCGATCTCGTGCCCCCCTCATGGATCGTCACCTTATCGTGGTGGGGGGGTTTGCGTGCCCCAGTGATCCCAGGAGCTATGTTGTCCGGGGCAATTTGCCTCTGATAGGGTCTCCCAAGACAAACTGGTCCTGGGTGAAGGGCCAGACGAAGAACGATCCAACAGACTCTCATGATAAATTGTATATCAAGGATTCAGTGTACCCCGCCCGGTATGGGGTTACCGGGGCCCCACCCTGGAGCCAGGCCTGGGGGAGGGGCTCGAAGGCTAGCGTCTGGTGGCCGGGTTTCCACCCATGGGACCCGGCCGGGCTCAGCCCGAAGGAGTTACATGGGTCCGCCCTCCAGTAGGTTCACCACCTGCAGGAGGGATCATGGAAGTCCGGTGCTATGTGGATTAGGTGGCAGTCAAAGGCGGAGACCTTGGCGAACTGATCCCAAGCTTTCTAAATTTTTATGTTACTGATTTTAAAACTGTAACGGGGTAGGCACTATATAAGCACCTGCTTCAGCCTACACCCTTTCGGTTGTTCTCTTGTGTTCTACATATTTTGTTGTTCTTATTGTATGCATGTTCATTACCAAATAAATTCATTCATTCATTCATTCATTCATTGTGTGCTTTTGAATGGCAGATAATTTGTGTGCATGTATTCAGAAATTTCCCCAAGCTCAATAATACCATATTTAACTTTATCTAAAACTCAACTGATAATAACAGAGTAAACAACCTTCTAACAGATCAGATCTTCCACAACTTTTCTTCTCAGCCTTCAAATAAAGTTGTCACATATGCAACAGACTTGGCTGATATCGCAGTAGTCTGCAGAGATTGGACTAACCAGAATAATCATGTATTTACTGTCAGTGTCTAGTTACAGCAGCTGCATACTTTATGTTTTCCAGAGATGTGCACAGATATTAAGGGCACTGCTCTAAATTGAAACAAGTGCAAAATTACAAGAAAAAATTTACATTTATTAGACAAAATCTATAAACGCTAGAGAAAAGTTGCAAATTTATGAGGGGAAAAAGTCACAGATATACAATAGGGATCACTGAAAATTTATACTGTAAGAAAACAGGAAATGCCTTAAAAAGATGCATTAAATTTTAGAGAAAATTTTCATAAAATTACAAGTCAAAAGTAACACATTTGAAAGAAAAAAATACTTCTTTAGTGGTGTCAAAGTTGCCACATTAACTTCGCAGTAACACAACCACCCCCACCCCCCACCCCCGCTCTTAATACCAACAATTTTTTTGATTGCGGTTAATCACCACAGATAAAAACAGCAGGACTGAACATAAAAAGTGGAACTTTCGAAACCCGTCTACTGTTTCTAGTTGAACAGTCTATGGCACACTCAAAACTGCTGTCCAGACTCCTCACTTTATTTAATTCTGGGTGTTAAATCAGTTTGCTGGAGAACTGCTGTCATGCTATGTGGACATATTGACTGTATCAATGCACAATGCAACTCTCGAAAGTCCAGTTTACAGTCAGACAGCCAGTGTAATGTTCTGGATAGTTGTCATTTTTGATATGTTGAAAGCTTTAAATGGATCTGTAGTTGCAGAAAGAAACTTGAAAAATAAGCTGAGGGTGCATTACATTGGAGGGAAAAAAAATCATTTTTGATTGTAATTAATCGTGAATAAATACAATTTTTTTTAGATTAATCACAATTAAGAATTGTTATCAATTTATACCACTTTTTTAAAATAAGGATTTAATGGAAGGACATAAGGGGGAAAATGCTGAATTCCCAGAATTGGAAGAAAAAAGATTTTTGCAAATTTATGACACAAGAGTCACAAATTCAAGAACAAAATTGTAAATTTGTGAGCAAAAAAAGCCTCAAATTTTCAGTCTCAAAATTTTGTGGAAAAAGTCTTTAATTTCAAGAAAAACTAAGAAACGAGAAAAGTAGTCTTAAACATGGCAAAAAAGCTAGTTTATGAGAATGTTCCAAAATCATGCATACAAAATCCCAAATTTACACAGAAAAAAATTTAATTTACCAAAACATGCAAATTTCAGATGAAAAAAGTCACAAATTTATAATTAAAAGTTTCTAGATTTACTTTAATACAGTACAAATAGTCTCAAAAAAATTATGAGAAAAGCAAGGGGAAAATACTACTAACAGTATAAAATGACATGTTTCACAAAAGTTTTTTCCCCTCTGGAGGGATAGCTCAGCAAAAAGGGTGAATGGACTGTTGCCCAGGCAACCATAGCCCATAACTGTGCACATCCCTAATGTTTTCTCTCTCTCTCTCTCTCAAATGTAAATGCAATAATATCATGACAAACAGACGCACTGACTCGCACACCAAAACACACTCATCTTTAGCTCCCTCGTACTACTTACTCCTGCAGCAGCCTCGGCGGCGGCAGACACACGCACATATGCAGCAGAACAAGATGAGCGCTGCAAAACCTGAAGCTCCTGCTATTAAAATGGTCATGTTTAAAGGATCTGATAGGAGGAGAAAAAGATTATTTCCTTAGTATCTCATTAGTACAGGATGATACATTTTCTATAGAAATACTTACAGTCTGTAACTTTTAGTTGCTGGGCCACACAGCTCTTGGGCGCCCCCACACTGTTGGAGGACTCACAGCGGTACATACCTGAGTCTAACTTGGACACACTTTTAAACTTCTGCTCCAAACAAACAAAGTGAAGAGACAGGATAAAAAAACAACAGCTGTGTATCAGTATATTTGGGATTTGGGGTTTGTACCCGAAGTATATGGTGTGTTATCATAAGTGTGCTCTCACCAGCGTTCCCTTTTGTACGTCGATGCTGTAGGGAGTATCTCCTGTGGCCATCAGAGCCCTGTTGTCTTTGTACCAGCGATAGGTGGCGGGTGGCACGCTGAGCTTATCCTTACAGAGAAGCTCCAGGTCTGAGCCCACAAACACAGAGCTTGGCACCTCGCAGGACGGGACGTGAGGGGGGACTGAGAGGAAAGATGGGAGACAAATGAAAATGGGTTTACAAAAATATGATAAAGCAAGTCTCCCTTGCACACTTGGTTTGTACAGTGATGATTATTTGTTTGCTGCTGATTTTGAAACTCTTGCATTGACCTTCCATAACTCTGGCTTCAACAATCCGGAATATGCAAAATTTCTCTTATCCATGGAAGAAGTCAGGCACACACACACACACACACACACACCTTTTAGCTGCTTGCTATTCAGGGTCACCACAGCAGATCATGGGTGCGCGTATTTGATTTGGCAAGAACTTTTACGCAGAATGCCCTTCATAACACAATCCTCCCCATTTACCCAGGCTTGGGACCGGCATAAGGAGTACACTGGTTTTGTGCTTCCCCCTGTAGCTGGGTAACCAACTTTCCTTCTATTTATACTGAGCACCAAGCTAGAAGGCAGAAAGTACCCTTTTTATGGTCTTTGGTATGACTCAGCTGGGGCATGAGCTCACACCCTCCCGGCTGTGGGTTGCTGGCTCTTCCACTAGGCCGCTACTCAGGCTCACATGGAGAATATTGATGCATTTTTTAAAAATCATGGAAATGCATATACAGTGGATATAAAAAGTCTACACACCCCTGTTCAAATGCCAGGTTTTTATGATGTAAAAAAATGAGACCAAGGTAAATCATTTCAAATCTTTTCCACCATTAACGTGATCTATAACCTGTACAACCCAACTGAAAAACAAACTGAAATCTTTTAAGGGAAAAAATAAAAAACTTACAGCAACCTGGTTGTATAAATATGCACACCCTTAAACTAATACTTAGTTGAAGCACCTTTGGCTTTTATTACAGCACTCAGTCTTTTTGGGTAGGAGTCTATCAGCATGGCACATCTTGTTGTGGCAATATTTGCCCACTCTTCTTTGCAAAAATGCTCCAAATCTGTCAGATTGCGAGTGCACAGCTGTGCACTAGTTTTACAAGACATGGTAAAAATGTCTTGTAAAACTACTTGCTAAAGTCAGTAATACATTTCATTAACATGTGAAATGACTTAAACTGGTGTGTCATTCATAAGCAATTCCATGATATCAGGTAGCAAAAACAGATACAGGTTTCCCATCATACCAAGAACATTGAGGGTTACAGTAGCCTCTCCGAGGTTGACGTGGTCCTCGCTGGCAGTCACCTCGCAGCGGTATTCCCCTGAGTCTTTTTGAGTAACTGAGTGTATCGTCAGGGTCGCCCCATCTATTTTAGCACGACCTGCATAAGATTCTGAAGGCACACATGAAAGGACAAAATCAGATGGTATATGGAAGAAAAATCAAACAACTAAGAAATACAGAACATGCATGTATACAAACCCTATTTTATAAAATGTAAATCAAAACAGAATACAATGATTTGCAAATCCTTTTAACCTATATTCAGTTGAATACACTGATAGTTTTGGGTCACAGGAATGCACAGGAACTCCTCATCTTATAGATTAGTGTTTTATGGACATTCTGTTAGATTTACATTCTTGTCACCAGAGTGTCTGTGACGTCCGCCTGGATAAGCTCAGTTATCAGGACTTTCTGTCTGTCCCTCTCCTTTCCTCCTCTTATCCCATCCTCCCCCTGCTTTCTCCTACCTATATATATCAGACTTGATATATATAGGTAGGTCTTTGGGGATTCTAAGCGTGTCTGAATGCCATGCTTTGTAATTCTTCCCCCAAAGTGGCCATTGGGGTGACTCCTTATATTTTTGTAATAAATGTACATAAATTCAACTTTCCGCCTGATTTTTAACTTCGAATAATTTAAGCTCAAAATTATTCTAACATTTTGGCGCCCGAACAGGGACATGTCAAAGAGATAATAATAAATGGCTTAGATCATTCCTTACACATGTACTAACCCTGTACTGATCCTCAGTCTGAACTCTCTGAAATTGCTCACAGAAACAGGCCAAGAATATATAAACTTACCCTATATGGAATGCACATATAAACATTAAACATGGCATATGAAAGGTATACTTCTCAAATATAATACATTAATAATACATTATTAATATCAATAATAATGTAGATAATATGGAATTTTTTATCAACTACAAAGACAATATATTTAATGTTCAAACTGATAAACTTAGTTTGGTTTTTTTTTCACAAATATTCACTCATATTATATTTGATGCCTGCAACACATTCCATAAAAGCTAGGACAGGGCAAGAGAAGTCTGGCAAAATTGATGCATGCTCAAAAAATGCCTTTTTGGAACATTTCACAGGTGAACAGGTTAATTGGAAACAGGTGAGTGTCATGATTTGGTATAAAAGGAGCATCCCCAAAAGGCTCAGTCATTCACAAGCAAGGATGGGCTGAGGTTCACCACTCTGTAAACAAATGCCAGTCCAACAGTTTAAGCACAACATTTCTGAACATACAATTGCAAGGAATTTTGGGATTTCATCATCTACAGTCCATAATATCATCAAAGCTCTTCACTTCCGCCCTCCCAAGAGAGTAGACGCTTTTTCCTCCTCTCCTGCTCTGACTTTTTTTTTTCCTTCCCCCCCAACTACTGGATCCCAGCTTGCTGTTGTCTGTCTGCGTCTAACTGCGACCGTCGAAAGAAAGAAATTATGGAGTTAATAAGTTGGGCTTTGAACACAATTGACACTATTTTTTCAACAAGGAAAAGTGCTCCGGGGAAGCTGTTTGCCCTGCAGGTACAGCTCCAGCGGGCTATTTACGTGACACAAGTAATTGGAAAATCTTGTGTCTCTCTAATCTCTCTATCGAAGATATTGAAGATTTGTATGTCTTCGTGGTAATGGTGATCGGGATCTTTCTGATTGGAACTGGGATTGTCCTGGTGTACCGCAAATTGCTGAAGATGGATACAACCTATCAAAATGCTGGCCAGGCGAGGTGCATCTGTCAAATTGAAAAATTGGAGAAGACCCTGATAGCGACAAATGGAGAACTGTCTCGGAAGGTGGATTACATCATGGTCTCGCTTAGGTCTTTCCACGATGGATTTAAAGCCCCGCAATGAAGGATTAAGTACTGAATCTACAGAAGAAATAAAAAGCCTTCTCTGTGATCAGTCCGATTTGGCTCAATTTCCCCATGAAAATTCCTCCTGGCTGTCTGCAGTCTGTGTTTTCAAAATCATCGAGCATAAGGCCTTGGACAGCCATCTGCATAGCCTGCCAAGATAAGGACTCGGCGGCAGCCAGACAAAACATCTCCTGCCAAGTGTCCTTGTTGTCTCTCTTATTATCATCAACACTGCTCAACACCGCACACACATTGATCCATGAACTGAATAAGGATACACACACTGCTCTCTTGTGTCTTGTGAATCCTGCGCAGCGAATGTGCATCGAGAGCTTTTTTTTTCCTTGAAATCTTAATATTGATTAATTATGTAACCAGTATTTTGAATCAATGATTTTTTTGCTCCTTCCTATTGTTCCTCGTATTATTCTTATTCTTATGCTTGTACTCACTATCCTGTTGGCAGGCGCGTCTCTGATGCTGCCGCGTCACTGGAAATGCAGGTTCATTTTCTGTGTCAAGTCAAATTCTCTCGTATGTTATCAGTGATCTGTTAATGTACTTGGCAATAAATCTTTTCTGATTCTGATTCTGATTCTGAAACGATTCAAAGAATCTGGAGAAATTTCTGCACATAAGTGGCAAGGCTGAAAACCAACATTGAATACCCGTGACCTTTGATCCCTCAGGCAGCACTGCATTAAAAACTGACATCATTCTGTAAAGGATATTACCACATGGGCTCAGGAACATTTCAGAAAACTACTGTCAGTTAACACAGTTTGTTGCTACATCTACAAGTGTTGGTTAAAACCATGCAAAGTGAAAGCCATATATCAGCAACACCCAGAAACATCGCCAGTCGCTCTGGGCTTGAGCTCATCTGAGATGGACTGATGCAAAGTTGAAAAGCGTGCTGTGGTCTGACGAGTCCACATTCCAAATTAAATCATGGATGTTGTGTCAGGGCAGCGCGGTGGAAGAGTGGTTAGCACTGTGGCAGCACAGCAACTCACCATTGGCCCAGGGATCCGGGTTCAATCTCAGCCCCCAACCAACAGTGATCTGTGTGGAGTTTGCATGTTCTCCCCATGTCTGCGTGGGTTTACTCCAGGATTTCTCCGGTTTCCTCCCACATGCCAAAAACATGCAAGTTAGGTTAATTGGCATCAAACTGGGGATTCTAAATTGTCCTTAGGTATGAATGTGAGTGTGAATGGTTGTCTGTCTGTTTGTGTTGGCCCTGTGATGGACTGGCGATCTGTCCAGGGTGTACCCTGCCTCTTGCCCAAAAGATGCTGGGATAGGCTCCAGCCCCACCCACCCCCCACCCACCCCACCCCGCAACCCAAAAAGGATTAAGCGGAAGAAGATGGATGGAGATGGATGGATGTTGTGTCCTCCGAGCTAAAGAAGAAAATGACCATCCAGACTGTTATCAGTGCAAAGTTCAAAAGCCAGCATCTGTGATATGGTTGTGTGTAAGTGCTCATGGCATGGGTAACTTTCCCTCTGTGTGAAGGCACCAATAATGTTCAATGTTACATACAGGTTTTGGAGCAACATATGCTGCCATCCAAGCAACGTCTTTTTCAGGGATGTCCCTGCTTATTTCAGCAAGACAATGCCAAGCCACATTCTAAACATGTTACAACAGCGTGGCTTTGTAGTAAAACAGTGCAGGTACTCGACTGGCCTGCCTGCAGTCCAGACCTGTCTCCCATTGAAAATATGTGGTGCATTATGAAACTGAATTACACCAACAAAGACCCTGGACTGTTGAGCAACTGAGGCTGTTCATCAAGCAAGAATGGGAAAGAATTCCACCTATAAAGCTTCAATAATTACTGTCTTTGGTCCCTCAGTTATTTTTCTAAAAAAAAATTGCAACTTTTTCTCAAATTTGCAACTTTTTTCCTCAAAAATTTGCAACTTTTCCTGTAAATCTGTAACTTCTTTCTCAAAAATGTTCAAGTTTTCTCAAAAATTTGCAACTTTTTTCTGATAAATTTGCAACTGTTTTTTCTCAAAAGTTTGCAACTTTTTTATCAAAAATATTCAACTTTTTTTCTTACAGATTTGCAACTACTATCCTGCTCTTCATCACTTTCATCCTTCTTCTTTTTTCCCATGTCGCCAAGGAAAGGTGTTAAAAGGAAAGGTGATGTAAGTCAGTGGTAAACATGCCCCTGTCCCAACTTTTTTGGAATGTGTTGCAAGAATCAAATTCAAAATATGTGAATATTTGCAACAAAACAATAAAGTTTATCAGTTTGAACATTAACTATCTTGTCTTTGTAGTGTATTCAGTCAAATATAAGTGGAAAAGGATTAGCAAATCATTGGATTGTGTTTTCATCCAAGTTTTGCACAACCTCCCAACTTCATTTAAATTGGGATTTGCATCTGCTTATTTTTTTTAGATTATTATTTATTTAAATATTTAAATTTATTTAATTTAAATTTAATTTATTTAAATATTTATTATTTATTTATTTTTAATTTTTTTTTGTTCCAAGGTTGTCATAGCCAGGAGCGGCACTGGGCTAAGCTCCCAGTGCTCATTAAATGCTCCTTATGGCGTGTGTCTCGAAAAGCCTCTGACAACTAAGTCCAACTCCTAGCCTGCCCATGTGGTTTAGTCTCTAAGCCTGGCGGAACTGCTTTTACTAATAGGAGAAGGGGCGAGGGCGGATCTCTGGCGCCTTAAAACCAGATGCTTCGGGTAGATGGTGGCTCGTCAACCTGGGAAGGTAGCCCATCTAGGGGAAGGTAAACCCTGATTTCAAACCTCCGCTGCCTTGCGGCACACCCGGTCACGGGAAAGGCTTCGGGAGTCAACCCTGAGGAAAAATCCGGAGTCGAAATCCCTAAGGCAGTTCTCTGTTGTGCTCAACATCGTTCTGGCAGCTCCTGCGACGGCGCTGGTGCCAAACTGTAGCAGCCCCGCTGTTCCTTTGGATTCATCAGTGACGTGGAGAGGGGGGACATGCTGCATGGGCAACATCTTGTCCTCCATATCTTCCTGCCCAGGCTTGAATCCTACCAACGCCCAACACTGGAAGGTAGAACACCGGATCACTGGAGAGGACACTCCAGCTTCGCCCTTGGCGTAGACAAAACACGGGGAATGACAGTTACCGGTTATAAGCCACCGCTCAATTGGCGTAGAGCGCGGCGCCAGGGGTTGTTCCCGACGGTGGGAGGGATCATCGGGTCTCACTGGACAGCTACCGCCCGCCTCAAGCTGGGCAGCCCCCAGCCAATAAGGTGTTGTCCCGCCACAGCTTGCTTTCCTCATTGGGTGCATGGGGATGAGGAGAAGTCTGAACAGCAGGCTGAGAACCTTCGCACCAGGCAAGACAAAAAAACAAAAGAGACCAACTCTAAAACTGGGAACTTGTAACGTCCGCACTATGATGACAGGACTCGCTGCTAACCTCAAGGACATCAACGACACCAGGAAGACTGCCATCATCAATAATGAGCTGAAGAGACTGGAAGTGGATATCGCCACTCTCCAGGAAACACGGTTGGCTGACGCAGGGACACTGAGAGAAAAGGACTACACATTCTACTGGCAGGGAAAGGGCAGTGACGAACACAGGGAACACGGAGTGGGCTTTGCAGTGAAGAACACCTTGCTGAAGATGGTGGAACCGGGCAGCAATGGCTCTGCACGACTCCTCACCCTCCGCCTGATCACCACTCAAGGCCCAGTCACCCTCGTTAGTGTGTATGCCCCAACACTGACAGCCACACCAGAGGCAAAAGACGAGTTCTACGAGAATCTCGCAACAACTGTCAGGATCATCCCCAACTCTGAACAACTCATTCTCCTTGGAGACTTCAATGCCAGAATGGGTGCTGACCACGACTCCTGGCCCTCCTGTCTTGGACCATTTGGCGTGGGCAGAATGAACAACAACTGACAGCGGCTGCTCGAGTTCTGCACATATCACGATCTGTGCATCACAAACTTGTTCTTCAAGACCAAGCCCCAACACAAGGTTTCCTGGCGACATCCGCGCTCAAAGCACTGGCACCAGCTGGACTTGATCCTGACCAGGCGCACCTCACTGAAGAACGTGCTAATCACCCGTTCGTTCCAGAGTGCAGATTGCGACACAGACCATTCATTGGTGTGTTGCAAGGTCAAGCTGCAGCTGAAGAAATTCCATCATGCTAGACAGCCTGGAAAGGCACGGATTGACACCAGCAAGATGGCCCAACCAGAACTTGTTGAGCAGTTAGCCTCCACCTTTGAGAAGGAACTTGGTGTACCACAAGAAGGAGAATCTGCAAAGCAGAAGTGGGAAGAGCTGCGAAACACCATCCACCGCACAGCCTTGGCTACCTTTGGGAGGAAGACCTCGAAGTCACAGGACTGGTTTGATGCCAAGTTGACCGAGATGACCCCCGTCATTGAAGCCAAGCGCTCAGCACTTACTGAGTACAAGAAGTACCCAAACGAGAAGAATCTCCAGATTCTCAGGGCTACGAGAAGCAAAGTTCAGCAGACTGCTCGGCGCTGTGCCAACGAGTACTGGACTCAGCTCAGCCAAGACATTCAAACCGCTGCCATAACAGGGAACATCCGTGGTATGTACGAAGCCATCAAGAAAGCACTTGGTCCGGCTCAGAGCAAGACGGCCCCCCTCAAATCCTCCACTGGGGAGATGATCACAGAAAAGAACAAGTAGATGGGGAGATGGGTGGAACACTACTCCAACCTCTACTCCAGACAGAACACCGTGACACCGTCAGCCCTTGATGCCATCGACTGCCTGCCATCCATGGGTGAACTTGATGCCGAGCCAACCATCAACGAACTCAGCAAGGCCATTGATAGCTTGGCTGCTGGCAAGGCACCCGGCAACAACGGCATACCCCCCGACCTGATCAAGCACTGCAAGACCACCCTACTGCTGCCATTGCATGACGTCTTCTGCCAGTGCTGGAAGGAAGGTGCCGTACCACAGGACATGAGGGATGCCAAGATCATCACCCTCTACAAAAACAAAGGGGAGAGAAGCGACTGCAACAACTACAGGGGCATCTCCCTCCTCAGCGTCGTTGGCAAAGTCTACGCACAAGTTGTTCTTGTTTGTCTACAGAAGCTTGCCGAACGTGTCTACCCCGAGTCTCAGTGTGGCTTCCGCGCTGAGTGATCAACGGTAGACATGATATTCTCCATCCGCCAACTCCAGGAGAAATGCAGAGAACAGAACATGCCCCTGTACATCGCCTTCATCGACCTCACCAAAGCGTTCGATCTGGTCAGCAGAGAGGGCCTTTTCAAGATCCTGCCAAAGATAGGATGCCCACCAAAGTTGCAAAGCCTCATCGAATCGTTTCACACCAACATGCAGGGGATAGAGCAGCACAACAGCAACGTCTCAGAGCCATTCAACATACGCAGCGGAGTGAAACAGGGCTGTGTACTTGCGCCAACCCTCTTTGGGATTTTGTTTGCTATGCTCCTGAGGCATGCCTTCAGCACAGCAACAGAGGGAATCTACCTGCACACAAGATCTGACGGCAGGCTTTTCAACCTCGCCCGCCCGAAAGCCAGAACAAAAGTACGCGAGGCTCTAATCAGAGACATGCTGTTCGCAGACGACGCTGCAGTCGCAACCCACACACAGCAGGAGCTTCAGACCCTGATGGACCACTTCTTCCAGGCATGCAAGGACTTCGGGCTTACCATCAGCCTGAAGAAGACTAACATCTTGGCGCAAGGCACGGAAGCACCACCAACCATCACCATCGACGACTACGAGCTGGAGGTCGTGAATCAGTTCACGTACCTGTGGTCCACGATCAGCAACAACCTCTCCTTTGATACAGAGATCGACAAGAGGATTGGAAGATCAGCCTTCACTCTCGCTCGCCTCACCACACGAGTGTGGGAGAATCCCAAACTCTCTGTCAAGATGAAGATGGCAGTGTACAACGCCTGCGTCATCAGCACACTGCTCTATGGGAGTGAGACGTGGACAACATACGCCCGGCAGGAAAAGAGACTGAACTCCTTCCACTTGCGCTGCATTCGCCACATCCTGGACATATCCTGGCAGGACAAAGTGCCCAACACAGAAGTTCTGTCCCGCGCCGGCCTTCCCTCCATGTTCACTCTACTCAGGCAGTGCAGGCTCCGCTGGCTAGGCCACGTTCACCTTATGGAGGATGGCAGAATCCCCAAAGACGTCCTCTACGAAGAACTGGCGACTGGCAGCTGCGCTTTAGAGACATCTGCAAGAGAGACATGAAGGCCCTGGAGATCAACACAGAGCGCTGGGAGGAACTTGCAACGGACCGCTCCAAATGGAGAGGCACCCTGACCAGACAGCTCAAGGCGGGTGAAGAGAGACTGACTGCTGCAGCAGATGAAAAAAGGACCCGCAGGAAGAACCGCCACAGACCCAGCAGCATGGAGACCACCCACAAGTGTGACCTGTGTGACAGGGACTGCAATTCGCACATCGGCCTGTTCAGCCACAGGCGGTGCTGTTCCAGCAGAGTAGACGTTTAGGATTCTCTTCCATGGTCATCATAGACCGACGGAGGCTGACGACGATTTTTTTAGATCAAGTCAAATATAGGAACACAAACAGTAAAATGTCTAAAACTCACTAGTAAATTTGACCTTGGCGGACTGATCCCAAGCTTTCTAAACTGGCTTTTGGTACGTGGAATGTCACCTCTCTGGTGGGGAAGGAGCCTGAGCTGGTGTACGAGGTTGAGAGATACCGGCTAGATATAGTCGGTCTCACCTCAAAACACAGCTCCGATTCCAGAACCAGTCTCCTGGAGAGGGGCTGGAGCTTGGCCTTTTCTGGAGTTGTCCCGGGCGAGGGGCGATGAGCAGGGGTGGGTATTCTTGTGTCCCTCCACCTTGCTGCCTCTATACTGGAGTTTTCCCCGGTGGATGAAAGGGTTGCTCCCCTGCGCCTTCGGGTTGGGAAACAGGTCCTGACCATCATTTGTGCCTATGCACCAAATGATGTTTCAGAGTACCCCACCCTTTTTGGAGTCTGTGACTGGGGTGCTGGAGGGTGCTCCTCTTGGAGACTCCATTGTCCTACTGGGGGACTTCAATGTGCATGTGGGCAACGACAGTGAAACCTGGAGGGGGGTGATTGGGAGGAACGGCCTGCCTGATCTGAACCCGAGTGGTGTTCAGTTATTGGACTTCTGTGCTAACCACAGTTTGTCCATAACGAACACCATGTTCAAGCATAAGGGTGTCCATATGTGCACCTGGCACCAGGACACCCTAGGTCGCAGGTCGATGATCGATTTTGTTATTGTGTCATCAGACCTGCGACCCTATGTCTTGGACACTCGGGTAAAGAGAGGTGCAGAGCTGTCAACTGATCATCACCTGGTGGTGAGTTGGATCTGATGGCAGGGGAGGATGCCATTCAGACCTGGTAGACCCAAACGTATAGTGAGGGTGTGCTGGGAACGTCTGGCTGAGGCCCCTGTCCGGGAGGTCTTCAACTCCCACCTCCGGAAGAACTTCAACCACATTCCGAGGGAGTCTGGAGACATGGAGTCTGAATGGGCCATGTTCTCCACCTCTATTGTTGAAGCGGCGGCCCAGAGCTGCGGCCGCAAGGTGGTCGGTGCATCTCGTGGTGGCAACCCCCGAACCAAGTGGTGGACACCAGTGGTGAGGGGGGCCATTAAGCTGAAGAAAGAGTCCTATCAGGCTTGGTTGGCTTGTGGGACTCCGGAAGCAGCTGAGGTGTACTGGCAGGCCAAGCGGAGTGCAGCTCGGGTGGTTGCTGAAGCAAAAACCCGGGTATGGGAGGAGTTCAGTGAGGCCATGGAACAAGACTTCCGGTTGGCCTCAAAGAGATTCTGGCAAACTGTCTGGCGGCTCAGGAGGGGGAAGCAGTTCCCTGTCCACACTGTGTATGGTGCAGATGGGGCTCTGTTGACTTTGACTGGGGATATCATCGGGCGGTGGAAGGAATACTTCGAGGATCTCCTCAATCCCACTGATACGCCTTCCATAGAGGAAGCAGGGCCTGTGGACGAGGGGGGTGGCTCGCCTATCACAGGGGCTGAGGTCGCCAAGGTGGTTAAAAATTTCCTTGGTTGCCGGGCCTCGGGGGTGGACGAGATTCGCCCTGAGTACCTCAAGGCTCTGGATGTTGTAGGGCTGTCATGGTTGACACGCCTCTACAACATTGTGTGGAGGTTGGGGGTAGTGCCTTTGGCATGGCAAACCGGGGTGGTGGTTCCTCTCTTCAAAAAAGGGAACCGGAGGGTGTGTTCCAACTTTAGAGGGATCACACTCCTCAGCCTCCCTGGGAAGGTCTATGCAAGGTACTGGAGAGGAGAGTCCGGCCGTTGGTCAAACCTCGGATTCAGGAGGAGCAATGTGGTTTTCGTCCTGGCCGTGGCACATCGGACCAGCTCTTTACCCTCTCGAGAATTCTCGAGGGTTCATTGGATTTTGCCCAACCAGTTTACATGTGTTTTGTGGACTTGGAGAAGGCATTCGACTGTGTCCCTCGTGGTTTTTTGTGGGGGGTGCTTCGGGAGTGTAGGGTATTAGGCTTGTTGTTACGAGCTATTCAGTCTCTGTACGACCATTGTGAGAGTTTGGTTCATACTGCCAACACTCGGTCGGACTCATTCCCAGTGACAGTTGGACTCCGCCAGGGCTGCCCTTTGTCACAGATCCAGTTCATAATTTTTATGGACAGGATTTCTAGGCGCAGCCAGGGAATGGAGGATGTCATGCTTGGTGACCACAGGATCTCATCTCTGTTGTTTGCAGATGATGTTGTCCTGTTGGCTTCATCCAGCAATGACCTACAGCTCTTGCTGGGATGGTTTGCCACTGAGTGTGAAGCGGCTGGGATGAGAATCAGCACCTCCAAGTCTGAGTCCATGGTCCTCAGCCGGAAAAAGGTGGATTGTCCTCTCCGGGTTGGGGACAGGCTCCTGCCCCAAGTGGAGGAGTTTAAGTATCTTGGGGTCTTATTCACAAGTGAGGGGAGAATGGAGCGACAGACTGACAGACGGATCGGAGCAGCATCTGCAGTGATGCGGACGTTGTACCGGTCTGTTGTGGTGAAGAGGGAGCTTAGTTCTAAGGCAAAGCTGTCGATTTACCAGTCAATCTACGTTCCTACTCTCACCTATGGTCACGAGCTTTGGGTAATGACCGAAAGAACGAGATCGTGGATATAAGCGGCTGAAATGACTTTTCTCCGTAGGATTGCTGGACTCACCCTCAGAAACAGGGTGAGGAGCTCAGTCATCCGGGAGAGGCTCAGAGTAGAATCGCTGCTCCTCCACATTGAAAGGAGTCAGTTGAGGTGGTATGGGCATCTGATTAGGATGCCTCCTGGATGCCTCCCACTTGAGGTGTTTCAGGCACGTCCCCACTGGGAGGAGGACCGCAGGCAGACCCAGGACTCTGTGGAGAGACTATGTATCCCAGCTGGTCTGGGAACGCCTTGGTATCCTCTCTGAAGAGCTGGAGCAGGTGGCTGGGGAGAGGGAAGTCTGGGCTTCTCTGCATGAACTGCTGCCTCCGCTATCCAGACCTCCAGAAAAGCGGTAGACAATGGATGGATGGATAAAGAATGGATGGATGGATCTGCTTATTTTTTTAGATCAAGTCAAATATAGGAACACAAACAGTAAAATGTCTAAAACTCACTAGTAAATTTGTGATTAAAGTACACAAATGTCACCCCCTTCCCTTTCTTCTTCCACTCAATTCGTGGATTTTGATCTTTCTCTGTCTTGAACTCACAGGCCAGCACAGCATCTGAGTACAAAGAAAACAACATTTCAACAGGCATAAATTAACTGTGGATTTTAAACAACTCTGATCTTGTTATAAAATAGCCATGCTAGAATATTAGGGTATAACAGACAACAATCTACTGTACTGTAGTGTGCTGTTTTTGCTTTTTTTTTTACATCAGTTGTCTGATTTGAATAATGTGCACCAATATAAAATAATAGCAGTCTTAATTTCAAGGTCACGTTTTATCACATCTTTTCAATAACAAGTTGTTTTCATTCCTTTGTAATTGTCGCAGGTTAAATATTAACAATATCTTAAGTGAATCAATAAAATATCATGATAAGAAGAGAAATGAGAAACGTGACATGAAAAATTGTGTTCAGGAAGTGTGGCAAATGCTCACCAGTGTGCTCATGGACCTCAACTTTGGGTTTGCTGCTGCTCACCGTCACTGAGAGACAGACAGGACCTGCAGCAGTGAGAACAACCTGCTGTGATGAACCAGTTTGATCTCGGTACACCCAGTACACTTTTTCTTCACATTACTAATGGGAATGACAGAGCATCGATTGGCTCAATACTTGCTAAATGTAGGTTAGATTTAAGGCCTGTCTGGGTTCCAGGACTAAGATCATGTTCACAGGGACTTAAGATAAAGAAGCACATGAGAATGACTCACTGTTTTCCCCTGGGAGTTGGAGGTTTACATTAAATCCAGACAATCCCATCACCAGTTTTGTGCACCATTTTGTCTTGGTGTAGAAGCAAACAATGTAAAACTATTATTTCAAATATCCATCAGAATGTCACTGCCTAAAACTGAAATGGACATACACACTGCATGGTAATACAAGTCTGCAGACACAGAGATGTCAGCTATGCAGCTACGTCCTGGTGGTGCCAGGAGCAGTGGTGAGCTGGAATGCAGGTGATGAATGAACCACTGACAAGCTGCTTTATCCAGACCTGATAACCTCCTTCAGTCATCTGTCCCTTCACACACAAAACACAGGCATACTGAGACATGAGGCAGACACCCCACAAAGACAAACATGCACACCACGAAAAAACAGACATTTAAAGAGATATTCTGCACATGATTGAATTCTTCAAAGATAGCAGTAAAAAGCTCTCAAGACTTTAAGTGTGAGACTCGATCACAGGAAATAGTTTTTGCTGCAGAAAACCATTTAGACAAAGTGTAATTTTTATGAATTTTAACTTTAGTGCTTCACTGAATACTAGTTTTCTTTGATATCACACATCAAATATGATAGAGATTATCCTGTAGAATTGTGAAGCTATTATGTGTTCTTAACCTCCAGCAAGGAGGTAATTGTGTCATATTGAAGCATACAGACTTATTTTCATCTGTCGTACCTGGCAGGATGATGATGATACAAAGACAACACCAAACTTAATCATACAAGAGACACTGCCAAAAGCAAGTCAACAACGCAGTTGCATAATTTTTAATGGGATTTTAGTTTGTGGATTTTACAGAATCTCTGCTGTAAAGAGAGGACTCACTCTGCTATCATAAAAAGTGTTTGGAAATGGAAAAGAAATGGATCTCAATTTTCATCACCAATACAAATAAAAACACAAACATTTAGAATGAATGGGCAACCAATTATTATTTGCTCTGTGTATTTGTCTTTTTCATGAGCCTATTTAAAGCATTGTTTATAAATTCCTTTGTGGAGACAAATATGATAATGGAGTAAGCGCTCTTACCGAACATCTCCACTGAGACTACACTGCTGCAGGAGGAGAGCTAACAAGTCCTATTTATGTAAAAAACCGTTGGTGGACAGTCTCGTTGTTGAAGTGAGCCGTTTTGTATTTTTCAAAAACTAAACTTATTCTCAGCTCTGCCCACAGCTGTTGTTACTGCTGCCAGCAGGTCATGTTTGTCTCTGTTAAAAGCTTAGGTGCAGTGTCTTCTTCTGGCGTGAAGACGATAAGCAAAGCTTGACTCGGTTCTCTCTTTAACCGTCAGGCATATTTATTGAACCGTCGAACAGAACACGTCAGCAGCATACAGACGTCTCACCCACTGCCCTCTGCCCAGTGCTAAAACACATCTGCTCTCACTGCTCAGCTAAAACACACATGTCTCACCCTCACTGCAGCTAAACATACCAGTGTCACCCCAGAGAGGGAACCCTGGAAACTAGAGTGAGTGGCGACGTCATATCCCTGCGTGCTGTAACCATAGCAACAATACTAACACAATGAGTAAGGGCGTAAATGAACAATACTCAACAGTGTCTTTGTGTCACGGGCAGCGAGAGCGCGCCCCTCCCCTCCTGCCGCATGTTCGTCAACTCATCACTGCACCTGAGGCAGAGGACACACCTGCGCCTGCTCATCAGCCAGCGTACTTAAGGAGGCTTCCTCCGCGCAGTCGACACTGGCTCGTCTGGGTATACTGCCCTATTTCAGGCAAGCAGGTCGTTTTGGAGCTAGTGTAGACACGTCGTCTAACAGTTCTCTATTTTTTCTATTTCAGGTTGCTGCCAATGTGCGGGTGTGTCTCAGGACTGCGTGCACTCTCCTGCCACCTCATCACCTCTCCCAGCAACGAAACTTCGCCCGGTCAGGCACTCCAAGCTCATCCCCCTCCCCTACTAGTTCGTCTATTCCCTGCTGGAGTTCTGCCGGTCCTCTCCCGGAGTCCCAAGTAAGTGGCAATTTGGCTCACCCATTATCCCTTCTCTGCTTCTCCGCTGACAACTCTCGCTTTTCTCTCCACAGGCGAATTGAATCTTCTGGCGAGTGGCTGTTTCCTTAACGAGGCGCTGTTTTCTCTATTTAATAAATTATTAAACGTATCCCCCTTGTGTGGTTCCGTCTTGTGCTAGCATCGTGCACTTGAGCTGTCAGCTAATCATGACACTTTGTGTGTTGACAGCATAATTGAAACAGGCTACAAGAGAAACTAAAATATAAGGAAGAAAATTAGCTGCAGGACGATTTGTTTGGAAATAGGACACCAGAGGCAGGAGTCAAACTGAACACGAACTTTATTACAGAACACACAAGGTGGTACACGTGTGTATCATATAGCCTACAAGCTAATACCAAACTAATACAGGCTGTGGCTGTTACGGAGGTGGAGTGCCAAAAGACTTTGGCTCCCGCCAACAGTCTCTCAATATAGGCATGGCGTGATGACGTCACCCGTACCTGCGCCCTCACGTCCATGCTGCCTATTATAAATATGGGGGCATATCTAATAGGTTGCACTTTGAGTGCTTTCTAGTTACTGCTGTGCTGTCATGAATATATCAATTAAACGAGGTCTTATCCACATATCCACAGTTATTTTAAAAATATGTGGCTTTTTCTATGTGGTTGGGTCTTTCATCCATATAAAAACACAATTTTTGGGCACTAAAAATCATTTTGTAAAAACTCCTTCCAAGGCGAAGACATTCACTGACTCCAGCAGAAACGTTTGTGTGTGGACCAGAAAACTGCAGGCTCACAATGTCAGATTGTCCACCGCCATCACTCAGTTTGATGCCTCGGTTTTCATGGCAATGGCTGATGCAGCCAAGATTGTGCGGCTGATAACTCTGATAACAGAACTTTTGATATGTTTGCACATAAATGTACAGTTTGTCAGAGAAGTTTTTGCCCCTCCAGGGCAAAGAAGGAGCGGAGGACCCAATCGCCAGGCGAATGTGGTAAACCATGATTTATTAATAATGGCAAACAGAAAATAAACACTGCACATGGGCAGGAGTTATAAGAAATAATAATCCAGACAATGTGGTGGAAAAAAACGACAATAATAAATCCAAACAGCGCGGTACGAAAACGTGATGTGAACATAAGACACAGCAAAGAACACAGACTGAAAACGCACACAAACAGAGAAGGGATCGATCAAGACAAAACAGAACAGGTGAACACCATCAAGGCCATCAAGCGGCACAGGATGGGCAGGGGCTGAACAAACACAGAGGGGATACACACCAAACATGAAAAATGGGTCAAAACTGAACACAAAGTGTGGACAGCGGCTGCAGCCCTGTCTAAACCACTACACAGTTTAGTGTATTTCTTTGTATTTCGTTTTTGGGGTTTTTGTTTTGTTTTGCTTTGTTTTCTGCCTTCTTATTGGCCAATATGGATTTAGGGCTGTGGTGAAATCACTACCATTTTGGGTTTTTTTTTAATGGATTATGGACTAGGCCTAACATTCATGTGTATCTCTCAAAGCTAGACTGACTTGTACTAAAAAAAATGACATAATCATATTTGTATAAGAATATTTCTTCTTTAGGGAAAAAACAACATTTTCCCTGTATATGTATGTATGGTGTAGAGACACACATTTTTCATATGCATACAAAGCAACTCTCTATGCCAGTAACCTTATCCCTTTCAGCTGGTACAGCACACACACTCACAGGCATCTGTGTGACACACTTGTGAGGATCTTTGTTGATTGAACCCCAACACTATCCACGACCACACTGACCCGACCTTAATCTTATATTGACATCTTTGCTGGCTCCTTGCTCTGTTAGTTTGTACTTGTAATATTACGTAAACTCTAAAATATACATCTTCAATATACAAACCCCAATTCTGATAAAGTTAGGATGTTGTGTAAAATGTAAATAAAACAGAATACAATGATTTGCAAATCCTTCTTAACCTATATTCAATTGGATACACTACAAGACAGATATTTAATGTTCAAACTTATAAACTTATTCTTTTGTTGCAAATATTCACTTATTTTGAATTTGATGCCTGCAAACACGTTCCAAAAAAGCTGGGACAGAGGCATGTTTACTACTGTGTTACATCACCTTTCCTTTCAACAACACTCAATAAGTGTTTAGGAACGGAGGACACTAATTGTTGAAGCTTTGTAGGCGGCGTTCTTTCCTATTCTTGCTTGATGTACGACATCAGTTGCTCGACAGTCCAGGGTCTCTGTTGTCATATTTACTGCTTCATAATGCATCACACATTTTCAGTGGGAGACAGGTCTGGACTGCAGGCAGGTTAGTCTAGTATCTCTAGTCTAGTACCACTCTTTTACTATGAAGTCGCACTGTGTAACACGTGCAGAATGTGGCTTGGCATTGGCTTGCTGAGATAAGCAGGGACGTTCTGAAAGACATTTCTTGGATGGCAGCATATGCTGCTCCAAAACCTGTATGTACTGTTCACCATTAATGGTGCCATCACAGATATACAAGCTACCCATGCCATGGGCACTAACACACACCCATACCATCACAGATGCTGGCTTTTAAACTTTGCCCTAATAACTATCTGGATGGTCCTAAGCCTGGAGGACACGACGTCCATAATTTCCAAAAACAGTTTGAAATGTGGACTCGTCAGACCACAGCACACTTTTCCACTTTGTGTCATTACATCTCAGATGAGCACGGGTCCAGAGCAACCAGCAGTGTTTCTGGGTGTTGTTGATATATGGCTTTTGCTTTGCATGGTAGGGTTTTAACTTGCACTTGTAGATGCAGAGACAAACTCTATTAACTAACAATAGATTTCCAAGGTGTCTCTGAACCCACACGGTAATACCTTTACAGAATGATGTCAGGGGTTTTTTTCCCCTTGTCCTGTCAGGCAGCTAGGTAAGCAGAACAGATGATCTGTTACCCTTATTGTGCCAAAACAGATTTACTTTGCCAAAAGAAGCTTTATAAAGTACCTAACTATGTACTGTATATTGTTGTAAAAGCCTCCTGTAATAACTTTTAATACTTTATTTAAATTATTTTACCCATGGAGGACCTGACAGGATGGGGAATAGGGAAAGGAAGTGTGTGGAGGGAAAAAGAAAAAGGAGGGGAACAGACAAAAAGACAAACAAATCAACAACTAAAACACATAGAAGACAAACTGCTTCTTCCATCAATGTCTCAACACGAGTCTGGTAGCCGCACCTGTTAAAGGAGAGACATTTGTGCGTGTGCGTCCGTGTGCTTATATATGAGAGCGCGAGCAAAATAAGTGTGTGCATTTGAGTGGTTTGTCAGAAAGCATATGAAGAATGGGGCCAGTCACAGCAACCCCACCCCCCCACCCCCCGGAACCCTGAGCAGGAAAGGCAGAGTCGCCAGCCCCCACAGGGCACAAATGCCCAAGGTCAGCAAGCCCCAGGAAAGCCAGGCATCCACCCCCAGAGGGATGATCGAGGGAGGCCAGGTTGCCAGGCGGCCGGCGCGGCCAGCCTCCTGGGGGCACCAGGAGGCCAGCGCCCCCACCCCCATGATGTCAGTTTTTAATGCACTGCTGCCTGAGAGATTGAAGGTCTTGGGCATTCAGTGTTGGTTTTCGGCCTTGCTGCTTACATGCAGAAATTTCTCCATATTCTCTGAATTTTTTTTGATGATATTATGGACTGAAGATGATGAAATCCCTAAATGCCTTACAACTGTATGTTGAGAAATGTTATTCTCAAACTGTTGGACTATTTGCCCACAGAGCTGTTCACAAAGCAGTGAACCTCACCCCATCCTTGTTTGTGAATGGCTGAGCCTTTCAGTGATGCGCCTTTTATACCAAATCATGACACTCACCTGTTTCCAATTAACCTGCTCACCTGTGGAATGTTCCAAAAAAGGTGTTTTTTGAGCATTCCTCAACTTTCCCCAGTCTTTTCTTACCCCGTCCCAGCTTCTTTGGAATGTGTAGCAGACATCAAATTCAAAAAAATTTTTAAAAAAGTTTATCAGTTTGAACATTAAATATCTTGTCTTTGTAGCATATTCAATTGAATACAGGTTGAAAAGGATTTGCAAATCTTTGTATTCTGTTTTTATTTGTTTTACACAATTTCCCAACTTCATTGGAATTGGGGTTTGTATTCTAAATGGTGGTAATGTTGAATGTAAATCAAAATATGTATTTATGGAGGACAGCGTTCAAATGCACAGCATGTGAAAAGATTTCTGAAATCCTCATTTGTTTCTCTGTCCAAACCAGAGACATTGATCTTCTCATCTCTACAGGAACACGTGCACAACGCTGAACTTAACCACCTAGCATGTTGTTTCTAAAGCAGCCTCTGCCCTTTAGGATTCCCACAGCAGCAAATGCATTTTTTCCCTTCAAATACCACGTGGTAGTTTTGATCTCAGTCCAGTTAACAACAGGGTCAGTCAGGGGCTATCATTAGCATGAAACTCTGGGATCTCAAACTCCTCTTCTGGATCACATTTGTGCGTCTCATCGGCCGGTGAATCTTGGGTTCAAACGCCATCAGAGCGGCTTCAGTGTAAACATGAAGCCCAGCCACTCCCTGTGCAGTCTCTGTCTGGCTGCAGTCTTTCAGCACATCACATCTCCTCATTCTGAATGTGAAATCACTTCAACTAAATTACTCCAGTCAGATCAACAGTAATACAAGTGATCAAAGTTCAAGACCTGCTTACAAAAAGCCGCATAAAATAATTTCTAAGGAATCCTGCAAAAACCCCTTGTAAGGTGAAGTTGTATGCATTGAATTCCCCTTTGCAAGTTGTCTGTAGAAAAATAAATTTTAAATTAATTATCACATTCAGTGCATTTTATGTCATATGAAATATTTTTTCTGTTATCACTCATTGTAGGCCTTTCTTTTTAGCTCCTGTCAATAATAAATAACAGTGCAGAAGGTATTCCAGCTGAATTAAAGACAAAAGACTTGCATCATCATGGGAATGCATTTTATACAACCCCGAACTTTGTCATTTAGTTTGCTTTTTCTTCCTTTTGCTCAGCCAACCTTATACTTCCCAGTCTGGATGGTGAATGTTTTATATAATTCACTGAGCCCAAGTTTCAAGTTGATTTACTACCTGAAAAGAGCAAATATTGTGACAGAATAAAGGAAAAATTCAAATTAGAAATAGGTATACTTTAGCAGAAGGTGCAACATCCCTATATGAATGACAATAAGATACTGTGAGCTCCTCTTCATGTTTTGTCATTAAAACTTTATAAAGCTGATAAAAGTTTTTGAGAATACTCACTTTGCAAAATGGTGATGAGCAGAAACAGCCCCAGCATCTTAACAGTGCTGACGTTTTTTGTCACGGCAATTTCAGATCAGTTCTGGGTCTGCTGAGTGTGGATTACTCCAATCTCTTTGCAGCTTCTTCCAAGTTTCTTCTGCAGCAGGCGTGTGCGCGCTCCCATTTCCTGGACAACTGCCTGGGTGAGGACAAGCTGAGGGAGACCACCCCAACCCGGAGAAGAGAGAGGGAAGGAAACATGAGAAGGTTTTTATTTTGATGGAAACTGGCCCAGATGTTTCAATTAGCCCTGTAGGCCTACAACATCATTAAGACAGCTGTTAAATTGTCTCTTTTATTCTTATTATGAAAATGTGTTTTAGAAGAAGGTGACAGTGCCTAAAGCTTTTTTTAAGTAAATGAGATTTAAAGATATTTCTTAATGTGCTCCTTACCTTTTTAGTTCAGCTCTGTTTAAGTAACATTTTACAGTCTGTATTATCGGTTTAACATTATTTGGAATGGTGGTCTAGTGGTAAAGCATCCACCCCACAGCCAGGAGGTCACCTAGTGGGTTCAAGCCCCGGCTGGGTCATGCCAAAAGACCATATAAAAAAAAAAAAAAAGGTACTTTCTGCCTTCTAGCTTGATGCTCAGCATAATGGAATGGAGGAAGGAAAAGTTGTTTGTGGCAGCGCGTTGCATGGCAGTAGCCCCTCTGATTCTAGATGATTAACACTGTAGACAGGAGAAATGTAATTTTGTTCTGCTGTACATGATTGGCTGTATGGATTGAATAACAATAAAGTTGGCTTCTTCTTCTTTTGGGGAGCCATTTATTGGAGTCATTGGTACAGATCAAATTGAAGCACTTATTTAAGTATTTGACTTAATATTGTGGACAGAGGCATGATTCTAAATGAAAAAGAATAAAGCACTTTGTGCATGTAGGTGTTTTTTTTTTTTTAAGTCTGTTGTAGATTTCATTAGTTTTTAGGTACCATCAAACTGCAACATCCAGTCATGAAAAATGAAAGCTAATATGGAAATGTGGTCCATCAACCACAGCTCGGTGGAGCAGTGGTTAGCACTGTGGCAGTACAGTAAGAAAGTCACGGGACTGATCCTACCCCTGACCATCGGTGACCCTACTGTGTGGAGTTTGCATGTTCTCTCCGTGTTTGTGTGGGTTTACCCCAGGTACTCTGGTTTCCTCCCACAGACCAAAAACATGCAAGTTAGGTTAGATGGAGACTCTGAAGTGGCCCTGAGTGTGAATGGTGAAGGGTTTGGCACTGCACCTTGGCTGCCTCATCCATCCAGGTGGATGCCCTGAAATTTCCCTCTGGGATTAATAAAGTATGCCAAAATACCAAATGGCTAACTGAGGGAGACTCCAAGGACATGCACATGCTTTTCAAACTGAAAACATGCTTTAACATATTTAAAGCAGTTCACTGGAGCGTAGTTCGATTAGGAGAGGTGACGTGGTTTGTATACAGGACCTGATGGCAGATACCACAACAGAAACACAGACTGAGATGCAAGAGTTTACATTTTTATTTAAAAAGAGATGGCAGTTCTGGAAGGGATCTGTATATGAAAGGAGGAAAGGACAAGATATGAGCAGTGTTGGGCAAGTTACTAAAAAAATAGTAACAATTACTAGTTACTTCTTTTCAAAAGTAACTGAGTTACTTTTGAGTTACTGCATGATTAAAGTAACTAGTTAATTGGAAAAGTAACTTTCACGTTACTTTTAAATGCATACTTAAATCATCTTGCACACACAGCAAGATCAAGGGCCCCTTGTTCTCATCAGAAAAAAGAAGAAAGAACATTGATGAGAAAAAATGTCTCAGATTTACACAAACTATTGCAATCAGTAGAAAGTCAGAAATTTACTAGAAATAAAGCTGTAAATTCAGAGAAAATTTTGGACCTCCTGGTGGGCCATTTTTGGTCCATGAGCCATATGTGTGACACCCCTGGACCAGCCCATTAAAAATGCATGTTCAGAGGATTTACTTCCATAAAATAGTTGCATATCACAACAGCATGTAAATGAATGAGAAAATAAAATAGAAAGCACAGATAAATGAAAGTTCACCGCTGAGAAGAAGCTGTTCTTTACTGCAACAAATCAGTTACTTTTTCTCTGTGCGTATGAAAACTTTAAATGCATTTAATGCGGACATTAAATGCAAGCTTCTTGCTCAAAAAATACTCATGTTTAACCACAGAGGTAGGAGCTGGTAGGGGCTACTCACCGCTCGGACAACAGGTGATTGATCAGGGCTCGATATGAGAAGTCGCCACCACCACGGCATTTCTTCACCGGGTTGTGATGTGAATTGGGGCATGACAGGAAACGGACCCGTAGAGGAGACTGTGTGACGGCTGCATCAGTTATGGTAGGGTCACTTTATATTTAGTTGCTTATTTATTTGCTTGCCTTTGGCATGACAACCTCCAGTGGCTTGAGACCGGTGGTGGCACTGGGGATGGCAGTTGTTCCACCAATAGCCACCGAAACTGTGTATTCATCCCCAGTTGGCAGCTGATGAAAAGGATGTCTAGCAACTGCAAGTTGTATGATCATCTGTTTGCGCTAAAATATCTATCCATATTAATAAAACGAGTAACGTGAGTAACGCATCTGATCAAATTTCAGTAACTGTAACGCAGTACTGATTTTTGCTTTCGGCTTTAGGACTGTGACTAGGATGAGGGCACAGGAGGGCAGGTGAACCAGCGACACAGCAAACTGTAGAGCAGAGGCAAATCCACGAAGAACTGATGGCAACTGAGGTCTATTTGTATCTCAGCAGTAATCACCACAGGTGAGCTAAAGGAGAGCAGCTGCAGGTAATGAGGTGAATTAGGAGATGCTGCTGTAGAGGGTTGGTAAATACTAATAATTCAAGAGTGCAATATAAACTGTAAGAGTCTTAGGATGTCCGAGATTATATTGTGATACGTGTGAGGCGAAAAGCGGGGTTGTAAGGGTATTTCTGTTAAAGTTGATGTGTTGTTGTATAAGCTAACCTGCTAATGTCAAATCGGAAATTGTGATAAATGGACTTTGATAGTAAATACTAGTCAGTTGATGTTGGTCATGTGAATGACTTGGACGAAGAATAAAACTCCTTGTGTGAAATAACGAACGTGTTTTGCTGATTCTCTATCACAGGTTGGAGAGTTAACTTCCACATGCACGTTTCCTCCTCCTGGGCCGCTACCCAGGGGAGCAACAATTTTGGGGGCTCGTCCGGGATTAGCGCCACCTACTGGTCTGGCACTAATCATTGAAGAACCAAGGGATGCTGACCACCTGTTCCTGAGCCATTGACCTAAGCGACTGACTACAGGAGACCACAGCCATGTCTGCTCTACATGACCTGAGATGGGAAATCCAGCAAGAGCTTCGCCAGCTGACCATTGCCCGCTGCAGAAACGTCCTTTACAAGCTGGCTGAGTCGTTCAAGGATGAGGTGGGAGAAGATTTGCCAGGCGCAGAATCGACCGAAGTGGAACTCTTCGACTTCATTGTTGACTCGCTGAGAAGTCCACAACTGAAGAGCCTTGAGGACCAGGGGATGTCTCGCCTGCTTGCTTTCCGTGACCTCATCATTGAACTACAACGGCCCACAACAGCTGGAGAAGTGGATGCAGAGGTGTCACCCGACGATGATCCGGTCATAGTGGTTCCTGTGACCACTGGAGCTGCAGCACCATCAGGGAAGAACCATCCAACATCACCATCTGTAGTTCCTGACCCAGGGTTAGTCAGACTGACTGAACTTACGTCACTGTTGCCACGTAGAGAGTACAAGATTTATGGTGGTCAAATCTCTGATTTTGATTCTGATTTGAGTTACAATAACTTGTGCAAACAGCTTGATGAAGGGCTAAATGAAGGGTTCACAGAGGCTGAGATTATCAGAACGGTGTTTAAGATAATTAAGCCTGGTACCTTTAAAGATATGCTTGTAACCAAGGATAGCCTTACTGTAGCTGAGTTAAAACGTCTCTTAAGGACACATCTACGCGAGAAAAGCAGCACTGAATTATTTCAGGAGCTGAGTAATGCTAAGCAAAATGACAAAGAAACACCGCAACAGTTTATGTATAGACTAATGGGGCTAAAACAGCGTGTGTTGGTTGCATCTAAAAACAGTAGTGGGTTTCATTATGACGACAAGTTGGTACAAGGTGTGTTTATCCATTCACTGTATCAGGGTTTGAATGAAAAATACTCTTATGTTAGGAGAGACCTTAAACCTCACATCTCCAACACCAGTGTCACAGATGACTCCATCCTGGAGCTCATAGCAAATTTTGTTAGTGAAGAGACAGAGAGATTGAGTAGGTTGGGACAAAGCCACAAACACAAAGTCACCAGTGTTAATGCAGCACAGGTAGAGACAGATCAGAGCTCGATTAAAATGCACACTGAAGTCCAAGCTAATCGTGTAGCTATCCAGGAGCTGACGGCACAGGTCTCCTCCCTAACCAAGAGTTTAGAAAAGGCCCTAACCCCAATGGTAAATACAGTAAACACCAGTCCCACAGCACCTGTCCCTAAACAGCCAGCACTGAAACCCGCAGTGAAAGGAAAATGCCAAAAGTGTATCGCCCAAGACACTGAGCGCTGCACACACTGTTTTCGATGTGGAAAGGAGGGGCACAGAGCTATAGGGTGCCTGCAGGAAAAGCAATGTGTCGGGAAACTGGAGGAGGTCGCTGGGGAGGGACCACCAGTGACTGAACCACCGGCAGAGTCCCACAACACTAAAAGACTGAACTCCGAACAGACTACTGCCAAGTCCCAAAAGTCACCCAACACAAAGCGTGTGGCACAGCTCATTGGCGGTAGGTGTATGATCAGTTGCCAGTTAAATGGAGTAAACCTACAGATGTTATTGGACAGTGGGGCACAAGTAAGCATTGTTGAAAAGTCATGGGTACAAGCAGCCTTACCAAATGTGAAAATACAGCCACTCGAGAGCCTACTCCCAGGCCATCCACTCGAAATCACCGCAGCCAATGGGACGGATGTTCCGTTCGAGGGGTGGATAGATGTCCTGCTCGAGATCACAAGTTCACAGTATGGTTCTGTATCCTTGTATGTTCCAATGCTTGTCAGTCAGCAGCATTTAAGCACTCCGCTGCTGGGCTTTAACGTGATCCAAGAGATAATAATGGCAAACAGTGAACAAAGTGACGATATTAGCTTAGTGGGCTTACTGTCGGAGACTTTAAAGGTCCAGAAAGGTAATGTTGAGTCACTCATCTCTGTTGTCCACACCAAGTCAACAGAAAATGAACCAGAAAGTCCAGTGGTGAGAGTTGGAAAAAAAGGACTCACTGTTCACAGTAGCCAAATCTGTATGGTAAAATGTCACATCAGAGCATTTCCCGGAGGAGGAGGAATGTTGTTCGAGCCAGCTGTGAAATGTAACTTACCTGATGGGTTGGAGTTATTCCCAGCTATTATTGATGTACCCGGTGGTGCTTCAAAAACTGTCAAAATCCCAATCCAAAACTCAACAAAGCACAACATTTTTCTAAATCCAAAGACTGTTTTAGGACTTATTTCAGAGATCACTGAATACAAACCTGTAAATGTTTGTGCCAGTGCTGAAAATGCAGCCAAAACTACAGACAAGCCATTTTGTCACTCTGCTCAAGTGACATGTGACAGTCAAGGTGAGGGTGAAGAAACATTAAGCACTGCCCCCTCACACCTGAGATGGCACCCTAATGTCAATTTAGACCATATCTCAGAGGGTGATCGGGAGGTGGTTCGGCAGATGCTCTATGAACAGTCTGATGTGTTTGCTCATGATGAAGGAGACATTGGATGTATTCCTGGACTACAGCTAAAAATCAACACCACTGACGACACACCCGTGCAGAAAAGTTACAACTCCATTCCAAGACCACTGTATAAAGAGGTGAAGGAGTATGTTCAAAACCTTTTAAGCAGGGGCTGGATCAGGAAATCAGTGTCAAACAACTCGTCGCCAGAAGTGTGTGTGCGTAAAAAGGACAATACTTTGCGCTTGTGTGTTGATTTTCGTGAGCTGAACCGAAAAACCATACCTGACAGGCATCCGTTACCACGGATACAAGATCTACTGGACAGTCTTGGGGGTAATTCCTGGTTTTCCATATTGGATCAGGGAAGTGCCTACCATCAGGGTTTTGTAAGTGAGGAGTCAAGGCATTTAACTGCTTTTAGCACACCCTGGGGACTATACGAGTGGGTGCGGGTTCCATTCAGGTTGTCAAACGCTCCGGCCGCATTCCAAAGGTGTATGAAGGGGGTGTTAGAAGGGATCAGAGACGAGTGTTGCGTGCCTTACTTGGACGATGTACTGTGTTACTCCAAAACCTTTGATGAGCACGTAGAACACCTTAAACAGGTTTTGTGCAAAATGCGACAACACGGCATAAAACTTCGGCCAGCCAAATGTGAACTGTTCAAAAACCAAGTACGCTACCTGGGTAGGCTAGTGTCGGGAGAAGGAGTCCAGATTGACCCAAAAGACTTGGATGCTGTGTTCGCTCTGAAAGACAAGAACCCTCGCACAGTCGGAGAACTCAGAACGTTACTGGGTTTTCTCAGTTATTACCGATCATTTATTCAAGATTTTTCACGTCTGGCGAGACCCTTGTTCGAACTCCTCCAGAGCACTAATGAAACAAGCAATGACAATAAACCAGCACCAAAAAGGAGTAAAGGACAAACAAAGAAAGAGGACAGAAACCAGCTTCCTTCTCGCACACCAATAATATGGACCAGTGAACATCAGGAAGTTGTGTCAAGATTTGTGGACATTCTGACCAATCCTCCCATTCTAGCCTATCCCAATTTGGACCTTCCATTTGTATTGCATACAGATGCGTCAAACAAAGGCCTGGGAGCCGTCTTGTATCAAAAACAAGAAAACAAACTTAAGGTGATTGGCTATGGATCCAGAACTCTCACACCGGCCGAGAAGAATTATCACTTACATTCCGGTAAACTAGAGTTTCTAGCTCTCAAGTGGGCCATCTGCGACAAATTCCGTGACTATCTGTATTATGCACCGACTTTTACTGTCTATACAGATAACAATCCTTTAACCTATGTCCTCAGTTCAGCCAGGTTGAATGCAGTGGGTCATAGGTGGGTCGGGGAGTTGGCTGACTTCCATTTTGATATCAAGTATAGGCCAGGGAAAAGGCATGCAGATGCAGATATGTTATCCAGGCACCCATTAGATCTGCAAGAGCAAATGAATGAGTTCACAGAGACAGTTTTACCGGAAGTAGTGTCCGCAGTGTGGCAAGGGAGCAAAGGCAGCACAAAACAGTGATGTGCCATGGATAGCTGCGTTACAACTGAGTTCTAATGACAACAATGTGCCAACTGACAGTGTTTTGAGCATGACGCCTAAAGACATCAATGCTGCTCAACAAGACGATGAGTCAATTAGAGAAGTAATCTCACTCAAACTCAAAGGATGGACACCAAACGATAAAGATAGACGGACAATGAGTAAACGGACACGGAGACTACTGTATGAGTGGAACAAGTTGGAAGTTGACAATGGATTATTGTACAGAAAGACAGAGCACAGCAAACAACTTGTCCTACCTGAACAGCTAAAGCCGATGGTGTTAAAGAGTTTACACAATGACATGGGTCATATAGGGTGTGATAAGGTGATACATCTGGCCCGTGAGCGTTTCTATTGGCCATGTATGCAACAAGATGTTGAAGATTATGTAACAAAAAAATGTCCGTGCATCAAACAAAAACGCCCAAATGTTCCCCAGAGAGCTCCAATGGGCTCTATCACAACCAGTGCTCCCTTTGAGTTAATCTCCATCGACTACTTACACCTTGAGCCAAGTAAAGGAGGGTATGAGTACATCCTCGTACTAGTGGACCATTTCACTCGTTTCGCACAGGCATACCCTACAAGGAATAAATCAGGCAAAACAGCTGCAGAAAAGATATTTCAGGATTTTATTCCTCGTTTCGGGTACCCTGAGAAGTTGCATCACGATCAGGGACGTGAGTTTGAAAACAGTCTCTTCCACAGATTACAACAACTGTCTGGAATTTCTCACTCACGAACCACTCCATACCATCCGCAGGGCAACCCCGTGGAGCGCCTGAATCGTACACTACTCCAAATGCTTCGTACCCTACAGGAGGAGAAAAAAAGTGAATGGAAGGATCACCTACCCCAAATTGTACATGCTTACAATTGTACAAGACACGAGTCAACAGGCTATTCTCCATTTTTCCTCTTATATGGCAGAGTCCCAAGGTTGCCTGTAGATCTACTATTGAACCAGACAAAAGACACTGACACACACAGCCATCAAACCTACGCTAAAAAATGGGCTGATAGGATGCGTGTTGCTTACAAAATCGCTGCAGAAAACAGTCAAAAGTCTTCAGATAAAGGCAAAAAGCAGTACGACAAACGCTTAAAAGGTGTCACACTCCAACCAGGCGACAGGGTGTTGGTCAGAAACCTCTCTGAAAGAGGAGGCCCAGGGAAACTGCGCGCTTACTGGGAGTCAGCAGTACATCGCGTAGTTGAGAGAGTGGGAGATGGACCAGTCTATAAAGTACAAGCAGAGAGAGGCAGCCAAGTGATGCGAGTGTTACACAGAAACCTGCTGTTGCCTGTAAATGACTTGCCTTTAGAAGAAGAACTGCCTGCAAAAGAAAAGACAAAACAGAAACGGAAGAAGAGGACAGAGACAAATCCTAACAGTGACAACACAGACAATGACAGCTCGGAGGAAGAAGAGGAAAATACTTACCGCTACAACCTCCGTAGCCAAATCCCATGTTACAGACCCGTAAATCGTCAGCAAAATGCCTCAAATCTCCCAGACCAAAACACTCAGCAACCAGTACCTGTCATGCCAGAGCAAAATCCTCAAAATCAGCAAAGGCTTCGAGCGACAGCTAGAGAGTTCTGCCCACCAGTAAGGCAGGAACCGGTCCCCGTTCAGCGGGATGCTGAGGAGCAAATGGATGGACCAGCTTTGCTGCAGGAAGAACGTCAAGGACAAGTGGAGGTGATGGATAGAGAACAGGAGGAACTGAGAAGGTCACAGCGGAGAGCAAGGCCAGTAGAGAGACTGACCTATGACGTCCTGGGACAGCCATCGTACCAGCTTTGGACTGCAGACGTAAGACCTGTCCTACTCCCTACCCCTGTGCCGCTAACTCAAAACTATATGCCATTCCACTACCTCATCCAACCTCAGTCCCATGGTTATAATTGGTACACTCTCATGCATTAAGTCACCCTAGAACATGAAATGTCGGGAGACATTTATTTGAAGTGGGGGAGAGTGTAGAGGGTTGGTAAATACTAATAATTCAAGAGTGCAATATAAACTGTAAGAGTCTTAGGATGTCCGAGATTATATTGTGATACGTGTGAGGCGAAAAGCGGGGTTGTAAGGGTATTTCTGTTAAAGTTGATGTGTTGTTGTATAAGCTAACCTGCTAATGTCAAATCGGAAATTGTGATAAATGGACTTTGATAGTAAATACTAGTCAGTTGATGTTGGTCATGTGAATGACTTGGACGAAGAATAAAACTCCTTGTGTGAAATAACGAACGTGTTTTGCTGATTCTCTATCACAGGTTGGAGAGTTAACTTCCACATGCACGTTTCCTCCTCCTGGGCCGCTACCCAGGGGAGCAACACTGCTACTGTGACTCTGATCTCACCTTCAGACCATAACAAGTTGTGGAACAAATGACTTTTCTTCATGTATTAGTTCTAGGACTTGTTGGTCAAAGGGTGCAGTTCACCAACCAAATTTATGCTACCTGAAAAATAATTGAGCCTTCCAACTTCTTCTCCCAATATGGCCACTTCTAGGGCAGAAGAAGTTCACTGACATGTAAAATGGGCCATATTGCTTATTCCATTAATGCATCTATTGATTGATTTATTAAATGTCATTAACCATCCTGCTCTCATGCAATTGACTTTTATAGGCAACAGTTTATTTTCTTGTTTTAATGTGGTGAGCTCATGCATATTGCTGTCACATTGGACATGTTACTCATTATTCCCTTATCTTTTTTTTTGCTTATTTATTAATATAAATTAAGAGTACAATTGTCCCATTTTGAGCTTTTAGGCAACCTGTGACAAATATTCAGCACGAAAAGAAAGAAGTACACACCATGTTAGTGTTATCCCACTTGATGCTGAAGCTAAAAATCTGCATAAAGATATTCTAGCATTAACGTTTCACTGAGAAGACTTTTATCCTTGTTGACATGTGGAGAAAATCAGGTACAATTGCATGAATTTTTTATTTATACATGCAATTGTCTCTATATGTAAAGAGTAGAAATCACATAGGGTTCCATATGTCACGGTGATGAGTGTAATAGGAGGTCCAGGGAGGAGACAGCTGCGGCTGAGCTACTGTGTCCTTGGCGATTAAGTTTCGTACCACCATCGCTCGCACAACAGCACATTGTCCCCGGATCTGGTTAGTGTGCACACATGCTTGCATTTGTGGCCATATGCACAGGCAAAGACACACATGAGGGGGCCATACATTCAGGCACGTGTGTACAAGCACACACAGAGAGAAACAGTGAGGTACTAACTCACTAAATCTCAGCCGCAGCACCTGTCCACAATCAACAACCCCAGCTGCTCTGCACACGGATGTCATGTAACACACAGCGACACACCAACACACACACACACACAAAAGAACACAGCTCAGTGTCCGCCGCTCACTTTACACAGACGCACATAAACAAGCTCTCGCTGACAGTGAACTTCAACATATACGGAAAGGTCAACCTTTAAACACTTAAATGCAACACAATACTGTGGCTGTTGTGGATTAAACTTGGATTCCTTGTTTTATTCTACTTTATCCAAAGCTTATTGTCTAGGGTCATTCACAGGTGGTCGGCGGCCATTTTAGGGTTAGAGTTAAATTGAGTTAAGCCATGTGAACGACTAAATGACCATGTCCCAAACATGCATGTTTACATTTGCAATTCTTTATTAAGCTCTGATAAATGTAAATCCTACTATTAGGGTTCTCTAATTTATAAAATCCATGAAAATAATCCATAAAGGTTTGAATGTCAACATAATATTTAATATTTAAATAAGCTTGCCTTTATCAATTCTTATATGCAAGACTATAATAATACCTGTATTTTTATTATGGGGGACTTGAATGCAGACATATCTGACACTGACTCCATCCATCCATCCATCCATCTTCTACCGCTTTTCCGGAGGTCCGGGTCGCGGAGGCAGCAGTTCAAGCAGAGAAGCCCAGACTTCCCTCTCCCCAGCCACCTGCTCCAGCTCTTCAGAGGGGATACCAAGGCGTTCCCAGACTAGCTGGGAGACATAGTCTCTCCACCGAGTCCTAGGTCTGCCCCGGGGTCTCCTCCCAGTGGGACGTGCCTGAAACACCTCAAGTGGGAGGCGTCCAGGAGGCATCCTAATCAGATGCCCATACCACCTCAACTGACTCCTTTCAATGTGGAGGAGCAGCGGTTCTACTCTGAGCCTCTCCCGGATGACTGAGCTCCTCACCCTATCTCTGAGGGTGAGTCCAGCAATCCTACGGAGAAAGCTCATTTCAGCCGCTTGTATCCGCGATCTCGTTCTTTCGGTCATTACCCAAAGCTCGTGACCATAGGTGAGAGTAGGAACGTAGATTGACTGGTAAATCGACAGCTTTGCCTTAGAACTAAGCTCCCTCTTCACCACAACAGACCGGTACAACGTCCGCATCACTGCAGATGCTGCTCCAATCCGTCTGTCGATCTCTCGCTCCATTTTCCCCTCACTCGTGAACAAGACCCCAAGATACTTAAACTCCTCCACTTGGGGCAGGAGCCTGTCCCCAACCCGGAGAGGACAATCCACCTTTTTCCGGCTGAGGACCATGGACTCGGACTTGGAGGTGCTGATTCTCATCCCAGCCGCTTCACACTCAGTGGCAAACCGTCCCAGCAAGAGCTGTAGGTCATTGCTGGATGAAGCCAACAGGACAACATCATCTGCAAACAACAGAGATGAGATCCTGTGGTCACCAAGCATGACACCCTCCATTCCCTGGCTGCGCCTAGAAATCCTGTCCATAAAAATTATGAACAGGACCGGTGACAAAGGGCAGCCCTGGCGGAGTCCAACTCTCACTGGGAATGACTCCGACCGAGTGTTGGCAATGCGAACTAAACTCTCACAACGGTCGTACAGAGACCGAATAGCTCGTAACAACAAGCCCGATACCCCATACTCCCGAAGCACCCCCCACAAAAATCCACGAGGGACGCGGTCAAATGCCTTCTCCAAGTCCACAAAACACATGTAAACTGGTTGGGCAAACTCCCACGAACCCTCAAGAATTCTCGAGAGGGTAAAGAGTTGGTCCGATGTGCCACGGCCAGGACGAAAACCACATTGCTCCTCCTGAATCCGAGGTTCGACCAACGGCCGGACTCTCCTCTCCAGTACCTTGGCATAGACCTTCCCAGGGAGGCTGAGGAGTGTGATCCCTCTAAAGTTGGAGCACACCCTCCGGTCCCCTTTTTTGAAGAGAGGAACCACCACCCCGGTTTGCCATGCCAAAGGCACTGCCCCCGACCTCCACGCAATGTTGCAGAGGCGTGTCAACCATGACAACCCAACAACATCCAGGGCCTTGAGGTACTCGGGGCGAATCTCGTCCACCCCCGGGGCCCGGCCACCAAGGAGATTTTTAACCACCTTGGCGACCTCAGCCCCTGTGATAGGCGAGTCATCCCCCTCGTCCCCAAACCCTGCTTCCTCTGTGGAAGGCGTATCAGTGGGATTGAGGAGATCCTCGAAGTATTCCTTCCACCGCCCGACTATATCCCCAGTTGAAGTCAACAGTGTCCCATCCGCACCATACACAGTGTGGACGGGGAGCTGCTTTCCCCTCCTGAGCCGCCGAACAGTTTGCCAGAATCTCTTTGAAGCCGACCGAAAGTCTTGTTCCATGGCCTCACCGAACTCCTCCCATACCCGGGTTTTTGCTTCAGCAACCACCCGAGCTGCACTCCGCTTGGCCTGCCGGTACACCTCAGCTGCTTCGGGAGTCCCACAAGCCAACCAAGCTTGATAGGACTCCTTCTTCAGCTTAATGGCCCCCCTCACCACTGGTGTCCACCACTTGGTTCGGGGGTTGCCACCACGAGATGCACCGACCACCTTGCGGCCGCAGCTCTGGGCTGCCGCTTCAACAACAGAGGTGGAGAACATGGCCCATTCAGACTCCATGTCTCCAGACTCCCTCGGAATGTGGTTGAAGTTCTTCCGGAGGTGGGAGTTGAAGACCTCCCGGACAGGGGCCTCAGCCAGACGCTCCCAGCACACCCTCACTATACGTTTGGGTCTACCAGGTCTGAATGGCTTCCTCCCCTGCCATCGGATCCAACTCACCACCAGGTGGTGATCAGTTGACAGCTCTGCACCTCTCTTTACTCGGGTGTCCAAGACATACGGTCGCAGGTCTGATGATACGATAACAAAATCGATCATCGACCTGCGGCCTAGGGTGTCCTGGTGCCAGGTGCACATATGGACACCCTTATGCTTGAACATGGTGTTCGTTATAGACAGACTGTGGTTAGCACAGAAGTCCAATAACTGAACACCACTCGGGTTCAGATCGGGCAGGCCGTTCCTCCCAATCACCCCCCTCCAGGTTTCACTGTCGTTGCCCACGTGCGCATTGAAGTCCCCCAGTAGGACAATGGAGTCTCCAGGAGGAGCACCCTCCAGCACCCCAGTCACAGACTCCAAAAAGGGTGGGTACTCTGAAACATCATTTGGTGCATAGGCACAAATGATGGTCAGGACCCGTTTCCCAACCCGAAGGCGCAGGGAAGCAACCCTTTCGTCCACCGGGGAAAACTCCAATATAGAGGCAGCAAGGTGGGGCGATACAAGAATACCTACCCCTGCTCGTCGCCTCTCGCCCGGGGCAACTCCAGAAAAGGCCAAGCTCCAGCCCCTCTCCAGGAGACTGGTTCCGGAACCGGAGCTGTGTGTTGAGGTGAGGCCGACTATATCTAGCCGGTATCGCTCAATCTCGTACACCAGCTCAGGCTCCTTCCCCACCAGAGAGGTGACATTCCACGTACCAAAAGCCAGTTTAGAAAGCTTGGGATCAGTCCGCCAAGGTCTCCGCCTTTGACTGCCACCTAATCCACATAGCACCGGACTTCCATGATCCCTCCTGCAGGTGGTGAACCTACTGGAGGGCGGACCCATGTAACTCCTTCGGGCTGAGCCCGGCCGGGTCCCATGGGTGGAAACCCGGCCACCAGACGCTAGCCTTCGAGCCCCTCCCCCAGGCCTGGCTCCAGGGTGGGGCCCCGGTAACCCCATACCGGGCGGGGTACACTGAATCCTTGATATACAATTTATCATGAGAGTCTGTTGGATCGTTCTTCGTCTGGCCCTTCACCCAGGACCAGTTTGTCTTGGGAGACCCTATCAGAGGCAAATTGCCCCGGACAACATAGCTCCTGGGATCACTGGGGCACGCAAACCCCCCCACCACGATAAGGTGACGATCCATGAGGGGGATCTGACACTGACTCCTTATTTGCAAAACATATGTATCATTTTTGCTATGAGAACAACTTAATCTTGTCAAGTAAGGTACTAATGCCTCCTGATAGTTATACCTATATAAGTGAGGCTTGGCACACTACGTCCTGGCTCGATCATTGCATCAGCACAGGTGATGCACATGCTTCTTTGGGTGGCATGAGTATTTATTATGGGTTAGCAATGTCTGATCATATACCGTTTGAGATGATAATTAATGTTGACTGTCTACCTGCGCTTTATCAAAATGTCAGTCAGGATGAGGTGGGAAAATTAGACTGGGACACTCTTTCTGAGGAAGAAATTGTAGAATATTGTGGTCGTACAGATAAATCCTTGAGTAAAATATGTCTTCCTAGAGATGCTGTAATGTGCAGCGATGTGAACTGTAGCATTATTGAACATAAGAAGGACCTTTGTAGTCTGTACAATGCTATAGTTAACTCCCTGTATAAGGACAGCAAGCCTTATTATAAGAAAATATGTAAAACACATAAGGTTAGACCTGGCTGGAATGAGGCCGTAGCTGTGCCTTATTCTGAAGCTCGGGAAGCATATAAAGCATGGGTGGTGGCTGGGAGACCCAGACAAGGGCCAGAATTTGAGATGAAGAAATGTACAAATGCTAAGTTTAAGTATGCTATTCGTCATATCTCTAAAAATGAGCAGCTTATGAGAAGTAATTCCCTGGCCAAGAAATTGTTAGATAAGAATGTCACAGAATTTTGGAAGGAGCTTAGACGGATTAGTAACAGTAAAACGCCTTTGCCCTGTACTTTGGAAGGCATTTCAGGTACAGAAAATATTGTGGATCTTTGGCGGCAACACTTTTACTCATTATTTAATTCAACTAAGGATGAAACTTACAAGGTAGGGAAAGTAGAAAGGGACGATTCGCTCCTGATTGACACTCATGCAGTGATCAAAGCCATTAGAGAGCTATCAGATAACAAAGCGAGTGGTTTAGACTGTATTTCTGCTGAGCATCTTAAATACGCTAGCTCAAGAATTGCTCCTCTTCTTGCAATCTGTTTCACCAGCTTCATGATTCATGGGTTGTTACCAGAATCATTATTGTCTGTTGTGTTGGTACCAGTCATTAAAGATAAAGCTGGCAAGCTGTGTAGCCTGGATAATTACAGACCCATAGCTTTAGCCAATATAATATCTAAAGTACTGGAAAAAATCATGTTTGAAAAATTAAATGTATTCATCAAATCTACTGATCATCAATTTGGATTCAAACCCCATCATGGAACAGATCTGTGCATATATGCCTTAAAAGAAATTATAAATAAGTACAGAAATCAAAATTCTTCAGTTTTTCTGTGCTTTATTGACGCCTCCAAGGCGTTTGATCGTGTTAATCACAGGATACTGTTTAGGAAAATGATTGACAGGGGGGTGCCCAAGTACTTAGTACGTATCCTGATTTACTGGTACGCACATCAGAAGATGCTGGTGAAATGGGGGAAGAGTCATTCATCACCATTTGGTGTGAGCAGTGGTGTCAGACAGGGCAGTATACTGTCCCCTATTCTATTTAATCTTTACATGGATGAGTTGTCAAAGCAACTGAATGCCTGTAAAACTGGGTGTTTAATAGGGAATAAGTTAGTGAATCATTTTATGTATGCTGATGATCTAGTTATTCTCAGTCCAAGTAGTGCTGGTCTTCAGGAGTTATTAAGAGTGTGTAGTGCTTATGGAGAGGAAAATGACATAAAATATAATACAAATAAGAGTTGTGTACTGATCTGCCGCACTAAAGAAGATTTGTTAATGAAATTCCCTGTCTTTGAATTGGCAGGCAGGGAATTAATTGTCAGGGATAAAATTAAATATCTGGGACATGTTATTAATGATAGAATGACTGATGATGATGATATTTTCAGACAACGCTGCAAAATCTACATGCAAGCAAATATTCTTGCACGCAGATTTGGTTTTTGTTCAGATGAGGTGAAACTGGTTCTTTTTAAAACCTATTGTACACCTTTATACACTGCTCATTTATGGATAAATTATAGGAAACTAAGTATGCAGAAATTACAGGTTGCCTACAATGATGCCTTAAGAATTTTACTTAAAAAGCCTCGATGGTGCAGTGCTTCCGAGTTATTTGTCTCATCACGTGTAAATACTCTGCATGCAGTAATAAGGAATTTTATGTATAAATTCATCTGTCGGCTTGATGTATCTAGAAATGAAATCATTCAAGTCATGTCTAGCATTAAGCTCAGTTCTATTCGCTGTCAGTCACAGTTTAGAAGGCACTGGTACAGTAGTCTTTTTAAGTCTTTTTAAAGTCTGTACTGTCTTTGTACTTCTTTAAGCAGTTATGTCTTAGTGTTTCTTGTAACTTTTTTGATTGTTTCAACTGTCTTGTTTTTTGTTTTTTTTTTACTCTACTTGTTTATTTTTTCTCTTGATGGACCTTGAGTCTGGAATAAAGTCTTTGATAACTCAAACACGTAAAGTGACACATTAGTGAAAATCAAGTTTCTGTTCTTCTTAACATGTCTGTAACATGTTTTTATGACTTACAAGATTGGATCAAAAGCTATATCACTCTTATATGTCATGTCTGGGTTTTTTGTTTGTTTGTTTGTTTTTGGGCTTTGTTTTTTTTTGTTTTTTTTTTTGCTGTGAAAGTTCAGTTAAGCTCCTCCCCTTGGAAAAAGGCAGGTTTCTGTAATGTCACTATGACAGGTGAACCAATCAGGACTAAGGCACTGCCTGCTCAAATTTGCCAGCTTGCAGACTTGTGGGTGCTGGTGGGTGGGAGGAGTGTGGGCCTGATTAGATCCTGATGTTTGAAGGAGGAGGAAAAGAGAAAAGATTTTTACAAGCAACTGAAAGACAATGAAAGGTTGGGTTTTTTTTGGGGGGGGGATAAGATACCATTCTAGACAAAGTAGATTTATCTTTAAAGGGATTTATATCCACTGCAGTACGCCTTTAAAGTAGTCACATCAGTGAAAACAAGTAAACTTCAAACTGCTAAAATAAGATTAAAGATGCAATTAAGATAAAGGTGAAATGTCCATTAAATTCTAATCATTTAATAATTTTGAGATGTGGCATTATGTAGAGCTGAATGATTAAATACTAACTGAATAATGAAAGAACTGGACAACAATGGTAAGAAAATTGGATCTTTAACATTAAATTTCAATGGTCATCATAACAAGGCCCCGAACTAGTAATCAAAAGCAAAACAAACTTTTAAAAAAAAGATTACATACCATCTCCTTACATTCTTGGCAAACACATGCAGCATGAGTGATACTTGACAAAAACAACCAGAGAAATGTATCAATACTGGCATTTTTTTTTAAAAAATCTTTCAGCTGCTCCCTTTCGGGGTCACCACAGCGTATCATCACCTTATATCGCAATGATCCGCATGTTGATTTGGCAAGGATTTGTACGCTGGATGCCCTTCCTAACGCAACCCTGCCCATTTATCCGGGCTTGGGAGTACACTGGCTTGTGCAGCTCCTGTGGCTGGGTAACCGACTTTCCTTCTTCCATTCTGTTTCTGTTTTTGCTGAGCATCAAGATAGAAGGCAGGAAGTACCATTTTTATATGGTCTTTGGTATGAAACGGCCGGGACTTGAACCCACAACGATGCTCTACCTCTAGGCCACCATTCTGGTTCAATACTTGCAAATAAAATCTAATAAAATAAAATCTAATGCTAAGTGCTGGGACAATGGAGCAAGAGACTGACAGATGGCTCAGAGCAGCATCTGTGGTGATGCAGACATTGTACAGGTCTGTCTTAATGAAGAGGGAGCTGAGTTCCAAAGCAAAGCTGTTGATTTGTCATGAACTTTGAGTAATAACCAAAAGAATGAGATCATGGATACAAGCAGCTGAAATTAGCTTTCGTACGGTGGCTAGACTCACCCTTAGAGATAGGGTGAGAGTTTGGTTTTCCGGGAAAGGCTCGGAGAGGCTGCTCCTCCACATTGAAAGGAGCCAGTTGAGGCAGTTTGGGCATCTGATCAGCCTCCTGGACGCCTCCCACATGAAGGGTTCATGACACGTCCCACTGAAAAGAGACGCTGGGGCAGACCCAGAACATGCTGGAGAGACTATGTCACCCATCTGGCCTGGGAATGCCTTAGTGTTCTCCCTGAAGAGCTGGAAGAGGTGGCTGGGCAGAGGGAAGTCTGAGCTTCTCTACGTACTCCTGCTCCTGCTCCCGTGACCCAGACCCCTGGAAAAGCTGTCAAAGATGGATGGATGGATGGAGCTAATGCTGCCTATTTAATCAGATGATCCAATTAAGGATCCGCTGGCCACCAGTATATGATTTCTCGATAGCCATCAGTTTTTATTTGGACAAACTAATATGAAATTGATTTATGAGCTGAACCACAAGTACTTACTGTCAATAGCAATAAAGTGGTTAAATATTATTTCTCACTGAGGTCAGAGTCCAGATGTAGATTAAGTGTGTTGTTAAGTACCTGTCATCTATTCTTGGAACAAACCCTGTTTTACTTCTTTAGCAGTTTAAGCTTCTTGGTTACAGCTACTGCTAAAGAAAAAACATTTTAAAAAATCATCCAAGTCATCCCTTCACTGCATTTCTCAAACATTTCTCAATGGTATTATTTAGTTTTTAAAATAACAGCTCTAATTCTTTTAAAGGAATCATTTAAAATTACATATAATTTCTGTCATCTTATGATGGCTGTATTATTTTTATTTAACTGCAGAGCAACAATTAAAAAAAAGGAAGCAGAACAAAAATGGAAATAATAAAAGCAACCCAAGATTGGATGAAAGGATTATTCTACATCCTCTATCACAGGAACAATACAAGCACCTGGACAAAAAAGTCACATACCGACAGGGCATGGGATGGGTCTCACACCCTCATCCTAATTTATAATTATATTATCTTGTTTTCAGGGCATGGGCCCCAGCCCTCGCCCTTGCTTTGAGTTCATTTTGGGGATTTTTTTGTATCTCACTCTTTTCCTGGTTTGCCATTATTATTCTGTTTTGCATATTTACTTTCTCCAGAGGTTGTCCTTTTAGTTTAAAGTTATCAGCATTATTTACTATTGTCACTGTCTAATGGTCTTGTCTCCCCTGGTTCTTCTGCCCATGTCTGGTGCATCCTCTGTGTCTGATTGTCTGCTCAGCCCCACCCGTCCTATTCTCTGTAACCAAGCCCTGCTGTGTCCGTTTACTCCTGATTGTGCCCATCTGCTCTGTATTGTGTTTGATGACTTGTGTGCCTATTTACGTCAGCCCCAATCTGTGTTTCATTATGTATGTCATCTCGTCATACTGCGTGAACAACACACTTCTGATCCAGTCTGTTTTTGTTGTGACTTTTTTGAAGTAAATCATTGAAGATATTAGTTTAGATCAATTGAATATATGAATGTAGGGAAAAGCCTTGTTTTGTTCATATTAGCATGTATAACAAGAGAGAAATGATGGAAATCAGTTATTTTGAAGAGGATGATAAAATAAAGGCAGCGTTGGATTTTTAATAGCTTTATTATCATCCGCCTTCATCAGAACTCGGCTCCAGCCCATAGTGTGAGCAGGCTGAAGCCGAATTCCTCAGGCTCTCAAAGAGGAGACAGTGTGTGTGTCTCGCAGCAGATGCAGAATCAAAGTGAGAGAATGAGAGGGTTTGCGTTACAGAGTTGCAGCATATATACTCGACTACAATACATCAAGGGCATACCCCAGCAGTTGGTATGATCAAAGAGATAACAGAACAGGCATAAGACATTTGCATTTGAGAGACATATTGATCTCAGTCCCTAGGTCACAGTGAGGACAGGACGCATGAGCACAATGCATGAAAGGCAACATTAACATCACAGAAGTGAGCCAAGACGAAACAAGTCTGCCTGTAGACATTAATACACATTTCACTGTTCTGTTATTTGCTCTAGCCGAGCGCTGTGTTTGACCAGTCTGTTTGTGGGGGTTACACCAAAGCACATCTACATATCAGCAGTGCAGCAGAAAAAACCAGGAGAAGAATGCTGAGTGTCCTTAATCTGTTGTGGGGGTTAACCGAACCGCCACACACGCTCCCCCCCAGAGGGCACGGCAGGGGGCCGAGACCTCGATAATCCCTCTATGGGAGCGAGCTGTGGGAGAAGCTCACTGCAGGCGGAGGGGGAGGGAGGAGGGGGGTAAGTGCCGGCAGGGGGACGGTGAACTTGTCCGAGCCGCGCAAAAATTGCTTGTGGGTCCGCGATGTCGAAGGGCTGTCCCGTTGAACGTGCAGAGGTCCACAAGAAGAAAAATTAGTCTCTGGCTCCTCTCGTGGCCATGAAGAAAACAGGAGCGGCGAGGCTGTAAGAAAAAAAGAAGCAGAGGGACTCGGCTTGTTGGCTTTAGGTGCAGGAGCAACCCTAAAACCCCCCGGGAACAGCTGACGGCTGAAATCCCTTATGTGCCGAGGCTGAGACCATTAAAAAAAATCCAGTGGCGAGCTGCGTGCTTGCTTCAGGTGAACGAGCAGCCCTGAGGGTTCTGTGAGCAGCGGCGGAGGACGATGGCGGTCTCTGGAGCCGTTATTTGTCCCGTGCGTAATGCACCGTCCTCGTAACTCCCCGGTGCTTGCGCCGGGGCTCGTGCGTGGGTGGGCCAGCTGGAGAGGAGAACCAGGGTGCAGAATCTTGGTGGGGATCGGCGCAGACGGCGCCGATAAAATCCGGATTGAGCTGTGGCTGCAGATTGGCCATGGTGCGTTGGAGCGGTGAGAGGAAATAGACGATCTTTTGTCCCTCAGGCTCGTGCAGATGCGTTGGAGCGGTGGGAGGGAATAGACGATCTTTGCCACCGCTCGGCCGTGGTGCATTCAGGTCCACGTGTTGCGTTCTCCGTCGGCCATGGAGGACACCTGCGCTCACGTGTGGAGGAGCTGCGAGCGTGGCCGGTCCAGCGTGGATGAGCAGATCTCAGACGTGCAGATCTCATCCTGAAGAACGGGTCACCAGTGCAGCTGTCCAGATCAGAAGGTTGCGTTTGCACAAAACGTGTGCATTCCAGGGTCACCAGTGAAGAGGATGATAAAATAAAGGCAGCGTTGGATTTTTAATAGCTTTATTATCACCCGCCTTCATCAGAACTCGGCTCCAGCCCATAGTGTGAGCAGGCTGAAGCCGAATTCCTCAGGCTCTCAAAGAGGAGACAGTGTGTGTGTCTCGCAGCAGATGCAGAATCAAAGTGAGAGAATGAGAGGGTTTGCGTTACAGAGTTGCAGCATATATACTCGACTACAACAATACATCAAGGGCATACCCCAGCAGTTAGTATGATCAAAGAGATAACAGAACAGGCATAAGACATTTGCATTTGAGAGACATATTGATCTCAGTCCCTAGGTCACAGTGAGGACAGGACGCATGAGCGCAATGCATGAAAGGCAACATTAACATCACAGAAGTGAGCCAGACGAAACGAGTCTGCCTGTAGACATTAATACACATTTCACTGTTCTGTTATTTGCTCTAGCCGAGCGCTGTGTTTGGCCAGTCTGTTTGTGGGGGTTACACCAAAGCACATCTACATATCAGTAGTGCAGCAGAAAAAACCAGGAGAAGAGAGCTGAGTGTCCTTAATCTGTTGTGGGGGTTAACCGAACCGCCACAATTTTCTGTTTATTATATACAGGATGTGCATTGCATTATGCCACTTTATTGTGTGCTTTTATTTTGAAGGGAGCGATTCTGTTTCCGTTTTTTCTCATGTAAGGAATGTAGCTTGACTCCAACTACGAATGAATGAATGAATGAATGAATGAATGAATGAATGAATTTATTTCGGATAGTACAGTACAGGTTAAAAGAAACTGAATAATATAACAACAAGGTCAAATTAGACAATGACTCCTCTGATTATACAATTCAACGTAAGTTATCCGAAATGGGTGATGGCTGAAGCCGCAGCTTATATTGCCCACCCATATTCCATCCAAGAATTCAAAAGAGAAAAAGAGAAAACAGACAAGAGCGATTACAATTCAAAACAAAGCTAAGACAAAATGTGACAGAGAAAAAAAAAACTAAGCTAAGCTAAGTTAAGCGATTACTATTCAAAAACAAATCTAAGACTCTCCACTTTAACTTTTTCCTTCCTTGCTGTAACTGAATAATGAAGTTCATAAAGTGCAGTTAAAAACAAGTACGACATCGATTATTATTTAGAAGCTTCCACTACACAGAACATTTGGTGCCGAAACCTGAGAATAAGGACTTTGAACCAGAGCTAACAAAGTGGAAGCTAACAATTGAAATGACCAACAGAGCTGAACGATTGAAGAGGAAGCGTGGAAGTAACCACAGTGCCATGATGAGGCTGCTTACACGTATAGAGGAGGAAGTAAACAAGGTTGAACCTAATTGTGATAAACTGCTTGAAATGCTGTCAATACTGTCAAATAAAGAAGAAAGTCTCATAGAATTGGACAGGAGTATTGAGGATGAAACTGCATTACAGGAGCTGGAAGCAGAAATCCCGAACACACAGGACTATCAAGAACGATTCCTGGTATTGCGAGCTTGCGCCAAAAGGCTCATTGAAAGGGAACGTGAGTCCATGAGTGCAAGACTAAGTAATGGAAGTGTAAACTCTGAGAAACTGTTACAGAAACAAAATGTTAAACTGCCTAAACCGGTGATAAATAAGTTTGATGGAGAAATAAGTCAGTGGCAAGAATTTTGGTCTCAATATGAAACTTCTATTTACGATAATGATGCACTTTGTAAAAGAGGAAAATTTACCTACCTCAAGTCCTACCTTACTGGGGCAGCAGCCAGAGCTGTAGCAGGACTCAGTGACTGATAGCAACTATGATGCAGCAATAGAGTTTTTACAGAACAGATTTGGAAGAAAAGACAATGTAGTCAGTGCACATATGTCCAAATTACTGAATCTGACTCCTGTAAGAAGATCTTCAGATATTACAGCACTCAGAATCAGAATCAGAATCAGAATCAGCTTTATTGGCCAAGTATGCACAGCACATACAAGGAATTTGACTTTGGCTAAAAACTTGCTCTCGTCGTTCAGGTGGAGGATTTAAATAAGGATTCAATAACAACAGAGTATGTACAGTAAATTACAGTCTGTCCACGTTTCTATAAAAGGATGCAAATATATACAGGAATATATGCAGTTATTTACTCAGACTAACCACACTTTGCAGAAATATATAAAAAATATACAGTCACACAGTATTTCAATGTGAACTCAGATTCAGTGATATAATGTGAATGAAGTAAAAAGCAGTGTGAGAGTTATGTGCAATGTAATAATGGATGAAAAGTCATGAGTACAGCAACAGGTAGGACTAGGTGAATGTTAGGAGTTCATCAGAGTGATGGCTTGAGGAAAGAAACTGTTCCTGTGACGGGTGGTTTTGACCTTCAGTGATCTGTAACGATGACCAGAAGATAGAAGTTCAAACAGTTTGTGGCCGGGGTGTGATGGGTCAGCACAGATGTTTCCCGCCCGTTTCCTGGTTATGGACCGATATAAGTTCTCAATGGAGGGTAGGTCGGTACCAATGATCCTCTCCGCAGACTTAATGATCCGCTGCAGTCTGGTCTTGTCCTGTTTAGTGGCAGATCCAAACCAGACAGTGATGGAAAAGCAGAGGACAGATTGGATGATGGCGGTGTAGAAGACAACCAGCAGCTCCTGAGGCAAATCAAACTTCTTGAGCTGACGCAGAAAAAACAACCTCTGCTGGGCCTTTTTCCGGACAGTGTCTATATGGGAGGACCACTTCAGGTTCCGGGAGATTGTGGTACCCAGAAACTTGAAGGAGTCCACAGTGGACACTGTGCTGTTGAGGATGGTGAGTGGGGGGGAATGAAGGGGGTGTCGCCTGAAATCCACAGTCATCTCCACCGTTTTGGCTGGGTTAAGTTCAAGATGGTTCTGGCTGCACCAGAGGATCAGCTGCTCCACCTCCCGCCTGTATGCAGACTCATCATCATCCCTGATCAAACCGATGACTGTGGTGTCGTCCGCAAACTTCAGGAGCTTCACCGAAGGGTCCTCTGAGGTGCAGTCGTTGGAGTAGAGGGAGAAGAGCAGTGGGGAAAGGACACATCCTTGGGGGGCGCCAGTACTAATTTTTCGGGAGCTGGATGTAAATCTCCCAAGCTTCACCTGTTGCCACCTGTCAGTCAGAAAGCTGGAGATCCACTGGCAGGTGGAGGGGGGCACCTTGAGCTGGAGGAGTTTCTGATGAAGAATGCCTGGGATGATGGTGTTGAACGCTGAGCTGAAGTCGACAAACAGGATCCTGGCGTACGTCCCTGGGGAGTCGAGGTGTTGCAGGATGTAGAGTAGTCCCATATTCACTGCATCATCCACTGACCTGTTTGACCGGTAGGCAAACTGCAGTGGGTCCATCAGGGGGCCTGTGATGACCTTCAGGTGGTTCAGCACCAATCTCTCCAAGGATTTCATGACCACAGAGGTCAGGGCAACAGGTCTGTAGTCGTTTAATCCTGTAACAGAGGGTTTCTTGGGAACTGGAATGATGATGGAGCGTTTGAAGCAGGAAGGCACTTCACGCAGCTCCAGTGATCTGTTAAAGATCCGGGTGAAGATGGGGGCCAACTCGTTGGAGCAGACTCTCAGGCAGGACGGAGACACACCATCAGGTCCTGCAGCCTTCTTGATCTTTTGTCTCTGAAAGACCCGGCGCACCTCCTCTTCACAGATCGTTAGTGCTGGTGGGAGGTCAGAGTGGAGGAGGGATGGAGTTCCTGGGGCTGCAGATAATCCTTTTGTGTGGGTGGGAGGTGAGAACTGTAGGTTCTTTTCAAACCTGCAGTAAAAGCTGTTTAGGTCGTTAGCCAGCTGGAGGTTTTCCACAGGGTGGGGGGATGGTCTCCTGTAGCTGGTGATATTCTGCAGGCCTCTCCAGACAGAAGCAGAGTTGTTGGCTGAGAAGTTTTTTTGTAACTTCACACTGTAGCTCCTCTTAGCAAGCCTGATCTCCTTCGTCAACATGTTTCTGGCCCACTTGTACAGAGTCCAGTCACCAGTCCTGTAGGCCTCCTCCTTGGTCTGACGTAGCTGCTTCAGTTTAGGAATGAACCAGGGTTTATTGTTGTTGTATGTGCAGAAGGTCTTGGTCTGCACACACATGTCCTCGCAGAAACAGATGTATGACGTCACAGTGTCAGTGAGTTCATTTAGGTTAATGGCTGCAGCTTCAAAAACACTCCAATCTGTACAGTCAAAGCAGGCTTGTAACTCCAGCTTTGATTCCTCAGTCCATTTCTTCACAGTCCTTACAACAGACTTGGAAGTTTTTAGTTTCTCTCTGTATGTTGGAATAAGATGGAGCAGACAGTGGTCAGAAAAACCCAGAGCTACACGGGGGACGGCATGATAGGCGTTTCTTAAAACTGTGTAACAGTGGTCAAGTGTATTTGTGTCCCTGGTGGGACATTTAATATGCTGTCTGTATTTAGGAAGCTCATTTGTGAGATTAGCTCTATTGAAATCACCCAGAATGATAAGCAGAGAGTCTGGATGTTTTTCCTCCACGTCTGCTATCTGGTCAGCGAGGTGCTGCAGTGCCTCCGTTGTACAAGCAGCAGGCGGGATATAAATTCCGACCAGAATAAACGAGGAGAACTCTCGCGGTGAATAAAAGGGTTTACAGTTTATGAACAGTGACTCTAGGTTAGGGCTACAAAACTTCTTCAACACTGTGACATCAGTACACCAACCTTTGTTTATGTAGAAGCAGATTCCACCACCTTTAGTCTTTCCAGAGAATTCTCGGCTGCGATCAGCGCGAAACAGTTGGAATCCATCCAGGCGCACCGCGCTGTCCGGGATGTGTTCACTCAGCCAGGACTCCGTGAAACAAAGGGCGCCAGATCTGCTAAAATCCCGGTTTTTGTGAGTCAGGAGCAGCAGTTCATCCATTTTGTTCGCCAAAGAGCGGATATTTGCCAGATGGATCGATGGGAGCGGCGTGCGAAATCCTCGTTTCTTCAGCCTGACTAGCGCACCGGCACGTTTACCACGCCCCCTTCGTTTCCGTCCAGTGCCAATAGCCGCTGCTCCCACAGCTAAGATCGACTGAAAAAACTTCAGATCAGCAGCAGAAACTGGCGGACAAGTTGCATTGGGAGGTTGTCTGAGTGAAAGTAGTTCCTCCCTTGAATAGGTGACTCGGACAGAAGAGCAGAAGTCCAAAAAAACACACAAAATTATCAAAAACATCAGAGAGCAGAAGCCAGTGGCTGCCATCCACGGCGCCATCTTGGATTTTCAGACAGCTGTACGACGAATGTGAAATACAGATCCGCAGTCTAGAATCCCTGGATGTTCACAGTGATACATATGGCAGTTTGCTGTGTCCAGTATTACTACAGCTGATTCCAGAAGACATAGCTCTGGCCTACACACGTAAATCGGACTCTGATGGTAAATGGAGGGTGACAGAACTTGTTCAATTCCTGCAAAATGAAGTGCAAAGTAGAGATAGAGCACTGCAACCAACAAGATCAGGAAACCCACAAGGGAAAGGTAACAGTAAACCATTCACCAAGCAAGCCTTCTCCAAGGATAACAAGCATAAAAGGTTGAGTGTGCCTTCAGCAACGGCACTGCACACAATAAGTAATGCTTCTCAGGCTTGTGTCTATTGTGATAGTCCCCACCATAAGCCAGAACTGGTCGTAAAGAAAAGTTAAAGAAATTGTGAAGATGCTTTGTATGCCTGGGACCAAAACACATAGCAAAATTATGTAAAATAAAGGGGATTTCATGTGTTACATGTAGTCGCAGGCACTATCAGTCAGTTTGTGACCATAACGAAGTGCAGCCAGATGTTGGCACTAACAGTACAGATGCCGTTGTGTCTTCAGTGTCCAGCACTGCAAAACTAAAGGCTAGTGAGAACAATGCAGTGCTGCTTCAGACAGTTAAGGCATGGGCCCAAGGCTTAGCTGGTAGAAAAATAATACGATAGGGGCAGTCAGAGAAGTTTCATTTATGAGAGTGTAGTAAAGATATTAAAGCTACCTGTGATAAGATAAGGTATTCCTAAGATGGCGCCCACAGTGGTCGCCATGGTGCTTCGCTGCACTTTGTTTTGTTTGTTTTTGTTCGTTCATTGTGTGTCTGCCTGCTCTTACACCTGTGAAGAGCTACTAAATATCAGGACTTTCACTCCCATGGACCTACTCCCAGTTTTTTTGGCTCCTGCCGCCGATCTGGTTCACCTTTTAGCCCAAAAAGTGAGACGACGAAAGAGAGGAAGACGAGCGGGCGCTCTCGTGCGGCTTCGCAGGAGAGGCACGCGCACGGCTTTGCCTGGGATATTTCTGTCCAACGTCAATTCTCTCTATAACAAGGTAGATGAACTGAGACTGCTGATGCAATTTAAGGACCTCTCCACCTCGTGTGCCCTCTGCTTTACTGAGACCTGGCTCAAGGAAAAGACACCGGACAGCGCACTCCTCCTCGAGGGATTTCAGCTGTTTCGTGCAGACCGAGACACGGGGCTCTCCGGCAAGACAACAGGCGGAGGAGTCTGCTTCTACATCAACAGCAGCTGGTGCTCCGATGTAACTGTGATCTCCCAACACTGTTCTCCCGCTCTGGAATATTTATTCACCAACTGCAAGCCACTTTATTCCCCGCGTGAGTTCGCTTCATTCATCCTGGCCGCTGTTTACGTCCCGCCCGACGCGGACGTGCGCGAGGCTCAGCGCACGCTCGCGGATCACATTCAGCAAGCGGAGCGGACTTTTCCGGACTCTCTGGTTATTGTGGTTGGCGACTTTAACCAGAGCAACCTGAGCCACGAACTCCCCCGATACAAACAGTTTATTAAATGCCCCACCAGAGGAGAGAACACGCTGGATCACTGTTACACTACAGTTAAGGACGCGTATCGCGCTGTTCCCCGCGCTGCGCTCAGACTATCTGATCACGTGATGGTCCACCTGATTCCCACATACAGACAGAGACTGAAGCTCACAAAACCTGTTGTGAGCACTACGATGAAATGGACCAGTGAAGCTGGGGAGGAGCTGTGCACGTGCTTGGAAATAACTGACTGGGGCATGTTTAAAGGAGCCACGCATGATCTGGATGAATACACGGACACTGTGACCTCATATATCCACTTTTATGAGGAGAGCATTCTTCCATCGCGCACCAGGGTGAGTTACTCCAACGACAAGCCCTGGTTCACAGCTAAGCTCAGACAGATCAGGAAGGAGAAGGAAGCAGCGTTGAAAAGTGGAGACAGGGACTGCTACAGGGAGGTCAAATACCGGTTTAGCAGAGAGCTGAGGAGAGCTAAATCTGTGTATTCTGAGAGACTCCAGCATCAGTTCACTGCTAACGACTCTGCTTCTTTGTGGAGAGGACTGAGGCAAATCACCAACTATCGGCCTCAGGCTTCTAAGGGTCAGGATGACAAAGCCCTTTGTCAAAGACTGTCCCAATACTATGCCCGTTTTGACACCTCGTCAGCTGTGTCCAACTCCCCCCCTCCCCCCAGCGCCACTGCCTGCATGGTCCCCACTTCATCAAAGGCGCCCCCCCCTCCTCCCCCCCTGCCCTTGCCATCAGTGAGCAGGACGTGCACAGACAGTTCTCCAGACTGAACCCGCGCAAGGCCCCCGGTCCGGACGGCGTGTCTCCCTCCACCCTGAGACACTGTGCGGAGGAGCTGACTCCTGTCTTCACAGACATTTTTAACACCTCCCTGAAGTCATGCCACTCCTGGACCCGCTGCAGTTTGCCTACAGAGCCAACAGGTCTGTGGACGACGCAGTCAACCTGGCCCTCCACTCCATCCTGCAGCACCTGGACTCTCCGGGAACCTACGTCAGGATCCTGTTTGTGGACTTCAGCTCTGCATTCAATACCATCCGCCCCGCTCTGCTCCAGGACAAGCTGTCCCTGCTCAAAGTGCCTGACTCCCTCTGCAGGTGGATCACCGACTTCCTGATGGACCGGAGGCAGCATGTGCAGCTGGGAAAGACTGTCTCAGACTCTGTTAGCATCAGCACCGGATCACCCCAGGGCTGTGTACTTTCCCCTCTGCTCTTCTCCCTGTACACCAAACTCCTGCACCTCCAGCCACCAGTCTGTCAAGCTGATCAAGTTTGCGGACGACACCACCCTCATCGGGCTCATCTCCAACGGCGACGAGTCCGTCTACAGGAGAGAGGTGGCCCAGCTGGCATCCTGGTGCAGCCACAACAACCTGCAGCTGAATGCTCTGAAGACAGTGGAGATGATCGTGGACTTCAGAAAAGTCACAGCCCCTCTGCCCCCCTTACCCTCACAGACTCTCCCATCACCACTGCAGATTCCTTCCGCTTCCTGGGCACCACCATCACCCGGGACCTCAAGTGGAAGCCGACCATCAGCTCCCTCATCAAAAAGGCCCAGCAGAGGATGTTCTTCCTGCGGCAGCTGAGGAAGCTCAAGCTACCCACCAAGATGTTGGTGCAGTTCTACACGGCCATCATCGAGTCCATCCTCACCACCTCCATCACCGTGTGGTACGCAGGAGCCACTGCCAGGGACAGACTAAGACTGCAGCGCGTTGTGCGCGCTGCTGAGAAGGTGATCGGCTGCAAGCTCCCATCCCTCCAGGACCTGTACATCTCCAGGACCCGGAGGCGTGCAGGTCGGATCATAGCCGACCCTTCACACTCTGGACACGCACTGTTTGCCCCCCTCCCCTCAGGCAGAAGACTTCGGTCCATTCAGACTAAAACCTCCCGCTACATGAACAGCTTCTTCCCCTCTGCCATCAGACTGCTGAACACTAAATGACTTATTAGACTCTCGTGCACTACGTACAGCAGCTCAACCGGACTCATGATAATTATCACTGTTTTCTTTTGCACTACCGACTGCACTATGTGGAACTCCACAAGATCGGCTGCTTGTTAATATATTTAAAAATTGCATAGATTAGTATTACTCACTCATATTCTACATTTTATTGCATGCATAGTTTTTTTATTTTTATCTTTAGTGCTACTCCATGTTTAATGTTGCAGCATTGCACCGAGACAAATTCCTAGTTTGTGTACTACATGAACAATGGCAATAAATCTCATTCTGATTCTGATACTGATTCTGATAAAGACAAGAAACTTCGCACCTCCATACCTTTTGTTCTTCTGCTCCTATGATAACTAAACGCAGCATCATGAAGGCACTGCTAGAAAATGTGTGTAATGCCCAACAACACATTGAAATTGAAGCAGTTGAAACCCCCCAAGTGTGCGCCACTGTAATAAAGTTGCTAAGTGAAACCATTCAAGGGGAGCTTAAAGGGCTGATGACACGATTTTGACATTTTTTAGGATGTTGTGTAAACCCAAAAGTCATTGTCGATGATCAATATAATATTTACAACCGTGCCTGCATGAACTAGTTATCATCAAAAAACAGCAGCCGCTGACTGGACTGTGGCCACACCCACCGAATTAAGGGCGGCACCCCATGACGTAAGCGGGAGAACGGACACCAGTGTTGTTGACTGGGATGACAGCAGCTTTGTAGCTCACAGTTTCTCTGGTTTCTTGTTTTAATTTGTGCCTTCACGTTGTGTCGCAGGCTTAGATAAACAGCAGGCGTGAAAGACCACATCACATGCTTCAGCTCCAACTGTCAAAAGCCTCCTCATGCGCTCCTCATGCGCTTTTATGTAGAAGGAGCGCACGAGGAGGGGAAGAATTAATGGATTTACGCGCAGCTTTGACCTGCTTTCTCTGATCGCATGCTGACTCTCGTCGGTCTGGCCATGTCCCCTCTATCATTATCACCAGCTGATTCCCCTCCCGCTGATCATGTTTCCCAGTCCTCGCCCAGGTGCTTCTCATCACACCATCACCAGCAGTGTGTGTACTTCACGGCTGTTTGCCAGTCATCTGTGCTGTTAGTCTTCCAGGTATTTTCAGCACTCTCATGATGTGTTAGTCACTCCATGTTTGCTGTGGTTCTCGTGCATCCTTGAAGTGATGTCGGCTCTGAGGCGCACCTGTGGCTAACACGTCTCCTCTCATTCGTTCTCTGGGCGATGCCGGCCCCGAACACCATCAGTAAGTGTGTTTGTGTTTTTTGTACATCTTCACCTTTTAGGGAATTGTCTGTCTTTCTGTATTAAATGTGCTGTGGTGAACCCTGCACGTGAATCCTAGTTATTTCATCCTCCCTGTCCAGGCCCTGCGTAAGAGCGCACAGAGGGTCATGATGAATGGATTTACGCACAGAATTCACCACAGCACATGTATTGAACATAAGAATGATGACAACAGTTCCCAAAAAGGTGAAGACTTACAAAAATAAACAGAAACACTTACAGTTGGCGTTCGGGGCTGACATCACCCAGCGAACATGGAGAGGAGACGTGTTAACCACGGTTGCGCCCCAGGGCCAACATCACTTCAAGGGGCGCAACAGAACCACGGCTGTGTGGAGTGGCTAACATGTCGTGATAGTGTTGGCAATATTGGCTGGCTGACAATACAGCAGATGATGCACACAAAACCATTAACAGCTGACTGTCAAAGAGAGAGGGCACATGTGTTCGGACCGGCGAATCTTGGACAGTGCCCACCTGAAAGTGGCTCAAAACGCACATAAAACATATGTACAAAACAAAAACAACAAGAACTCAAAATATAATCCATAATAAACCCGATGCCTGAGCCACAGAGAATACACTGCTATAATTTTATTGAAAAATCTGGTTTAAATAAATTATATTTATGAACAAATAATTTGTTGCAATATCTGTAACAAAAAAAAACACTCGGTGTTCCCCTGCTGTGTGTTTGTCGCTGCTGCAGCGGGCATGTGTGCCTCTTCACCGTCACTCTCTGAGTGTGACTCGCTTGGCACGATGCCCGCTTGGCACGGCTCAAACCTATACAGTCTGATGCCCCCAGATTCTTCATTGTCATCCAATTCTTCGGAACTATAATCGTCGGAAGATTATAGTTCCGACGATTGTTCCAACAATGGTTCCAGACTACATGTGCTGGAACCATCGCCGATGTTTTCAACCGCTTCCATCCTGTGTGTACAATGAGCAGCCAAGTGCTGTGCTCTCCCGATGACGTGACTACATGGCAGCACGGTTTTCCAGCCACTGACATAATTGGTGACGTGGCGCTCATGAAAACGTCAGATATTCACGTGAAAAAAGCCTGTTTGACTTAGAACTGCACAGACCAACCTATTTTGGCATATTGTATTATGTGTTGAAAAATTAGAGGAAGTCAAAAACATGTCGTCAGCACTTTAAGAAAAGAGGTCTGCAATTAGCCGATTTCCCTCTAGAGGGTGGTGATGATCCAGAAATGCCCCTTCTAATATTATCAGATTATTACCGGGTCGTGGTTTCTGGAAAAATGGAGTGAATAACGGGCTCCCTGGTAGCCATTGAAAGTATCTTTGGTTGGGCAGTACAGGGGCCAGTCTCAGCATCCAGTGTAACAGACACAACGTGCATGCACATCAGTCTAGATGAAGATAACCATATCTCAAAACAGCTGCATGCATTCTGGGAGGTGGAATCACTGGGGATCGGAGGTGAGAAAAATGAATGCAAAGAGGGTGCTGAGGCCCTTCAGAACTTTGAGCAGAATGTGTTGTTTAAGGATGGACAATATCAAGTAGCGTTGCTATGATGACCTGGCAAACCAGACCTGCCAGACAACTTCAGGGTGGCTAAGAAAAGATTTGAGAGCCTCAAGAAAAAACTGCAGGGAGATACAAGTTTGTTCATGAGATATAATGATGTCATACAAGACTACCTGCAGCAAGGTATTTGTGAACAAATCTTTGAAAATGAGCAGGACAAAGAGCAGGCTGGGACTGTGAAATATTACATGCCACATCATGCTGTCCTAAGAGAGGATAAGCAGACAGCCAAATTGAGGGTGGTATTTGATGCGTCATCTCACGAGAAAGGTTCCCCCTCCGTCAATGACTGTTTATTAACTCGACCGAACCTGAACCCCAATCTTTTAGATGTGCTGATTAAATTCAGACTACACCAGATTGTCATGGTTTGGTGACCGTACTCCTCCCCACACCTGTCCGGCTCAACTCTCATCTACTCCGCAGGCAATTTTCTCCACCTGTGTGATGAGACGCACCTGCTTCTCTGATCCGCCAGTGCTTAAATAGACCTTCTCTTCAACGTCTCAGCGCTGGCTCGTTGGGTAGACTACCTTCAACAGCAGTTATATTCATTTCTGCCTATTTTAAGAAAAAACCTTTAAACTCTGCTTTCTCTTCACAGGTTGCTACCTCCTTGTGGTGCATCTCCAGGGTTGTTGTGCACTCACCTGCCCCGTCACCATCATCTCATCAGCGACCATCATCACCCGGTCAGACACCTCACCCAGCTCTTCTATGCCATCCTGTTTCACCGGGAGGTTCGCTGTAAGTGCTGGGTTTCTCTGCTGGTTCTCTCTGTTACTCCCACGGGAGTGCAATCCTATTATCCCTGTGTCTAGCCTCCATCCCAATTCACCTTCTCTCGTCTCTCATTTCAGGCTGTGTGCTTTCCCTGGCCAGTGGTGGTTTTCTCTTGCGGAGGTGATCTTTGCAGTTAATAGCATTCAATCTCAAATTGTTATTCTGTGTCACTGTGGGCTTCCTTTAGTGTCACTCCCTGCACGTGAGCTGTCATTAATTGCTAATTATGACACCAGATAGCCTTTACTGCAGACATTACCAAGGCTTTCTTGCAGATAGCCCTAGCAGATGGGGACAGGGATGCTGTAAGGTTCTTATGGTTACATGGATCTCCAACTAAAGACAGTGAAGATGAGCTGTGCATCATGAGAATGAATCGGGTAGTATTTGGTGTTTCCCCCAGTCCATTCCTGCTTGCTGCAACCATCAGGAAGCACAATGAACTTTATGAGAAAGAAAAACCAAGTGCTGTAGAGGCATTACGAGAGTCCCTCTATGTTGATGATTTCATTGCAAGCTGAAGGGAGGTAGATGAAGCTTATTCAATCACCAAAACAGCAAAAGAGATTCTGTCCCACGCTGGCATGAACCTGTACAAATGGGTGACAAATTCCTTTGACTTAAGTGCTAAATGGGCAGAAGGTGGAATGGAACTGACTACAAAGCCAGTATCTGTGGTGATGATCTGAAGGTGTTGGGACTAGTGTGGAAACCAGAAAAGGACACATTTGTGTTTGATTTAAGGGGACTGTTGGACATTCTGAGAAACAAGAACAACACAAAGAGAAGTGTGTTACAGACATCAACTCACATATTCGACCCCGTAGGTTTCCTCACACCATCCACCATCCAAGTGAAATGTCTGTTTGAAGAGCTGTGGGAAAGGCGAATAGGTTGGGAAGAGCAGCTACCTCCAGATCTGTTCGAAAAATGGACAAGATGGTGCTCAGAGCTACCAGAACTACACCTTGTGGCCACTCCAAGATGGTACCAAATTGAGACAGACAAATTCACAACTGTTCAAACTTCACATATTTTGTGACGCAAGTGAAAGAGCATACAGTGCTGTTGCTTATCTACAAGGGGCGAATAAAGAAGGCAACACCATGACAAGTTTGTTGTATCAAAGTCAAGGGTGGCCCCACTCAGGAAAATGACTTTGCCACATTTAGAGCTGATGGGAGCCTTGATTGGAGCCAGGTTAGAAAATAGCCTGCTCAAACCACTGAACATGGAAAGAAATCAGCTCAATATGTGGACAGATTCAATGGCTGTTCTTCACTGGATAAAGAACGTAGCACAAAAATGGAAACCATTCACGGCAAATAGAGTGACTGAAATTCAAAATCTAGCAAATGGAGCATCAGGTTTCACTGCCGTGGGAAAATAAATCCTGCTGATCTACCTACAAGAGGCCAGAGCATGGACATCCAGCCTTATTCACAGTCAGCTCTGGTGGAATGGACCTTCTTCTTTGACACCAACTGATGGAGTGGAAGATGTTGATGAAAACTTTGTCACTAAAGGAGCAAACGATGAGCTCAGGTCAAAGTTTCAGACAACAGTGCAGTTTGCTAGTGCAGAACAAGCTGAGCCATTTTAGACTTGCAAAGGTACAACAGATTGAGAACGGTGCTCAGAATAACAGCATGGGTAAGGAGACTCATAAGTAATGCACGTTCAGGTCAGTGTATTAAGGGAGAACTTACTGCAGAAGAGCTTAGTGCATCAGAGGTGTACTGGGTAAAGATATCACAAGAGCAAACATTCAGCACAGAAATCAGTCAGCTGAAATCTGCACTAGGAATCAATGGGTATTCAAAACTAAAAGAACTGAAACTGTTTTTGGATGAAAGTGGCATCATTAGTGTAGGAGGGAGGTTACATAAGTCAGATTTCAGTTACTGGGAGTGACACCCATAGGTATTGTCAGCAAAGCACAGATACTCAGAGTTACTGGTACAGTACTGTCATGAGAGAGTGATGCATTCTGGGATCAGAGACACACTAGTGCAGGTTAGAGAGAAATACTGGATATTAAAGGGCAGACGGTAAAACAGGTTGTGTCACATTGTTACATTTGTAGAAAACTTAAGGTAAAGTCTGCTCAGCAAACTACAGCTCTGTTACCCAGAGACAGAGTTACAGTTGCCCCCATTTGAAGTTACAGGGGTAAATTTTGCTGGGCCTTTGTGCATGAAAACAAGTGGTAAGGCAAAGAAGGCATACATAGCGCTTTTCACCTGTGCCATTGCAAGGCAGTACATTTGGAGCTTGTTTTGGATCAGTCTACTGAATGTTTCCTTCTGGCCTTGAAGCGATTGATTGCTAGATGTGGAATATGTAGGGTGATTTATTCGGACAATGCAAAAACCTTCAAAAGAGCAGATCGGGATTTAAAAGAGTTGTTCAAATCATTTGAAGAATCACAGCTTACAGAGTTCTTTACAGAAAAGGCATCACTTGCAAGTTCATTGATGAGAGGGCAGCTTGGTGGGTGGTGTGGTGTAGTGAGTGTGGTGTGTGCGTGCTGCCGTCCCCACCCCTGGTGTGATGTCAGGTGGGCACAGCTCTCGTATATAAATAGTCCTGTTCGTATGATAAAGTGTTGACTTGCTGCATGACAGACAAGACTCCTGTCCCTCATTTTACATACAAAACATTTGAGAACAAGGATTAAAAAAATTATGGGAGTGTACGGGCTACCTAAACCACTATCACCGTTTCTAGAGTAGGCGGGAGAGCCGGTGATCCTGTGGCCGCAGTGGAAGGCCATGTTCGAGGATTACAGCAGGGCACTGGGCCTAAACAGACTCGACGGGAGGCGACGACATGCATTTCTGGCCCACAATTTTGGCACGGAGGGTCAAAGAATTCTCAGTACGTTTGGTGAAATGGAGTATTATGAGGATGCTGTCGAGTGACTGGCCGAGTACTCTGACGAGCAGACGAGAACCACAAAGCTGTGGGTAATGTAGCTGTTGACGCCAGGAACGGCTAAGCTAGTTAGCGGGGGAAGCTAATGATCCATTCTGTGCCTATGGACAGGTTAGCCGCTAAGCTAACTTTGCACCAAAACCAAGCTCTGAGCTACCAGCTAGACCTCGAGGTAGGACCGGGGTCACTGAAGACGGCGGGCCAGTCAAGGAGTTCAGCACTGTACAGGACCATTGCACCGATGACTTGGATGGCGCGGTGTGCAGCGACAGCAGAGAGGGAGGGCAGCAGGAGTCATCCCCACAGTTGGAAGCTCGGCAGCAAGTGAGCGGGACCAGGGAAGCTTAGTGCCCCGGGGACAAAAAGCGACAGCCAAGCATGGAGACAATGCAGCGGAGCACTTGGAACGAGGGTGCCGAGAGCAGCGATGAAACGCCCGGGTCGGAGAGTGACGCTGAGAGCCCCGAGGGAGAGCAACAGCAGCCAGACACAGAGGCAGCACAACGGAACACCTGGAACGAGGGTGCTGGGAGCAGCGGTGAGGTGCCTGGGTCGGGAAACGACACCGGCGAAAGCGATGCTGTGAGCCCCGGGAGTGAGCAACAGCAACCGTGCACCACAGAGATCGGGCAGTATCTCAGTGACCGGGGACTCAACGCGCCCTGGACAAGGGTGCTGGGCAGTACAGTGAGGCGCCCGAGGCAGCGAGTGGTGCTAACAAACAGGCTCCGAGTCTCCCCGGAGTTCAGCCACAGGGGGCCGGAGTGTTTGGGACCACGACCACGGTGTTGAAAGTGGTCAGGAGCAGACCAACAAGCACGTAGAGACGGTGTACCAGGCAGCAGCACGGCGGGTCCCGAGGAATGAGGCAGTTGGTGGTGAAGAGTGACATTTTAGCAGGACAGATTGGTTTTGATCCCGGAGGCAGACGGCGGCCAGGGGCATTCATGCCGTGAGGCTGCCCGGGATCTTCGAGCCGGTCTTATCTACAGCAGCCAGGGGCGTGCATGATTTGGGGCTGCCCTGGTCCCCCGGGCCGGTGTTACCTCTGGCTGCCGGTGGACATAAGTGTGATTTAAATATCATTGATGTAAATATGTAGATATATACTCTACTGGTGTGCATGTGGGTATGTATGTTATGGGATTATTTTACTTATTTTAGAGACATGGTCCAATTTAGTTATTTTTGTGTAGATTTAAAAAAAAAAGAAAAACACTGGTTTTAGTTGTTCTGTGTGAATGTGACAGGCCATTTTCCTACAGTTCATGATTCCCTGTTCCTTAGTGCACGATTCGGGTCCTAAATTGGGGAGGGTCTTGATTGTGTGTGTGGTTTGCATTTTTGTAAGGGGAGGGGAATTGTGGTATAGTGAGTGTGGTGTGTGCGTGCTGCCGTACCCGCCCCTGTTGTGACATCAGGCAGGCATGGCCCTTGTATATAAATAGTCCTGTTCTTATAATAAAGTCATGACTTGCTGCATGACAGATGAGACTCCTGTCCCTTATTTTACATACATAACAGGTGGTTTCTGGGAGAGATTGATGAGGTCAGTAAAAACCTGTTTGAAAAGGGTTCTCGGGAGAGCCTCTCTGAACCTTGAAGAAATGGCAACAGTACTTGCAGAGGTGGAGGCTGTGCTGAATTCTAGGCCTCTGTCATATATGTGTTACAAGTCCCCGGCTCAGGCCTCATAATCAGATTATAATAATAGTGGTTGGTCTGTTGTATTCCCCTGAAAATGACAGAACAAAATCAGGCGGGGCAAAAGAGTGTCTTCCATCATGTCTGGCTCAGCAGAAAGAGGAACAACGCAGCCCTTCTCACAATAAAACCAGGTTCGGTGGCGCCAATAAAGTGCCACACTGCGTAGCAGCTGGAAAAATAGGTTGACCAGTGTGGGGAAACATTGATACATGGCATATTAAATTAAAATAAAATACAATCACAAATGTGATCACACTCACAGTGGGCATCACACGCTCCCTGACAAAAAAAAGAATGGCTCCCGACATTCCCTCAAAATCCATAGTCTAAACCATATAATCAAAACCACATAACCAATGAGAATGTGCAAGTGCTTAAACTAAGCCTGCACCTAGGGCAGGTAAGTAAGGCATAAAAGTAGGATAGGGGAAGGTGTGGTAGGGCTGTGGAAAACAGTAAATTGGGGTGTACATTGGCACTACACTAGAGAGACTGTGAGAGTGTTGACACCAGCGTGGGGTTGGTAGATAGGCTGACCAAACTCTGGATAGGTGAGAAGTTGCGGGGGGTCGTCTTTCTTGAGCTGATCTTCTCACTGGCTGTGTATTATTATCAGTTGACGGGTCAGGTTTAGTGCTGGGGGCATGCCTGGTCCCGACTCACTTTCATTCTCTGCCACTTTCGCCTCTTCTGATGAGTCTTGATCCTCTACTCTGTCCTCCAGCTCTCTGTTTCCATCCATTTCATTCTTGGGTATCTCAGTTCTGAATTGTCTTTCTCTTTCAGGCTCTTCAGGATGGCTGCTTTGTTGTGGATTCCAGGTAAGTACTTTTTCAGTAGGATTTTGGTCATTTGGATGGCGTACTCTCAACCAGTACTGATATTGGGGGCTCTCGACATCATCATCAGAGTTAGTGTCACTTGTCTGGGTTGGATCAGGTTCTTTCTTATTCACTGCAACTGATGATCTTTTGTTTCTTCTCTCTTTTGCAGATGTTGTAGTCTTTGTTGCTACTGGAGGTAGGTCATTTACAACATGCAGCAGGTTTTGATGTAGGACACGTGTTTTTGATGTGTCTGTTTCTGACACCACTTTGTATACAGGGCTGTCATGGATTTGCTCTTTAACAATGTAGATTGTCTTTTCCCAATAAGCTCTTAACTTTCCAGGCCCACCTCTCTCTCCCAAGTTATGTACCAGCGCTCTGTCACCTGGTTTCAGGATGACACCTCGCATGTGTGGGTCATAGTACTTTTTCCCTCTGGTGCTTGACTGTTTGGAGTTCTCTGATGCAATCCGATAGGCTTCAGTCATGGTTTTGGCCCACTTTTCTGCATAGCCTCTAGGGGTCTGAGCTTCCTCACTGACAGTCAGTCTAAACAACAGATCCACTGGTAGTCGTGAGTGGCGACCATACAACAGGAAGAAGGGTGAGTAGCCTGTTGATTCATGACATGTGCAGTTATGCACGTGGACTATTTGGAGGAGTTGTTCATTCCATCTGTCCTTCTTCTCCTTGGCCAGGGTCCTTAGCATTTGTAATAGAGATCTTTTAAAGCGCTTAGCCGGATTGCCCTGTGGGTGATATGGGGACGTTCTGGAGTGCCCAACTCCACTCAACTTCTGCAGGGTACTGAATAGTTCATTTTCGATCTCTCTGCCTTGGTTGTGGTGCAGTTTAACTGGATAACCAAACCGAGGGATAAAGTCGTTGAATATCCTTTCTGCAGCAGTTTTCCCAGACTTGTTTCTTGTTGCATAGGCTTGGGCAAATCTTGTGAAATAGTCAACTACCACAAGGATGTACTCATAGCCGCCTTTGCTGGACTCCAGGTGTAGGTAGTCAATGGAGACTAACTCGAGGGGCAAGGTGGTGGTAATACTGCCCACTGGAGCCCTTACATGAGTAGCTGGTTTCTTCTGTTTTATGCAGGGGCACCTTTTAGTCACATAGTCTTCCATGTCTCGTTTCATATATGGCCAACAGAAGCTCTGTCTTGCCAGGTTTATGACTCTCTCAACACCAGCGTGGCCCATGTCATTGTGTAGTTGGCGGAGAACAAGGGACTTGCATTGAGCAGGTAGGACATACTGGTGTCTTTGGCCTGTTTTCCTATACAGGAATCTGTTTTCTAAATGGAGTTTGCCCCACTCATACTGCTCCAAGTCCCTGCTCAGACGTGTCAGTATGCAAGGTGAAGGGAGAGTTGAAATCAGGGTAGACTAAAACAGGGGGACTTGTCAGGGCCTCAGTCAGCCTATATAGCACTTGTTGATGTTCCTCCTTCCATATCACTGGGGCTCGTGATGGCAACTGTGCCCCTTTTCTCTTTCCTGCTACTTTCCTGCTACTTTCCTGAGTTTGTTGTGAGCTACTGCGGTCACGCCATCATTCACCTGCAGCAACTCAGAGTGGTTTGGCTAACCTTGCAAAATCTTGGACATAGGACCTGAAGTAGCCCAGGAAGCCAAGTATCCGACGGAGGTCTCCAATTGTGGCAGGTGCCTTGTCTGTTAGTGCATGCACAGCATCCAAATCCTTTGGATCAATTTGGACACCAGCAGCAGACACCAACCATCCCACCTACCGCACTTCTGGCTTGAACAATTCACACTTGGCCATTCTCAACTTGACCCCATGGCATTGCAGAGCTTGAAGGACTTTTTTCAGTCACTCCATGTGTTCTTCAAAGGTTCGAGCATAGCAGAGGATGTCATCAAGGTATGGTATGCAGTGATCCTCCCTCAAGGAGTCCAGCATTTCCTCCATACTCTGTTGAAATGCAGCCGGGGCGTTGGTCAGGTTGAAAGGGATCTGGACCCATTCATAGAGTCCCCAACGCATGATGAATGCTGTCAGATGACGTGAACCTTCTGCTGTGAAGCCTTGGTGGTACACCTTTCCATGGTCAAGGATCGAAAACCAGCTGTAACCACCAAGTCTGTCCATCAGGTCATGGATGCAGGGCATGGGGTGTCTGTCAGGTACCATTTTCTGATTGAGGAGCCTGTAGTCAATACACAACCTGAGTGTATCATCCTTCTTGCGGACACATACGACTGGGCTGAGTATGGGGATTTTGATTTTACAATCCAGCCCTTAGCCAGCAGATCCTGGATGTATTCCTTCACTTCCTGATACAGAGGCCTCAGCACTGAGATGTATAATTTCTGGACTGGTATGTCATCCTTCAGTGTTATGGACATTTGTAGGTTTAGCATACATCCCATGTCATTGTCACTGCGAGCAAAAGCCAGGGACTTCTCAAACAGCATCTTTTTCACAATGTCCTTCTGTGCCTCTTCCAGGTGACTTAGATCAACAGGGGGGGTCCCATTTTTCAGTTGACCCACCTTGATTGTTGCTTGAGTGAGTGTGGGAGTTGATAGTGTTAACCTCAGTGCTGTTGGGTGGTTTGGTGTTTTCAAGTTGGTCTGTCTCTATTATTTTGTCTATGGGTTGAATGCTTCCCAGCACAGTCTTTCCACGCAGGACAACATCTTGACATGTGTGGTTTGTGACGGGCACTCTGACAAAAGGACTCTCTTTGTTGCAGATCTCCACCAATCCATCTCCTACAGCTAGCTGTTGTAGTTGGGTCTCTTCATAGTTGGGCTCGAGCAACATAATAGGCTCAGCTGGATCAAGATGACATGGCACTTTGCATGACAGTGTCATGCCGCCCTAATTTTATCATAGCCTTCTCAACTCTCCTGACTGGCTTTGTCTGGATGAGATTAGCAATTGAGGTTGCCTTGTCTTCGCCAATTCCCATAGCACTACAAAGTAGACGTACAATGGTGGGCCCAACACCTGGCAGCATGGTGGTGCAGTGGTTAGCACTGTTGCCTTACAGCTAGAAGGTTTCTGGTTCGAATCCCCAGGTTGGGTTGGAACCTTTCTGTGTGGAGTGTGCATGTTCTCCCTGTGCTGCGTGGGTTTACTCCGGGGGCTCCGGTTTCCTCCCACAATCCAAAGACATGCATGTTAGGTTAACTGGCTGTTCTAAATTGTCCCTAGATATCTGTTTCCTATAGGCCCTTAGAATAGAGGGTTAGTATTAGTGAAAGTGCTTTGAGTGGTCTTTGTGACTAGAAAAGCGCTATATAAGTGCAGGTTAGTTAGTTAGTTAGTTAGTGGTAGCATATCCATTCATGTAGCCCTTGAGTAGGCATTTCTTCCCTACCAATTCAGCTACTCTTGCACGTGCGTGCTGAGTCTCTTGAGGTGGGGCAGTGCAGGTGGTGTTCACATTGTTAATCTCAGTTTGCTTTGTGTTGGCCCCATCAATGGACTGCCTCTGAGCGTTGGAACCTTGTGGTCTCATTGCTGAAGGCTGGGGCTAGTCTTCCTGCCTCTGTTTCCTCAAGCATCCCATCGCCCTGTGTCCGATTTCTCCACAGTGGAAACAATGTTTTCAGGTTGTAATGCCCTGTTCTGTGCATTTTGGACATCCATGAAATTTTACTTCTCTGTGGAATATGGACCTGTGATCTGCATAGTGACCAGTTGATTCAGTGGAGCTTGATTGGACGAAGGACTTAACGATGTTAGTCAGGGCATCAACCTGAGTAGTCAGATCTTCTATGATTTTGTTCTTATCTTTGTTCTTGGATCCAGAGGTTGTTTCCTGTTTAACCTCTTGTGCAGTGTCAACCTGAGCACTTTGGGCTGCTGTCCCTTTCTGGCGTGGGGTATGACCTAGCCAGCATTGTTTTTCGTTCTCTTCACTTATGACCTTGATCATTTGCTTCAGCAGCATTTCATTTTTTACACTATGGTCAGCGATGAGGGGTTTCAATTCAGCTCTGATGTCACCATATTTTGGAGCAAGGCCCTGGTAGATGGTTGGGAGAAAGACATGTTGGACATTACGCTGGTCATACTCAATATCAGCAGTAGCGTGCCTCGAAGCAAACAACACCTTTAATTTAAGTCCAATTACTCTATAGAGGGACTGCTGTGGAATCTCGTTGTCGCGTTGGTGGGTGCTCATTAACTCCGGAAAAAGCTCTGTACTGCTCCTCTCACTCAGGTGGGACTGGATGAAGCTTTTCAGTTCAGACAGTGTCACTTTATCCATGCTGATGAGGATATCTTTGAGCTGTCCAAGCTTTGTGATGCGGAAGATGCCTTGTGTGATTTCACTTTCAGTGTGGTTGTTCCGCAGGTCCTCTTCAATCTGTTTTCACAGGCTGTTGTAGCTGATGTCAGATGAATGATCACCTACCTGACCCCTGTGAATTTTAAGCTCTCGGTGCTGTAAGAACTGCAGATCTCTTAAGGAGAGCATTGCATCAGTCCTACTGCGTGCTGCATTATCAGCATGGTGAGTAGGTGTCGGGAGGTGTGGCGCTGTGGCAGAGGGCTGATCAGTTGTGGAGGAAACAGGTGAGTACTCAACACCAGCAATTACAGGTAAGTTCTCTTTGGCAATCGCTCGACTAGCTCAGATCAGAAACTGTATCTCTCAGCTCTAGTAGCTGTGAAAACCCTTCATCTTCTTTAGCAAGTAAATTTTCACTAGACATATATGAGCATACGTAGTTACAGCAACTTTCTTCATCACCTTTAATTACCATAGAAGAGTCCAAGCCTGATAACTCAATGTGCTGTGCATTTAGAAACAGTTCTTCTGCTATGTAACTCCTTCTTTATCACCCATACCAGTTGCTTTCTTTCAGCCGCCATGTTGAATGTTTCACAGTACCTTAGTTTTGCTGCCTGGCTTTCAGGACCTTCCGCTCAACTCACTGGAACACTGGAACAGTCTGTAGACACCCAGCCATTGCATCACTGAAGCAATCACTGCAGCTGTAGGCTAGTGGAACGGTTGCAGCTGGCAGGTCTCCCAATGGCTCCTCACAGCTCGCACGACTCCTCATGGCTCATACGGCTCCTCTCGGCTCCACACGACTCCTCTCGGCTCACACGACTCCTTACAGCTCGCACATAGGCTGGCTGATGAACGTTGATCTTGGGTTGCTGATTTTCAGGATGGGCATCACCAGGCTCGAGGTTGTAGACACCAATCCCAGCGATGCTTTCCAAAAATTTGTTACAAGTCCCGGGCTCGGGCCTCGTCATCAAATTATAATAATAGTGGCTGGTGTGTTGTACTCCCCTGAAAATGACAAAAGTGATGGCAGATGGCAAAAGTGTGTCTTTCATCATGTCTGGCTCAGCAGAAAGAGGAAGAACACAGCCCTTCTCACGTTAAAACCAGGTTCGGTGGCACCAATAAAGCGCCACACTGTCACCTACTGATTGGAAGCTAAAACTACTTCAAACATGAAAAACTACAATATTACTGTGTAGCAGCTGGAAAAATAGGTTGACCAATGTGGGGAAACATTAATACATGACATATTAAATAAAATACAATCACACTCACAGTGATCACACTCACAGAGGGCATCACATATGCACAACGAAGCAGGTGAGCCTCAACCAGTGACCCCTTTTCATTTTTTGGTTGCGAAAAGACTAACATGTTTGCCACCAAGGACAATAATTCCCCCATCTCAAGTAGCTAATGTAAGCAGGGAGCAAATGGGTCAGAGATGGAAATACAGACAGAGACTGTTAACCAGCTTCTGGTGAAAGAACTACTTGTCGGATCTGAGATCAGCTCATAAATGTGAGATCTCTACACCCACTGACATGAAGGTGGAAGATGTTGTGTTGATTGGAGAAGACAGTCTGTGGAGACAAGCCTGGAAAATAGGCAGGGAGAGATGGACTAATTCATTATTGTACTGTTCATACTTCCACAGGAGGTTTATTGAGAAGACCTATGCAGCTGATACATCCTCTTGAAGTAGTTTAGTTATTGGATTGTTCTGATGAACTACTGTTCATCAGGTGGGAGGATGTTGTGACTTTTTTGAAGTAAATCATTGAAGATATTAGTTTAGACCAATAGAATATATGAATATGGGGAAAAGCCTTGTTTTATGCATATTGGCATGTATAACATGAGAAGAATGAGGGAAATCAGTTATTTTCTGTTTATTATATACAGGATGTGCATTGCATTATGCCACTTTAGTGTGTGCTTTTATTTTGAAGGGAGCGATTCTCTTTCTGTTTTTACTCATGTAATGAATGTAGCTTGACTGCGACTACAGATTGTGTGTAACCTTGGCTCCGCTCCTCCACGTTAACTTTTTCTTCCTTGCTGTAACTGAGTTGTGAAGTTCATAAAATGCAGTTAAAAACAAGTACGACGTCAGTTATTATTTAGAAGCTTCCACTACACAAAACAGTTCTGTTGTTACAGCCCTTGAACTGTCTGTTGTTTTAGTGTTTTGTTTTGTTTTGTTTTGAGCTGCGTCCATTTGGCCAGCTCATTAATAAATCACTGTTGAAACTTCAAATGTGGCATTTGGGTCCAGTTTTCCACCAAACCATGACAGAACGACATACATCCATGGACCCAGCGTATTTGAAGTTTCAGCATATAGGTCTTGGTGAAAGGGAAGCCTGGGTGGCCACCAACATTGAGGCCTTTATCGAGGATGCCAGCACCTCCCGCATGCCGGAGAACACCCTCCGCTGCCTGGAGAGCGCTGAGAAACTGGGTGAGGCATTCCCAGCTCTTCAATGGTTCCCTCAGCTCACCCGTCTGCATGAGCAGAGCGTCAACGTGCAGATTATCATCACCAGGTTGATGGAGTCATTCCCGGCAGCAGGAGAGGTGCAGAAGGAAGGACTTAATCTATCCAGGAGAAGACGAGGTCGTCACTGGCGCCATGGGACATAGTGGCCCAGCTCCTCATCCCCGGCAAGGGAGCATCTGGTTTCCATTTCCTCCTTCAGTCCAGCACAGCATCATCAGGCATCCTCCCCCCGTCTGACATGTCCCAGCTTCTCCCGGCAGGTCTTGCCATACAGATCAGCGGCAGCAGAGCAGGAACACAGATACATACCCGTTCATTTTTTAACATTATTTAGTGAAGGGACTTGTCTGGTTACCAGTGGGGAGACTCAGCCACGGCTGACTGCCGCTACTAAGGTCTCTCTGCCTCCCTCTGCAATAAACTCTGCTGCCCTTTCCATCCACCCATCCTCCCCTGCATCTCCTGCTTTTCCTCCTGTTTTTCATGAGAGACTGGCTATACTGGGGGGAACCGGCTCATTTGTGAGGAGGCAGCTGCTCCAGTGGATCCCGTGGTGTGCTGGCTTGGGGTAGCAACATTGGTACCCCTGTGTGGGGGTGACAAGGAGGAACACAAGAAGTATTGGCTGGCTGTGCTTGCTCAGACGGAGCTCATGCCGACTATAAACCATGGCTCCTTCCAGAGCATGTTTCCCAGCTGGATTGAAATCAGCTAGCGTTGGATGACCCAGCTGCCCCGGCTTCCAAATCAGCACCACGTCGCTCCGAAGCTGAAAAACCAGCACCACGTTGCTCCCCAGCTCCAGTACCATTACCATGTCTCTCCCCAGCTCCATCACCTGCTCCAGCTCCTTTTCTGACTGCTCCAGCTGCTCACGAGGTGTGCATTACAGCTCCAGCAAGCCCTGAGGTGCATGCAATGGCTCCAGCTGTCCCTGAGGTGCACACAATGGCTCCAACTGTCCTTGAGGTGCATGCAAAGGCTCCAGCTGCCTCCAAGGTGCATGCAATGGCTCCAGCTGTTCCCACAGTACGCACTTTTGTTTATGCTCAGCCCAAGGTGCACGCTCCTGTTGATGTTCAGCCTGAGGTGCACTCTCCGGTTCCTGTTCAGCTCGAGGTCCATGCTCCGGCTCCTGCAGCTCTTCCTGAGGAGGTCACCCCTGCAGTGGAGGATCAGGAGCTCAGGCAAGTGCTTTTCTTTACCTTTATAACATCAATACTAGTTAAGCCTTGCCTAGCTCCTGGTGTTTTTGGTGATGCCTCACCTTACCTTTCTCCTCCGTCCAAGGTGACTACAACAGGGGTGGTGTTCCAGACATCAGAGCCGGACACTGCAGCACCATCCATCCAAGAGGTTGAGCAGTCCACTCCACCTGTTATCCATGAGGCCGACCTATGGACTTTGGTAGATCCTCTGACCCATTGTATGTTGTAGTCCAGTGGCCCATGGACTTGGGTAGACCACCCGACCTGCTTTGTCATGGGTCTTGGGTCTTTGGACTTAATTTTTCCCGTGAACTGTGTTTGTTTTGGACATTGTCTATGGGGGAGGAGGGTGTTACAGTCTGGCATTGTACCACCACCACCCACCCTGTGAGGGTCTTTTGGTTGTTGGTATTTCCCTGTGGTCGTCTGTGGGGGGTTACAGTTTTTTTTCAGCCCAGCTAGCCTTGTACCCCTGCCACCCACCCTGTGAGGGTCTTTTTGTTTTTGTTTCTTTTTTTGGTGTTACCTTGGGGTTGTCTGGAAGCTGCCCCTTAAGACGGAGCTACTGTCAGAGCGTGGGATGGGTCTCATGCCCTCATCCTAATTTATAACTATATTATCTTGTTTTCAGGGCATGGGGATCAACCCTCGTCCTTGCTTTGAGTTCATTTTGGAGATTTTTTTGTATCTCACTCTTTTCCTGGTTTGCCATTATTATTCTGTTTTGCATATTTACTTTCCCCAATTGTCATCCTCTTAGTTTAAAGTTATCAGCATTATTTACTATTGTCATTGTCTCATGGTCTTGTCTCCCCTGGTTCCTCTGCCCACGTTTGGTGTAGCCTCAGTGTGTGATTGTCTGCTCAGTCCGCCCATCCTGTTCTCTATATCCATGCCCTGCTGTGTCCGTTTACGCCTGATTGTGTCCATTTGTTCTGTATTGTGTTTGATGACTTGTGTGCCTATTTGTGTCAGCCCCAATCTGTGTTTTGCTATGTTTGTCGTCTCGTCATACTGCGTGAATAATACGCTTCTGATCCAGTCTGTTCTGACCTGTTTATCCTGACCTGATCCTGCCTGATTGTGTAAGTTTTGTTACAACCCTTAAAGTGCTGATGGCACATTTTTGACCTTTTTTAGCATGTTGTGTAAACCCAAAAGTCATTGTCAACGATCAATATAATATTTACAACCGCGCCTGCATAAACTAGTTATCATCAAAAAACAGCAGTGGCTGACTGGACTGTGGAGCCGCCCTCCTAATTAAGGGCGGCACCCCCATGACGTAATCGACAGAATGGACTCCGGTGTTGTTGACTGGAATGAGAGCAGCTTTGTGGCTCACAGTCGCTCTGGTTTCTTGTTTTAATTTTACGGCTATGCCTTCGCATTGTGTCGCAAGCTTAGATAAAGCGTGTGATGTGTGAAAGACCACATCACATGCTTCAGCTCCAATTGTCTGAGCCTGCGCTCCTCCTGCCCTTTTATGCAGGAGGAGCGCAAGGAGGGGAAGGATTAATGGATTTACACGCAGCTTTGACCTACTTTCTCTGATTGCACGCCGGTCCGGGCACGTCCCCTCTCTCATTATCAACAGGTGATTCCCCTCCCGCTGATCATGTTTCCCGGTCCTCACCCAGGTGCTTGTCATCACACCATCACCAGCAGTGTGTTAATGGCAAACGGCCGCCAAAATGTATACGCACTGCTGTTCAATAGTATTGTCATCTGTGCTGTTAGGCTGCCAGTATTTTCAGCACTCTCACGACGTGTTAGCCACTCCACACAGCCGTGGTTCTCGTGTGTCATTGAAGCGATGTCGGCTCTGGGGCGCAACCGTGGTTAACAAGTTTCCTCTCCATGTTCACTGGACGATGTCGCCCCCGAACGCTTACTGTTTGTGTTTCTGTATATTATTTGTAAGTCTTCACCTTTTTGGGAATTGTCAGTCGTTCTATATTAAATGTGCTGTGGTAAATGTTACGCTTAAATCCTCGTTATTTCATGCGCCCTCTCCCTGCCCTGCGTAAGAGCGCACAGAGAGGGATATTTACATGTAACTAACGAGGATTTACACGAAGATTTAAGCGCAGGATTCACCACAGTACATTTAATATAGAACGACAGACAGTTCCCAAAAAGGTGAAGACTTACAAATAATATACATAAACACAAAGAGTAGACATTTGGGGCCGACATCGCCCAGCGAACATGGAGAGGAGATGTATTAACCATGGTTGCGCACCAGAGCCGACATCACTACAAGTGGCGCAACAGAACCACAGCTGTGTGGAGTGGCTAACATGTCGTGATAGTGTTGGCAATATTGGCTGGCTGACAACACAGCAGATGATGCACACAAAACATGAACAGCTGACTGTCACTGAGTCTGACTCGCTAGGCACAATGCCCGCTTGGCACGGCTCAAACCTATACAGTTTGATGCCCCCAGATTCTTCATTGTCATCCCATTCTTCGGAACTATAATCTTCTGAAGACTGGACAACACAAACCAATTCCAGACTACATGTGCTGGAGCCATCGTCAATGTTTTCAACCGTTTCCATCCTGTGTGTACAATGGGCAGCCAAGAGCTGTGTTCTGTCAATGACGTTACAACATGGCCGGGGGGTTTCCAGCCACTGATGCAATTGCTGATGTTGCGCTCATGAAAACGTTGGATGTTCGCATGAAAAAAAGTCTGTTTGACTTAGAACTGCACAGACTAACCTATTTCATAATATTGTATTATGTGTTGAAAAATTAGAGGAAGTCAAGTACGTGTCATCAGCACTTTAAGCTGTCTGTTGTTGTTGGTTTTTTTGGGGGGGGATGGGGGGGTGAGCTGCGCCCGTTTGGCCAGTTCATTAATAAATCACAGCCAAAACTTCAAATATTGCGTTTGGGTCCAGTTTTCCACTAAACCGTGATACATACATATAAAACATACTCAAAAATGCTGATTTACAAACATTGAACAAAACCAAAGAAAAGCTCCCAGGATTTGTAAAATCCTCTTAATTCATTTAAGCAATCAGATTGAATACTATTTGAATAAGTAAATTAAGAATTAAAATCACCTGGTTGTTTGACAACAGAAATATGTTTATTGTTAATCAGTTTGAATACTGCATTTTATTGTTCTCAGAATTAACAGTCAATACATGCAGATGCAGCATGAAGGTCAATATACTGATAAAGTTTTATATCAATCTGTTTTTGACCAGTATCAGTTTGATTTTGCTTGATACTGTCAGTTGTTTACTTTGTTGTTGGGGCATGGGTGACATGAACATCCCATAATCTGAAATGTGAACAAATGGTACCAGGAAACAGAATGAAAAATTTGTGGGATTGGACTGATAAGGCAAAGGTGAGGCCCTGCTTTATGACTTAAGGGGAAAGAATGAATAAAAGACGACAGGAGCAAAGAGCAGAAAACCTATAAAGACTGGGAGAACATGATCAGACTGCAACAACAGACAGACGTGAACAGATCCTGATAAATGACAAAATACTTATAACAGTTAATCCAAGGTGTCATCTTGAAAACACAGGTTTGGGGCTATAAACCAGGATGAAGAAACTAGCACTGCTCTCACTGAGCCTAGCAGGTAAGTTCTAATTTTTCAGAAGTGTAATGATGTATAGTCAGTTTCAAACCTTTACAAAAACATTTCTGATCATTATGTATTTTGACATGGATCTCAAAATCAAAGTAAAAATGTAATGTTTTCTTGTAGATACTACAAATCAGGTTAAACACTTAAATTATTGTAATATCAAAGATTAACTGCCCAACAATCTTGATCTCACTAAAAAAAACGTACAAATGCATGCTTTCCACCCCTCTAAAAAAAAAAGGACAGCGATACAAGTGGTCTTGAGATACTTAAAACTGCTCTAAATGTACGGTAACATTGAGGCATGAATGTATGCCTGATATTATCTGTGCTCCAATATGCATATGAAGATGTGGCTTGGTGGAAGAAGTCTAGAAAAGTCATACAAATAGCAGTCAGCTTACACGTTAAATATAATAGGTATTTATACTGTAATGTTAAATATTGATTTAATGTACTCTTTCAGTACCAAGTTCAATCTTGGTCTTGAAAACTGATCTTGAGACCACAAAAAAACATACTCAGGATTATAAATCAAGACCATTCAAGACCAGGACTTGTTTATTTGTCCACATAATTATTATGATTTCAAAGAAATATCCCCTCTAATGTAACAAAATCATTTGCAGGTTTAATTTTATGCTTAATTTCTGTTAAAACATTTTTTGTGTTGATGGGACTTTTGAGAACATGTGGACATTTCATGTTTGTGTTAATTACGGGCTATTTTGATTTCAGCACTCTTGTATTTACTGGAAGAAAGAACTAATATATGTGATATATGGTCCTGGCCTCACCTCAGTCTTAGGGGCAGATTTACTAACATGCTGCACCATCGCAAAACCCTGTTTTGGCGTTAAAAAACTACAGTTGAGATTTACTAAAGGGCGCAGGGCAAAATCTGCGGTGGAAAGGCGTGGACTATACTAATTTTGCACCTGGCCTCCTTGCATATATATTTGTGGGAGTTGTCATGTCAATGCGCAAATTTGAGGGAGGAGAGTAATGACTGGTGAAAGGTGATTTATTAAGGTTTGCGGTTGTCAGTCTCCTGCTAAATGCGCCAGGATTTAATGCCCCAAAAAAGCTTGTCTTAATTCATCTGCGCCTGACATGATAACAATGTTGGTGCCAGGAGGAGACACTGGCAAGAACTGAGGGCACATGGTAGAAGCTTGTCTCTTCCCGTGACTTTATTTGGCATGACAGAAAAACAGATTATATGAATATCAACGGTCTCACAGAGATCGGTGTTATGCTGAACTGGATATCAGCAGTTTTTTTTAATTACATTTGTTCATACTGTATATAGCCTACTACATGAATTTATATCCATATAATAGGATGCAATAGGAGCCCTTATACCTGCAGTGGACATACAGATGGTGTCAGCCAATAATGACTCTTTTTTTCTTTTCTGCAGAGGTTCAAACTCGGACAAGAGTTTTCCTATCAGCTCTCCCTTGTTCATGAAGCAGAATCTCCCACATTGCCAGTTTTCTTTGTTTTTTTTTTCCTCTATCCATATTTCTATATTAACAGTATTTCTTTTTGCTGTGCATAAAACAGTAATTCAGTTCCCTCTTCTTTCCATTTCTCTCTCCCAGTTCAGGATACACAATATACAGTGGTGTGAAAAAGTGATTTCTCATTTTTTTGTATGTTTGTCACACTTAATGTTTCAGATCATCAAACAAATTTAAATATTAGACAAAGATAACACAAGTAAACACAAAATGCAGTTTTTAAAAGAAGGTGTTTATTATTAAGGGTAAAAAAAATCCAAACCTGCATGGCCCTGTGTGAAAGTGATTGCCCTCCTGTTAAAACATAAATTAACTGTGGTTTATCACATCTTTGGAAAGCTGAATTCTATTTCTCTAGCCACACCCAGGCCTGATTACTGCCACACCTGTTCTCAATCAAGAAATCACTTAAATAGGACCTGCCTGACAAAGTGAAGTAGACCAAAAGATCCTCAAAAGCTAGAAATTATGCTGTGATCCAAAGAAATTCAGGAACAACTGAGAAACAAAGTAATTGAGATCTATCAGTCTGGAAAAGGTTATAAAGCCATTTCTAAAGCTTTGGGACTCCAGTGAACCACAATGAGAGCCATTATCCACAAATGGCAAAAACATGGAACAGTGGTGAACCTTCCCAGGAGTGGTTGGCTGACCAAAATTGCCCCAACAGCACAGCGACGACTCATCCAAGAGGTCACAAAAGACATCACAACAACATCCAAAGAACTGCAGGCCTCACTTGCCTCAGTTAAGGTCAGTGTTCATGACTCCACCATAAGAGAGGGACTGGGCAAAAATGGCCTGTATGGCAGAGTTCCAAGACAAAAACCACTGCTGAGCAAAAATAACATAAAGGCTCGTCTCAGTTTTGCCAGAAAAAATCCTGATGATCCCCAAGACATTTGGGAAAATACTCTGGACTGATGAGACAAAAGTTAAACTTTTTGGAAGGTGTGCGTCCCATTACATCTGGCATAAAAGTAACAGCATTTCAGAAAAGGAATATCATACCAACAGTAAAATATGGTCGTAGTAGTGTGATAGTCTGGGGCTGTTTTGCTGCTTCAGGACCTGGAAGACTTGCTGTGGTAAATGAAACCATGAATTCTGCTGTCTACCAAAAAATCCTGAAGGAAAATGTCAAGCCATCTGTTCGTGACCTCAAGCTGAAGCGAACTTGGGTTCTGCAGCAGGACAATGATCCAAAACACACCAGCAAGCCCACCTCTGAATGGCTTAAGAAAAACAAAATGAAGACTTTGGAGTGGCCTAGTCAAAGTCCTGACCTGAATCCGATTGAGATGCTGTGGCATGACCTTAAAAAGGTGGTTCATGCTCGAAAAGCCTCCAATGTGGCTGAATTACAACAATTCTGCAAAGATGAGTGGGCCAAAATTCTGCCACAGTGATGTAAAAGACTCATTGCCAGTTATCGCAAATGCTTGATTGCAGTTGTTACTGCTAAGGGTGGCCCAACCAGTTATTAGGTTTAGGGGGCAATCACTTTTTCACACAGGGCCATGTAGGTTTGGATTTTTTTACCTTTAATAATAAACACCTTCATTTAAAAACTGAATTTTGTGTTTATTGTATTATCTTTGTTTAATATTTAAATTTGTTTGATGATTTGAAACATTTAAGTGTGACAAACATACAAAAAATGAGAAATCAGGAAGGGGGCAAACACTTTTTCACACCACTGTAGGAGGAAAAAAACAATGAGATTATTAAGAAAAAGAGCGCACAGATCCATAGAAACATCCCCCGAAATTGCAACACCTTAACTCAATGGCATTCAATTCAATTCAATTCAACTTTATTTATATAGCGCCATTTCACAACAGCAGTCATCTCAAATCAAATCAAATCAAATCAAATCAAATCAAACTTTATTGTCATATTGCTGTACATACAACTGTAGTGCAGGCAAGATGAAATTGCGTTTCTCTCGGCTTCCATATAAGAAGCAGCATGATTAAGACACACTCCCACATAGCTCCCACCCCCCCATCCATTCACACATCCCTGAGACATACTTGGGGAAAAAGAATAACTAACTATAATATACAAAATGTCCATAGGTGCATCTCATAGCACTTTCAACTGTAGGGGAAACCCCCACAACTGCAGAAAGACCCCAGCAATCAGGCGATCCCCTGTGAGCAAGCACTAGGCAATGGTGGAGAGGAAAAACTCCCACCTTCTTCACAAAGACGCATTCATAAAAAGTTGTGAACTGGGAGACCTGTAGATTTTATTAAAACAAAGTTACATAATAAAACCCCAGAGTCTCCATCAGACCATCTTGATGATTCTAGTGTTAATAAAATAAACACGTTGGTTAAATAATCAATTTATTCATGAGTAGTCCTTTTTAAAATTGATACAAATGCTTCATTTATACATATTAAATAAAAAAGTCTGTCATGTTAAATGAAAATCTAAATTTTGAAATATACTGAGCGGTGGCAGAGTGGTTAGCACTGCAGCAGCACAGCAACTCACCCTTGGCCAGGGGATCCTGGGTTCAATCCCAGCCCCCGACCAACAGTGATCTGTGTGGAGTTTGCATGTTCTCCCCGTGTCTGCGTGGGTTTACTCCGGGATTTCTCCGGTTTCCTCCCACATGCCAAAAACATGCAAGTTAGGTTAATTGGCATCAACTGGGGATTCTAAATTGTCCTTAGGTATGACTGTGAGAGTGAATGGTTGTCTGTCTGTCTTTGTTGGCCCTGCAATGGACTGGCGATCTGTCCAGGGTGTACCCTGCCTCTTGCCCAAAGATGCTGGGATAGGCTCCAGCCCCCCCGCGACCCAAAAAGGATTAAGCGTAAGAAGATGGATGGGTGAACAAAAATATACTGTTTTAGTGGGGTTTACACTTAAACAAAAACTTTTGAAAAGCTTTATATGTTATGGTCCTCTGAACTGGCTGTACCTGTGTTGATGACCCGCTTCCTCATCAGCTGTGTCTGTGCACAATTTTGTGGTGCTCTTGGTGGGTGGGTGGTCATTTTTAAAATGAAGTGACTTCATCTATGTTCATAATTTTGCATGTTGTTAGTAGATCACTGGCAAAAATTTGCCACTTCTGTCATGAATCCCTGTGTGCTTTTACGCAGCGCACGGAGGAGAGACAGATTCAAACGCAGGGTTACACCGCAGACAAATTTATTGACATGAAGTCCCAAGACTTGTGCAGACATACAAAAAAAATATAAAGAGGAAAACTTACATTTGACACGATGTAACATGTTGCGGGCAGACCATGGCGTAACATGGCAGAGCAAAGACACAAGGGCAGGCCACGATGTAATGTGGCAGACAGAGACAATAATCCAGCAATGAAACAAAGAACATGAGCTGGCTAAATACACAAACAGATGAAACAATGATTGGGAGCACCTGAGTGCAGGAGCTGGGCAGTAATCACAGGACAGGGAACAGCTGAGTGTTGAGAGAGAGAGGGGGCGTGGTCTGGCTGGCAGACTGACAGGCAACGCCCACACAAGTGCAGACTTCCACGTGCTGCCTGACAGCGTGTCACCCAGAACCCAAAACAGCACAACAACACGGAAATGATATAAAATAACACATGACCTGACAAAGGCAAAGAAGACAATACACAGATGATAAAATAGGACACACAAAGGAGAGTCATGGAATCGAGCCAGGAGGATAAACTGGCCCGGTTCATGACAGAGCCCCCCTCTCAAGGGGGTGGATTCTAGACACCCAACGTACCATCAAAAGAAAAAAGAGGAAACTTGCCCCCCCCCCCCTCCACCCTAGCAGGAACAAACTTAATAAACTTATGAATAAACTTATGGCCCATGAACGCGGTGAACTCACACCCGATCTAGCCAAAACTGGAAATGGCTTGTCACCAGGTGGAGAGCCAGCAATTCTTTGTTGAACATGCTGCATTTGCGTTCGTTGTCACGCAAAGTTCAACTGAAAAATGCAAGTGGCTGCTACGAACCTGAGACGTACTGCTCCACCATTGCCCCATGGTAACATCAGATGCATCCATAGTGAGCGCTATCCGTGCCGAATGATCTGGGTGGGCTAGCAACGCAGCATCCACCAGCGCTGTTTTGGCGTTTGTGAAAACCTGGACTCACTCGGGAGTCCATTCGATAGTTTCCGCGGGCTTCTTTTTTTTTTAAGCACGGCATACAACGGCTGCATCAGCTGGGTCGCCCAGGGAAAGAAACGGTTATAAAAATTAACCATTCCCAAAAACTCCTGTAGGGCCCTCACGGTCTGCAGACGCGGAAAGTCCGACACAGCGCACACCTTATCCGGTAACGGAATCACGCCTTCCGGCGAAATACCCTGGCCCAAAAAATCAATCACTGGCACACCGAACAGGCACTTCTCCAGATTAACTATCAGCCCATGCACTTCCAACCTCTGGAAAACTGTCTTGAGATGGGCAATGTGCTCCTCCTAGGACGCACTAGCTAACAGAATGTTGTCTAAGTAGACAAAAACGAAGGACAAGTCACAAAGCACTCCGTCCATCATTCTCTGGAAAGTCTGCGCCATGTATTTTAATCCGAATGGCATGCGTAAAAACTTGAAAAGGCCGAAAGGAATTATTACCGCTGTTTTTGGAACATCTTCCACATGCACCAGGACCTGGTGGTAACCGAGGACCAGATCCACTTTGGAAAAAACATGTGCCCCAGCCAGGTGCATGGAAAAATCCTGGATGTGCGGGATAGGATACCAATCATGTTTCGTGGTGTTGTTCAAGCACCAGAAATCGCAGCACGGTCGCCACGACTCGTCGTCCTTAGGCACCATGTGTAGCGAGGATACCCAAGGGCTGTTGGAGCGCCTGACGATGCCCAACTGTTCTAAGTTGGCAAACTCGTTTCGTGCACTGGCCAGTTTAGCCACATCCAGCGCCGAGGTCGCACGAACACAGGTGGGCCTTTTGTAGTTATGAAATGTTCAACCCCGTGTTTTGCTATTGTAGCTGAAAAAGTCAGGACCATGAGTGCTGGGAACTGTGTGAGTAAATGTTGGTACTTACCCCCTGGAGCTATAACGTTAGCCAGTGTTGTTGACCCAGCTCCCCGAGCTGTGCAGGGCAGTGAGGCAAAAGAGACAGCATCCACGCCTATTAGCAACATCGACTAACAACCCATAAGCACATGAAAAATCTGTGCCTAAAATGGGGGCAGAACATGCAGCTACCACAAAGTCCCACTGAAAATTGCATCCGTGCAAGCATATCGTCAGCATCCGTTCGCCAAAAGTCCTGATGGTGGATCCGTTGGCAGCCGTGAGCTCGGGACCGCTGCCTTCTGCCACCCTGTCTGCATTGACCGGCAGGATGAGGCTCTTCTAGGAGTCGGAGTCCACCAAAAACTGTCTTCCTGAACGTGTGTCCGTGACATAAAGCAGCTTGTTCCTGTTGCCAGCGGATGCAGCTGCTACTGAATGCCGAATGTGCCGTCTTCCCGGCTTCTTGAATTGGCATGGCGACAGGCAGCGTTGGGCATTCGAGCCGAAACGGCAATGATAGAAACAGATCGCCCCCTTCCTTCATCTCTTGGTGTCTGCTCCGGCTACCACCAATGGCTCCTCGACCTTGCTGGAGTCCCTCATGGACACCAGTGGCACTGCATTCTCACTAAAATTTCTGGTCACTAAAATGATGCAATCCGCTTCCTGCGCCAGTGCACGGTAGTCCTTGGTCACCAGCAGCAATGAGTTGGCCAGGATCGCCCTCACTGCAGCCGGTAGGAACAAGCAGGCCAACAGGAAAGACTCGTCGTTCTTCCCCATCAGGGCCAACATGCTCTCCATGAGATCCATGGCTGATCTATGACCTAACTCCGAATGTGTTAGGAGTCTCTCTGCCCTCTCACTGTCAGAAAGGGTATAGCGCTGGAGCAGCATCCTCTTGAGCGCTTCATACTTCCCCTGGGCCGACATCTCCTGGAGCAGGCTCGTCACCTGTTGCGTGTTGTGCGCATCTAGCACAGCAACCATGTAGTAACACTTTGTATCGTCCATTATTATCCCATGGAGTGCGAACTGGGCTTCTATGTGCAGGAACCACACGGTTGGGTTGTGAAGCCAGAAGTCTGGGAGCTTGATTGAGACAGCGCACGCAGCGCTGGTGCTCTCCCTCCAGGTAGTCTCCGGGTGGTGCTCGGCTTGCTCTCTATGGCACATCTTGGGGTCACCAATGTGGAGAAAGGAAGCAGGCGAGGCAACAAGCTAGACAACACACAAACTTTATTCCTTCTCCAACATTCACTACAGTAAAATCTGCTAGGTCTCTGTGCATCCTCTTTTTATAATCTTTAATTACACGCATTGAGACCCAGGAATTCCGACCATAATCATTGTGTGGAACAAAGACATGCATGGCATATTAACATAACATAACGCCAGTACTGCATTCTCACACCCTTTCTTCCTCCAGCGGTTCTGTCGCTTCCTCCTCTCCCCGGGGGGCGAATAGTCCTTACTGTCCTGTTTAAGACCCCCTGCTGACACTTCCTCCTTCAGCACATTGTTCCCCCTTTCCCCCAGCTGCTGTTTCTGGGTGGAGAATCCCCCACCCGTACCACCACAATCTCTTCTTAACTAAATTCTGTGTAAATATGCAGGATATGGCTACTAGAGGCCTAGTATGATGTTAATGTTTATCAATAGGCAAACAAGAGTTTTCAAGTTTCTGAACAAAAATACATCCAAATCTTAGAAACATCAGTAGTCCCATTTATTCTTTGTTGAAATAGTTTCTGTAAAGGCATAATGATGCTTGTAGATCTTTTGTACAACAACGTTAAAAAGAACATCTCAAAGAGATGATCACCAGGTGAGGACTTCACATGTCTCTTTCAAGCAGCCCGTTGTCTTATTGTCCAAAAGAATCCTCTGTGACTGTAATTGATTTTATCTGCCAGATTTCATCTGCAGTTATTCAATATTTTCTCATTCCAGTGGCTCTGGGAATGCCTCTATTGCCACCTGGGGTGGAACAAAGACCCGCTTTAAAAGAACAGAACCAGACCCCTCTGGTGGGAGACTGGATTCCTGTGCAGGACCATGTGGTGGTTGAAGATCCTTTACCTCAGCCCAGAGTTAGCCTCAAAAAGCATCAGGAAAAAGAGGCTCCAGATGGCCCAGAGCAGAGACAGAATATGGTGGAACCAGAGGTTAAAGAGGAGCCAGAAGTGAAAGAGGAGCCAGAGGTGAAAGAGGAGCCAGACCTGAAAGCAAAGACTGAGGCAGAGGAGGCACCATCAAATATGGTGGAGCTTGAGGTTAAAGCGAAGTCAGAGTTGAAAGGAGAGCAGGAGCTGAAAGCAGAGGCTGAAGTTGAGGAGGAGCAATCAAATATGGTGGAACTAGAGGTGAAAGTAAATCCAGAAGCTAATATGGAAAACAAAGATAAAGGAGAGCCAGAAGTTCATATGGATACAAAGGTTGAGGTGGAACAGGAGGTCTTAGAAGATCTTGACCCTATAGGAACAGAGACCAAAGTGGAGCCAGATGATGTGGTGGAGACAGAACCTGAAGAAGACGAGGAGAAAGAGGAGCTAAAAATGGAGCAAGATGTTATGGCAGATTCAGAGGTTCAAGAGGAGCCAGAGAGTTTATTGGAGCCCAACGCTGACCTGGATCCAAAGGCTGAAATGAATCAGGAGATTGAAATGGAACAAATGCTCAACAGTGAGGAGGAAACAGGGGTTAAAGTGATGCCTGACAATGAAGAAGAGGGGGAGGAGGAGTTGAGAACAGAGGAAGAACAAGAAGTCCTAGGTCATGTTCAGGAAGAAGCTGGCCCTGAAATGGAGCAGAAAGTTGAGATGGAGCAGGAACTCAATGAAGACCTGGTAGTTAAAGTAAAAACTGAGGTTGAGCAAGAGGAGGAGGACAAGGAGGAGAAGCTAAGAACAAAGCAGCAGGTTCAGGAGGAACCCAAGGCTGTAATTGAGTCAAATTTTCAAGTGGACCCAGAGACGGATGTGAATCCAGAAGAGTTCAATGACGACCCACCAGTTAGAGTAGAAAATGTAGAGGAGGAGGAGGAGGAGCTACAGGAAGAACAAGAGCTGCTAACAGAACAACAGGTTCAGGGGGAACCAGAGGCTGAAATGGAGTCAAATGTTAATGTGGATCCAGCGGCTGGCATGAATCCAGCGGAAGATCCAGCCTTTAGCATGGACCCACAGGTTTATCAGATGGAGACAGAACCTGAAGAGATGCCCATGTTAGACGAATACCAGTATCCAATGCAAATGGACCTTTTAGGAAAAGCTGACCATGATCTAGAAGAAGAAAGACTAATGCAAAGAAACTATGAACTGATGGGTCAGCCAGTCATGGAGTTAGAACCACAGGATGATGACTATGAATTCAAGGATGATGTAAGTGATCCAGCGCTGATGGAAGAGAAAAGTCCTGAAGAAAAGTTTTATGGTGTTGAACCTCTATCAGAAGGGGAGGAGGGAGTCATGAGGTACTATGCTTCAGAAGAAGAACCAATCATGGAGTTGGAGCCTGAGAATGTGCAACAGCCCTTTCAAAACCACGACATCCTTCCAGATGCTGCTCTCTTGGGAAAGGGGCCATCGATGGAGCTAATGAGAGAGCAGGTGCCATTTGTGGAAAGATCCCCCCAAAAGCAAGGGCCTGAGGAGAAGCCAGCACATGGAGACCCCCTGGTACTTGATGGAGGAGCCCAGATCGGTGTGGAGTCGAAAAGACAAAAAAGAGAACTGATGACAGATGAAAATGATCATTCTGTTGAGGGACAATTAATGTCAAGCCAACATAAGCAAGGTGGGATGTAAATAAAGTCTTGTACACTCATATGAACTGCATACATTAACAGCAACTGGCTTTGCTGTAAATAATGACGCAAGCCTGCTGTACTTAAAAATTGTAACTCCTCCTCAAAGGAATTCAAGGGTTCTTAATTAAAGGGGTCATTGAGTGAAGAATGGTATTTTTGTAGGTTTTAAGCTTCTGAATTGTTTTTCTCTTCAAGAAGTCATTTTGACTCTTGTGGGTATTTCCTGTATGTCAAGAAATGGGAAATGTCACTTAAAGGTAAATCGCTAGCCTTGTTACCTGCCTTCTGCTCTGTTATTGGCCAGCCTAGCTGTCTGTCATGTAGATGAGCAGGGAGCCAAAGGTGTTAGCTTAAGAGCAAACATAAACATGTTTATATTGTTATTTTCTTTAGATTTCAGTCACCCTAATAGACATCAGTTCAATTCAGCTTTATTTATATAGCGCCATTTCACAACAACAGTCATCTCATAGCACTTTCAACTGTAGGGGAAACCCCCACAATTGCATCACTGTTTGTTTTTTTTTTGGTTTGTTTTTTGTTTTTTTTGGGGGGGGGTTGTATTTAACCTTTATTTATACGTATAGGATAGTTTCACTGAGAGGCAACCTCTCTTTTTCAAGGACGCCATGTTCACACTCACGCCTGAAAGATGCCCAGTACAACCACAGACTGACCTGTGACCACTGAGCAGCTGGGGTTAAGGGTCTTGCTCAAGGGCACCACAGTGAGGTTAATGAGGGTGGGGCAAACACTGCTATGTTATCTGTCCCACCCAGATCTCATCCTGCTGTTCCAGGAATCGAACCCATGACCCTCCACTCACCAGTCTACATCCCTTACCATTAGGCCACCACTGCCCCCACTGTTTCCACCTAGTTCACTAATCTACAGTCGATAATATGTCTTGTGTCATTTAGGCTAATTTTGTTATATTTTCACTGTGATGCTACATTGTCAGCACCATTGACACCACCAAGGCAGCTAGCTGAAGCTAGCAGTTTAACTACTAGTCTTGGTTCATTCACAAGTGTTGCTATGCTTACCATACTCCTGGGGTTGGTCATATTGACCACTGAAACCACACATTCCTGCCCACCAGTGATTCGTTATTACATTCATTCTTTGAGACAAATTTTAGTTCATCAGGCTACACCCGCACTAGCCAGCTAATGTTAGCCATAGTGACATAAGAGGGAGGGCAGAGTTGAATGCAGTCTGAGAGATTTAAAGAGACATGCCCTGAATCCAGGCATTCGTAGAAAGGCTGGAAAAGAAGAAAAACTATTTTCCTGCAATAATTAAATAATTAAAGAAAATTTGGCCTTTCATTAAGACTTGTTACAAGCTGCTAAAATGTGGAAAAAGTGCAATCAATGACCCCTTTAAAATAAAAAAACACTTATTTTGAAAGCACTTACTATAAAATTTGGAATAACTGAGACAAAGCATAAAATATATTTTAAAAAAATCTTTATTATTGGTTCTATTTCCAAGGTACACACTTGGTTTATAAACCTCACCAAGGTACACCAATATGCAACAACACAAACCAAAATCATTCTCATTTGAGTTTTGTATTGCATTTTGCTGCTGAACTGGACAGTTAACTTACCAATAGTTAGAAATGTTACTTTGATTTGTAGTTTTCTTGTAATTAAAGTGTTTCCTTGAATAGTGCTTCAAGACTACACCAAAGAAAATCCATAATATAAAGATTAACTTTTATTCTTAATCAAGAAATTTCTATAATTCACATTTCAGAGAAGCAATTATGGAACCAATTCTACACAAACTGATGCAGTCATGTGTCTGTTTATCCTCATCAGAGGAAACAACTTGTATCTTGTTGTGATTTCATCTTTTCACCACAGGGCAGAGCTGTTGGCCCGGCGTGGTGCTGGAGAGGAAGTGCTACCAGTTCTTCAAAGGACCAAAGAGGGCTGAAGATGCTCAGGTACTCGTGTATCCTTCCATTGTGTTATTACACTGAAACACTCCTTAAGATTCATGCCCTAATCCCATTGTGTCTTCGTGGTTTGTTTGCAGTTATTTTGCCAGCAAAAATTCCCTGGTGGTCACTTGGCCTCCATCACCAGCCCCTACATCCACAGAGAGCTGATGAACATGATGCTGAGGGAAAATGGATCACACACTCGTACCTGGGTGGGAGGGCTACGATATTTGAAGGTGCGAGTCAGCATATGGGGCTGCTTCCTATTGCTGTTTTGTGTCTGGAGAGTCATTAAAGTAAATGGATCATTCATCTGAACACAAGTTATTAATCTCTTGTTGCATGACAGACTGGTCGCTTCATCTGGTTGGATGGATCCCCTTGGGTCTATGCTGACTGGCTGTCAGGGGAGCCCAATAATACAGCCGATAAAGAGGACTGTCTGGAACTTCTGCCTGGTATGAATCAGTTTTCTGTTTAAGCCTTTGATTATGTAAGTCATAAAAAGTAGTCCCAACTGCTCTCTGAAGTCATTGCAATCAGTAATATTTCATAAAAACATCCAACGATTTCAGCTTAAACAAGGTTTTAAAAATAATTAGCCTATTTATTCTTCATGAAATCTATATAATATAGATTACCAAACATTTAAAGGTGTTTCCCACAGCAACTAATAATTCACTCTTTTAGCAGATCTTTTTGGAAACCTGTAGATTACTAAAAAAAAAAAAATAAAAATACAGTATTAATTCCAAACATTCAAATTTTGTTTCACCTTTTATGCACAGGTAAAAACATCAGAAATCGTGCAGAGTATTCAGAATATCAGTATTCACCTGGTGGGTCACGACAATAGCCCGTCAGCCTTTTAAAGACTGAGGAGTAAAAACTACATCAAAGCCAACATGGAATAATTTGTACAGTGGGGAAAACAAGTATTGAACACATCAACATTTTTCTCATTAAACATATTTCTGATGGAGCCATTGACCTGAGATTTTCACCAGATATCAATAACAACCCAAGTAATCCATACATACAAAGAAATCAAGGCAACTGTGTTCACAAAACAAGTTATATTTAATAAAGTGGAATGACACAGGGAATAAGTATTGAACACGCTTGGTGAAATTCATTCAATATTTAGTAGAAAAGCCTTTGTTGGTAATAACAGCTTCCAGACGCCTCCTGTATGGAGAAACTAGGTGCAGGCATTGCTTAGGAGTGATTTTAGCGTGTTCTTCCACACAAACTATTGTCAAATTTTGAAGGTTCCATGGGTATCTATAGATACATTCCTAGATACAATGAACTCTGATCTTCAGTTCATTCCATAGATATTCAATTGGATTCAGGTCAGGTGACTGACTGGGCCATTCTAGCAGCTTTATTTTTCTCCTCTGGAGCCAGTTGAGAGTTTCCTTGGCTGTGTGTTTGGGATCATTGTCTTGCTCAAATGTCCACCCTCGTTTCATCTTCAGCATCTTGGCAGATGGCAACAAGTTCTTATCAAAGATGTCTCTGTCCATTTGTCCATTCATCTTTCCTTCAATTATATGAAGTTTGCCTATACCATGAACTTAAAAACACCCCATACCATGATGCTCTCACCTCCAAACTTTACTGTTGATATGGTGTTTTGGGGCTGATGTGCAATGCCATTTCTCCTCCAAACATGCTGTGTTGTGGCATCCAAAAAGTTCAATTTTGGTCTCATCTGACCAGACTGTATTCTCCCCGTATTTTACTGTCTTGCCCAAATGTTGTGCAGCAAACTTTAAAAGAGCTTCAATGTGCTTTTTCTTCAGCAATGGTGTCTTACGAGGTGAGCGGGCACAGAGCCCATATCATTTGAGTGCATTACTTATTGTTTTCTTTGAAACAACAGTACCTGCTAACCCCAGATCTTTCTAGAGTTCTCCATGAGTGGTCTTTGGCTCTTGGATAACACTTCAGATAATTCTTTTGACTCCTCTGTCATAAATCTTGCGAGGAGATCCTGGTCATGGCCAGTTTATGGTAAAATGATGTTCTTTCCACTTCTGAATGATGGCTCCAACAGTGCTCAGTGGAACATTCAGCAGTTTAGAAATGTGCCTGTAACCACTGCCATCATTATGTTTTGCAACAATAAGGTTGCAAAAGTGTAGAGAGAGCTCTTTGCTTCTACCCATCATGATTTCTTTGTGGTGTGACAATCTGATATTCACAGACCTTTTTAAAGGCTATTAGTCAGGACTTAACCAGCTGAAATTAATTTGTACTGATGGGGGATGGGATGGCTTCTTAAATTCTCATGGATTTCAGCTGGTTTCTTGGCTTTCTATGCCTCTTTGCAATTCTTTTTCTTCGTGTGTTCAATACTTATTCCCTATGTCATTCCATGTTATTAAATGTAACTTGTTTTGTGAACACAGTTGCCTTGATTTCTTTGTATGTATGGATTACTTGAGTTGTTACTGATATCTGGTGAAAATCTCAAGTCATTGGCTCCATTAGAAATAGGCTTAATGAGAAAAATAAATCAATCAATCAGTCTTTATTTCGGATAGATTAAAAGTACAGATTAAAAGAAACAGAATAATATAACAAAGGGGGAAGAAAATCCAACAAGGTTAAATTAGACAATAACTCCTCTGATTATACAGTTCAACATAAGTTATCCGAAATGGGTGATGGCTTAAGCCACAGCTTACATTGCTCACCCATATTCCATCCAAGAATTCAAAAGAAAAACAAAACAAGAGCGATTACAATTCAGAACAAAGCTAAGACAAAATGTGACAAAAAAAACTAGGGAGCAACACAACGCAGACTGGATATGACAATCCTTATGTGATTTTATATGTCATTTTGTATATATGTTTGGAGTATTTCTTCCTTTAGTTTTTGTTTAAATTGTCCAAGCGTTGTACATGATTTTAATTCAGGTCCAAAATCGTTCCATAATCTGACTCCTTGCACTGAAACACAGTGTTGCTTGGTGGTAGTTCTCACTGAAGGTTTTTGAAATATACACGTTCCTCTGAAATGATATTGTTGCTCCCTTATTTATAAAATGTTGACATGTTCAATACTTATTTTCCCTGCTGTATGTTACAGTAAATAAAATATCTCTAGTGTATTAACAGAGGGATAACTAAGTATATGCTGAGCACCCAGAGTTTTTAAAAAATGTTTTCATATTGAATAACACTCCACTGATTTGTATTTTCTGTCTTTCTTTCAGGTAAGGGAAAGTTTAATGACTTCACTTGCTGGGAACCTCAAGCTTTCATCTGCTCCCACCCCTATTAATAAATGTCCAAGGAGCCTCTCCAGTTAACACCATTTGTCTGATTGTGTTTTAGATGCAGAGTTTGGTGCTTTTATCACAATTAATACTTTCACCTGTTTGTGTTCGTCACCAAAGTAAATACAGGTTTATTTGTCATGATGAGATTGTTATTATTGTTTTGTCTATCTTCATTTGTTTTGTTGTTTCAGGTAAAGTTGATTAGAAATTTTTGCATTCATTCTAAACCTTTTAAACTGCTGATGCTTATTCTTTATTAAGTCAATCCACTGGATTTTTAGTAAGATTATTTTTATATTTGATATTAGGCATTAAGTTGTGGGTGTTATGATATTGTAAAGAAAAAAAGCTGCTTTTTAAGAAGCTTAAACAGCATTAAATATATATACATACAGTAGGTGGCTTTCTATTTTTGATAAGCAGCTTGTACCCTGTAAATTAAAAAAATGTGGACCGTGTTCTTGTGTTTTACAGTGTCATTGGTATTCCCGGATGTACAGTATTAAAAAAGAAAAACACTCATGCATATCTCCTTATTGTGTTGTTACTAAATATGTTTTCAGCAGTATATTTATTTTTCAAGTGTATACTTTAGCTATGACATATTTTAAAAGTGAAGTGGACTTAAATAATTTTTACTAAACCTTAAAAGTGTCATTGAGTTTCTATGTTCTACATTTAAGAAGTACTAAGTAATTTTTTGTGTTAAATAGTTTAATGCTGCAACATACTGTAGCTATCAGTTTAATGCAAGAGTTTTAATGCAAGTGTACCACATTTAATACAGGGGTCTGCAACTTGTAGCTCCAGTACCAGATGTGGCTCTTACCAATAGTGGCTCCATGTGACGTTGACTAAACTAGAGTGCACCCAGAAAGTGTATACCTCCACCAAAAGCCCTATTTTGCAATGCTCAAGAAACTGGAAAAGTGATCCAGAAGCCACACGGTGATTCGGATCACCTCTAAAATCTACTGGAGGTCCTCCATAGAGCAAAGGCCACCTCTGGTGAAAATTTCAGCAAAATCCATCCTGTAGTTTTTGTATAATCCCGCTACAAACAGTCAGACACACATGGAAACATGAGGTAAAAAAAAAAAAAAATCATGTATACAGGAAAATAATTATAAATGAACAGAAAAAAATGTAAATGATAGAAAAGTTACAAATTTTAGCATGAAAAAGTTGCAAATTTACCCCCCAAAAAGGAGGAAAATTAGTAAGAAAAAATTTACAATTTTACAAGAAAAACTTTACTAACTAGATGGCACTCAGTACATACCCAAAAAACTAAAGGAAACTCAAGTTTACCTAAATGAACACCTGACAAAAAAAAACGCTGAATTAGCAGACAAAATTAGCAGACAATTTAACAAAATAGGATACAGTCAACCTGGACAAGAAATTGTAGAATTTGGATTAAACTAAATGGAACACCTGAGCAAGCAAAAAGTATAATGATCAGAGATGCTACTGACTTAGATAAATACAAATGAACACTGTCTATGAAACACAGAGTGAGGAAACTCAAACTCTAAAAATATGCCACTATGCTGAACATAAACCACAAGAGATGGAGAATGATATTGATCCCGATAACCACTTTTTCAATAATATTCATAACCACTGTGAATATTACACTGAAAAGCAATTCAAAAGTCAAGTGCAATTAGATGGTAAACTGTCAATAATACACTTCAATAGCAGAAGTCTTAACAAAAACTTCTCACAGATTCAGGACTATTTAAAACAGCTAAACAGAAAATTCACAGCCATTGCAGTCTCGGAAACCTGGCTTAATGAAGACCAGGCTCCCCTGATGGCAATAGAGGGATATCAGATGTTTAACATTAACAGATCTCAAAAAAAGGGTGGTGGTGTTGCACTGTATGTTGATGACCTATATAGATGTAAGCTTGTAAATGAAATGTCCTCAGCACTACCAGGGATTTTGGAATGTGTTACTGTTGAGATTGACCTAGACAAAACAAAAAATCTAATCATAAGCTGCATATACAGAACGCCGGGAACTTGCATTGAGACATTCAGAGATAAATTAGTCGAGCTGTACAATAATATTACTAGTAAGAAAATGGTAGCAATTTGTGGAGATTTCAATATTGACCTACTTAATCCACATCAACAAAATGTAGTTACAGAGTTCATGAACTCTATGTACAGCATGAGTCTATATCCCACAATAACACATCCCAGTAGAATCACAGTTCACTCTGCTACACTTATTGACAACTTGTTTGTCAATGTTCTCGATAAGAAAATAGAAACTGGATTATTGATAAATGATATAAGCGACCACTTGCCAATCTTTGCACTTATCCATGGCCACACGGGGCCCAACCCAGAAAAAATCTCAAAATCGTTCAGACACAAATCACCAAATGCAATCAGTTCTTTTAAAGAGGACTTGCTGAAGCAAGACTGGACAGAAGTCTATGTATCAGATGTAAATGAAGCCTATGACACATTTATAAACATTGTAACCACTCTTTATGAAAAAAACTGCCCATTAGTTAAAAAAAAGCTTAAACACAAATTTGCTGACAAACCATGGTTAACCAAAGGACTACAAAAGGCGTGTAAAAAGAAAAATTTATTATATAAAGCTTTCATAAAGAAAAGGACAAAAGAAGCAGAACAACGGTATAAAACATACAAAAATAAGTTAACATATATAATAAGATGCAGTAAAAGAGACTATTACAGTAAAGAACTGGAAAAAAACAAAGACAATATTAAAAATACATGGACAATAATCAACAGTATCCTTGGAAATAAAAGCAGAAATACTAGCTACCCAACTAATATTCCAGAAAATAATAAATCGACTCCGAATGTGAATATAGCTTTACCTGCAGATGAATTTAAAAAAAATTTTGTTAACATTGGACCTAAACTGGCCTGAGAAATACCCACTACGGCGCCTACAGGTGATACAATATGCAATAACACTGCTGTAAAAGACACCATCTTCATAAAGAACACAGACGAAAGAGAGGTCATTGAAATTGTTAAATCGTTCAAAAGTAAAACATCTACTGACTTCGATGGTATTGACATGCTACTAGTCAAAACTGTTATCGAATGCATAGTGAAACCACTGACGTATATCTGTAACCTGTCTCTCCAATCAGGTATATTTCCCAATGCAATGAAAATAGCTAAAGTAATTCCGATTTACAAGACAGGCGACAGAGGGGAACTCTCCAACTACAGACCAATTTCACTATTACCGCAATTTTCCAAGATACTTGAAAAAATATTCTATGAGAGAATTGACAACTTCATACTGAAGAATGATTTATTGTGTGAGCAGCAATATGGGTTCAGACACAAAAGGACAACAGCATATGCCTTAATGGAATTTACAGAAAAAATATCAACAGCCATTGAAAATAAAGAGTATTCAGTTGGAGTATTCCTGGATCTTAAAAAAGCATTTGATACAGTAGATCACAATCTATTATTAAAGAAACTACAAAATTGTGGTATTAGAGGGGTAGCACTGTCCTGGTTAAGTAGTTACTTAAAGAATAGATATCAGTTTGCATGTGTTAACAGCAAAAACTCAGAGTTACTGAAGGTCACCTGTGGAGTCCCACAGGGTTCAGTTTTGGGACCATTATTATTCAATATGTATATAAATGATATATGCAAAGTTTCAGAAAAAATGGACTTAATATTGTTTGCTGATGACACTAATCTGCTATGCAGTGGAAACAATTTGGAACAACTTCTGGATACACTCGGAAAGGAATTAGGAAAGCTGAAACTGTGGTTTGATTCAAACAAATTAACGCTCAATTTAAGCAAGACAAAATTTATAGTCTTTAACAACCATCACAACTACCCAGTACCCAAACTCAGTGTAAATGGTGTAGAGATTGAAAGGGTATCCGAAACTAAATTCCTTGGAGTAATAATTGATAACAAACTGTGTTGAAGCCACATATTAATTATATAAAAGGTAAAGTATCCAAATCAATTGCAATATTACACAGAGTGAAAAATTTGCTGAATCAACCCACACTATACACCTTGTACCGTTCATTAATACTCCCATACATGACATATTGTAATGAAGTATGGGGAAATACATATAAAACAAACATATATCCACTCTTTATGCTTCAAAAGAGAGCTATTAGAATAATCAACAAAGCAGCTTACAGGGAACCAACAAACCCACTTTTTCTTAAACAAAAAACTCTCAATTTGAAAGATCTGATTGACTTTAAAACCGCAATAATAATGTTCAAAGTGAAGAATCTATCACTGCCCGCAAATATCCAAAAGTTGTTCCAAACAAGGGAGAAACGATATCACTTCAGAGGAACATGTATATTTCAAAAGCCTACAGTGAGAACAACCACCAAGCAACACTGTATTTCAGTGCAAGGAGTCAGATTATGGAACGATTTTGGACCTGAATTAAAATCATGTACAAAGCTTGGACAATTTAAACAAAAACTAAAGGAAGAAATACTCCAAACATATTTACAAGACGACATGTAAACTCACATAAGGACTGACATTTCCAGCCTGTGTTGTGTTGTAGCTTAGTTTTTTCTTTTTTTCTTTTTTTCTCTGTGACACTATGTCTTAGATTTGTTTTTGAATAGTAACTTAGACTAGCTCAGTTTTCTTTTTCTCTCAGTCACATTTTGTCTTAGCCTTGTTTTAAATTGTAATCGCTCTTGTCTTGTTTTCTCTTTTTTCTCCTTTGAATTCTTGGATGGAATATGGGTGGGCAATATAAGCTGCGGCTTCAGCCATCACCCATTTCGGATAACTCACGTGGAATTGTATAGTAGAAGGAGTCTTTGTCTAATTTGACCTTGTTGTTATATTATACAGTTTCTTTTAACCTGTAATGTACTATCCGAAATAAATAAAATTCTTTCATTCATTCATTCATTCATACCTCCACAAAGGCTCTATCCCTCCCTCCATCCATCCATTCATCCGACCATATCGCCGTCCTTCTATTCAATTCAATTCAATTTTCAATTCAACTTTATTTATATAGCGCCATTTCACAACAGCAGTCATCTCATAGCACTATCAACTGTAGGGGGGAACCCCCACAGTTGCAGAAAGACCCCAGCAATCAGGCGATCCCCTGTGAGCAAGCACTTGGCGACGGTGGAGAGGAAAAACTCCCTTTTAACAGGAAGAAACCTCCAGCAGAACCAGGCTCAGGGAGGGGCAGTCATCTGCTGCGACTGGCTGGGGGGTGAGGGGATAGAGAAAATGAAAAGAACAGACATGTAGAGAGCAAACAGCATGATGGGGTCTCAATCTATGGGAGAGAACAAACAGATGTTAATGACCAGCAAAAAAAAAATATTTCATAGAGAGTGAGGAAAGGAGTGAGGCCCAGTGCATTACTGGAGGTCCCCCGGCTGACTAAACCTATTAGCAGCATAACTAAGGGAGGGTTCAGAAACACATGATCCCTCCCTAATTGTAGGCTATATCAAAAAGGTAGGTTTTAGCCCTATTCTTAAAAACAGAGATCGAGTCTGACTCCCGAATCCAGATTGGCAGCTGATTCCACAGGAGAGGAGCTTGATAACTGAAGGCTCTGCCTCCCATTGTACTTTTGGAGATTCTAGGTATTACAAGTAATCCTGCATTTTGGGAGCGTAGTGCTCTGTTAGGATAATACGGTAGTATCAGATCTTTTAAATAAAAAGGAGCCTGATTGTTTAGAGCTTTGTAAGTAAGAAGAAGGATTTTAAACTTAATTCTAAACTCTATGGGAAGCCAATGAAGGGAGGCCAGAACCGGAGAGATATGATCTCTCTTTCTAGTACCTGTTAAAACTCTTGCTGCAGCATTTTGGATCAGCTGAAGACTTTTTAAAGATGTTTTAGGACAGCCTGATAATAAAGAATTACAATAATCTAATCTCGAGCTAACAAAAGCATGGATCAGTTTCTCAGCATCACTCTGAGACAAGATGCTCAGATTTAATATGTGAATTGAAGGACAAATCCTGATCAAAAATAACTCCAAGGTTCCTCACAGAGCTATTAAGAGAAAGAGTAACTGCATCCAAACTGAAAGTTTGATTTGGAAAGGAATTTCTAAGGTTTTTTGGACCAACAAGAATGACTTCAGTCTTATCTGAATTTAATAGCAGGAAATTACAAGTCATCCAAGCTTTGATTTCCTTAAGACAGGCTTCTAACTTGGCTAATTAATTACTATCATCTGGCTTCACTGACAGGTATAATTGTGTGTCATCTGCATAACAATGAAAATGTATACAGTGCTTTCTAATAATGTTGCCTAACGGAAGCATATATAAACTAAAAAGAGTAGGGCCTAGCACAGATCCCTGTGGAACTCCATGACTAAGCTTTGAGTTGAAAGAAAACTCATTATTGACATGAACAAACTGGAACCTATCAGATAAATAAGATCTAAACCATTGCAACGAAGTTCCATTAAGTCCAACATAGTGTTCTAATCTATCAAGTAGAATATTATGATCGATAGTATCAAAAGCTGCACTAAGGTCTAAAAGGACAAGTACAGAAACTAGTCCATTATCAGATGCAATGAGGAGGTCGTTAGTGACCTTCGCTAAGGCTGTTTCAGTACTATGATGGATTCTAAACCCAGATTGAAACTCTTCAAGTAAACCATTTCCCTGCAGGTGGTCAAATAATTGCGTAGCAACAACTCTTTCTAAGATTTCTGAAATGAAAGGGAGATTGGAGATTGGTCTATAGTTAGCTAAAGCTCCTGGATCTAGCGTTGGCTTTTTGAGTAAGGGTTTAATTACAGCCGTTTTAAAAGCCTGCGGTACATAGCCTAAAGTTAATGAAGAATTGATTATATGAAGAATAAAGCTACCAATAAGTGGGAAGACTTCTTTAAATAACCTGGTAGGAATAGGGTCTAAAAGACAAGTTGAAGGTTTGGATGAGGAAACTATTTTGTCTAACTCACAAAGGTTGATTGGAGTAAACTCATCAAGACAGACATCAATAGAAGGAGTTGTAGTAGCTACAGTATTTAAGTTAACTGTGGGAAGAATCTGATTGATTTTATCTCTGATGGATGAAATTTTATTATTGAAAAAGTTCATAAAGTCCTGACTAGTAAGCTCTAAGGGAATGCTAGGATTGACAGAGTCCTGACTCTTTGTCAACCTGGCTACAGTACTGAAAAGAAACCTGGGATTATTCTTGTTCTCTTCTATTAATGCAGAGTAATAACTCGTTCTAGCTTTTCTAAGAGATTTTTTATAAATTAAAAGATGATTTCTCCAAGCTAAATAGATTTCATCTAAATTAGTAGAGCGCCATTTTCTTTCTAATTGACGAGTCTTCTGTGTTAAGGTACGAGTTTCTGTGTTGAACCAAGGAGTTAGAAATCTCTGATTAGACTTTTTCTTTTTTTTAAGGGGGCCACCAAGTCTAGAGTCTGATGCAGAGAAGCTGAAACACTATCCACCATGTTATCAATTACAGAAGGAGCAAGCTGTCTATAGCTTATTTCCGTTGTGTTGACACATGGCATAGAGGAAACAATCTGCATAAATTTGGAAACAGCATCATCTGAGAGGCATCTACTGTAATAATATTTTTCTTTAGGAGCCAAATAGTCTGAAATAGTAAAATCAAAGGTTAACAGACAATGGTCTGACAGTACAGGGTTATGAGGAGACACTACAAGATTTTCTATTTCTATGCCATATGTCAAAACAAGGTCCAATGTATGGTGGAGGTAATGAGTAGAATTTCCTACTTTCTGAGAAAACCCAATCGAATCTAATATTGAATTGAATGCCACATTAAGGCAGTCACTATCTACATCCACGTGTATATTAAAGTCCCCTACTATAATTATTCTATCAGATTTCAGCACTAAATCAGCTAAGAAATCAGCAAATTCGGATAAAAATTCTGAGTAGGTTGATGGGGGACGATAAACTATGGCAAATAAAATTGGGTTTAACCTAAAATTGCTAAAGTGCCCAATACTGAGGACCAGGCCCTCAAAGGAATTATAACATGTTTTTTGCTTTACATTAACTAGTAATTTAGAATGGTAAATTGTTGCTACTCCTCCTCCACAACCAGAACTTCTGGGATTTTGACAGTTTAAATAACCAGAGGGAGTTGATTCATTTAAACCAACATAATCCTCTTGTCCTAATGGAGTCTCTGTAAGGGAAATTAAATCATTCTGATGATCAATTAACAAATCATGGACTAACAGAGACTTGGGAGTTAGAGACCTAATAAGATAAGATAAGATAAGATAAGATAAGATAAGCCTTTATTAGTCCCACAACGGGGAAATTCCAGGATTGCAACAGCACAGGGATAGCAACACTCAGAGCAACAATCAGAAGGCAAGAAAAAAAAAACAAGCAAGCAAGAGCAGCTAATATACATATGTACATATTACTATAAGATATACTGTATATATACACACACACACACAGACACACAGTGCAGAGCATTGTAGCTGGATGGAATAAATATATGAATATATGAACACACAGTGCAGAGCATTGTAGCTAGATGGAATAAATATGTAAATATATAAACACCCACAGTACGGAGCATTGCAGCTAGGTGGAATAAATATGCAAGTATATAAACACACACAGTGCGGAGCAATGTAGCTAGATGGAATAATATGTAGATATATAAAAACACAGTGCGGAGCATTGTAGCTAGATGGAATAAATATATAGATATATAAATATAAACACACCCAGTGCTGAGCATTGTAGCTAGATGGAATAAATATGTAAATATATAAACACACACAGTGCAGAGCATTGTTGCTAGGTGGGATGAAACAGCATAACCGTCTACTTAGTTATCCTACATGGTATGATTATGTGCCCATACATATTCTCACCCTCCATAGCGACCGGTATGTTCCTAGTTGTATGCCGGAGAGGACCATTGTGTAAGTCTATTGCATCTTTTGCATTCAAAAAAAAACTATTAGTTTGTTATGTCTTTTTGCTATCTCTGCGAGCAGCCCTGCTTAGGTTGTACAGTCTGACAGCCGTTGGTAGGAAGGACCTACGAAACCTCTCGGTTGTGCACCTGGGATGATGTAGTCTGCTGCTAAATGAGCTCCTCAGTGCATCCAGTATGTCCTGCATAGGGTGGAACTCGGACTCCAGCAGAGATGACAGTTTAGCCACCGTCCTTCTCTCTCCTATCTCCTCCATCGGATCAAGGCGCTGCCCCAGGACAGAGCTAGCTTTCTTAATCAGTTTGTTCAGTCTCTTCCTATCGGCTGCAGTAATGCCACTGCCCCAGCAGACCACTCCAAAAGTGATGGCTGATGCCACCACCGTGTCATAGAATGACTTCAGCAGCGCCCCTTGTACACCAAAAGACCTGAGTCTCCTCAGCAGGAACAGCCTGCGCTGTCCCTTCTTGTAGAGTGCGTCAGTATTGTGTGACCAGTCTAGTTTATTGTTCAGATGAATACCCAGGTACTTATAGGATGTCACCATCTCGATGTCTGTTCCCTGTATATTTACTGGTGCTATGAGGGGCTGCCCATGCCTGCGGCAGTCCACCACCAGCTCCTTAGTTTTCCTCGCGTTGATCTGGAGGCAGTTCCGATGGCACCAGTCCACAAAGTCCTGGATAAGCCCTCTGTACTCAGCTTCATCTCCGTTGGAGATGAGACCAATGATCGCAGAGTCATCAGAGAACTTCTGTAGATGGCAATGTGTTGTGTTGTGTGAGAAGTCCGCAGTATAAAGAGTGAACAGGAAGGGAGCCAGCACCGTTCCCTGGGGGGCCCCCGTGCTACTGATGATCGTGTCGGAAACACAGTCCCGGGTTCTCACAAACTGAGGCCGGTTCGTGAGATAGTCCAGGATCCATGATGACAGGTGCTGGTCCACCCCTGCGCGCAGCAGCTTGTCCTTCAGGATCATCGGTTGGATGGTGTTGAAAGCACTGGAGAAGTCAAAGAACATGATCCTCACCATATTCCCGGGCTTCTCCAGGTGGGACAGAGAACGGTGAAGGAGGAAGATCACCGCATCCTCCACCCCAATGCCATGCTGGTAGGCGAACTGGAGTGGATCCATCGCTGGTTCCACCAGGGGGCGGAGATGAGCAAGGAGCAGTCTCTCCAGGGTCTTCATCAAGTGGGATGTCAAGGCCACCGGTCTGTAGCTGTTCAGGTCTTTGGGGTGGGAAGTTTTTGGTACAGGTACCACACAAGATGTTTTCCACAGCTGCGGTACCCTCCCCAGTTTCAGGCTCATGTTGAAGATATACGTCACAATCCCACACAGCTGGTCTGCACAGGACTTGAGGAGCTTTGCGCTGATGCCGTCCGGTCCCGACGCCTTCCTCGCCTTGATCTTCCTCAGCTCCGTCCTCACCTGGGTCTTGGTCAGGGTCAGGATGGGGGGCTGTGTGTTGGGAGTGGGGGGGGGGGTGTCGGTGGAGTGGGGAGTGGGCAGCAGGACTTGATTTCTTAGAGGCAGCAGTGGTTGTTGTGCAGACAGGGGGGAGGGCGGTTGGTCAAATCTATTGAAAAACAGATTCAGGTTGTTCGCCCACTCCCTGCCCCCCGTGGCCTGGGGGGAGGTATTCTGGAGCCCCGAGATGGTTTTGAGGTTTCTCCAGACCCCGCTGATGTCACTCTGTTGCAGCTTGTCCTCCATCTTCTTCCTGAAGCTTTCCTTGCCTTCTCTGATCTTTCTCCTCAGCTCCCTCTGTACGGACTTCAGCATCTCCCTGTTCCCCGACCTGAAGATCCTCTTCTTCTCTCTCAGAAGTGTTTTTATCTCAGGGTTGATCCAGGGTTTGTTGTTTGAGTGACGCCGTATGGTCTTGGTGGGAACGGATTTGTCCACACAGAAGCTGAGGTAGCCCGTGAAGGTGTGAATGAGGCCATCGATGTCCTCACCATGTGGATCGCAGAGCTGCTTCCAGGCAGTGGCTTCAAAACAGTCCTTTAGAGTGTCCATTGTCTCCTCAGACCATAACTCCACAGTGTGCATGGCCGGAGGTTGTCTGTGCACTAGGGGTTTGTACACCGGCCGGAGATGAACCAAGTTGTGATCCGATCTCCCAAGTGGGGGGAGTTGTGATGAGGTGTACGCCTCCTTAGTGTTTGCGTAGAACAAATCCAGTGTTTTATTGTCTCTAGTGTGGCATGTGACATACTGGGTGAAAGTGGGCAGAATGGGAGACAGTGAAACGTGGTTGAAATCGCCTGAGATGAGGAGAAGAGCATCTGGGTGTTCTGTCTGCAGCCTGCTGGTTACTGAATGGATGACGTCACGCGCTGTCCCAGCGTTCGCCGTCGGATTTGCATAAACAACAATGCAGATCACGTGTGAGTGTTCTCTCGGGAGATATGTAGGCCTCATGCTAACAGCTAGCAACTCAATGTCTTTGCTGCAGTGTCGTTGTTTAACAGTGATATGTCCCGGTCTGCACCAGTTGTTGTTAACATACATTATCACTCCACCGCCCCTCGCTTTGCCACTCTCTGGTGTTCGGTCAGCTCGTATCATGTGAAAACCCTCCAGCTCAATGTTAGCATCTGCTGCTAGTTCAGTTAGCCACGTCTCAGTAAACAAAAGAAGAGAGCACTCCCGGTAAGTGCTATCATAACGGGAGATAGCCGCTAGCTCATCTACCTTTCCCAGTATCGACCGTACATTTCCCATGACAACAGATGGAAGGGAGGGTCTGTACCTTATATTTTTTGTCCTCCGCCTTACTCCAGCCCGGCAGCCGCGACGCTTTCGCCTCAATTCTCTCGGTATGTCGAGTTTTTCCAGTGGGACCGGGTGGCGGTTAAATGCTAGCAGCTCTTCCCTGTTGTATCGTATCCTGCTATAAACAGTGGCTCCGTCCACCGGCTCAGGAGACATTTGGGACGATCTGTGTGTCCGTGATATAAGTGGGGTGAAAAAAAAAAGTGATCAAAAGAGAGAGGAAGGGAAAAAAACTCGGAATCGAGCCGCTGTTGCAAAAGGCAGCCTACTGGTGTGGCGCCGAGAGGTAATAAGTTTAGTTTTTAATATTTAATAAACCACATTTAATTTTTAAATTATGAGGAGGAACAGAGGCCAAATCATTCAATTTAGAGGCTTTATGTTTAATTTGAGTTTTACCAATATTTTGCTTTATCACTTTGGGATGCTTATACATTATATTTTTATTCACTTTGGAGGGAGCAGACAACGATTCTCTGATGGGGAAGACAGGGGCTAAGCTGAGGGGTGGCGGATGAAGAGGAGCTGCAGAGAGGCGTGTAAGACTGCGACTCTGCTTCCTGGTCCCAACTCTGAGTAGTCATGGTTTTGGAAATTTGGATAAAAAAGATGCCAGATTGTTAGATAAATGAGAAGCACCATCCAAAGTGGGATGAATGCTGTCTCGTCTCATAAGACCAGGTTTTCCCCAAAAAGAGCTCCAATTGTCAATGTAGCCCACGTCTGTAGATCCATACGTTGCAGGATAGGGACTTGGTCAAAGTATATGCTCTCGGATCACTTAAAAAATCTGATAGGTTCATCCTTAGGCCAAGAGCCACCTCTGGTGAAAATGCAATCAAAATATGTTGAATAGTTTTTGTGTAATCTTGCTAACAGACAGACAGACAGACCGACCCAATTACATCACCTCCTTTGGGGAGGTAGTAGTTGTCACAAATTTGCAAGAACAGTAGAAAATTAAAAGGACATGTCACAAGTTTACAAGAAAAACTTCAATTCTACAATAAAAAGTTGTAAATTCAGCAGAATAAAGTTGTCAAAGGGAAAATATGATGAAAATATCCCCCTTTTTAGTGCTTCTGAACATCGATTTGGTGTCTGGAGGGGTGATTAAAAGACAAAAGCTTAAAAAAACACAATCCTGTCCCTTTGTTAGGGTTTGCCTTGGTCTCAGTACCACTTCTTAAATAAGTGGTTTTGATTTGGCTCGGGTTGTAACATGAGAACCAGAGCTCACTGGGGTGATATCACCCTCCCAGCGTTATTTCCACCTATTTTAATGACGTGGTGGGAGTATCTCCATGAGCATCTAAACCATGACGCTTGATCTGAACCGTCGTCCAGACGGAAGCAGGTCAAACAGGTGGTGAGCAGGATGTGAGGGGTCTCCTGTGATGGCCTTGATCCTTCTGAGACAGGAGGACCTGGAGATGTTTTCCAGGGAGAGCAGAGGGCTGCTGATGATTTTTTGGGCAGTGTTGATGACCCTCTGCACAGCCTGCCTGTTCTCGGCCATGGAGCCGGCGTACCACACACCCAGGGAGTAGGTGAGCACGCTCTCCACTGAGCAGCGATAGAAGGCCAGCAGCAGGTTCTGGTCCAGGTTGTTCTTCCTCAGGGTACGGAGTAAGTGCAGCCACTGTTGGGCTTTCTTCACCAGGGCCTTGGTGTTGACAGTTCAGGAGAGGTCAGAGGAGATGTGGGTGTCCAGGAACCTGAAGGCAGGGACATTTTCCACACGGTCGCAATTTATGAGTGGGGGGGAGTGGTCCTCTCTTGTTCTTCCTGAAGTCCAGTATGAGTTCTTTAGTTTTTTGGACATTCAGTTTCAGGTTGTTTGCTTGGCACCACAGCAGCAGATTCTCTACCTCTGCCGTGTATGGCTTTTCATCGTCGTCGGTGACGAGCCCAACCAAGGTGGTGTCGTCCATGTATTTCACGATGATGGTGGTTGGGTGGGTTGGAATAAAGTCAAAGGTGTGCATAGAGTACTGTAGAGGTCTTAGCACACAGCCTTGGGGGGAGCCAGTGCTGAGGGACAGTGTGGAGGAGTGGTGGGGGCTGAGTCTGACTGCTTATGAGTGATTGGTGAAAAAGTTCTTTGTCCAGGAGCAGGTGTGGGGGGGGGGGGGTTGGAGGAGGTGCAGTTTGTTGATCAGGATGTCCGGGATGATGGTGTTAAAAGCTGAGCTGTAGTCCACAAAGAGCATCCTCACATAGATCCTTGGGTTCTTCAGGTGGCTCAGCGTTCTGTGAAGAGTGGTGGTGATGGCGTCTTTCATAGAACAATTCTACGGAACGTGTAACTGGGCCACACATGTTCAGCAATCTGTTAAATATGATAAATTTCAAACCAACACAGATCAATATGTTGAAAAATATGCACTTTTTATTCATTATCTTGATTTTAAACGTGCGCTTGGCACAGGACAAAGGCACATCAAAAGTGCATAAAAACAGAATAACAGTGCTGGGGTTGAGCAGAACTTGAAGTAGTAGAAATATTTTTCCTCTTGAACAACAATTAAATAAATTGTCACTAGCTGAGTTCTGGATATTTTGCCAGACTCAGCTTTGCAGCTTTTCCACTGTATTTATATCTACCTGTTGTATTTTGTGTCTCTTTGGGTCTATGTATTATGTTCTGTTTGCCATTTTTCCTGTTCGTGCAGTGTTTTATTTTCATCTCTGTATTTATTCATATTTATACTTAAGTATGTTATTCTATTTTTCCCCTAGTATTATCCTCCCACTGTTGAAAGCTATCAGGGGCGTCAAGCTTCTTGTGGGTGTGCCCTGTCAGCTGCCAGTTTGGATTTGCCCTCCTCTCACCGCCTCAGCTGTCCCCAGTTAAGTTTCTTCGCCTCCCCTTGCCCCTTCAGGTGCCCACATCTGTTGTCAATTATGTAATGGGTTTCTAGCCCTATTTAAGGTCTGTATGGTCATTCCTACTTTGTTGCCGCTTTGGTTTTTTCCAACTCTCGTCTCCACCAGAGCTCTGCTTCGCTTTGGTGAGTTATTTGTAAGTAATCTCCCTCATGTTTGCATCTTTGTTTTTGAACTTTGTATTTGTCCTTTATTTAATAAACTCACTATTAACAGTGCAGTGTGTGGATCTCGTATTCCTGCCCTGCAGGGCAAATCATGACAGAAAGCGACGACCAGTCGAGACCCAGCTGTTGTTAATAGTGTGTTTTGCCTTTTTCTGCTTTTCTTTTTGTGTTTTTCACTCACCAGTGCTCTGGATCTAATCAGATCCCCAACTCGCCGACCTCACCCAAACCAAAGGAGGCTGGCAGTGGGGTCTCAAAGCCTGAAGGAGGAATGGGTGGTGGACTTTATCCTGAGTTTGGTGAAGCACTCGCCACCCACGGTCCCAAGAAAACCTGGGAGAGTTTGTATGGAGAGGTGGGGATTCTGGAGGCACACCCCGGCCTCTGGAAGCATCCTCAATATGCAGGACTGCTGTCCAGTCACTGTGCTTCAACAATCATTCCCCGGGCTGACGATGGACCCACCTCCCGCTGGATTGAAGCTGTCTCGGAGGCGCTCAACTCAGTAGAAGTCCATACCCTCTTCAGGTTCATCAGCTCCATCACAAGAACAGCGTCATCCAGCTCTGGACCGCTGGAGGAATAAGCCCGCCTCTCGGACAGCTCATTCCCGGACACCAATACCGAAGCCCTCCTCAGCAGTGCAGCCTTCCTCTCTCTTTTTTCCAGCTGAATCCTCAGCTTCCTCTGGGTCTGTAGCTGGTTTCCCGCTCCACTACAGCATCTTCTCCACCTCCCAAGGGGTCCTCTCTTTGTTCCCCAGCTACGTCCGTCCCCGTGACAACAGGGGCAGCAACTCCACAATCCTCAGGGGGGCCCACGTCCACCTTTGCCACGGAGAAGGATGACGTTACACCTGCTACAGCAGACAACAGCTAACACCGGGTGAACAGGCAAGTTTCATTTCATTTTATTTCAATTTTTGATGATATGTCTTGCCTGATTCCCGGTAGGGAGGCTCAGGACATGCAGTTCCCTGAGCTCTCCCCACCTGCTGCAGTAATAAATTGCTCACCAGCAATCTTCGTGTCCTCTCCTGTGGCCACTGAGTGTTTGCCGGCCCCAGGGTTGAGCTGCCAGATGTGGGAGGAACCTGTGGCCCTTGAGGACCCAGTTCCAGTGCCAACAGTGAGCCGACCAGGTGGCCCAGCTGCCACGCTGGACGAGCCACCAGCGTGGGCCACTTCGCCAGGAAAAACCGAGACTGCAACCACCATCATGCCTGTTGCAAAGGCCACCACAGCAGAGTTCGAGGCTGAGCTGGACCTCCAGAAGACTGGGCCCGAGACATCGTCGTTATCTGGATTGACGGAGTCCTGGACAGCTGTGGAGCTCGAGCTCAGGCAAGTGCTCTCTCTTGTGTTTCTCTTATCAGTTTTGGAGAGGTCTTGCCTGGCTCTTGGTGAGGAGAGCTGGGTGCAGCCTCCCGCTGTGCCTGCACTTGCCTTGCAGGGCTCCATCGCTGCCAGTGATGCTGAATCTGTTCCTCTGTCTATCTCCTCTGAGCTTTCTCCCAGGGTCACTGGAGATGTTCCAGCACAGCAAGAGGTCTCCATAGGTCCGGGTTCGCTGCCCAAGGTCACCACAGGTCCAGCTTCCCCCGCAGTGGAGGTCGTCGCGGGTGCCCTGTCCCAGCCCGGGACCTCCATGGGTGCAGCATTGGCCCAGGCGGGGTCCACCATGGGTGCAGCCCCTCCTCTGCCTGAGGCCGTCATTTGGGTCCCTCCTCCTCTGTCTGGGTCTCAGTGGGTGCTGTGCCCCAGCCTGAAGCCAACGTGGGTGCTGCGTTCCAGGCCAGGGCTCACTGAGGGTGCAGCATTAGCCCAGCCCGGGTCCACCAAGGGTGCAGCTCTGCTCCAGCCCGGGCCCACCGAGAGTGCTGCAGTGCTCCAGCCCGGATCCACTGCGGGTGCTACATTGTCCCAATCCAGGACCCCCGAGGGTGCGACTGACCAGTCCGCAAGCATTGTGGTTTCCTCTCCTTCCCTGCCAGGCACCGTTGTGGTTCTCCCTCCTCGGCTCGCCTTCCCATTGCTGGGTCTCCCAGTGGGGGGGAGGTGCTTCCCGGGCTGCCCCTTCTATTCAGGTGGCTCAAGAACTCTGGTTGGCTGCCTGACGGACTGAGCAGTTGAGTTGGGTGGCCCATGCTCTCTGGTAGGCCACCCAACTCAGACCACCTCACCATCCGCCAGACCTGGGACGTTGGTCAGCCCACTGATCTCCCTAGCTCCTTGACCCGGGGGGCCTAGTTCTGTTTTTTTTTTTTTTTTTTCCTGGTGTGGGTCCTGAGCAGGTTTTTTTTGTTTCATTCCCTCCCAGCCTGTTCCCCCCACCACCCACCCTGGGTGGGTTATTGTTATGTCCCTTCTGGGGGGTGCAGGCTGTTTTCTTTTCTTCTGGTGTTACCCTGGGGTGTCTGGATTCCACCCCTTGAGAGGGGGGGCTCTGTCATGAGCTGAGTTCTGGATATTTTGCCAGACTCAGCTTTGTGGCTTTTCCACTGTATTTATATCTACCTGTTGTGCTTTGTGTCTCTTTGGGTCTATGTATTATGTTCTGTTTGCCATTTTTCCTGTTCGTGCAGTGTTTTATTTTCATCTCTGTATTTATTCATATTTATACTTAAGTATGTTATTCTATTTTTCTATTTTAGTATTATCCTCCCACTGTTGACAGCTGTCAGGGGCATCAAGCTTCTCGTGGGTGTGCCCTGTCAGCTGCCAGTTTGGATTTGCCCTCCTCTCACCGCCTCAGCTGTTCCCAATTAAGTTTCTTCACCACCCTTCCCTGTTCAGGTGCCTGCCCACATCTGTTGTCAATTACATAATGGGTTTCTAGCCCTAGTTAAGGTCTGTATGGTCATTCCTACTTTTTCGCTGCTTTGGCTTTTTCCAACTCTCATCTCCACCAGAGCCCTGCTTTGTTCTGGTGAGTCATTTGTAAGTAATCTCCCTGTAGGGAGCTTGGAATGAAGAAGCGATGTGATTTCATAAATCAAGATTTATTATCAGCTTCATCTCCCTAACATGTCTCATCTCGATGCAGAAGCAGAATGAGAGGTCGAGCGCAGTCAGACCTTCATACTTATACCCACACTCAACAAAAGACATTGCATATCAAAGCTGACATCCCGCATTAACATAATCCCCTTCCATTGTCCTCCATCTCCTCCACCTGACCCTGGGTGGTCAGGAAGTTCGATCCGGTCTCCACCGCTGCGACTCGGTCTGTTCTTTGATCCTCGCCGGTGGTTGAGACCTCTTGTCCTGTTCTGAGGCGTGAGGTCATTCCACATACGTAATCACTAAACATTCTAATATGTCTATACATATGTAGGTATGGAATATATGATTAATATAAGCCACAGCCCCCCCCCAAACGACTAAGAAAAGGACAATCAAATTAAGTTTACAGTTTAAGATAATCTCTATGACATATTATACTGTTAAATATCTTGACAGGGAAAACAAGGAAAAAAATCTTTCCAGCAGTCATGATCCTGTAGAAAATTCAGTGGTAACAACAACAGTATAGTAATGTCACAAATCAGCCTTAAAACTGTCACCGCACAATCTGATAACATAGTTAACAACTCTTTGTCAATTTTGCATCAGTCCCTGTGCCGTCTGGGTTTTAATCTTCTCCCGAATCTGCTGTAGGTCCGCTTTGGCGTCCTGGTGGGACCATCCTGTAAGGAATCTGCAGCTTGGGGAGGAGAGTGGTTATTTGTTCCCTGCAGGGGGGCTGAGTTTTTTCTCTTGGGGGGTCTACCCCGCCGAGGTGCTCTCGCCACCCGTGCAGGCTCGTCGCTCAACAAGAAGGCAGGTTTAAGTCTGTCAATGCTGACTGTTTCTTTTCTGTCCCCTAAATCAAGCACAAAATGCTTATCACCAGGTTCCAGCACTCTGAATGGTCCGTTGTATGGTGGATGGAGGGTTGATTTTAAAGCTTCGTGTCTAACAAAAACGAACTCGGCGTTTTTTAAAGCTTGGGGGATAAAAACCCGTGGAAAAGAGTGATGTGCCGGTCCGGGGAGCGTGTCCGGCCCGGTGCTGCTTAAGGGCCTCAGGGCTGGAAGATGCCCAGGCTCTGGATGCTCTGGTAAGAACTCACCTGGGAGTCTGAGAGGTTGTGCAAAAACTAATTCTGCTGGGGAGGCGTCTAGATCCTCTTTAGGCGCAGAACGCAACCCTAATAAAACCCAGGGGAGTTTATTCACTCAATCTGTATCCGTTAGTGAGGCCCTGAGGGCGGCCTTTAAAGATCTGTGAAAACGCTCGCATAACCCATTAGCCTGAGGGTGATACGCGGTGGTGCGGTGAATTGTCGCTCCTAAGCTGCTGGCCATGGCTGACCACAGTTCTGAGACAAATTGAGGCCCCCTATCGGACGTGATGTCCGATGGGACGCCGAAACGTGCCACCCAGTTTGTTAAAAAAATGCGAGCGACTTCCGCGGCTGTGGTTGACGCCAAAGGGACCGCCTCCGGCCAGTGCGTAGTGCGATCTAGCATTGTTAACAGGTGTGTGAAACCTTGAGACGAAGGTAGTGGTCCCACGAGGTCGACATGAACGTGGTCAAACCTCCTGGCTGGGATTCGAAAAGGCTCTAGAGGAGCTTTTGTGTGTTTGTGTATTTTGGCGCGTTGGCAAGACATGCAAGTCTTTGCCCATTCCTTTACATTTTTGCGCAGGCCGGGCCAAACAAACTTTTCCGCGACCATTTTAACCGAGGCGCGCACCCCTGGGTGCACAAGGGAGTAAACCAAGTCAAAAATGCGGCAGCGCCATGCAGCTGGAACTACCGGGCGAGGTCGGCCGGTTGACACGTCGCAGATTAGGGGGGGTACACCGTCACGTAAACCCCTTTCCTCCAGTCTTAACCCTGTTGGTCCAGACAGGAGCGCGTGCACGTCCGCGTCACTACTTTGTTCCTCTGCCATGGCTGCGTAATCTATCCCTACCTGAATTGGGGCCGCGTACGCGTCCGCGTTGGGGAAGAGTTCTGCGGCTGAGGTAGTATAATCTGTCTCCTCGTGCTCTGGTGATGTCACAGCGCGAGAGAGGCAGTCTGCTACCACGTTAAGTTTGCCTGCCACATGTCGAATGTCTGTGGTGAACTCTGAAATTGCAGCTAGCTGTCTTTGTTGCCTGCCTGGCCATGGTTCTAAAATTTTAGCCATCGCAAAAGTGAGTGGTTTATGGTCTACAAAAGCTGTGAAACGCCGCCCTTCCAGCCAGAACTGGAAGTGGCGGATGGATAAATGAAGCGCTAGCAGCTCCCTGTCAAAAGTGCTGTATTTGCGCTCGGTTTGGTTTAAAGATTTGCTAAAGAATGCTAACGGTTGCCAGGTTCCGCCAATGTGTTGTTCCACAACTGCCCCTATGGCCAGGTCTGAAGCGTCTGTGGTTAGCGCTATGCGGGCCGAGGGATCAGGGTGAACCAACAATGTGTCATTCGCTAGAGCACTCTTTACTTCCGCGAAGGCGCTTTCGTGCTCCGGGATCCATTCGACCGCGTTGGAAGGCTTTTGTTTTCTGAGTGCGGCATACAGGGGTTGCATGAGTTGAGCTGCGCGGGGGAGGAAACGGTTGTAAAAATTCACCATTCCCAAAAATTCTTGCAGCGATCTGACCGTTTGTGGTCGTGGAAAATTTTTACCGCGCGGACTTTGTCTGGCAATGGGACTGCCCCCTTTGGTGAAACTCTGTGTCCCAAAAAATCAATTTGTGACACGCCAAATTGGCATTTGGCTGAGTTGATTATTAACCCATGCTCTTCTAGTCTCTGAAAAACTGTAGTGAGGTGTTGTTCGTGTTCTTCCTCTGACGGGCTGGCTACCAGCATATCGTCGAGGTAGACGAACATGAAGGGGAGGTCGCGTAATATCGCGTCCATCATACGCTGAAAGGTTTGAGCAGTGCCTTTGAGGCAGAACGGCATTCGCAAAAATTCAAAAAGACCAAAAGGGGTTATTACAGCCGTTTTAGGAATGTCTTCCGCTCGAACGGGGACTTGGTGATAGCCACGGACCAGGTCTATTTTAGAAAAAATGTGCGCACCCGCCAGATGTATTGAAAAATCTTGGATGTGAGGAATTGGGTAGCGGTCATGCGCTGTCGCGTTGTTTAATCTGCGGTAATCGCCGCAAGGTCTCCAAGAACCGTCGGTTTTCGGGACCATGTGGAGTGGCGATGCCCAAGGGCTTTTTGAGCACCTAATAATGCCTAATTTTTCCAGGCTGGCAAACTCGTCACGTGCTATGGCGAGCTTGGTCGCGTCTAAGCGCCGAGCTTTGGCAAACACGAGTGGGCCTGTTGTGGGGATGAAGTGTTCAACCCCGTGTTTCGCTACTGTTGCTGAAAATTTTGGAACTGTGAGTGCTGGAAATTGGGTGAGGAGTTGGTCAAACTTACCTCCTGCTGTAGTGACGCTGGCCTGCACGGGTGGTGGAGAAACTCGAGCTGAGCAGGGGATAGAAGAAAATGACAGTGCATTAACCAAGCGTCTATTTGCAAGATCGACTAACAACCCATGTGCACACAAAAAATCAGCACCCAACAAGTTAAAACTCACCGCCGCTATAATAAATGTCCATCTATAGTTGCGGCCGTGAATGAGAAGAGGCAGGTTCCTTTCACCGAAAGTGTCGATGATCGAGCCGTTGGCTGTCATCGCTCCGTTTCCCCGGGGTCCCATGGCCCGGTCTGCGTTGGAAGGGGTGATGAAGCTCACCTGAGCAACGGTGTCGATGAGGAACTGTCTCCCGGTGTGTCCGTCAGTCACATAAAGCAGCTTATTTGTCTCGCCGAGAGCTGCAGCTGTTAACGTTTCTCGACTCTTGAAACTGCAGGGGGGCGTGCATTTGTGCGCCCTCACGGCGAAACGCTGATGATAATAGCAGAGGTCGTTCCGCTTGCTGCGCCTTGGTCGCGTCGCTGCCATGGTGGGTGGGCCCTGCTCCGTTGTCCGCGGTTCTCCGCTGCTCTGGGCTTCCGCGCTGAGATCTGCAGATGCTGCTGTGGCCATCTGTTCGCCGCAGGAGTTGATGAGCCGCTGTGCTTCTCGGGCCAGCGCGCGGAAGTCCTGCTGGGTGCTGCACCGCATGTTGGCCAGTGTCCCTCTCATGTGCGGCGGCAGAGTGCTGAGGAAGATATGCTGAAAGAGGAAGTTGTCGTTGTCTGCCTCCTTCAGCTGCAGCATGTCCTCCATGAGGGCCCTTGGTCTGCGTCCTCCGTGGCCGTAAATCACCAGAATCTTCCCTGCTCTCTCCTCGGCTGAGGGGACGAAACTCTCGAAGAGGGTCGCCTTCAGTTCTTTGTCGTGGGCGGGCGGTTGTTGAATCACGCTCCGCGCGCATCTTGATGTGGCGGCATCGAGTCTGGCGACGATGTGGTAAAATTTTGTTTCGTCCACCGTTATGCCCGCCAGCGCAAACTGAGCCTCAGCTTGCTGGAACCACGAGTTCGGGTCGCTTTGCCAGAACTCTGGCAGCTTGATGGTGACGGCGCTTGTGTGGGCCGTCTCTGATGTGTCCGCTGGGTGAGAACGCCTTTCTTCTGTTCTCACGGCAGAGCTGGGGATGGTGCTCGGTTGAGCCCTCTCTGTAGCTTCTGCCGTGGGGGAACGTCTTCCATCCGTTCCCCTGTCTGCATTGGCGACGTCGCTTGCCTGGGTCGCCTCTGATGAGTTTGTCGCGGGAGAATGTCTTTGTTCCATCCTTACGTCTGGTCACCAGTGTAGGGAGCTTGGAATGAAGAAGCGATGTGATTTCATAAATCAAGATTTATTATCAGCTTCATCTCCCTAACATGTCTCATCTCGATGCAGAAGCAGAATGAGAGGTCGAGCGCAGTCAGACCTTCATACTTATACCCACACTCAACAAAAGACATTGCATATCAAAGCTGACATCCCGCATTAACATAATCCCCCTCCATTGTCCTCCATCTCCTCCACCTGACCCTGGGTGGTCAGGAAGTTCGATCCGGTCTCCACCGCTGCGACTCGGTCTGTTCTTTGATCCTCGCCGGTGGTTGAGACCTCTTGTCCTGTTCTGAGGCGTGAGGTCATTCCACATATGTAATCACTAAACATTCTAATATGTCTATACATATGTAGGTATGGAATATATGATTAATATAAGCCACACTCCCTCTCGTTTGCTTCTTTGTTTTGGAGCATGTTGTTGAACTTTGTGTTTGTCCTTTTATTTAATAAACTCACTATTAAAGGCACAGCACGTGGGTCTCGTATTCCTGCCCTACAGGGCAAATCATGACATAAATAGAATAGAAAAAAATTAAAATTCTGTAAATAACCATTTTGGTCACAGCTTACTCAGACTTACTCAAAGTGCATAAAAACTCAATGTGCACTGTTAGTAGCATTAACATTTGTTTCCCTTTTGAAATAAAATATACTACATCCTGGTCATAACTGACCTTGGCATATCACAAAATGCATTTAGCTGAATAAAAAATGAACTGTCAAACACCAGAGCAAACCCCCCAAGAAAAGACTGATAACATTGATAAACATTGCACATCCACTATTGTGGTTTGTTCTGTTTTAAATCACCATGTGTGAGTAGGAACCTCTTTTTATAACTACACATTCCATTACACACACATATCAGTCCAGGCCGGGTTAAACCGATGATTTTCATCATCAATTTTATGCTTCAGAGTTGACAATGACATGTTTTAAATGACAAAAATATGTGTATTTTTTGTATTTTTATTCTGTTGTTTCTTTTTTCCATTGAGAAAGAATAAGAAAGAGAAGGTGAAGAACATTCATAATAGTAATTTACTCATCAATTAATCAATCAATCAATCAATCAATCAACTTTATTTATAAAGCACTTTAAAAGCAACACTCGCTACACAAAGTGCTGTACAGCAAGAAAACACACATGACAACATAAAAGCAGGAAGCAGGGCACTAACACAAAAACAATATAGAACCATAGTCAAAAGAAACAATAAAATAAAAGGTAAAATAAATAAATAAAAATCCATTTCATTCAATAAAATCAATCTCTCACACTGGGTCGAAGACCAGGGAGTAAAAGTGTGTTTTAAGACGGGTTTTAAAAATGGACAGTGAAGGTGCTTGTCTGATGTCCAGGGGTAAATCATTCCATAACCTGATCGAAAAGGCTCTGTCCCGTCTGAGCTTCCGCCTCACCTTTGGCACCCCCAGAAGCAGCTGTTCAGCTGACCTGAGGGACCGGGTGGGAGCGTAGAGATGCAGAAGCTCAGAGAGGTAAGGCAGAGCAAGACCGTTCAAGGATTTAAAAACAAATAAAAGAATTTTAAAATGAACTCTAAGATGCACGGGCAGCCAGTGGAGTGAAGCTAAGATGGGTATGATGTGATCTCTTCCACGTGTACCTGTTAAAAAACGAGCAGCGGCATTTTGAACCAGCTGCAGACGCAAAAGAGATGACTGGCTGACACCAGCGTAAAGTGCATTACAGTAATCCAGCCGAGATGAAATAAAGGCATGGATTACTGTTTCCAGGTGCGGTCTAGAGAGAATGGGTTTTACTTTTGCTAAACGCCTTAGGTGAAAGAAGCTGGATTTTACCACAGAACAAATCTGTGTCTAATTTAAAATCACTGTCCATGATAAAACCAAGGTTCTTAACTGTAGATTTCACGTAAGGAGTGAGGGGGCCCAAGTTTACAGGAAGGGACTCACAGGGGCCACTAGGTCAAAACACCATCACTTCTGTCTTCTTATCATTAACATTTTGAAAGTTTAGGGCCAACCAGGACTTGATGTCTTCAGTGCATGCCAGGAGTGGGTTTACTGATGAGGTAGCTTTTTGTTTTAGATGGACATGTATGTGACAGTCATCAGCATACAGGTGGAAGGAGATACCATGCTTTTTAAAATGGAACCCAGCAGAAGTATGTACAGAGAAAAAAAGCATGGGCCCTAGAACTGACCCCTGTGGGACCCCATTTGGCAGAGGAGCAGAAGAGGATTCAAACCCAGAGATGCTAACTTTAAAATTCCTGTCTGCCAGATAGGACCTAAACCACTTGAGAGCAGTGCCACAAATGCCCACTAGGTGCTGCAAACAGGAAATTAAAACATGATGGTTCACTGTGTAAAATGCAGCAGTTAAATCAAGCAACACAAGAACAGCATATTCACCTGAATCACATGCTAAGAGTATATCATTAAAAACTTTTAACAAGGCTGTCTCTGTGCTATGAAGAGCCTTGAAACCAGATTGAAAAACCTCCAAAATACCATGTTCATCCAGAAAACATTTCAGCTGCATATAGACAATTTTCTCTAGAATTTTTGAGAGAAATGGCAGCTTGGAAATAGGCCTAAAATTTGCCAACATGGTATGATCAAGACCAGGTTTCTTAATCAAGGGCTGCACTACTGTATGTTTAAAATTTGCAGGAACCACACCAGATGACGGGCTGCTGTTCAGGATGGTGAGAACTGACTGGCCTATACTGGGAAGCACCTCTTTAAAAAGTCTAGGAGGGATAGCATCACAGGGAGACCCTGAGGGCTTAATGTAGTCAACCTTGTCCTCTAAAAATGACAGAGTCACAGGTTCAAACTGATAAAAAACAGCAGAACAAGGGACAGAGACAGAGGGGTCAGAGGCAGGAGCTGAGACGAGAGCCCTGGTGGTGGCCACCTTATCAATAAAAAAGCGCATAAAATCATTACATAATTCAGAGGAGGCTCCAAACAGTCAGTCTGTGGGGTATTAAGAACAAAGTCAATAGTGTTAAATAAAACACGCTGATTATGACAATGAGATGAATCAATATTAGTAAAATACTTGCTTTTTACCTGCTTGACAGTATTGTGATACTGATGCCAGCAGTCTTTTAAAATCTGCAGTGACACCCACAGTTTGTCTTTCTTCCATCTGCGTTCAGCTCTGCGGCACTCCTGTCTGACTGCACCAGTTCTGTCATTGAACCATGGCTCAGGTTTAGATCGAGGCTGCTTGATTTTCAGTGGAGCCACAGAGTCCAAGATGGTTTGGCAGGAGGAGTGAAACCAGGAGCTGAGTTCCTCCACAGATGAGATGGAGCCAGGAGGGACACAGAGCTGATCAAAGGCAGCGGAGGACCAACCGACAGTGGAAGGGTTAAAAGTCTAGCAGCGCTGAGCAGGAGCACGCGTTTTAGCTGCAGTGCATGACAGATCAGCCTCAAATAATACAGGCATATGGTCAAACAATACAGTGTCACAGATTTCTAAATTAAAAGCAGACAGGCCATACGAGAGGACAAGATCTAACGTGTGTCCGTGCTCGTGTGTAGCACCACCAGTCACGGACTGCACCAGATTAAGAGAATCAATGATATTTAAAAAGTTTTTCAACAGCAGCTTATCAGGACAACACACATGTATGTTAAAATCTCCAACGATAGCAATACAATCATAATTTGTAACAATACCAGCCAAGAAATTGGCAAAGTCATTTAAAAAGTCATTATATTTGGGTGGTCTGTATATGACAGCACACAGTACTGGGTTAGAGCGACCCACCTCAAAGAAAGTCAGTTCAAAGCTAGAGAATGTAAAAAGCACTGTTTACATTTATAGTCATTATTATGTTCGTAAATCACCCCATAACCCGGGCAGATCACACAGTAACCATATGTATTAAACATACTGACACAAACGTTACTTGGGGTTTTTTTTTGTTTTTTTATGATATGGCTAATTCACCTAGCACCCAGCGTAAAAAACACATTGACACCATGGTTTGGCAATTCACATCACTACATCTTAACTCAAACACCCTGGCAAAATTCTTTTGCAAAATGTGCAATTCACATAGCAACTTTTATGTATTAACCATGTCGCCATAGCAACAACATAGCCTGGGTAATGTACACATTAACATTTCAGCAACTCACACAGTAACATCATGCAGATCACGCTAAGTCGGGCAACTAGTAAAAACACACATTAAACACATTGTCCCCCCCAAATTACCAGTCAGTCATCATGGAGAGCCCACCCCCCTGAGACCTGTCAGGCGGGTCCCAACCCGAGCATCTTCTTCTCTTGGCACCCAGAGGTTACCCACGTCAACGCCGAGACACCTCCCCCTCTTTATTGGCGCACTGCAGCCCGTTGGGATGTCTCTGTGTACCATCAGACAGCTGAAGGTAGCCGTCCTCCTGAACAGCCACCACCTGCAGCTGCCCCTGGTCCTCCTGTCGTTTTCTCTTCCTGCGAACCACTCTCAACCAGGCCCTCTCCCTGGTCCGGACCACATCAGCGACCCCCAGAGGAGCCCGGCTCGGCTTCCAATGTTCCTGTGTGGCACATCATTTCACTGTGCCAGCCGGTCCTGCCCCGCTCGCTTTCACTTCAGACCCTGGCAAAGCCGTTGTGACTCCCTGCTCCTCGGTACTTCCCAGCCAAACTCCGGAAACAGGATAAGTCATCCACTCGGCTCCATCCACCATCACAGGCGTCCCACGGCACCGCCCAGTTCCCTCAGCTAAGACAACTTGGACCCTGGTGCAAGCATCCTCCCGTGATGGCCCTGGATGGGGTCGGTCCTGCTCATCTCCCAGAATACTAGGCCAAGGTTCATCCCACATTGCGTCGTCCAACACTCGCGGAACCGGCCGGTCCCACAAGTTACAGCCCAACCACTCCTCTCCACTACCGCTGATGATTGTGAAGCCAAGTCTGTAGAAAAGGTCGCAGCCCATCATATTCGCTCCATTGGCAGTCACCACAAACTGCAGATTGGCTACCTCCGCTGCTTTGTATCTAGCCATCAGTTCCAGCGAACCCACAATGGGCAGTCTATTTCCACCGTATCCACAAAACGGCATTGAAAGACCTCTCACTCGGTGATATGGGAAAAAACTCCACACAGTAAGTCAGTTCAGTACGGACCTCATCACGCCCAGCTCCACCAGTAACGGCACCTCCTTGGCATCCAACTTCACCATACAGTATGTAAGGCCCTCTGTGCTCGGGGAGATGGTGTGAATAACCATAGGAGTTGGAGCAGGGGTATCTGTTTTGTGTCATCGTTCCCCTCACTCAGACCTATTACAGGCTTTGGCAAAATGATGCAGGCGCCCACACTTGCCACAGCGTTTACCTCTCGCCGGACACTCTCTAGCCTTGTACCGGTGCTTAGTGGACCCACAACCTGAACATTTGGGTGATCCCGGGGTGGACCTCATCTTTACAGCTGCAGTGCATTCCTCTTGCTCGCTGTCTTCACTGTCTGGATCCACAGCCTACGTCGTTGATTGTGAGTCATGGCGGCGTAGCGTAGCTCTCTCACCGAGGTCGTGTGATAACTTGTCCGCCGCTTCACACTGTTGGGCTATCTTTACAGCCATGGCTAAAGTTAATTTGCCGGAGTGTGTAAGCAATCTCGACCGTGCTGACGAGCACAGAGTGTGCTCTGCCAGCTGGTCGCGGACCATTTCTTCCTCTAAGTCACCAAACTGGCAGTCTCCAGCCAGCTGCTGCAGGTCCGCAACATAGTGCTGCACCGACTCACCGGTACGCTGGAGGCACTGCCGAAACTGGATCCTCCTCACGATGACGTTTGTAGGCGCGCAACAATGTTGCGCCATTCACTCAACCACATCATCAAAGCTATCGCTAGCTGTTGAGGTCGACATTATAAAGGATCAGATAACCGTAGAGTGTCGCTAACTAATGGAGGAAAAATGCACAGTAGCCAGAACTCTCTTGAACACTCGCACTTACTTTATTTTTCCTTCTTTCGCTCCTCCTTCTTTCTCCCAGAATGCAATGCGTGCTCCAAGCACGTCATCACGTAACAAAGAGTATTATCAGCCAAGAGCATACCCTCCATTTAACATATAATCCAACACTAGCTCCCGAAGTAGAAAGGATACGTTGTCCCTCCATACTGAAATTATGGACCAAAATCGTCCTTGCTTGTACCTTCTTCAGTTCGCCGATGTTCAGTGCCACCAGATAGTTCTGAAGCGTGGCGAACCACCTCGTCCAAGGCACCGGAGGCTCCCCCGGAGTCTCCAAAAACGTCCGAAAAGACGACACGCCCACATCCATACTTTATCCTCATCGCCAAATGTTATGTCCGTAAAGCGTGGCACAATAATGAGGCGAAGGGTGAACTACACAGTACTTTATTATACGACTCACAATGATACAGAGACACCCCCGTTTAGGCAGATAGGTGGTCAAAGAGACTGCCCCTCTGCCACACAGCCTTCTTATACTCCAGGTGACGTCACCACCAGTGTCACACCATAAAGGGTCCCAAGAACAACACTACAGTCATTTGTCATGCATACTTAAATTATATGATCAGAGGTGGGTATAGTATCTAGAAATTCTACTCATGTAAAAGCAGTGCTTGGAAATTAATAATTAAAAGTAAACAACCAAAAATTTCTAGTTGAGTTAAGGGTACAAAGAGGACCCACTTAAAAACTTGAGTAATGACATCATTCTTGAAGGTTTGAGGTTTTACTCCACAATTTACTGTATAACAATTTTCTTATAGTTTTCTACTTTTCTCTTATCTACATTTGCAACCATTTTCCTCATTTGTAATTTTCTCTTGTAAAATTATTACTTTTCTTGCATAGTTGAAACTTTATTATAAACTTGTGGATTATTTTAGAGCAAATTTTTGGTCTATTTTTTTTTAATAAAATTACCGTTTTTTATACATTTGAAACAGATTTTAGTAAAATTTTGACTTTTTTTTCCTAATTTACACTCTTGACCATAATTTTGCAGAGCCAGACAGAATAATAATTTAACTCTGATTTCAAAGAAAAAAATATTAATAAAATAAATTAACTTAGATTACCAAAGATTCTGTTATTTCTGTTATAATATTTCTATATATTTGCAGGTTTTTAGAACTCTCCTCATCAACCAGACAGCAGGCAAAACTTCTCTTATTTTGAAATCCAAATGTTGGCACATTTAAGATAAGATAAGATAAGCCTTTATTAGTCCCACAACGGGGAAATTCCAGGATTGCAACAGCACAGGGATAGCAACACTCAGAGCAACAATCAGAAGGCAAGAAAAAAAACAAGCAAGCAAGAACAGCTAATATACATATGTACATATTACTATAAAATATATATATACACACACACAGACACACAGTGCAGAGCATTGTAGCTGGATGGAATAAATATGTAAATATATAAACACCCACAGTACGGAGCAGTGTAGCTAGATGGAATAATATGTAGATATATAAACACACAGTGCGGCGCATTGTAGCTAGATGGAATAAATATATAGATGTATAAATATAAACACACCCAGTGCGGAGCACTGTAGCTAGATGGAATAAATATGTAAATATATAAACACACACAGTGCAGAGCATTGTAGCTAGATGGAATAAATATATAGATGTATAAATATAAACACACCCAGTGCGGAGCATTGTAGCTAGATGGAATAAATATGTAAATATATAAACACACACAGTGCAGAGCATTGTTGCTAGATGGGATGAAACAGCATAACCGTCTACTTAGTTATCCTACATGGTATGATTATGTGCCCATACATATTCTCACCCTCCATAGCGACTGGTATTTTCCTAGTTGTATGCCGGAGGGGACCATTGTGTAAGTGTATTGCATCTTTTGCATTCAAAAAACTATTAGTTTGTTACGTCTTTTTGCTGTCTCTGCGAGCAGCCCTGCTTAGGTTGTACAGTCTGACAGCCGTTGGTAGGAAGGACCTGCGAAACCTCTCGGTTGTGCTCTGGGATGATGTAGTCTGCTGCTAAATGAGCTCCTCAGTGCATTCAGTATGTCCTGCATAGGGTGGAACTCGGACTCCAGCAGAGATGACAGTTTAGCCACCGTCCTTCTCTCTCCTATCTCCTCCACTGGATCAAGGCGCTGCCCCAGGACAGAGCTAGCTTTCTTGATCAGTTTGTTCAGTCTCTTCCTATCGGCTGCAGTAATGCCACTGCCCCAGCAGACCACTCCAAAAGTGATGGCTGATGCCACCACCGTGTCATAGAATGTCTTCAGCAGTGCCCCTTGTACACCAAAAGACCTGAGTCTCCTCAGCAGAAACAGTCTGCGCTGTCCCTTCTTGTAGAGTGCGTCAGTATTGTGTGACCAGTCTAGTTTATTGTTCAGATGAACACCCAGGTACTTATAGGATGTCACCATCTCGATGTCTGTTCCCTGTATATTTACTGGCGCTGTGAGGGGTTGCCCATGCCTGCGGCAGTCCACCACCAGCTCCTTAGTTTTCCTCGCGTTGATCTGGAGGCAGTTCCGATGGCACCAGTCCACGAAGTCCTAGATAAGCCCTCTGTACTCAGCTTCATCTCCATTGAAGATGAGGCCAACGATCGCAGAGTCATCAGAGAACTTCTGTAGATGGCAGTGTGTTGTGTTGTGTTGTGTGAGAAGTCCGCAGTATAAAGAGTGAACAGGAAGGGAGCCAGCACCGTTCCCTGGGGGGCCCCCGTGCTACCGATGATCGTGTCGGACACACAGTCCCGGGTTCTCACAAACTGAGGCCGGTTCATGAGGTAGTCCAGGATCCATGATGACAGGTGCTGGTCCACCCCTGCGCGCAGCAGCTTGTCCTTCAGGATCATCGGTTGGATAGTGTTGAAAGCACTGGAGAAGTCAAAGAACGTGATCCTCACTATATTCCCGGGCTTCTCCAGGTGGGACAGAGAACGGTGAAGGAGGAAGATCACCGCATCCTCCACCCCAATGCCATGCTGGTAGGCGAACTGGAGTGGATCCATCGCTGGTTCCACCAGGGGGCGGAGGTGAGCAAGGAGCAGTCTCTCCAGGGTCTTCATCAAGTGGGACATCAAGGCCACCGGTCTGTAGCTGTTCAGGTCTTTGGGGTGGGAAGTTTTTGGTACAGGTACCACACAAGATGTTTTCCACAGCTGTGGTACCCTCCCCAGCTTCAGGCTCAGGTTGAAGATATACGTCACAATCCCGCACAGCTGGTCTGCACAGGACTTGAGGAGCTTTGCGCTGATGCCGTCCGGTCCCGACGCCTTCCTCGCCTTGATCTTCCTCAGCTCCGTCCTCACCTGGGTCCTGGTCAGGGTCAGGATGGGGGGCTGTGTGTTGGGAGTGGGGGGTGTTGGTGGAGTGGGGAGTGGGCAGCAGGACTTGATTTCTTTAGAGGCAGCAGTGGTTGGTGTGCAGTCGGGGGGAGGGCGGTTGGTCAAACCTATTGAAAAACAGATTCAGGTTGTTCGCCCACTCCCTGCCCCCCGTGGCCTGGGGAGAGGTATTCTGGAGCCCCGAGATGGTTTTGAGGTTTCTCCAGACCCCGCTGATGTCACTCTGTTGCAGCTTGTCCTCCATCTTCTTCCTGAAGCTGTCCTTGCCTTCTCTGATCTTTCTCCTCAGCTCCCTCTGTACGGACTTCAGCATCTCCCTATTCCCCAACCTGAAGATCCTCTTCTTCTCTCTCAGAAGTGTTTTTATCTCAGGGTTGATCCAGGGTTTGTTGTTTGAGCAACGCCGTATGGTCTTGGTGGGAACGGATTTGTCCACACAGAAGCTGAGGTAGTCCGTGAAGGTGTGAGTGAGGCCATCGATGTCCTCACCATGTGGATCGCAGAGCTGCTTCCAGGCGGTGGCTTCAAAACAGCCCTTTAGAGTGTCCATTGTCTCCTCAGACCATAACTCCACTGTGCGCATGGCCGGAGGTTGTCTGTGCACTAGGGGTTTGTACACCGACCGGAGATGAACCAAGTTGTGATCCGATCTCCCGAGTGGGGGGAGTTGTGATGAGGTGTACGCCTCCTTAGTGTTTGCGTAGAATAAGTCCAGTGTTTTATTGTCTCTAGTGTGGCATGTGACATACTGGGTGAACGTGGGTAGAACGGGAGACAGTGAAACATGGTTGAAATCGCCTGAGATGAGGAGAAGAGCATCTGGGTGTTCTGTCTGCAGCCTGCTGGTTACTGAATGGATGACGTCACGCGCTGTCCCAGCGTTTGCCGTCGGATTTGCATAAACAACAATGCAGATCATGTGTGAGTGTTCTCTCGGGAGATATGTAGGCCTCATGCTAACAGCTAGCAACTCAATGTCTTTGCTGCAGTGTCGTTGTTTAACAGTGATATGTCCCGGTCTGCACCAGTTGTTGTTAACATACATTATCACTCCACCGCCCCTTGCTTTGCCACTGTCTGGTGTTCGGTCTGCCCGTATCATGTGGAAACCCTCCAGCTCAATGTTAGCATCTGCTGCTAGTTCAGTTAGCCACGTCTCAGAAAACAAAAGGAGAGAGCATTCCCGGTATATGCTATCGTAGCGAGAGATAGCCGCTAGCTCATCTACCTTTCCCAGTAACAACCGTACATTTCCCATGACAACAGATGGAAGGGAGGGTCTGTACCTTATATTTTTTGTCCTCCGCCTTACTCCAGCCCGGCAGCCGCGGCGTTTTCGCCTCAGTTCTCTCGGTATGTCGAGTTTTTCCAATGGGACCGGGTGGCGGTTGAATGCTAGCAGCTCTTCCCTGCTGTATCGTATCCTGCTATAAACAGTGGCTCCGTCCACCGGCTCAGGAGACATTTGGGACGATCTGTGTGTCCGTGATATAAGTGGAGTGAAAAAAAAGACGGATCAAAAAGAGAGAGGAAGGGAAAAAGACTCGGAATCGAGCCGCTGTTGCAAAGGGCGGCCGACTCGTGTGGCGCCGGGAGAGAAAATTTTTTTTTTTTTTTTTTTAAATTTAGTTTGTCTGAAGGCTGTTGACAGATTAAAGTCACTGACTTCTTGAATTTTGGTCATCATAACTTGCCAGGTACATAATAATGAACATAAATTAGTTAATTTGGTCATGGCTGGTGAAGTAAATCCTCAGCAATTCAGTCATTCTTGCCTTTCCCTGCATATGAAGCCTAACCACACCTGTTAACTAAGCGACTCTTCATTACTGTACCCGTTACCAGCGGGTTAAAACCACCATAAATGTCTCCACTGCTTTCATACCTCTTTTGCTTTTTTCCATGTTTAAAGTACTTTAATAAGCTCATGCTTCTCTCAGACAGCAGCCCGAGAGAGACACTCTGCCTGCTGACTGACGGTCACGCGGGTGGGCGCTTCTGAACTCCGATGCGCTGATGACTGTCACGCACGTTGTTCGTGTATGCACTTGCGGAACATCATTCCTTAATTTATTTTTCTTACATTTATATGTCCTCTTAGCTTCAAGGGTGGCGGCCCGCCACGTAGAAATGTTACCAGAGGAAACCCTGCCTTTGCTTCTCTGGCTGGACCATAGACTGGGCCTGAGCCACTCGGAGGTTGGTTCTGGGCTGCATGTGGCCCGCGGGCCGCTAATTAAATAGGCCTGACCTAGAATCTTCAAAAGTACAATGGGAAGCAGAGCATTCAGTTATCAGGCTCCTCTCCTTTGAAGCCAGCTGCCAATCTGGATTCGGGAGTCAGACTCGATCTCTGTTTTTAAGAATAGGGTTAAAACCTATAGTTAGGGTGGGATCGGGTGACCCTGAACCCTCCCTTAGTTATGCTGCTAATAGGCTTAGACAGCCGGGGAATGTCCAACAATGCACTGGGCTTCACTCCTCTCTTCACTCTCAATGAAATATTTTTGCTGGTCATTAACATCCATTTGTTCTCTCCCATAGATTGAGTCCCCGTCGTGCTTTTTGCTCTCTACATGTCTGCTCTTTTCTTCTTCTTCTGTATCCCCTCACCCCCCCAGCCAGTCGCAGTAGATGACTGCCCCTTCCTGAGCCTGGTTCTGCTGGAGGTTTCTTCCTGCTAAAAGGGAGTTTTTCCTCTCCACTGTCACCAACTGCTTGCTCACAGGTGATCGTCTGATTGCTGGGGTCTTTCTGCAGTTGTGGTGTTTGCCCCTATAGTTTGACAGTGCTATGAGATGACTGCTGTTGTGAAATGGCGCTATATAAATAAAGTTGAACTGAATTTAATTAATCATCCCATTAAACATCCACGTCCCCACCTTGTCCATTAATCCACATTAGATAATGCATCTCCCATCATTCTGGTTTATTTTGCTATATTTTGGCCGTGACAGCCCAGTACATCAGGCTGCCCAGCATTACCTTTGCTTTTGTGTATTTTCACTGCACTTCTTTGAAGTTTAGATTATTTTTTTTTTTGATTTTGTATACTTTATTGATCCCCAGAGGGGAAATTGAGGGCATCCACCTGGATGGATGAAGCAGCCACGGTACGGCGCTATCCCTTAACCATTCACACACACATTCACACCTAGGGCCATTTTAGAGTCTCCAGCCTAACCTGCATGTTTTTGGGTTTTTTTGGCCTGTGGGAGGAAACTGGAGAAATCCCGGAGTAAACCCACACAGATACGGGGAGAACATGCAAACTCCACACAGATCACTGTTGGTCAGGGGCTGGGATCGAACCAGGGATCCCATGGCCAAGGGGGAGTTGCTGTGCTGCCGCAGTGCTAACCACTGCACCACCGCACTGCCCACATTTTTTTTGGACATTTATTTAGAAACAATGACACAACCATCCCTCTACGGGGAGTAAGCAAACCTCGGGACTTTCATAGACCCTACGGGGGCATACTTGCTTATTCCACTTAATCAGGGACCAGCCACTCTGCCCAGCACAGATCTGCTCTAGTGCCCAAAATATTTCATAGACAATAAAAGCTGTCTCCACTCAGATTTCACATACCATGTTGTTTGTCTGCAACAGTGCAGGCTGGGTACACATTTGATTTCATTACTTTGTCATTGTAGCCTCTAGATTCAATGAATTCCACTTCTGGCCATATCCTTTAAAATTACTGGAGCTTAGCACCCATTAAATGATGTATGCATACACACTGCACACTGGGCTGCTGTAGACCTGTGGCAACTCACATGTTGCTGTGTATGACTGTGACTCATTTTCCACTGACCCGCACAACCTCTCCTGACCTTTGGGCACGGAGGTGAGGATTACCAACTCTAAGGTGATGACTGGCAGCTCTTTATCCTTCTGCTGTATTTGCTGACTGTTCCATCCATACAAACAATATAAAGTAAATCCCCCACAGTCAGATTTATTCACTTTCCATAGTTGAATGAGGCAATCTTACATAGATTTTCTTTGGTAATGCAGTGGTAGGCACATATTTCCTTTGCAGACTATTGTTCTCCACCAGGAAAACTGACTTTTATTGGAATTAAAGGATCACAGCTGAACGGGTACCTCGAAATAATTATGGAGGTACTCCTGTAACTCTGCTGTAAATTGTGTGCTCACATAGCAAAGTGCTATATTTAGGGTGAGGTTATCAGACTGGTTTATCAACATTATGGGGAGAGTTAACACACCGTATTTCATCAGCAGTCATTAATAAATCAAGTAGATAGAAGTGAATTCCGGCTGTCATGTTGCTATGTTGTGATGGAAAACTTAAAATAACTTGTATGATTATTGCTGTTGCTATTTTCAAGTCAATGTCTCAGTGCTGCTGCTCATCATCTGTCAGCTCAGGCCTTTCTGTAACTTCATGTAGCACAGCCAGCTGTTTGCTTGGCCCCCTCTGTGTGTGCGTATGTGTGTGTGTGTGGGGGGGGGGGGGGGGGGTTCTTACGAGGCTGTGAGTTCTCCTGCGCAATGCCCTGCAGGTCCAGTTTAAGAAACCCTTTGTATGGTGAATATCTCTATGTCTACAGTAAGCAATAAACTTAGTATGGAATTAGCTGGTCAATGAAAACAGACTCTAGCACAACCTTTAAAAAAAACTTCCAAAAACATTTGAACACTGTAAATCTAATTAAAGCAGAATGCAATAATTTGCAAATCCCATAAACCACTATTTTGATTACAAGAGAATGTAGAAAATACATCAGATGTCAAAAGTGAGGCATTGTAGTATTTTTAGGAAAAATATTGTCTCATCTTTTATTTTAATGGCAGCAACACGTGCAAAGAGTTGGGACAGGTGCAACAAAACATAAGAGAAGTAAGTGGTGCTAAAAAGAAGCAGCTGTAGGAACATATTGCAACTAATTAAGATAAAGGGCAACAGCTCAATAACATCACTGGGTGTAAAGAGAGCACCTTCGAAAAGCAGAGTCAGAAGTAAAGATGGACAGAGGTTCAGCAAACTGCAAAAAAAAAAAAAAAAAACTGTATCTCCAAATTGTGGACCAATTTTAGAGTAATGTTAATCAGTTTAATTTGTGAAGATTTTGAATATACTATTATCTACAGTACATAAAATCATCAAAAGATTAAGAGAATCTAGAGGCATCTCTGCACAAGGGATACTACAGAAAATCAATATTGGATCCATTAACTTTGCACTATTAGGTGGCACTGCATTAAAAACTGGTATGATTCTGTCATGGAAATTGCTGCATGGGCCCAGGGGCACTTCAAGAAATCATTGTCTGTGAGCAAAGTTCAACGTGCCATCCACAAATACAGATTAAAGCTTTTTAATGCAAAGAACGAGTCATATGTGAACATGATCCTGAAATGCTATGATCTTCTCTGGGCTAAAGCTCGTTTAAAGTGGACTGAGGAAAAGCAGAAAAAGTTCTGTGGTCAGACTAATTGAAATTTGAAATGTTTTTTTGTAAATCATGGATCCTGTGTTCTCTGGACTAAACAGAGGATTTGTTATAACTGCTCAGTAGACAAGCCTGTATTTCTGATGATATGGAGTTGCATTAGTGTCTATGGAACTTGCAGCTTCCCCATTTGGAAAGGTACCATCCATGCTGAACGATATATACAGGTTTTAGAGCAATGACTCACATAAAAAACATCTTTTGCACGGAAGACCTTGCTTAACTAAGCTGCATAGTATTATTACTCCTATCTGTTGGGCTGCCATGGTAGCACATGTAGCCTATCATGTTGAAGATGGTGACGGCGCCACATTTCAGGGCATTTGATGTTTGGAAACTGTTTGAATCCTCGTGTGTAGGGGGATGGGAACTGGACAGTGGAACCAAAGTTCACGTTCCCACACTGGAGTTCCCTGTTCATGTCTGTGTCTGGCATTTTGTAACTGCTGTCAGCATTTGAGGGTTACTTTTGGTTTTACTTCCTTTAGGTAATAAGTGCCAGTTTTTAGGTGAATAAATTCACTTTTTCAGTGGACAAGATTATTGTCAGGATTAAGGAAAGGAGAGGTTCTAATTTACACACACCACAACTGTAACGCTCTGCCATATCACTTCATGTCATTATTTTCACAACCACAAGAGGTCTCTCAATGTCAGCTGGTTAAAATGTTGTAAGTTAGAAGGCCCCTTTTGACTTTATGATTTCTTTACTCTGGTCTGCTTGATTGGGCTTGTTATTTGAGTCCATTTGTCTGTTTTTGTGTGCTTCTTTGCTTGGTTTTGATGCTTGATGTCATTGCACTTCAAACTTTTACAGGTCAGAAATGTCACGCACGGCTCTAGGGAGCCACGCAATAAGAGCCAAGGGCGAGCCAGTGAGTCGTGATGTTTTATTAAAGGTGGGGGATGAGGAATGAGGAGAGCACAGATACTCATACAGAAGTACACTCACAGGTTGCACAGCGCAGGAGCAGGGAGCTCGTACCGGACATAGGGGTAACAAGGCGTACATACTCACAGCGGGTTACAATCACAGGAATGCTGTAAGGGGAGTAGAGGCTGACACCAGACGAAGGGGCTTCAGCCTAGCAGTGCTTATGTCGCAGCCCCGAGTCATCGAGGCTGCTCCTATTTATTCTCATTGGCAGCGCCCCAGCTGATGAGGACTAACTGGCCCCAGCCGTCCGTAATGCTGCCAGCTGGGAGCCTGCTGAGACGCTGCTCAATGAGAAGCAGGGATGAAGGAAAACATGGGCTGAGCGCTGAGACGGCATCTCAACCCATGGTGACAGAGCCTCCCCCTCAAGGTCGGGCTCCTGAACGACCAGGAACATCCCAGCCCCCCCACACACACACACACCTAGGGTGGGAGGAAGGGAGGCAGGACCGGAGGGGAAGAAGCAAAGGGAAGGACAACACCAATGGGACAATGTAGGGTAGCAGGGAAAAAGAAAAAAAAAAAGAGGAAAAAACCCAAATACAATACTGTACCAAACAGGGAATAATTAACCCAGGGTACAGATGGGGAGAAAACTGGGTCAGAACGCCGGTTATACACTACTCAGAGAGTACCAAAATGCGTGACCCAGAGCAAGGAAAAAACCACTAAAAAGGTAACAGGGCAAAAACGCTGAGTATGATTAATAAGAGGAAAACACAATACACCGCGCTAAATCTATGGGAGATCCCCTAGGGAAATACTGGTGACAGGTACATAGGAAAACAATGAGATAAAAAGCTGAGTATGGTTAATAAGGGGAAAACACAATACACAGCGCTAAATCTATGGGGGGTCCCCTAGGGAAATACTGGTGACAGGTACATAGGAAAACAACGAGATAAAAAGCTGAGTATGGTCAATAAGGGGAGAACGCAATACACAGCACTAATATATATATACACACACACAGTCACCTAATGAAGTGAAGGTGACTGGGACAAACGGACAATTACAGAGCATGGTTTGAAGGAAAACAAAGCGCATGACTCTATAACGAACAGACAAAGTTACAAACAGGGCACAAAAAGGAAATGCAGAGTACGGGCAAAGGAAAACCCACAGCACTACGAATATATAAATACACACAGTCACCTAAAGGAGCGAAAGTGACTGGGACAAACGAACAATTGCAGAGTATGGTATGGTATAAGAAACAAAACTCATAACTCTATAATGCAAGGACAAGGCAAAAAACAAGGCACAAAAAGGAAAATGCTGAGTACGGGAAATGGAAAACACACAGCACTATAAATATATATCCACCAACAGGACAAAATATTACACCCGAGTGACCTTAATAATGATAAAAGAAAAGCGACACCTGAGGAATATGGCAGGCAGAGTCCAAAATGGCCGAGGTGGCTCCGGAGGTCTCCCCGCCTATTGTCCAGTTGGCGAACCGGGGAAAGGGAAATGTTCGGACGGCGAACTCCGGACCCAGATCCCAGGAACCCAGTCCACCGGCAGCCGAACCAGGCCACCCAGAGGCAAACACAGATCATCGGGGGGACCCAGATCACCGAACCGAAAGTCTTGCGGGTTGGGTCGTCGACCCGCATCACTCAGCCACCAGGACCGTTGAGACGGACGAAGGTTCAAAGCGGGTCCCGGTGGAAGAGGCTCAGGGGAGAGCCGATGACGAGGGCGACGAGCGTCAGGCCGCAGGGAAGCGACCACCTCCTCACCGGACCTGGACAACACTGGGGCAGCACCCACGTCGGACCCGATCGGGCCTTAGGCGAACCCACGTCGGACACCGCTGGGGCAGCACCCACGTCGAACCCCGATTGGGTCTCGGGCGAACCCACGTTGGACGCCGCTGGAGCAGCACCCACGTTGGACCCCGATTGGGTCTCGGGTGAGCCCACGCTGGACACCGCACCAGAACCGACCTCCACCGTTGAACCTGGACCCTCCAGCACCACGAGGAACAGCAACTCCTCGCCGGTGACCCTGGAAGAAGGCTCAGAAGAAAAAACAGAACCGGGATCAGGATCACCGGCAGCGCCAGAACCCGGCGAGACGAGCTCAGACGCAGCGGGCGGCTGCACCTGGCTCGTCTCCCCTAGAGACAGGCTAAAGTGCTCAAAGATATAAAGGGAGAAAAGAAAGGAGAGCACTCGCCTGATCTCGGGTTCTGACTCCGTCCAGGACTGCGAAGATCCAGGATCCGTCGTCAGGAGGTCGTTGTCAGGCTCCCATCCAGCCGCGTCGGGCCCCGCAGCCAGCACGATGGACAGCGCAGCTTGAGGTTCCTCCAGCTCCGGTAACTCCGCCGACGACCCACTCGGCGCGAAGCCAGAAGAATCTCGTCCCGCTGGACCGAACCGCTCCTCCGTGGAGACCCGGGGACGCTTAGTCGTCAGCGCAGACTCCACGCAGCAGTCAGTCCCCCTCCTCCGTCCACAACGTAGCTGCGGAACCACAGGCCCTCTCCTTATCCCACCACGTTGACCCGAAGCTGGGGATCGCTCGGCGGAGAGAGACACAGAGGATGCGGGATTAGGAACACAGGTTACAGCAGGTGGGGGGAGTGCAGGGAGCTGCGAACCCTGAACTCCTCCTCCAGGAATGTGACAGAGCAAATCATTAAGCAGATGTGAAAAAACTATGTCTTGCCTGCCTCCTGGAGGTTGTATATCACCTGCTGTGGTGGATACTGCTTCTTCCTCTCCCCGCCCGGCGATAACGGAAGACCCCCCGGGAAATCGTCTGAGGATCGCTCGCGTTGTCTCCAGCAGAGAGCTCACCAGGCCGGAATTCCAGGCACACACAGCAGTCAGGAAGCGCGTCGAGGAGGAGGGGAAAACAGCCGGGGTGAGCCAGCCCGAATGTCCAGGAATGACAGCGGGGGAATGAGGCTCAGGGAACGAGGCTGTGAAAACTCCACGCTGACGAGACGAAGAGGTGACAGCTGCGTGGGGGGAATGGTCCTGGCGGCAGCCCAAAACTGGATCCGGACGAGGTTTGTGCAGAGGTGACTCGACGATGTGATGACGGCTATTCCCAGGGGACGAAGCGAGGGGGGAACCCAGGAATCGCCGCTCCTGATCGGAGATCGAGGCGAGGAAGGCGTCGAGCACGGGAAAGCTTCGTAGCCCTGGAGTCCTCTCCACCAATCTCACTGCCGCCGCCACATGCCTGAAGATGGTGACAGGACACACATTGGAGCTCGCGACAGCCACTCGGCCCCTGACATAACTGCTGTCAGCTGCGGCTCCTTGAAGGGAATCCCGAGTGACGTGGCGCAGGTCGGGGGAAGCCCTCTGGTTGGCGTGAACTCCCGGACTGGAATGGCAGCAGGAACGGGATCCCGAAGCGGGGGGCAACGTCATCCACTTCGGCTTCCTGCCGGGATTTCCATCCAACCCGCGGAGTTTCTCTCGCTGTGTACCTGTGGCGTCTATCCTGGCACTGTCCTCGAGATGGAACACAGAATGAGGGTAACAGTCCAGGAGTTCCTCAGCATGGCCCGGATGCCAGCGTCTCGCGTTAGAGGCGTCGTGCAGGGTGAAGAGCGTCCCGTCGACAGCCCCCGAGATGGACCTCAGCTCGTCGCCCTGGCGCCGGGAGTGACTCCTGGGAAACGGCATGCTAGCAGCGCTGACACCCGGACAGAAAGGTACAATTCCACAGCGACTCACGGCCGCCGGTAACTCGTCTGGCTGCGACATACTGTCACGCACGGCTCTAGGGAGCCATGCAATAAGAGCCAAGGGCGAGCCAGTGAGTCGTGATGTTTTATTAAAGGTGGGGGATGAGGAATGAGGAGAGCACAGATACTCATACAGAAGTACACTCACAGGTTGCACAGCGCAGGAGCAGGGAGCTCGTACCAGACATAGGGGTAACAAAGCGTACATACTCACAGCGGGTTACAATCACAGGAATGCTGTAAGGGGAGTAGAGGCTGACACCAGACGAAGGGGCTTCAGCCTAGCAGTGCTTATGTCACAGCCCCGAGTCATCGAGGCTGCTCCTATTTATTCTCATTGGCAGCGCCTCAGCTGATGAGGACTAATTGGCCCCAGCCGTCCGTAATGCTGCCAGCTGGGAGCCTGCTGAGATGCTGCTCAAGGAGAAGCAGGGATGAAGGAAAACATGGGCTGAGCGCTGAGACGGCATCTCAACCCATGGTGACAAGAAAAGTTGATTGACTCTCTTCCTTCACTTACCTTGTTTTTTGTTTGTCCTCGGTGTATTCTTTTTCTTATTCTTTTTCCTTCACCTTTCCTCCTTCCTCGGGGTTCTCTTGGCAATATTCACAAAGTCACTTCCTCACAGTTCAATGTATCTTGACATGATTGATGCTGTGAATTGATACAATATGAATAAAATTTGACTGAATTATTGCAATACAGGGGCAATCGCCGCGTCGCTGCCATTGTTGGTGGGGCTGGCTCCACTGTCTCTGGCTCTTTGTTGCCTCGGGTCGCCGCACCTAGGTCTGCCGCTGCTGCTGTGGCCGTCTGCTCGCCGCAGGAGTCGAGGAGCAGCTGCGCCTCTCGGGCCAGCGCACGGAAGTCCCGTTGGGTCACACAAGGCATGCCGGAGAGGGTCCCTCTCATGTGCGACGGGAGGTTACTTAGGAAGATGTGCATAAATAGGAAATTATCGTTGTCCGATTCCCTCAGCTGCAGCATGTCTTCCATCAGGGCGACTGGCCTGCGCCCTCCCTGGCCATGCATAGCCAGGAGCCTCCTAGCCCTCTCTTCGGCTGAGGGTGTGAAACACTCGGTGAGGGCAGCCTTCAACTCGTCGTATTTGTTGTCAGCGGGTGGCTGCTGTACCAGGCTCCGCACGCATCGAGCTGTGCGGTTGTCAAGCCTTGCGATGACGTGGTAAAGCTTAGTGTCATCCGCCGTTATTCCTGCGAGCGTGAACTGTGCCTCAGCCTGGAGGAACCACGAGTCCGGGTTGTCCTGCCAGAATTCTGGCAGTTTAATGGAGACGGCGCTCACTTGGGCAGACTTCGACGAGTCTGCATCAGGAGAATCCCTTCTATGCATTCTCACGTCTCTGGTCACCAATGTGGGGAGCGTGAAATAACAAGGCTGAATTATTTCTTAATTCAGGTTTTATTGTTGCGATCACATCCCCAGCTATCTCTCAAGAACAGAAGAGAGAGAGCTGAGTCAAAACCTTCTTATTTATACATCTCAGAACAAAGGAAGAATCACATATCACCGTCAAAACCCCCTATTGACAATAACTCTCCCCCCGCGTCCTTCAGCCCTCCGCCTGGCCCCCAGGTCAGGAAGTCTTTTCAGCTCCTTATCGCCGTACCTCCGTCTTCTTGCTGTTATCCACAGGCGGTCCAGACATATTGTCCCCTCTAAGACGTGAGGTCAATCCACACATGCAATCTCAAGCATCCCATAGTGCTTATACATATGTAGGTAAAAATACATGAGCTACAGAAGCACCATTGTGTGTTTGTAAGACAATATGGCTCAAGCACTTTCACCTTCCCTTTTTGCTTTAGCCAACGAATGGTGAATTCATTGACTGGATGGAGAAAATGGAAGAAATTGCACTGAGTCGTTAAAAGCAGCCAATCAGGGACTATATGTTAACTGTCAGCTTCCCCTATAAGGCAACTACTAACAAGGTCCAATATAGCAACTGATTTTATTTGAATTTGTAAGACTGTTTCTCAACTTGACATCTATTCAAAAGGAAGAAAATGACTTTTGGAGGGTGGGTTTAATAAATCTTTAAGAGCAGGAGAACAAAAACACTAATAACTATAATTTCCATTAATAGCAGGCAAGGGAGACAGAAGGCATACATGATAAGACATAGCACATGAGGATTAAAAGGCCTGAGTTCCTTCACTTCCCTGCTGATTTTATTAAAACTCGACACTCACATTCCAACCTTCCAGTTCCATTTCATACACCTGGAAGGCGTTCAGAGGACTGTCTTAAAAAAACAGTACATGCATTTGTCCCAGTGTGAATACATTTTGAATTCACATGTTTGGATGACTCTACCTGGAAGAAATATGCCTGCTTCATCAAATCAGAAGACCCCTCCTTAAAGAAATCTGAAAAGAAAAGAACCTTTTCTTATTTTTTTTTTTTTTTTAAATTATTGACTATACAGACAGTAGAGCTTGTGTTAGCAGTTAGGAGGGGTCAGCATGGTCAGAGAATCCAGTCCAAATCAGGGGTGTGTCACAGATGCTGCCTCTTCTATAAACACAAGTTCAGAGCAGAGACAAAGGCACATGCAGCAAGTAAAGAAACAGGAAGACACCACTTCACAGGTAAGCTTCTGACAATGCAATATATAGATCCTTATTATTTTCAATCATAAGATCAAAACCTGTTTTTTAAAATAATTTTACAGTACCCCAGTATTTTTAACAGTGTGTTATTCTAATATTCATATCCATTTGAATGTGATTTTAATCTGAGGTAAATGGTAGCCGATGTGTAATCCTGCCTGTGGCTTGTTGACCTCCAGGCTGAACCAGCTGGACTCCAATGGCAGTCAGACTGACCAGTGAATGAAATACAATCTACACTGAACCCATTCTCTTACTGAGAAAATAAATAAATCACAGACACATAATTGATTTAAACAGCTTCACTTGCCAGAGAACGTCAGCTAGGAAATTATTAATAATAAAACTACCAAGTACTTATCATATTTCTGTTCAGACTTACTGATATGCTTTCTCTCCACTTTCATCCACCACAATAAAAGTTTTCAGAAAAAGCTGATGAAGCTCTTTATTAAAAGTGCAAGTCGTGGCTAAACAGCATCCCACTGTTGTTGAAATAAAAGAGACAAATAACTACAGTTTTGCATTATTTAAAAAGGCATCCCATAATTTACAAATTAGCTGGACCATTAAGCTGAGTGCATGCTCCAGTTTCAGCATCTGTTGCGTCAGACCACCTGATTCCTTATCATTGCTTTCTTCTTCACTCTCATTTTGAAGCATTTGTTTCACATGTTTTAAATGCTCTTCCTGTATCATAACAGCATTTAGTGCTCATGGAGAGATTATCCCCAGTCAGTCTGCCTGTCCAGTTGAAGCCTCCTGGAAAGAGAAATGAGGTGGATACCCAGGGGCAGGATGGAAAACTACAGGGGGGCCAAGGGACTACAGAAGAGGGTAAGTTTAGACAGCAAAAATTGTATTACGAGTTTAGCTCTTGTTGTACAGACGTGGACAAATTTGTTGGTAACCTTCAGTTAAAGAAAGAAAATCCTTGCTACTCACTACCGCCCCACCTGGGTGTGGGTACCTGGTGGCTCCTGTGGGTGTCTGAGGCTCTGGGTGGGGCGAGGGTCCACTTTGTGGGGTGTGCCTGGGGGGGTCGTGGCTGGGGTGGGAGTGCCCCCCCCGGTGCCTGGGGCCAGCGTCCGGAGCCCTGGTCGCCTGCCCCCCACCCCCCACCACCACCACTGCCCAGCAGCAAATGTTTCTTGTGTTTTCTCATTTATTTTTTTTCTTTCTCTTTCCCCTATTCCTTGACTCCCCACCTCTTCCGACAATTTCATAGCCCTTCAATTCCCTTCCACATTCCTCCCTGTCAGTTCCAGCATAAGTAAGACAATATAAATAAAGTGTTAAAGCTTTTATATAAAAAGAGGAGTCTATAAATACTATTTATATACACACTGTAAAACCAAATCACTTCACAGAACTCAAAACTTAGGTGGAAACCAATTACCTAATAAATTTTAAGTAAATGAAATTATTTTTTTGTGTTATCTTTAATTTAAAAATTTAAAACAAAATACTGAAAATGTATTTTTTTAAGTAAAGTTTACTCAAAAAAACATTTCATTTACTTAGATAGATAGATAGATAGATAGATAGATAGATACTTTATTTCGAACAAAAAAGTATAACAAAAACAAAACAAATGACAAATGCAATAAAGTAACAGTATACAGCGTTCGAAAGGGAGAAGGAAGAAGTGAACACTTATTAATTCCATCTCCTCTTTTCCATAAATACATTCATGGGAATTATATACAAATTACCACATTTAAGACCCCAAGTAAATAATTAACTGCATTTTGTACGTATCAACATTAACACCCATCCATCCTAGCATACACTGATGTCCATACATCAAAACCAGCCTCAAACAACACAGATATACACAGTGCTGTCCCACCCACCATTCCATAGTGTCCCATAGTATCCCAGAGTGAGCATAGTGAATCGTACATATAAATACTACCCTTCTAACATATATCCTTTCAGCAAATAATGTTTGTGGTATGGCGGCACATGGGGAGAGCATAATTGTGTAACATCTTAGACAAGAACAAAGAGCAGAGGTTCCCTGGTGAGATAACAGGGAAGTGTGAAGGATGAATGAAGTGAATGCAGTGTGACCTTTTGTGTGTTTGAAACTTCTAGAGGAATGCCATGTTATTTAAGAGAAGAGTCTCTGCTGAGATATCATTCTGTCTCTGCTTCTTGTGTGAGATGTGTAATAAATCGTCTGAGCCAAATCCGCCTCGTTATTTACACGCTCCACACTGGTGACCCAAGACGAATCATGGAACACAATGAAAGATCCCCTGAGCCAACCTCGATGGGAACCCCCAGCCAAGCATGTGCTGTTGCGATCAAGCTACCGGATTTTTGGCAGCACAACCCGCGCTCCTGGTTCCACCTAGTCGAGGTGCAGTTCGCCCTCCGGGGGATATCGGCGGATGACACAAAGTTCCACTATGTGGTCGCAACGCTCGACGCCCGCATGGCTCAGCACGTAGAGAGCCTGCTCGATCAGCCACCAACCGACGGCAAGTACGGCGTGCTGAAGGCTGCACTCATCCAGCACTACACACTCTCGGATGGTGAGAGAGCAGAGAGACTCCTGACGCGGACCGGGTTGGGAGACGGGTCGGCCATAGACCTGATGGAGAAGATGCTGATGTTAAAGGGCACAGACGACGACCATTTTATTTTTACCCACCTTTTCCTCCGGAACCTTCCGTCAGTGGCGAGAGCGACCCTGGCCAATTTGCCGTTGCTGGCTAAGCGGGACTATTGTGCGCTAGCCCGGGAAGCAAACCGGATCATCGTCGCCACCAGGGAGTTTACGACCATTGCGGCAGCGACGGAGCTCGGCGCGATGACCGGAGGAGGCGAGGAGCCATCGACGGCAGCAGCAGAGCCACCGACGGCAGCAGCAGCGGGTGCCAAGGAACGCGGGGGAGACACGCTTTGTTTCTACCACCGCCGTTTCGCAGAGAGGGCACGCAAATGTATACCACCGTGCCAATTCAAGTGACTCAGGAAACGCCAAGACCGGGGGTCGGTAGCAGCCGCGACCCTCGGGGAGGAGAACAAGCTGCTCTACTTGACGGATGCACGCTCGGGGAGGCATTTCCTCGTGGACACCGGCGCCCAGAAGAGTTTCATCCGGCCGACCTACGCTGACCGGCTGGCAGGATCTAGCGGCCCCGAGATGGCGGCAGCAAACGGCTCGGAGATTAAGACCTTTGGTGAGAGGACTCTACTTCTGTCTCTACACGGCCGTACAGTTGAGTGGACTTTTGTCATAGCAGCATTGAATTTCCATATACTGGGGGCTGATTTTCTGTGTGCACATGGTTTGTTGGTAGATGTCGCTAACAGATGCCTAGTTAATGCACTGCCCTTTGACTCTCTCCCCTGTACAGCTTGAGTGACCCGGCCAACAGCACAAGCCAACGTCACAGCTACATGCGGTAAGTTCCACACACTGCTCACTCAGTTCCCAGCACTCACTGTCCCGACGTTTTCGGCAGCCATTGCTAAACACAGGGTGGAGCATTTTATCACCACCACCGGGCCGCCCGTTTTTGCAAGACCTCAGCGCTTGGACGCAGCTAAACTGGCCATAGCGTGCGAGGAGTTCGCCAACCTGGAGAGGTTGGGCATCATCAGGCGCTCAAACAGCCCATGGGCTTCCCCGCTACACATGGTCCCTAAAGCTGAGGGTTCGTGGCGACCTTGCGGGGATTTCCGCAGGTTGAACAACGCCACAGCGCACAACTGCGACCCAATTCCTCACATTCAGGATTTTTCCGTTCACTTTGCAGGAGCGCGCTTTTTTTCTAAAATAGACCTGGTCCGCGGTTACCACCAAGTCCCAGTGCGCGCTGAGGACATACCCAAAACAGCGGTGATAACTCCGTTCGGTTTATTCGAGTTTTTGCGCATGCCATTTGGGCTTAAAGGGGCTGCACAGACGTTCCAACGCATGATGGATGCAGTGCTGCGCGATCTCCCTTTCGTGTTCGTCTACCTGGACGATATCTTAGTAGCCAGCGCGTCTGAAGACGAACACGAAACCCACCTCATGACGGTTTTCCGGAGGTTGGAAGAGTACGGGTTAATAATCAACCCAGCGAAATGTCAGTTCGGGGTGACGGGGATTGATTTTTTGGGGCACCGCGTCTCTCCTGAAGGAGCTGTCCCGCTGCCTGACAAAGTGCGCGCAGTGGCAGATTTTCCCCGGCCGCAAACGGTCAGGGCGCTACAAGAATTTTTGGGAATGGTGAACTTTTATAACCGTTTCCTTCCCCGCGCAGTGCAGCTCATGCAACCACTGTACGCTGCGCTCAAAAAACAGAAACCCGCGGATAGGGTCGAATGGACCCCGGAGCGAGAGCGGGCATTCTTGGAAGTCAAAGCAGCCCTGGCAAACGCCGCATTGCTGGCACATCCAGACCCAACGGCCTGTATAGCGCTCACCACTGACGCTTCAGATGTGGCCATAGGGGCTGTCGTGGAGCAGCGCGTCGCCGGGGCTTGGCAGCCGCTCGCCTTTTTCAGCAGGACTTTGCGCGACAGTGAACGTAAATACAGCACATTCGACAGAGAGTTGCTGGCTCTCCACCTGGCTATTCGCCACTTCCAGTTCTGGCTGGAAGGGCGCAGTTTCACCGCGTTTGTTGACCACAAGCCGCTAACGTTCGCAATGGCCAAGGTTTCAGAGCCATGGCCGGGCCGGCAGCAGAGACAGCTGGCCGCAATCTCAGAGTTTACTACCGATATTCAGCATGTGTCGGGCAAACTGAATGTAGTGGCAGACTGCCTCTCGCGCGCCGTGGTGGCCCCGGTCTGCGTGGGGATAGATTACACAGCCATGGCCCCGGAGCAGGTTAGTGATGTGGACGTGCACGCGCTCCAGTCTGGATCAACAGGGTTAAGGCTGGAGAGCAGGGTGCTGCAGGATGGCATGCCCCCCCTAATCTGCGATGTCTCCACGGGTCGCCCACGTCCCATGGTCCCGGCCGTGTGGTGCCACCACGTGTTTGAGTTGGTTCACCCTTTGGCGCACCCAGGAGTGCGCGCATCGGTCAAAATGGTAGGAGAGAAATTTGTGTGGCCGAGCCTTCGCAAACAAGTGAAAGAGTGGGCGGCAGCCTGCGTGGCGTGCCAATGAGCCAAAGTACACAGACACACGAAGGCTCCCTTGGAGCCGTTTCGCATTCCGGCTAAGAGGTTCGACCATGTCCACGTGGACCTCGTGGGCCCCCTCCCCCCATCACAGGGGTACACGCACCTCCTGACAATGGTGGACCGCACCACACGCTGGCCAGAAGCGGTTCCGCTGGCGGCAACCACGGCTGAGGAGGTGGCGCGCGCGTTTTTAACAGCATGGGTGGCGCGTTTTGGAGTCCCGTCGGACATTATGTCTGACAGAGGCCCTCAATTTGTTTCCGAACTCTGGTCAACAATGGCCCGCTGCCTGGGTGTCACAATTCACCGCACAACCGCGTACAATCCACAGGCTAATGGGTTATGCGAATGTTTTCATAGATCATTGAAAGCGGCTCTCAGGGCTTCACGGACGGATGCAAATTGGGTAGACAAGCTACCGTGGGTTTTATTGGGGTTACGTTCTGCGCCTAAAGAGGATCTGGAAGCTTCCCCAGCAGAACTCGTTTTTGCGCAACCACTCCGGCTGCCCGGGGAGTTTCCTCCAGATAATCCCGCGTCGGGCAGCTCCCCGTCTCAGCTGTTGCAGCGTAGCATAGACACAAGCACGCTGCCGGGCCCTGCCCACCACAGTTTTCCGCGCATTTTTGTGCCTAAAACTTTGAAAAACGCGGAGTTCGTGTTTGTCAGACACAACGCCCACCGTCCTCCATTGAGCCCACCCTATGATGGACCGTTCAGAGTGCTGGAAACAGGGGATAAGCATTTTTTGCTAGATTTGGGGGGGTAGGAGGGAAAAGATTGGCATAGACAGAATCAAACCCGCTTTCGTGGTGGCGGACGAGCAAGTGCTGTTGGCGAGGGCCCCTCAGCGTGGAAGACCCCCACGGGGAGCTCCCCAGAGAAAAGATTCCCCAGAGCACCCACACGGACAGACAAAAAGTTTTCCCCCCCAGACATCAACCCCCCAGCATGACAGCGCCATGGAGGCAGTGAATCCTGGTTACAGCAGATACGGGAGAAAACTGAAGCCCAAGCAGCATGTGGACTGATGTTTAATGGTTCTATCACAGCATACGGACTGTTATTCTGTTGTTCTATCCAAGATGCTCGGGGGGGGGGGGGGGTATGGCGGCACATGGGGAGAGCATAATTGTGTAACATCTTAGACAAGAATAAAGAGCAGATTGCATTTCCTCTTGCGTCCATGTCCTGGGAGATTGATGACAGTCCCATGACCCTCATGCTTTTTAATAATATTGACAACTGTGCTTACAGGAGCATGAAGCTGCTTCGACATGGTTTTATAGCCTTTACCTTTAACATGGTTATCTACAATCTTATTTCTGAGCTCCTCAGACAGCTCTCTCCTTTTCTTTCTCTGGTTGATGTTCAGTGTGGTGCATACCATGACATCAAACTACACAGTAGCATGTTTTCCCTTTAAATAGGCTGAATGGCTGATAAAAAAGCTTGAGGACACCTGTGATGCGAATTACAAGACACACCTTAGTTTAACATGTCCCTAGAGCCAAACTGTTTTCAGTCTTTTCTAGGAGTTCCATTATTTTTGTCCAAGCCAGTTTCATTTGTTTTTTTTTAATGATTCTGTTAAACGAAAATTAAAAACAATGTCTGATGTTCATTAGTTCATTTTCATACCATTCTTTTATTGTTACTTTTGTCAGTTTCAAGTTAATTCAGTGACCACTGTAGGGTTTTCTTTCTTTAACAGAAGGTTACCAACAAATTTGTCCACGTCTAAGAGAGCTTGGTAATTTATTATTGCAACTACACTTTTCTCCAGATCAAAAACTGATGTCAGGAGAGGCTCAGGGCAGGATGAACATCTGGAAGCCAAGTGTTTACTATGCACTGGGAAATGAGTCCTTCCGCTTTGCTGGTCATGACATCAGTATCCGCGAGTCTCTGGACACTTACGGGTCTTTGATCTGGCCTGGGGTACATCCTGCACAGGATGAACACATAGTATCTGCACGGACACTAAATGAATAACTGTAAATGTGATAATGAGGGTTTCATTCTTACAGGCTATAGCTTTGTGTCAGTTTCTGGAGAATAACCAGCAGCAAGTGAACCTGATGGATAAAGCAGTGCTTGAGATTGGAGCTGGGACTGGCTTACTCTCTATAGTGGCCAGCCTTCTGGGTAAGTCTATTTGGTGCATTCCACTAGTTGTGCTAAATCAGATTTTAAATGGCATGCCTCTTGATGTCAGCTTTCTAAACATAAACATGTTCCCTCACAGCATTTACCAAGTCAGAAAACCAAAACTAGTTTGAGAAAGATAAAAAACAAAAAATCAGCCACACATGTCCTGTTATGTAACCAATATGATAAAAAGAAACGGTAACACAGAATAGAAAAAGAATAATTTTAAATCTGATAGCAAGAAAATGAGAGGAAAAACTTGTGTGTGCACTCAATTTGCACAGTAAAAAAAATTCTCTTTTCAAACTCTGTCATTTGGGTTTTCTGTTTATTCATTGGCAGGTGCTTGGGTGACTGCAACTGACCTGCCAGACATTTTGTCCAATCTAGCCTTCAACCTTATGCGGAACACCAAAGGTCGAGCCCGATACACACCTCATGTCTCTGCCCTCTGCTGGGGTCAGAACCTGGATCGAGATTTCCCCTACTCATTATTCCACTATGACTATGTGCTTGCCGCTGATGTGGTCTATCATCACAACTACCTTGACGAACTCTTACAGACAATGCATCACTTCTGCAGGCCTGGAAGCAGAACAACACTACTCTGGGCAAATAAGATTCGGTTCCAGTCAGACCTGAAGTTTGCAGAGTGCTTTAAGAGTAATTTTAATGCAACACTGCTCGCTGAGTTGCCACATGAGGAAGTTAGGATTTACAAAGCTACAGCAAAATAGTGAAAATGAAGATGTAAAAGGGATATAAAAAGCATGTTAAATGTTAAAAGAATTTCAAAAAATAAAATAAAAATAAAAAATAAAATAAAATAACCCTCTTCAATATCAAAACAAAATAGGATTCTACAAAGTAGTGCCAATTAGTATATACCAGTCTATAATGGTAAATATCCATCTATCCATCCGTCTTCTACCAGGTTGCGGGGGCAGCAGTCCAAGCAGAGAAGCCTAGACTGCCTCATGGTTCACATAGCACCATGATCTCCATGAACCATGTTTTTCCGGTTCCGCCGGACCGGCGGCGCCACACGAGTTGGCTGCCTTTTGCAACTGCCTTTTTTTTATCTTCCTTCTTCTTTCTACACCTTTCACTATATATATATATATATATATATATATATATATATATATACAGTATATATACACACTACCGTTCAAAAGTTTGGGGTCACTTAGAAATGTCCTTATTTTTGAAAGAAAAGCACTTTTTTTCAATGAAGATAACTTTAAACTAATCAGAAATACACTCTATACATTGCTAATGTGGTAAATGACTATTCTAGCTGCAAATGTCTGGTTTTTGGTGCAATATCTACATAGGTGTATAGAGGCCCACTTCCAGCAACTATCACTCCAGTGTTCTAATGGTACAATGTGTTTGCTCATTGCGTCAGAAGGCTAATGGATGATTAGAAAACCCTTGTGCAATCATGTTAGGTCTGCAATGCTGTAATTGCTGCAAATGGAGGATTCTTTGACGAAAGCAAAGTTTGAAGGAAAAAATTATTATTTCAAATACAAATCATTATTTCTAACCTTGTCAATGTCTTGACTATATTTTCTATTCATTTTACAACTCATGGTGGTAAATAAGTGTGACTTTTCATGGAAAACACAAAATAATTGTCTGGGTGACCCCAAACTTTTGAACGGTAGTGTATATATATCATGGACACACAGATCGCCCCAAAGGTCTCCCGAGTCAGCGGACGGAGCCTCTGTTTACAGCAGGAGACGATACAGCAGGGAAGAGCTAGCTAGCACTCAACCGCCACCCGGTGCTTACGGAGAAACTCGACATACCGAGGAACTGTAGCGAAAACGACGCGGGTGCCGGGCTGGAGCTTAGGCGGCGTGCAAGAAATATAAGACAGAATAATAAAGAGCGATGGCAAGAACCAAGCAGACCGCTCGTAAATCTACTGGAGGAAAAAGCCCCCCAGGAAGCAGCTAGCCACCAAGGCTGCTCGGAAAAAAGCACTCCGGCCACCGGCGGAGTGAAGAAGCCTCACCGTTACAGGCCCGGTACCGTGGCTCTGAGAGAGATCCGTCGCTACCAGAAATCCACGGAGCTGCTCATCCGTAAGCTGCCCTTCCAGCACCTGGTGAGGGAGATCGCTCAGGACTTCAAGACCGACCTGCGCTTCCAGAGCTCCGCCATCATGGCTCTGCAGGAGGCCAGCGAGGCCTACCTGGTGGGTCTCTTCGTGAACACCAACCTGTGCGCCACGTCAAGAGGGTTGCCATCATGCCCAAAGACATCCAGCTGGCCCGCCGCATCCGCGGAGAGAGAGCTTAGACTTTCTGCTGCACATTCACCAACCACAATGCTCCGCACTGTGTGTCTATATATATATATATATATATATATATATATATATATATATATATATATATATATATATATATATATATATATATATATATACTGTATATATATATATATAGTAATATGTACATATGTATACTAGCTGTTCTTGTTTTTTCTTGCCTTCTGATTGTTGATCTGAGTGTTGCTATCCCTGTGCTTTTGCAATCCTGGAATTTCCCCATTGTGGGACTAATAAAGGCTTATCTTATCTTATCTTATCTTATCTTAACCCTCCTGCAAACCCATGTGGCTCCTTTTGGTAAACTGGGTCCTTGTTGTAACTTTTTTTTATGGGGACCTACTGGGCCACTCTTGGTCTGGCCCTTCACCCAGAATCAATTTGTCTAGGGGTACACCAGTGAAAATTTGCCTCAACCACATAGCTCATGGTATCATTAGGACTAAATAAATTAAATCACTCTTTATTGTCATTCAACTGTACAACCAATCATGTACAGTAGAACGAGATTGTGTTTTACCTATCTACTGTGTTAATCACACACACCCCAAGTGTAGAATCAGAGGGCCACTGCCATGCAAGGCGCCACCACAAATTTCCCTCCTCCATTCCATTATTGCTGAGCACCAAGCTGGACGGCAGGAAGTTCCACTTTTATATGGTCTTCGGCATGACCCAGCCAGGATTTGAACCCCTGCCTCCCGGGTGTGGGGCGGATGCTCTACCAGCTGAGCCACCACTCCGGTCACAAGCCCCACCACGATAAGGTGGCGATCCACAGAGGGGTAATGGTAAATAATTGATTGCAGAAATATTCACCCACTTTGTCAGTATTTGGTAGATGCAGCTTTGGTCATAATGTGTGAATCTGTGTGGATAGGGTTTAGTCAGGATACTGCAGGGTTGTTGTTTTTTTTACCATTTTCCTTGTAAAACTGCCCATATTGTGTCAGACTGCACAATGATCAGATGTGAACTGCTCTTTTGAAATCCAACCACAAATTCTCAATTGGACTGAGGTCCTGGCTGTGTCTGGGCCACTACAGAACATTCACCTTGCTGTCCATTTCTGTGAAAACAAATCTCTTTAATTTGCTGCATTCATGCCTTGCAAGTCCCATAGCATGATGCTACTACCACCATGCACCATGGGACAGTGTGACAGTAGCATTGTGCAGTGTTTGCTGTCTACCAAAGTGACTTATTAGACTCTCGTGCACTACGTACAGCAGCTCAACCGGACTCATGATAATTATCACTGTTTTCTTTTTGCACTACCGACTGCACTATGTGGAACTCCACAATATCTGCTGCTTGTTAATATATTCAAAAATTGCATAGATTAGTGTTACTTATTCATATTCTACCTTTTATATATTGCATAGTTTTTTATCTTTAGTGCTACTCCATGTTTAATGTTGCAGCATTGCACCGAGACAAATTCCTAGTTTGTGTACTACATGAACAATGGCAATAAATCTCATTCTGATTCTGATTCTGATTCTGACTCAGCAGCGCCACTGCACCAGGCAAACAAGCTAGCAAGCAGCAGCTGCCGGTGTTATGCCGAGAATTGCTCGCTTGCCAAAAACTGCATCCCATCATCGCAAGCAGGTGTTTAGTGTAATTATATACTTTGAAAATGCTTTGGAAAAAGTGATTATCCTTTTTACCGACAATGTATAAATGCAAAATCTCAACTCTGAAGACTGTAAAACGTGGAGTTGGATCACTATGATTTCTAACCCTCTTTGAAACACTAAAACAACTGGCGAATAAACATAATTTAAAGATAATTTACAAGAAGTAATAACAATTTTTACTTCTGAAAATGTATAATTGGTACTTCTAAAAATGCACAAATGGTTACAAGCCTGGCTGTAGTGTTATATTTTATAGTTTTGGCAGATGGGATGCAATTCTCAGCAAGCGAGCAATTCTAGGCATAACACCGGCGCGCACACACGAGTCACACAGAATGGCAGAGAAGAAGAAGAGCGCTGTGTGGCTATATTTTCAAATGAAGGGAGACATTTTATTTAATTTTTGTATTGTAGTTTCTGAACACTGTACCTCAAAAATTAATTTGTTTTCATTTGTTCTTGAGTGATAATTTTGTGCAATTTGTTTATTTAAGCAAAAAAAAAAAATCCAGACATGACAATATATGGGGAAAAACTGTTTTGTTACCGTTGTTTCTGAACAAAAAGTTTTATTATAATAAAGTATTTTCTCTAAACTTTGCCCAAATTCTGTCCTGGGTTTTAACTAATTAATAATCCAAAAAATAAAATAAAATCACAAAACACTTAAAGGTCATGAAAATTCATTCAGCTTTAGTAACTTGATGATGCATCCACCGTAATTATTTTTAAAAAAAAGTGTCGGTATCGGTAAAAATTGTGTGTCGTAAGTGTCGGTAAAAATTTTCACTGGTGCATATCGACACTTATTGTCCATTACATTCAACAGCTGTACAAGATACAAACATTATTGTGTTGTTGTAGCTAGTGCCATGTATTCAGCCTCATATGTAGACAAAGCTACGGTCTGCTGTTTCTTAGATTTCCATGAAATAACAGGCCCATTTTTAGTCAAACTAAAACAGTATCCTGTTGTGCTGCATCTGTCATTTTGATCAGCTACCCAGTCAGCATCACTATATGCCACAAGTGTAAGTTTCTCCTCACTTTTCTTATAACATAACTTCTAATTCATTGTACCTTTAAAATGCCTTAGCACATGTTTAGCTGCTGTCAGGTGCTGTTCTTTTGGCCGTGATAGATATTGTGACAACTTACAGTTCAACTCAAGTCGGGTCTTGTACAGGTCATTATATATACTGCTCAAAAAAATAAAGGGAACACTTTGAAAACACATCAGATTTTAATGGGAAAAAATAAGCTGGATATCGAAATTGTGGCAGGCTAGTCCAGCTTACTCAGATTTAAAAGTGTTCCTTTAATCTGAGTAAGACTTCTTGCATTAGTAAGAAGTTACTAGTTATTTCTTAGTTAGTTAGTTAGTTAGTTAGTTAGTTAGTTAGTTATTTCTTGGGAACTACTGATAAAGAAGCTTATGGAGGCGATGGATTTATTTATACTCAAGAAGACAAGAAGCAAGGGAAAGTTAAAACGACCATGGTGGAATGCCAATATTGGAAAAGTGAGAAGAAGTAAACTCAGGAGGTGGAACAAATATGTACAAACTCAGGATCATCAGGACTACATGGACTACAAGACAGCCTTGAATAAAGCAGCTAAGGGTATTAGGAGAGCATAAGATCAATTTTGAGAGAAGAATCTGCAAGAAAATTAAACGTGATCCGAAGGCATATTATGCATATGTCAGAAGTAAATTGAAGATCAAAGAGTGTGTAGGTCCCCTGGTAGATGATACTGGTGATATCATTACTGATGATGACAGAATGACTGAGTTGTTAAACTATTATTTCTCATCAGTATTTACACATGAAGAGCTGAATAACATGCCACTGCCTAAGTTACTATTCACAGGAACTCCGCAGGAGGCTTTAGTAAGTGTTGATATAGTTTAGCACCTTGGGGGAGCCAGATTATTTAGCATCTCAGACAAGACACAGTGGATAAACATGGGAGAATAATGCTCAGGAGGTTCCTGGCGAGATAGCAGGAAGGAGTCAAGGACGTAGGGGGTTGAATGCAGTGTGATGCAAATGTCATGTTGTGTGTGGAGAAATGCCATGAAACTTAAGAGGAGAGTGCCTGCTAAAGAGTTCAGTCTGTTCTTTGCTTGTGAGATGTGAGTGTGTAATAAATCGTCTAAAATGAATCTGCCTCTTCATTTACACACTCCACAATATCAGAATATCAGAGGAAGCTGTTTGTAAATTCCTGAAGAAACTCAAAAGAGATAAAGCACCAGGAACAGATGGTATAAGCCCTGCAGTCCTACAACCTCTGGAGACCACCCACAAGTGTGACCTGTGTGACAGGGACTGTCATTCGCGCATCGGCCTGTTCAGCCACAGGCGGTGCTGTTCCAGCAGAGTAGACGTTTAGGATTCTCTTCCATGGTCATCATAGACCGACGGAGGCCGACGAACCTACAACCTCTTCCAGATTCCCTTGCTTTACCCCTTAACATAATACTTAGGAAATCACTTTATGAGGCTTCAGTACCACAAGATTGGAAGAGAACACATGTAACACCAATATTCAAAAAGGGGCTTGAGGACATCACCAGGTAATTAAAGACCAGTAAGTCTGACAGCAGTGATTTGTAAGATATTGGAAAAATTCATCAGAGATGCCACTGTAAATCATTTAAAACAGTACCAACTGATCAGAGACTCACAGCATGGTTTCCTACAGCAAAGGTCATGTCTAACAAATTTAAGTTCTTGGAAGAGGTTACCAAACTCATGGATGAAGGTTATCCAGTTGATGTCCTGTATCTCGACTTCAGTAAGGCCTTTGACAAGGTCCCACATCAATGGCTCATGAAGAAAATTGAAGGTCATGGCATCTGGGGCAAAGTCTCACAATGGATTGCTGAATGGTTGAGTGGTATACAGCAAAGGGTCGTTGTGAATGGCAGCCAGTCACAATGTTCTGATGTGGTGAGTGGCATCCCACAAGATTCTGTTCTGGGGCCGATTTTATTCATTTTATACATTAATTCAGTTCAATTCAATTCAATTCAACTTTATTTATGTAGCACCATTTCACAACAACAGTCATCTCATAGCACTTTCAACTGTAGGGGGAACCCCCAAAGTTGCAGAAAGACCCCAGCAATCAGGCGATCCCCTGTGAACAAGCGCTTGGCGACGGTGGAGAGGAAAAACTCCTTTTTAACAGGAAGAAACCTCCAGCAGAACCAGGCTCAGGGAGGGGCAGTCATCTGTTGCGACTGGCTGGGGGGTGAGGGGATAGAGAAGATGAAAAGAACAGACATGTAGAGAGCAAACAGCACGATGGGGACTCAATCTATGGGAGAGAACAAACGGATGTTAATGACCAGCAAAAAATATATACATATATTTCATTGAGAGTGAAGAAAGGAGTGAGGCCCAGTGAATTATTGGAGGTCCCCCGGCTGACTAAACCTATCAGCAGCATAACTAAGGGAGGATTCAGAAACACATGATCCCTCCCTAATTGTAGGCTATATCAAAAAGGAAGGTTTTAACCCTATTCTTAAAAACAGAGATCGAGTCTGAATCCCGAATCCAGATTGGCAGCTGGTTCCACAGGAGGGACATTGACGAGAATATAGCAAGTACAATACTGAAGTTTGCTGATGATACAAAGATCTTTAGGAAAGTAGATTCAATAGAATCAGCATTTACACTGCAAGAAAACCTCAGCAAATTATTTTTATGGTCACAGGATTGGCAGATGCTCTTTAATGTAAACAAATGTTGGTTGCCTTCACTTGGGGCACAATAACTGCAATCATTCACTCTCACAGTCATACCTAAGGACAATTTAGAATCCCCAGTGTGATGCCAATTAACCTAACCTCCGGAAATATTTTTTCAGTCAACGTCAACTACTGGAACCCACTACCTAAAGTAGCAGTGGAAGCAATGACGGTTAATTCATTTAAGAACAATCTTGAAAAATTCCTTAAAGTGTGGGGGGGGAGAGCTGTATATAAGTCTCTCTAGACTTCCTGCCCCATAACCAGAGCCACCATTGTAGCGTCATCCCAGCGGTGGATTCATGTAACTTCATACATATCCAAATATTCTCATTTTTGAAAGATCGGGCTTTCTACCTGTTAGAATATAGTAAGGTGTCAGGAACCAAGCCGGCTTGGTTTCCCCCTGCTTGGTCCTGGCCTCTCTGTGGGTACGTGCCACGTTGTATGTATATTAATATGTATTTCTGTGTACTCTGCCGTACCCATAGCCACTGCTGTCTGGCTGGCAGCGGTGAGGCAGCCTCTTGGGCTCACGCTGGAGTGAGCACTGTCTAACTGTCTGCCGGTCGGACCACGCCCCCTCTCTATTACTGCCAGCTGTTCCCACTCCTGTGTGCCATCTCCCCGCTCCTCGCCCAGGTGTGATCAATTTGTGGATCCAGCAATGCATGTACTTAGGGAGCCTTTTTCCAGTCATGCATTGCTGGGTCACTGCACTTCATCTACAGTCTTTGTCCACCGTATGGAGTCACGTTGAAGGACTGTATTCGCTTGGAGCTTATTTGGATTTGCTCGGACAGCTCCAGTCTGGTGAGTCTAATCTGTGTGTGTGTGGTTTCCCCGGTATTCTCACCCAGACTGTTGAGCATCCTGGAGGACTTCTTGAGCCATTGTGAATGTTATGCATTTAAACTGTCTGTCAGTTTGTGGGTGTTTAATAAAGGTGTGTGTGGTGTAACCCAGCGCGTAAATCCTCGTCCTTAACTCCTCGTCCGTGCGCTATGGAGAAGAGCACGAGGAGATCATGACAGAATGACCCAGCCAGAATAAAAGGATTTAGCGGGTACACCCACACATCCTTTTCCCCTTTCTCCTTTTGTATTATTTTTTGGGACTGAGCTGTGTTGGAGCGGGCCATGGATTTGGTGCCCCACAGCTATTCTTTGAGTTTGGGATAGGAATGTAGCAGAGAATTAATGGACATGGACGGGCTTATCACATCGGCCGGTGTGTATTCTACCCCGGAGGACATTCTCTGGTACGTAGGCCTGGCGGAGGCAGCGGTCCGGCAGTGCCCTCAGCTCACTCTGCATGCCGAGGGAATGGAGAGGATTAACCGGTTGGCAGCGCTGCAGCGTGGGGGCGGCGAAGGGGTGAGGAAATCCGCTAGGAAGACCGAGCTCGCGTCGAGGGCCAAGCGCTCCCGGGGCTCCCTTCCACCTGCCTCCTGCCAGAGCGAGATGCCCGCTCCCATCCCAGCTCCTCCAGCTCCCAGCTCTCAGAGTCATCCCACGAGGAAACGCCGGGGGAAGCCCTCCTCATCAGCAGTGGCCGCCGTTGTTCCAGCTGCCGTGAGGTCCACTGAATTTACCCCGGCCACGCCTACCTCTGTCGTCAGGGAGACGGCTCCTCCACCAGTCTGCAGAGGGACCCACATCACCATGGACACAGAGAGGGATGACAGCTTGCCAGCTGCAGCAGTCAACATCAAGGACCGTGATGACAGGCAAGTGTTTTTTCATTCTATCTATTTTGATGACAATAAACCTTGTCTGTCTCCCAGGAGAGGGGCCCAGTTACAGCAGTCCGCCGGGCTCCCTCTACAAGCAGCAGCTAAAAACTCTTTTTCTACCCCTCTGTGTCACCTCCATTAATTCCCGAGTGCCTGTCGGTCTGACAGCCAAGCCGCCAGACGGTGGAGGAGGTCAGGGTCCTGGATGATCCTGCCCAGGGGCTCGCACGGAGGTGTTTCCCTGCAGCCACGCCGGCCCCAGCGTTGGAGCCGCTGCAGAAGGACAATGGGACTGCTAGCACCACCTTGCCAGCTGCGGAGGAGCGCCACGAGAGGGAGGTCCGAGGACGCACTTCCCCGGCTGCGGGGGATCCATCCCTGAGCGTGCCGACGGACTATGAGTGGTCAGCTCTGCTCGCCGCGCTCAACCGCCAGGTCAGGGAGGAGCGCTGCGAGAGGGCGGTCCAAGGACGCACTTCCCCAGCTGTGAGGGAACCACCCCCCGCACCTGCTCCACCCCCAGGCTCATCATCGGACAAGGAGTGGTCAAACCTGCTCGCCGTGGTCAACAGCCAGGTCGAGGAGGAGCATCGGGAGAGGGAGGAGTGCCGTGAGAGGGAGGCCCAAGGATACACTCCCCTGGCTGTGAGGGTGCCACCCCCCGTGCCTGCTCCACCCCCAGGCTCGCTTTCGGACGAGGAGTGGGCGAACCTGCTCGCCGTGGTCAACAGCCGGGTCAAGGAGGAGCATCGGGAGAGGGAAGAGCGCCACGAGGAACTCCTCGGCACAACGGACTCACCGCCCAGCATGGTGCTCCGCATCCCGGATTATCTGGTCCCCGAGTCGCCTGTGAAGAGGAGGAGGAACTCTCGCCACAAGAAGCGACCCGCCTCGCTGACAACAGCCCTGCCCCTTTGCCCTGAGCCATGCCCTGCCCCATTCCCGGAGGAATTGGAGGAACACCAGGAGAGAAGAGGAGACATTCTGGAGGCCGCTGGGGAGGGCCAATGCCAGGAGAACAGGCAAGTTTTTTCTCATTCGACTTTCTCTGTTAATGAACAATTTTGCCTGTCTGCTGGCGAGGAGACTCGGGGTGTGCAGTCCCCCAAGCGCTCCGCCACAGCGGCACATAATGTTCCCTCACCCGACTTCACTCAACCCCTTCTATGTACCCCCACGAGCTCGCCGGCACCGGATCCAGGTCGCTCGAGGTGAGAGGGACCAGAGGCCCAGGAGGGTCCAGCTCACAACGATGTGGGTCCAGTGGTTCCAGAGGAGATCGACAGGGGTGTAGCACCCGACGGACCAGAGGAACCTACGCACCCTAAATCGCAGGAGTCATGGACAGCGGTGGAGCCCGAGTTCAGGCAAGTGTGCTCCATTATGGCAATAGTTTCTATGTCGATGTTACACTGCCTGACTCATGGTGAGGAGGACCCAGGGCAGCTTCCAGTAGCCCCCGGGACCGCCTCACCGGGCTCTGTCGCTGCCAGTGACTCTGACCCGGTCTCTCTTTTTCCCTCTCCAGGTTTGGAGCCCCCTGACAGGGTCACCGGAGAGCAGCTGATCTTACCAGAGGCCTCCAAGGATCAGAGGGCAGCACCAGGGGCCAAGGGGAGCACAACCTCCCCCGTTTGGGAGTTCACCACAGGTGCAGCCCAGCTCCAGCCAGAGGCCACTGCAGGTCAGAATCAGAATCAGAATCAGGTTTATTGCCATTGTTCATGTAGTACACAAACTAGGAATTTGTCTCGGTACAATGCTGCAACATTAAACATGATAAGATAAGAGAAATAAACTATACATGTAATAAAGTGTAGGATAAGATTAAGTGATACTGGTCAACAGTTAAAATATATATTAGCCAGCAGCAGATACTGTGGAGAACTATATAGTGCAGTCGGTAATGCAGGAAGAAAACAGTGATGATTGACATGAGTCTGGTTGAGCTGCTGTACATGGTGCACGAGAGTCACTTAGTGTTCAGCAGTCTAATGGCAGAGGGGAAGAAGCTGTTCATGTGACGGGAGGTTTTAGTCTGGATGGACCGAAGTCTTCTACCAGAGGGGAGGGGGGCAAACAGTACATGACCAGGGTGTGAGGGATCGGCTATGATCCGGCCAGCACGCCTCCGGGTCCTGGAGATGTACAGATCCTGGAGAGATGGGAGCTTGCAGCCGATCACCTTCTCAGCAGTGCGCACGACGCGCTGCAGCCTTAGTCTGTCCCTGGCAGTGGCTCCTGCGTACCACACGGTTATGGAGGTGGTGAGGATGGACTCGATGATGGCTGTGTAGAACTGCACTAACATCTTGGTGGGTAGCTTGAGCTTCCTCAGCTGCCGCAGGAAGAACATCCTCTGCTGGGCTTTTTTGATGAGTGAGCTGATGGTCAGCTCCCATTTGAGGTCCCTGGTGATGGTAGTGCCTAGGAAGCGGAAGGAATCAGCAGTGGTGATGGGAGAGCCTGAGAGGGTGAGGGGGGGCAGAGGAGTAGTGACTTTCCTGAAGTCTACAATCATCTCCACTGTCTTCAGAGCGTTCAGCTGCAGGTTGTTATTGCTGCACCAGGACGCCAGCTGGGCCACCTCTCTCCTGTAGGCGGACTCGTCGCCGTTGGAGATGAGCCCGATGAGGGTGGTGCTGCAGAGCCTCAGCCGGAGGTCACCGCAGGTGCTGCAAAGCCTCAGCCGGCGGTCACCATGGGTGCTGCAAGGCTCCCGCTGGAGTCCATCGTGGGTGCAGTGGAGCCGGCCCGGTTGGGGTCCATCGTGGGTGCAGCAGAGCCGGCCCAGTCCAGGCCCATTACAGGTGCATCTGGATCCCAAGCCGGGATCATCGAGGGTGCTGCAGATCACCATGAGGACGCCGGGATCCACTTCTCCTCCCGGTCCTACGCCATGGGGGTTCCCTCCCTTCGGTCCAGTCACCCACCTGCAAGCTTCCCAGTAGGCAGGCCACCTCCCGCCTCATCCCGCCGGCCCTGGTGGATGAACAACGCTGGCCAGCCGCCGGAAGGATTGACTCCCCGGGTCTGGTGGCCCATGTATCCGGCAGACCGCCGGATTCCATCCACCAGACTTTCTGCTAAGGGCCTGGGACTCTGGGCAGCCTCCTGAGCCCCAACGCCCATGGACTTGGGGGGCTTAACTGTGGTCCCCCTACCTCCCACCCGGGTTTGTGTTGTTTGTTCCTGTGGGGGGGGGGGAATGTTTCTTTGGGTGTCTGGGAATCCACCCCTTAAAGGGGGGGCTCTGTCAGGAACCGAGCCGGCTCAGTTTCCCCCGGTTCGGTCCTGGCCTCTCTGTGGGTACGTGCCACGTTGTATGTATGTTAATATGTATTTCTGTGTACTCTGCCTTACCCATAGCCACTGCTGTCTGGCCGGCAGAGGTGAGGCAGCCTCTTGGGCTCACGCTGGAGTGAGCACTGTCTAACTGTCTGCCGGTCGGACCACGCCCCCTCTCTATTACTGCCAGCTGTTCCCACTCCTGTGTGCCATCTCCCCGCTCCTCGCCCAGGTGTGACCAATTTGTGGATCCAGCAATGCATGTACTTAAGGAGCCTTTTTCCAATCATGCATTGCTGGGTCATTGCACTTCATCTACGGTCTTCATCCACTGTATGGAGTCACATTGAAGGACTGTATTCGCTTGGAGCTTATTTGGAATTGCTCGGACAGCTCCAGTCTGGTGAGTCTAATCTGTGTGTGTGTGGTTTCCCCGGTATTCTCACCCAGACTGTCAAGCGTCCTGGAGGACTCCTTGAGCCATTGTGAATGTTATGCATTTAAACTGTCTGTCAGTTTGTGGGTGTTTAATAAAGGTGTGTGTGGTGTAACCCAGCGCGTAAATCCTCGACCTTATCTCCTCCTCCGTGCGCTATGGAGAAGCGCACGAGGAGATCATGACAGTAAGGAGTCTGTCCTGTATGTTTGCTAAAGCATCTGTTGAGAATAACTGCTGCTGTCATTACAGCATATGTCCACAGTTTCTTTGGAAGATTGCTCTCAATTAGCATGAGTCTTGCCATTTCAAAAAGTGTTCTCCAGCTCCTCTCAGCTCTCCCATTTTGATGGGGTGAATATGGTGCTGAAGTTTCATGTCTTATGGTGTTCTTACTGAGCAATGTCTGAAAGTCATTCGCTGTGAACGCTTTACCATTATCTGACCTAATACATTTGATTTTTCCATAAGGTGCAGTGTCAGCAATGAATCTTTTGGTAACTTTTACAGTATCACTTTTTGTTTTCAAAAAATACATAAACAGAGCCCCTGAATGATCATCAGTAAGCACTATGGCATATTTAAATCCATCCTTCGCTTCTGGTTCTATAGGGCCAGCCAAATCAGTGTGTACAAGCTGGAGTGTTGCTTTTGCTCTGGTATCAGGCTCTCTGTTCCTACTCTGAGCAAATTTACCAATTTACCAAACTTCCCAGTTTAGGCTAGATTTATCAGTCTTACCCTTGATTTTCATTCCTTCCGTTACTTTCTCTAGCTCTGACACATCTTCATAATTACAGTGACCAAGAATTTCATGTCACGTTTTTATATCATAACACCCATGACATTCATCATTACCTTCTTTACTCACAGCATTCAGATAGTAAAGTCTACCATACTCTTGGATGTCAAATTTGGTACCGTTCTTGTGGATAAGCTTGTTGCATCCTTCTTTAAAGTTCACTGCTGCTCGGTTAGCTGTTGCTGCTTTCACTGAAAAAATGTCCTGAGGGAACAATGGGATGTACAGTGCCTTCGCCAATGTTGCAGTCACATGACGACCCTCACTGTCTCTCAGGCAGACCTCAGCATCACCTCTCTTCAGTGCATTTCCACTGGTCATTTTTCCATCAGCTAGCTCCATGAAGTGTTTTTCTTTTTGGAAAGTCTCATCAAATGTCTTAAAGTTGTTAATGTCTGTGACTATGCGTGACGTTGCACCCATGTTAACCATCAGCCCTTTTTCTTTTATCCACGTAGCTCGCCGTCGCTCATTTTTGAATATAGAGTTGTGGTCCTCAGCATCAGCTGCTTGTTTCACGTCGTCTCTCTTCTTGCATCGGTAGTTTTTGCCTCTGTGAGTGGAACTTTTACAGAAGCTGCACCACCATCTCTGCTTGTTTCTCACAGCACATTCTCGGGCTTTGTGTCCTTTTTTGCCACAGTTGTAGCAGGTCATCTCCGCACCATTTTTCTCTCTCCCACTCATCCTCATGGCGCCACTTGCCTTCATCATGTTGTCATCACTCACGTCAGTATTATTATTGTAGTAGTATAGTATTATTACACCTCAGTGCTCTCATAGCTTCTTAGCTTTGTTTTAAATTCATTGAAAGTCCTATTCTCATCACCCTGCACTGTGTATGGCAAATGGCTTGAATGATACAGGCAAACCTCTCAGGGTCATGGCAATTAATAGTCCATCACTTAATGTTTCTTCTGCATTTCTTAGTGCAGTAATAGCCATCTCTGCACGGATGATGTAGTCTGTGACGCTTTCATTCACGGCTTTCTGGAGAGACATTACCTCTCTGTAGAGGCTAATCACACACGGGTTTCCATTACCAGCATAATGGCCCCACAGTATCTTCAACGCTTTTCTTCCATCATTGGCTGCATCTCTCATGATGAGGGAAAGGCTTTTGTTATCCAAAAACTGTATTAATTCAGCGTATGCCTCTTCCTTTTTCGTAGCATCTCCAAGGTTTTCTTCACTGTCACTGGAGGTTGGCTCGTTCAGTATCGTCTCCTTGAGGCCGAGCAACTTCAGGTGCTCCAAAAACTTTGTTTCCCACAGCTCATAATTCTTCTCGTCCCCGTCAAAACATAATCTCTGCCATCGGCCTCCAAGCTCTCTTCTGGGCCCATAACCTGTTGGTGCAGTAATCTTGGAAGAAGAGGAGGAAAGCTGGTTCACACAGGAAATAAAACACACATGCGTTCTCTTTGGGGTGCGGCTATCAACAGAACACGGAGCCCCATTTATTGTGCGCATGCTCAGAACATAATGCGTTTAGGTTACATTCAGTATAAGGGCATATTTTAACATTTCAAGATTTAATCCAACACATATGAAGAATACATAGGATTTTTCTGATGCAGTACACAACCAGTATTTGTCAGAAATTCCTGCAGCTCTTTTATTTTTGCTGTAGGCCTCTTGGAAGCCTCCATGACCAATTTTCTTCTTTGCTTTTTATTCAATTTTGGGTGGCCAAATGGTGTTTGGGAATGTCTTTTTTGTGCAACTATATTTATACCGCTTGATGGTTGTTTTCACTGTGTTCCTAGTATATCTAATGTCTTGGAACTGCCTTTCAACCATGTGATCCCTTTAATGCTTTGGAACCTCTTTATGAAACCTTATCTTTTGCTGTTCGATGTGACTAATTTAATGCAAGAAAAATACTAGAACAGCCAAACTTTATTTGGAATCACTTTAGCCTCACATTTCACTCTGCTCCTGATAGTCCTTCATTGTGCAACAGTGTGGAGAGTGTGAATAATGAGGCTGGTTTATGAGCAGATGATTTTATTACACTCTCTCATCAGTCATACACAGAAAAACATGATACAATCAAGCACGGTTTCTCCTTTTATCCCAACCGCTCATCTCACATTTGCATGACATTTAACATCACAATACATTCACCCTTAAACCCCCCCGACTCCTTCTTCCTGCCATCTCCCCATGATCTCCCTGACTATTGTCCTCCTCTGTTTACCCTCTGCATCCTGTCTGAGATGCTGTCTGAGATGACTCACCCAAGTCTCTACACGCCCCCCCCCCCAGAATCTTAGACAGAGTTTCAGTCCTCACGCTCTTTTAGCTTCAGTCTCCTCCCATATCTGCTGTAATGGGGGTTCACTGCCTCCTCAGCACTGCTGTGCCTGCGGGGGGCTGCTGGGAGTGTGTCTGACTGCGGGTGGGCCGTGGCGAGGGGGGGGGGACTTCGATTTGCCCGTGTGGCTGCCCTGGTGAATTGTTTACCTGGGGAGTTCTCCGTGGGGGTCTTCCATGCCCAGGGGCCCGAGCCAAAAGCACCTGCTCGCCGCTTGAGTCTGTCTATGCATATTTTCTCCCGACGACCCCCCAAGTCTAACAGAAAATGTTTGTCCCCTGTTTCCAACACTCTGAACGGGCCATCATAGGGTGGGCGCAATGGAGGGTGGTGGGCATCGTGCCTGACGAACACAAACTCCGCGTTCTTCAAAGCTTTTGGCACAAAAGCGCGTGGAAAACAGTGGTGGGCCGGGCCCGGCAGCATGCTTGTGTCTGCACTATGCTGCAAACGCTGAGACGGGCAGCTGTCCGGCGTGGAATTATCTGGCAAAAATTCCCCGAGCAGCCGCAGTGGCTGCGAAAAAAACAGCTCTGCCAGGGAAACCTCCAAATCCTCTTTTGGTGTGGAACACAACCCCAATAAAACCCACAGCAACCGGTCTACCCAATTTGCGTCCGTCAGCGAAGCCCTGAGTGCTGCTTTCAGTGACCTATGAAAACGCTTGCATAACCCATTGGCCTGTGGGTTGTACGCGGTTGTGCAATGAATTGCAACACCCAGGCTGCGGGCCATCACGGACCAGAGGTCGGAAACAAACTGAGGACCCCTATCGGACATGATGTCCGACGGGATTCCAATACGCGCCACCCATGTTGTCAAAAAAGCATGCCCCACGTCTGCAGATGTGGTTGCCGCCAGCGGGACTGGTTCTGGCCAGCGTGTGGTGCGGTCCACCACTGTCAGAAGGTGCGTGCACCCCTGCGATGGTGGGAGGGGGCCCACAAGGTCCACGTGAACATGGTCGAACCTCTTAGCTGGTATACGAAACGGCTTCAAAGGAGACTTCGTGTGTCTGTGTACCTTGGCTCGTTGGCACGCTATGCAGGCTGCAGCCCACTCTTTTACTTGTTTGCACAGGCCCGGCCACACGAACTTCGCTCCCACCATTTTGACTGACGTGCACATTCCTGGGTGCGCCAGAGCATGAACTGACTCAAACACGTGGCGGCGCCACACGACCGGGACCACCAGACGCGGGAATCCCATGGAGACGTCGCAAATTAGGGGGGGGTTGCCATCTTGCAGCACCCTGCTCTCCAGCCTTAACCCTGTTGGTCCAGACTGGAGTGCGCGCACATCCGCATCGCTAATCTGCTCTGTGGCCGTGGCTGTATAATCTATCCCCATGCAGACCGGGGCCACCACCGAGCGCGAGAGGCAGTCCGCCACCACATTCAGTTTACCTGACACATGCTGAATATCGGTCGTAATCTCCGAGATCGCGGCCAGCTGTTTCTGCTGCCGGCCCGACCATGGTTCCGAAACCTTGGCCATCGTGCACGTTAGCGGCTTGTGATCCACGAATGCAGTGAAGCTGCGCCCTTCCAGCCAGAACTGGAAGTGGCGTATGGCCAGGTGGAGAGCCAGCAACTCTCTGTCAAACGCGCTGTATTTGCACTCACTGACGCGCAAAGTCCTGCTGAAAAAAGTGAGCGGCTGCCAAGCCCCGGCGACACGTTGCTCCATGACGGCCCCTATGGCCACGTCCAAGGCATCGGTAGTGAGCGCTATCCGGACCGCCGGGTCTGGGTGCGCCAACAGTGCGGCGTTTGCCAGGGCTGTTTTAACCCCTGAGAACGCCCGCTCTCACTCCGGAGTCCATTCGACCCCATCCGCGGGTTTCCGTCTCTTGAGCTTGGCGTACAATGGCTGCATGAGTTGAGCTGCACGGGGGAGGAACCGGTTATAAAAGTTAACCATTCCCAAAAATTCTTGCAGTGCCCTGACCGTCTGAGGCAGGAGACACGCACTTTGTCGGGCGCGCACTTTGTCGGGCAAGGGTATCGCTCCCTCCGGTGAGACGCGGTGCCCCAAAAAATCAATCCCTGTCACGCTGAACTGGCATTTCACTGGGTTGATTATTAACCCGTGCTCCTCCAACCTCCGGAAAACCGTCCTGAGATGGCTTATGTGTTCGTCTTCGGACGCACTGGCTACCAGGATATCATCCAGGTAGATGAACACAAATGGGAGATCGCGCAGCACTGCATCCATCATGCGCTGGAACGTCTGTGCTGCTCCTTTTAATCAGAATGGCATGCACAGAAACTCGAACAAGCCAAACAGAGTTATTACCACTGTTTTGGGTACATCCTCTGCGCGCACTGGGACCTGGTGGTAACCGCGGACCAGGTCTATTTTAGAAAAAATGCGTGCTCCAGTGAGGTGAACAGAAAAATCCTGAATGTGGGGAATCGGGTAGCGGTCGTGTGCTGTGGCGTTGTTCAACCTGCGGAAATCACCGCACGGTCGCCACGACCCCTCGGCCTTAGGGACCATGTGTAGCGGGGATGCCCATGGGCTGTTCGATCGCCTGATGATGCCCAACCTTTCCAGGTTGGCAAACTCCTCGTGTGCTATGGCCAGTTTAGCTGCGTCCAAGTGCCAAGGTCTTGCGAAAACGGGCGGCCCGGTGGTGGTGATAAAGTGTTCCACCCCGTGTTTAGCGATGGCCGCTATGCTGCCCCCATGTATTAAGTTAAGAGTTCCTATTACAGCATTTCATGTAACGGAGTTTGGCTCCCTCTAGTGGTGTAGTGAAAGCATCGTTTTGAACTGTTACACAAGGTGTGCACATTTGCAGTAATGATATAACCGGAGAACGGGACAGAGCGTCACTCATTGTACAATTACTGTGGATGTTGTTAATTATCGGCGCCTTGGACATCATTAGTCCTTTTACACGGATGTAGGAACAAATGTAAACGGATGTAAAACCCAAAAAACGAGTGTACATCACGTTGAGTTCCTTGTGGGGTAGCTTCAATAAACGAGATAAAAGGAAACATCTTGTCATCATTGAGGCCTGCACCACACGTGTTAGCTTGCTGCTTACTAGTCGAAAACTGGGAAACTCGATGGGAGAGCAGTAAAGTAAAAGGACTATCAGCGCGGCGGGCCCGATAAACAAACAACAAGCAGCAAATGAGCCTCAGGGCAGGAGAGCAGCACCAGCCAACTCCCCAACTCAGAAGTGGAGTTATGGAGACGGAACACACAGCTCCCTTGGCTACAGCTGCATGAGCTAGCTTATTATACTCACGTAGCTTCAAGTCAAGCAAGGCTTCTTCAGCTACCTCCTCAGCCATAAGAGCTAGAGCCAAAGCAGATGCTGCACGGGCTAAATTAGCTTATTCAGAGAAAGAAGCAGCCCTCATCACGCAGAAAGCTAATCTTGAAGCACAGAAAGCTAATCTTGAAGCACATATGCACATTTTGAACCATCAGAAGGCTGTTGCAGCTGCAGAAGCTGAAGCCGCGGCCTATGAAGGAGCAGAGGAATGTGCAAGAAGTGAATTCAGTCAAGCATTAATGGACTTGCCAGTTGGCTCAGCACAACACACATCTGAGTATGTACAGAAACACTTTGATGTGCGCCTTGAGGAAACTCCATTTAAAACTGATCCAGCCACCCCCTCTAAGATCCAGTGTGAACAGTTTGAAATGGCCACAAATGTACCATTCATCCCATCTAATGCTGTAGATGGTAAGAGTAGGGTCAGCGTCAACATGAAGGAGGAGCAGGGAGCTACAGAGACAATGAATCCCCCGACGTTACAACCCTATTATGCCCCCGCAACACATTATGCGGAAGCACAAAGCATTCAGGATCTGACCAAATATCTCACACGCCGGGAGATGTTGAGCACGGGACTCCTACAGTTTGATGACCTCCCAGAGAATTATTGGGCATGGAAGGCATCCTTCCAGAACGCCATACAAGACCTCAGCCTCTCACACCACGAGCAATTGGATCTGATGATAAAATGGCTCGGCACAGAATCAGCAGAACAAGCAAAGAGGATCCGCTCTGCACATGTCTTCAACCCAAAGGCAGCCCTCAACTTAGTCTGGGAAAGGCTAGAAGAGTGTTATGGGTCACCCGAAGCAATAGAAAATGCACTGCTAAAAAAGCTTGATGATTTTCCCAAAATCATCAAGCTGAGAGAACTTGGTGACGTTCTACAGGAGCTCGAATGTGCAAAGGATGGCGGATACCTACCTGGGCTCGCATACCTGGATACAGCCCGTGGAGTGAATCCTGTTGTCGAGAAACTGCCCTACAGCCTACAGGAGAAGTGGATTGCAGCAGGTGCCAATTACAAAGAAACACACAAAGTCGCCTTTCCTCCTTTCAGCTTTTTTTCCAGCTACGTCAGACGACAAGCCAAAATAAGAAACAACCCAAGTTTCAGTTTCTCTCCACCAGCCCACATGAACACCAGAGTTGAAAAAGCCCCCAAGTTTGCCAGTGAGCACCTCATCAGTGTCCACAAAACAGACATCCCACCAGCTTCACCCGCAGCTACAGGTAACCACACACGTGAAAGAACAGAAAGCTCAGATAAACAATGTCCCATACACAGAAGGCCACACCCATTAAAGAAATGTAAAACGTTTAGAGCCAAACCAATAGAAGAACGCAAACTGTTCTTGAGAGAGAATCACATCTGCTTTAAGTGTTGTGGCTCCACTCAGCATCTGGCAAAAGACTGTAAACAGTCAATCCAGTGCTCTGACTGTGGTAGTGATAGACATGTAGCAGCACTACATCCTGGCCCCTCTCCTCCTCCCATGGAGCCTCAGGAAGCTGAGACGGATCATGGCGGGGAGTACCATGATTATGAGGGCACACTAGTCACGTCTAGATGCACAGAAGTTTACGGTAATGCAGAAAACCCACGATCCTGCTCAAAAATTAGCCCTGTGTTAGTTTATCCTGCAGGAAACAGAGAAGAAGCCCAGAAAATATATGCAGTGCTCGATGAACAAAGCAACAGATCACTAGCTAAATCAGAGTTTTTCCAGCTGTTCAACATTAGAGCACCTTCCAACCCTTACACACTTAAAACGTGCTCAGGGGCTACTACGGTTTGGGGGCGGAGAGCTTCAAACTTCATGATAGAATCAATGGATGGAAAAGTACAGCTCCAGCTTCCAAACTTGATCGAGTGTGACATGATCCCCGATGACAGGAGGGAGATCCCATCTCCAAAGGACGCACTTGTGCATCCACACCTGAGAAAAGTCGCAGACAAGATTCCACCTGTAGATGAACATGCTCCCATCCTCCTACTGCTGGGAAGAGACATCCTACAGGTACACAAGGTGAGGGAACAAATAAATGGGCCCCACAGTACTCCCTATGCACAACGCTTGGACTTGGGATGGGTTATTGTGGGAGAAACGTGTTTAGGGACAACACACAAGCCTCCGACTGTTAACGTGCTAAAGACACAAGTGCTCTACAATGGTCGTGCATCATCCCTCAGCCCATGCCTAAACACATTTCTTGTCAAAGAGGTTTCAGGTTGCTCCACCTCACGCCCCAACAGCATACTACCATATGCCTTGCAGGGTGAGAGAGACACAGACCACTTAGGAAACACAGTCTTTGATAAAACAAAGGATGATGATAAACCATTGCTGTCAATAGAAGATCAAGTTTTTATTGACATCACGGACAAAGAAGTAAGAGACTACAGAAAGAAAGTGCATGTGTTCGGAAATAGCCCTTCTCCAGCCGTGGCTGTTTACTGCATGAGACATGCTGCAGCTGAAGGTGAGAAAGCGCATGGACATGACACAACACAGTTCATAATGAGACATTTCTATGTAAATGATGGATTAGCCTCCACAGCCACACCAGAAGAAGCTGTTGACATCCTGACAAACGCACAAAAGATGTTAACACAATCCAATCTCAAATTACACAAAATAGCATCTAATGACTGCAGGGTCATGGAAGCCTTTCCGGCGAATGAAAGAGCAAAGGACTTAAAAGACTTAGATCTCAAACGTGACGAGCTCCCACTACAATGGAGTTTAAGGGTGCCTTGGAATCTTGAAATTGACAGTTTTATGTTTCAGGTGTCCATCAACAGGAAGCCCTGCACACGAAGGGGAGTCTTAGCGACGGTCAACAGCCTGTATGATCCCCTAAGGTTTGTGGCGCCTATCACGATGCAGGGGAAGAACCTCCTGCGTGAACTGTCAACAGAACATGGCGACTGGGATGAACCACTTCCCGCTGAGAGAGAACAGGTATGGAACAAATGTAAGGAACTGAGAATTGAGCGCAGTGATGCAGCATTAACGAGTTACCTACAAGAAAAGGGTTGCAAATGGTTTTTTAACCCACCTCATGCATCACACGTGGGTGGATCCTGGGAAAGACTCATTGGAGTTGCCAGGCGGATTTTAGATGCACTATTTTTCAAGAACAAACTACGGCTCACGCATGAGGTACTGAGCACCTTAATGGCGGAGGTTATGGCAGTGATGGATGCAAGACCACTTGTGCCGGTCTCAACAGATCCTGACAATCCAACCATCCTAACCCCAGCAATGCTATTGACGCAAAAAACCAACCCCTTGACAGCACCATCGGGAACTTTCGCTGCACCAGAACTTCATGCTTGTCAGTGGAAACAAGTGCAGGCTCTTGCGGACAGTTTTTGGAAACAATGGAGACAAGAGTATCTTGTGACTCTTCAGAGCCGAAGAAAATGGTCTGATGAGAAACCGAACATCAATGTTGGAGATGTCGTTTTGCTCAAGGATGGGCAAGCACACAGAAATGACTGGCCCATGGGGCGGATTGTGAAGACATTTCACGGAAGGGACAATAAAGTACGAAAAGCGGAGGTGAAGATAATAAGAGATGGGACTGTTCAGGTGTTTCTGAGACCAATTACAGAAATGGTTTTACTGATAGCAGAAGGGGAATAACAGATAATGATATTTATTAACATTGTTATGCACTGTTGTTTGAAATGTTGCAAGGCTAAATAGTGGTACAATGTTATTGCACCAGACGGGGAGTATGCTGCCCCCATGTATTAAGTTAAGAGTTTCCATTACAGCATTTCATGTAACGGAGTTTGGCTCCCTCTAGTGGTGTAGTGAAAGCATCGTTTTGAACTGTTACACAAGGTGTGCACATGCACAGTAATGATATAACCGGAGAACGGGACAGAGCGTCACTCATTGTACAATCGCTGTGGATGTTGTTAATTATCGGCGCCTTGGACATCATTAGTCCTTTTACACGGCTGTAGGAACAAATGTAAACGGATGTAAAACCCAAAAGACGAGTGTACATCACGTTGAGTTCCTTGTGGGGTAGCTTCAATAAACGAGATAAAAGGAAACATCTTGTCATCATTGAGGCCTGCACCACACGTGTTAGCTTGCTGCTTACTAGTCGAAAACTGGGAAACTCGATGGGAGAGCAGTAAAGCCGCCGAAAAAGTCGGGACCGTGAGTGCTGGGAACTGAGTGAGCAGTGTGTGGAACTTACTGCCTGGAGCTGTGACGTTGGCTTGTGTTATTGGCCCGGCCCCTCGAGCTGTACAGGGGAGAGAGTCAAAGGACAGTGCATTAACCAGGTGCCTGTTAGCAACATCAACTAGTAAACCATGTGCACACAGAAAATCAGCTCCCAGGATCGGGAAACTCAGTGCTGCTATGACAAAAGTCCACTCGTACAAGCGGCCATGTAGAGATAAAGTCAGTGTTCTCTCACCAAACGTCTTAATTTCCAAACCGTTTACCGCCACCAGCCCGGGGCCGCTAGGTCCTGCCAGCCGGTCGGCGTAGGACGGCAGGATGATGCTCTTCTGGGCTCCGGTGTCTATGAGGAAGTGCCTCCCCGAGCACAAGTCCGTCACGTAGAGCAGCTTGTTCTCTTCACCGGCGGTCACAGCTGCTACCGACTGCCGGCCTTGGCATTTCCCGAGCGCTTGAACTGGCACGATGGTGCACATCTGTGCGCGTTCTCTCCGAAGCGGCAGTGGTAAAAGCAGAGCGTGTCTCTCTGGCGCTCCTTGGCCCCCGCTGCCGCTACCGTCGGTGGCTCCTCGCCTCCTCTGGTCGTCTCGCTGGGTTCCGACGCCACTGTGTCGACTGTGAGCGCTCTGGTGGTGAGGATGATCCGGTCTGCCTCCTGGGCTAGTGCACGGTAGTCACGCGTGGCCAGCAATAGCGAATTGGCCAGAACCGCTCTCGCCTCTGTTGGAAGGTTCCGGAGGAAAAGGTGGGCAAAGAGAAAATGCCCGTTGTCCATGCCCATTAACGCCAACATCTTCTCCATCAGATCGACGGCCGAACCATCTCCTAACTCGGAACGCCTCAGGAGCCTCTCTGCTCTCTCACAGTCCGAGAGCGTGTAGCACTGGGTCAGTGCAGCCTTGAGAACCTCGTATTTGTTGTGGGCTGGGGGCTGGTCAAGCAGGCTCGCTACCTGCTGAGCTGTGCGAGCATTCAGCGCTGCAACCACATAGTAAAACTTGGTGTCGTCTGCTGTTATTCCCCGGAAGGCGAACTGGGCCTCGGTGTGGTGGAACCAAGAGCGTGGGTTGTGCTGCCAAAAGTCCGGTAGCAGCCTCTCTTTGTCTAGCTCTTTCCTGCCAGTATCCTGCTGTTATGTTGACTCAAATGCAGGTGTTCATGACTTCCTGCTCTGGACTGTGATGCAAATGTCCCATGCCTTTCATGTATTGTCTGTAACTGGGTATATAAGTGACTAAATATCACATACTCACTCTCTCTCTCTGACCACTGCTTCTGACGACACGCATTCTGTGTCTCCTGACGAGAGCCTCCCCTGACGAGAGCCTCCGGGCCCGCTCCGGCGCGCCTGCACGGCGCTGGATAGGGTGTTGTGATGGCGGTATGATTAATAAACTCCCTTAAAAACTCTCAGTTCGCTCCTTATCATTTCATGCCGCTACAGTATGCTTATTGTATGCTTCACGTCTCAGAGGAACAAAAGGACTGAACCTCCTAAGGGTAACAGTAGGATGTGAGATCTGGCCTTTTGTATGCAAAGAGATGGTCTTGAAGGATTTCCTGACCACCAGGACTTTAGGTGGAGGTGAGAAGACCTGGAGGGGGATGCATTGTGACTTGGGATTAAAAGACAATATGACTGTGTGCTTTGATGTCCTGGGGTATAAAAGGGACAGATGTTGGGGGATTCATTCTCTTTCTGTTTTTGAATGTTGGAGAATGTGAATAAAACTGGACTTGTGAAATAAACTCAGCCTCGTCCTTCCACACTCTCCACACTGGTGACCCTAAGACGTATCATGAGCAGAAGCAATTCTCCCGAGCCAGACTCGTCAGGAGCCAGCCAAACGAATGCAGCCACAGTTCAGCTACCGGACTTCTGGCAGAACAATCCGCGCTCCTGGTTTAACGCGGTCGAGGCGCAGTTCAACCTCCGGAGGATTTCGGTAGACGCCACAAAGTTCTACCATGTGGTTGCAAAGCTGGACAACCACACAGCCCAGCGAGTGGAGAGCCTGATCAACCACCCGCCGGACAGCGACAACTACAGCACGTTGAAGGCTGCACTCATCCGTTACTTCACCCCCTCAGTGGGGGAGCAAGCAGAGGGGCTCCTGGCACTGACTGAATTTGAGAGCGACAGACCTGCAGACCTGATGGAGAAGATGTTGAGGTTGAGAGACTCCGAAGATGATAACTTCATTTTCACCCACCTTTTCCTCAGGACCCTACCGTCAGCGGTGAGAGTGACCCTGGCCAGTTCACCACTGTTGGCCCGGCAAGACTACCACGAGCTGGGCCAGGAGGCGCAACGACTCGTCAACGCCAATAAACAGCGTGCGGCTGCGGCAGCGGAGCTAGGCACAACGTCCGCAGATGGCAGGGGGCCAGAGGCTGCAGCACCAGACTCACTGACGACGGCGGCAGCAGGGGCCAGGAAACGCGGAGCAGACGATGTCCTTTGCTTCTACCATCGCCGCTTCGCAGAGAGGGCACGCAAGTGCATTCCACCGTGCCATTTCAAGCGCTCGGGAAACACCAAGACCGGGGGTCGGTAGCAGCTGCGGCCCTCGGAGAGGAGAACAAGCTGCTGTACTTGAGGGATGCACGTTCGGGGAGGCATTTCCTCGTGGACACAGGCTCCCAGCTGAGTTTCATCACACCTTCCTACGCTGACCGGCTGGCGCCTTCCAGTGGTCCCGGGGTGTCAGCAGCGAACGGCTCGGGGATTAAGACCTTCGGTGAGAGGACTCTGCTTCTGTCTTTACACGGCCGTACATTCGAGTGGACTTTCGTCATAGCGGTAGTCAATTTCAACATGTTAGGGGCTGATTTTTTGTGCTCACATGGTTTGTTGGTCGATCTTGCTAACAGACACCTGGTTAATGCACTCTCTTTTTATTCTATTCCCTGTACAGCTCGAGTGGTCCCGCCAACAGCACAAGCCAACATCACAGCTGCAGGTGGTAAGTTCCACACACTCCTCACTCAGTTCCCAGCACTCACGGTCCCAACATTTTCGGCGACCGTGGCTAAACACGGGGTGGAACATTTTATTACTACCACCGGACCGCCCGTTTTTGCAAAAGCTCGGCGCTTGGATTCAGCTAAACTGACCATAGCGCGCGAGGAGTTCGTCAACCTGGAAAGGTTGGGCATCATCAGGCGTTCGAAGAGCCCATGGGCTTCACTGCTTCACATGGTCCCGAAAGCTGATGGCTTGTGGTGACCTTGCGGTGATTTCCGCAAGTTGAACAATGCTACAGCGCACAACTGCTACCCGATCCCGCACATCCAAGATTTTTCAGTTCATTTGGCGGGGGCGCGCGTTTTTTCTAAAATAGACTTGGCACGCGGTTACCACCAGGTCCCAGTGCGTGCTGAGGACATACCCAAAACAGCGGTAATAACTCCTTTCGGGCTTTTCGAGTTTTTGCGCATGCCGTTTGGGCTTAAAGGCGTGGCGCAGACGTTAAAACGCATGATGGACGCGGTTTTGCGCGATCTCCCCTTCGTGTTCGTCTACCTGGACGACATATTGGTAGCCAGCGCGTCCGAAGACGAACACGAAAACCACCTCACGGCAGTTTTCCGGAGGTTGGCAGAGCACGGGTTAATAATCAACCCAGCGAAGTGTCAGTTCGGGGTGACGCAGATTGATTGATTTTTGGGGCATCGCGTCTCCCCAGAAGGAGCGGTTCCTCTGCCTGACAAAGTGCGCGCAGTAACAAATTTTCCCCAACCACAAACGGTCAAAGCGTTATAGGAGTTTTTGGGAATGGTGATTTTTTATAACTGTTTCCTCCCCCACGCAGCGCAGCTCAAGCAACCATTGTATGCGGCACTAAAAAAACAAAAACCCACAAATAAAGTCGAATGGTCTCCGGAGCGAGAGCGCGCATTCTCTGAAGTCAAAACAGCCCTGACAAACGCTGCGTTGTTAGCACAACCAGTCCCAACGGCTCGCACAGCGCTCACTACTGATGCGTCAGATGTGGCCATAGGGGCGGTCGTGGAACAGTATGTAGCCGGAGCCTGGCAACCGCTCGCCTTTTTCAGCAAGACCCTGCGCGATAGCGAACGAAAATACAGCGCATTCGACAAGGAGTTGTTAGCTCTCCACTTGGCCATTCGCCACTTCCAGTTCTGGCTGGAAGGACGCCGTTTCACCGCGTTCGTTGACCACAAGCCGCTGACTTTCGCGATGGCCAAGATTTCGGAACCTTGGTCGGGCCGGCAGCAGAGACAGCTGGCCGCGATATCGGAGTTTACTACCGATATCCAGCATGTGGCGGGTAAACTTAATGTAGTGGCGGACTGCCTCTCGCGCGCCGTGGCGGCTCCAGCCCGCGTAGGGGTAGATTCTGCAGCCATGGCCACGGAGCAGGTTAGCAACGCGGAAGTGCGCGCGGCCCCAGTCCGCGTGGGGATAGATTATGCAGCCATGGCTGCGGAGCAGGTTAGCGACGCGGATGTGCGCGCGCTCCAGTCTGGACCAACAGGATTAAGGCTGGAGAACAGGGTGCTGCAAGACGGTATGCCCCCCCTAATCTGCGATGTCTCCACTGGGCGACCGCGTCCTGTGGTACCAGCCGCGTGGCGCCGCCGCGTTTTTGACTCGATCCATTCTCTGGCGCACCCGGGAGTGCGCGCGTCGGTCAAAATGGTAGGAGAAAAATTTGTATGGCCGAGCCTGCGCAAACAAGTTAGAGAGTGGGCGGCAGCCTGCATGGCTTGTCAACGAGCCAAGGTTCATAGACACACGAGAGCTCCCTTGGAGCCGTTTCACATTCCAGCTAAAAGGTTTGATCATGTCCACGTGGACCTCGTAGGCCCCCTCCCACCCTCACAAGGGTGCACACATCTACTGACAATGGTTGACCGCACCATGTGCTGGCCAGAAGTGGTTCCGCTGTCGTCAACCACAGCCGAGGAGGTGGCGCATGCGTTTTTAATGGCATAGGTAGCGCGTTATGGAGCTCTGTCGGACATTACGTCCGACAGAGGCCCTCAATTTGTTTCCGAACTTTGGTCAGCGATGGCCCGCAGCCTGGGGGCAACGATCCACCGCACGACCGCGTACAACCCGCAGGCTAACGGGTTATGCGAACGTTTTCACAGGTCATTGAAGGTGGCTCTCAGAGCGTCGCTTACGGATGCAAATTGGGTGGACAAGCTACCATGGGTTTTATTGGGGTTGCGTTCTGCACCTAAAGAGGATTTAGAAGCCTCCCCAGCTGAGCTAGTTTTCGCACAGCCACTTCGGCTGCCCGGGGAATTTCTCCCAGATAATCCAGCGCCAGAGTGCTCCCCGGCTCAGCGGTTACAGATTAGCACGGGCCCGAGCACGCTACCTGGCCCCGTTCACCACAGTTTTCCGCGTGTTTTTGTGCCTAAGGCTTTAAAAAATGCGGAGTTTGTTTTTGTCAGACATGATGCCCATCGCCCACCTTTACGCCCACCTTATGATGGACCATATAGAGTGCTGGAAACAGGGGATAAGCATTTTTTGCTAGATTTGGGGGGCAGAAAAGAAATGATTGGCATAAACAGGCTCAAACCTGCTTTTGTGATAGCTGACGAAGGTGTGCAGTTGGCTAAGGCTCCTCGGCGCGGCAGACCCCCTAGAGAGCATTCCCCAGAACACCCACAGAGATTGACTAACAGTTCTCATCCTCAGGCAGCAGCTCCACAGCAGGAAGACACTGCGGAGGTGGTACAGCCTGCTTACAGCAAATACGAGAGAAGACTGAGGCCCAAGCGGCACGTGGACTGATATGTAGTGATTTTATTATGACATGCAATCTGTGGTTATGTTGTTCCATCTTAGACGTTTGGGAGGGGTCATGTGGCACATACGTGGGTTTCATATGCTTCACATATACAGTATACTGTATTACTGTATGCTTATTTTATGCTTCACGTCTCAGAGGAACAAAAGGACTCAACCTCCTAAAGGTAACAGGAGGATGTGAGATTTGGCCTTTTGTATGCAAAGAGATGGCCTTGAAGGATTTCCTGACCACCAGGACTTTAGGTGGAGGTGAGAAGACCTGGAGGGGGATGCATTGTGACTTGGGATTAAAAGACAATGTGACTGTGTGCTTTGATGTCCTGGGGTATAAAAGGAACAGATGTTGGGGGATTCATTCTCTTTCTGTTTTTGAATGTTGGAGAATGTGAATAAAACTGGACTTGTGAAATAAACTCAGCCTCGTCCTTCCACACTCTCCACAATGCGTGTGTTTCTGTCGTTTGGTTGTCTACTGTCATGCTGCTGTTACACTGTAATTTCCCAGTTTGGGATCAATAAAGTACATCTATCTATCTATCTATCTAACTATGTATCTAGCTAGCTAGCTAGCTAGCTACCTAGCTAGCTACCTAATAACAATAACACGAGTTCAATTGTGACTGGTTATTTCTGATTGCAGCCATTTTTTTTTATTATTCTTACCCCTAAAACATTTATTTTCAACTGAACCAATTTTAAGTACCAATAAAGGTGGAAAAGGTTCAAAAATGATTTTTTTACTTATCTTGACTTTTTCTTTTTATCTTATCTTTTGGTGGAGAAAAGATGAGATAAGATAAAATAAGCCTGTATTAGTCCCACAATGGGGAAATTCAATGGGGAAAATATAAATCCCCTATGGGTGCGGTCGGGGCTACGTCACTTCCGGTTAGTAACACATTGCCGCCATCTTAACTAGGTGAAAACAAACCTGTTACCAAGCCTTGTCTAGTGCAGTGTTTTGACTTTTTGTCATGGCCTGTGACTACATAGAAAAGCTTGATGAGTCAGCCAGGCTACGTTATCAGGAGAAACTGACAGCAAGTGGACTGACAGATTGCCCATACAAGCTACCAGCCGGAAAATGGGTTAATGACCCGACCAGGTGGCCAGCTGTGCAGTGGCCGGACGTGTACAGCTACTTGATCGACACCCCTGGTAAGCATATTTGCTTCGACCCATATTAACATGATTAACCCTCTTACATGTTTCGAATGTTTTTAAGGAAAGGCCCCTATGGGTAACATGACCAATCCATTAAATATCAGGGCAGCACAGGAGTAATTCTTAAAAGAAATAATTAAATGATCCAGGGATCTTGAAAATCATGAAAATATGGTATATTCTCAAGACCCTGAGTTTCAAGTATTCAACTATTGTTGTCAAATGCAAAGTTGGCCCAACAGGTCTTGTTAAGTAATCGAACAATTAAGGCCACATGGTTGCCTTTGTCACCTCTTTCATTAATGGCCTGCCCCTTTGTTGCACTATTTACTACAGTCTACAGTTAGTCAGGCTGACTGCACATAGAGAGGTCTGTATTGTTGGATGAAAACGGAATCAGTCATGCATTTCCACAGACGAAATGTCCGTCTCTGTTTACAATACGATACGGTCGAGTGCAAGCATGATGTTTGTGTCTGTGAACATTCCGTCTTTTGGCGAACTGATACGTAAGAATGTTTACAGTTTTATGAGAAGGTTGCTGGCATGTAACAATCATCTTATATCAGCAATTGTCAACTCGTCACTCACACTTCACTCCAGCATTTGGAAGTGGTGGCGCTCCATATTATACTGAGCCCATTACTGTATGTTATTGTTGTTACAAGATCGCCGAGTGTCTGCTGATATGTATATACTTTTATTTTATCTGTTTATCTTTTTTCTGCTTGTTTTGGTTTTGCTCTTGCTATGAACCCTGAGTTTGAAATAAACGTTTGAATTTTGAATTTGAATTTACAATACAGAGAGGCTTGTGTCGGCGGCTAGCATTTTCAAAACGTGACCCATCAAGTGGCAACTAATTAAACTAACACAATATCACTCAATTACCTGATATAGGACGTGATGAGCTGAATATAATGCACTACGACGGGCTGGACAAGCTTGACTGGGTCACGGCAGCTGCCTGGGACTAGGTTGCCACTGAATTGTTTTCACCTAGTACGGCGTTGCCATGCGGGTTGCTAACCGGAAGTAGGCCAAATGCCCGGATGCCCGACTGCGCCCATATAAACAAATCTATATTGTCTAAAATGGTATGTTGTGTTCTTTTTTCTACAAAAAAACTTTAATTTCCTTAGTTTCATGCCAAAATCTTTTCACTCTCCTACACCCCCCCCCCCCAAAAAAAACACACCAGAAATGGTGATGACTAGGCCCAATCACATACCACAAGGCTAATAGTGGCTAGCACTACATTATCAGAATAAATCCTGTGATGAAAAGACTTAATGGTTGAAGGACATGCCCAGTTGTATGCATGGTGGCCCAGGATAATGACTGAAACTGCATCGGTCCTGAAAAGCAGTTTAATGGTAAAATCCATCTTAATTTGGGTCAAGTTTTCAAAGTAGCTTGTTAAAAAATGCTAACTAGCCAGAAGGATAATGTCAGTTAGGCCAGAGTGTCCTGATTGTCTCAGCACTACCCACATGCCAGCACCACGAATAGATACTTCACCAGAAACATTCCATCTCAACTCACCTTTTTGCAGGGGGCAGGGCTTAAGTTGTGGGGGCATGGGTTGGGGGTTTTCTCAACCCAGAGAGGGCAGGGGGAAGGAGGAAAGAATGGACCGATGGAGGAGGTGTCACCGGGGGGTATCAAACGGGACAGTTAGGTCTATGCACCCCCCTGGGGAGAGGAAGAATTACCGGAGCCACAGAGAGAAGAATGGTGTGAGAGCGGTGCCGGTGAACGTCATGTTAATGTGCCACACATTTCTTTGTTAAACAACAATGTATGATGGTCGGAAGCTCCGGGTCTCGATGCATGGGATTAAAGATATAAAAGGGGAAGGCACAGAGACCCGGGACCACTGTTTTGTTGTAATGTTGTTGGAGAGAGAATAAAGTCTTGTGTCGTTCAGCTCGTTGCCTTGCCTATTCCTTTCTCCACACTGGTGACCCCAAGACGTGCCATGGAAAGTGAGCTGAGCACCGCCCCAGAGACTACCTGGAGGGAGAGCACCAGCGCCGCGTGCACTGTTTCAGTCAAGCTCCCGGACTTCTGACTTCACGATCCGGCAGCGTGGTCTTCGCATATAGAAGCCCAGTTCGCACTCCGCGGGATAACTATGGATGACACAAAATACTTACTATGTGGTTGCAGCACCTGACATGCGCGCCATGCAACAGGCGACAAGCCTGCTCCAGGAGCCGCCGGCGTCCAGGAGGGATTCCAGCGAGGTCAAGGAGCTGTTGGTGGTAGCCAGAGCAGACGCAGGAATGCAGGAACGGGGCAGTCTGCTTCTATCATCACCGTTTCAGCTCAAACACCCAGTGGTGCGTGCCGCCATGCCAATGCGAGAAGTCAGGAAATGGCACGGCCAGCATTCAGTAGCAGTTGCGACTGCTGGCGGCAGAAACAAGCTGCGGTATGTCACAGACACATGTTCGGGGAGATGGTCTCTGGTGGATTCCTGCTCCCAGAAGAGCCTCATCCTGCTGGTCAGTGCAGACAGGGGGGCAGGGAGCAGCGGTCCCAAGCTTATGGCCACCAACGGATCCACCATCAGGACATTTGGTGAGCGGACATGGGTGGTACGCTCATGGACACAAATTGGGTCGACCACCGGCCCTGAGTTCTTTTAGGGCCGCGCTCCGCACCTAAGGAGGATTTGGCAGCCTCGCCAGCTGAACCCGTTTTTTTTTTTCAGCTGCCGCTGATCCCCAGAGAATTTCTACCAGAACACCCCACGCCCAAGGCTGATCTGCCCACACAATTTTTACACAGACAGAGGCTGGGAGCAACCGGGCCTGGCCCACCATTGTTTTCCCTGTACATTCATCCCAAGAAGCTTGCAGAAGGCCGGATTTGTTTTCGGCAGGCACGATGCGCACCGGACCCTGGCGCGGACGCCCATCGTTCATGGCTCTTCAAGTTGACGATCCCTCGGCAGGGACCTGCGCTCACAAAGCTGATGTGTCCCCCCCCCTTTCCCTACACAGACTGACTTGCCCTCCGGTACACCTCACCAGCAGGACGGTTCTACTGGATTGGCAACCCCCCGCTACAGCTGCTATGGGCGCCGGCTCGAGCCCAAAGGACGGGGAGTTAGCACCCCTTCTGGGTGTTTTTTTTGGGGGGGGGGGCTGTGTGGGGGCATGGGGGGGGGTTCTCAACCCAGAGAGGGCAGGAGGAAGGAGGAAACAATGGACCGATGGGGAAGGTGTTACCAGGGGGTATCAAACGGGATGAGAGCGGTGTGAGAGTGGCGCCGGTGTATGTCATGTTAATGTGCCACACATTTCTTTGTTAAACAACAATGAATGATGGTCGGAAGCTCCGGGTCTTGATGCATGGGATTAGATATAAAGGGGGAAGGCACAGAGACTCGGGATCGCTATTTTGCTGTTATTAGATTAGATTAGATTAGATTCAACTTTATTGTCATTACACATGTATGAATACAAGGTAACGAAACACAGTTTAGCATCCAATCAGAAGTGCAAAGGACAGCAGTGCAGTATATACGGTAATTAACAGTATGTGCAATTTAAGCAAATATATGCAAATATATGCAGCAGTGCAGAAAGTTAAAAGTACTGTTATGTGCAAATAATGTGCAATAAGTTAGATGTAGTTATGTAGTTATGCAGTTATGTACAGGTGAGGATGGTAAAAGATGATTGTAAGAGAGTCAGCGGGGAACTAAGTTCAATAACGTGACAGCTGTTGGAAAGAAACTGTTCCTAAACCTGCTGGTTCTAGTCCGAAGGCTTCTGAAACGTCTTCTGGAGGGGAGAAGCTGGAACAGTCCATGAGCAGGATGGTTGGAGTCCCTAAGAATGCTGCGTGCCCGGCGCAGACATCTTTTCCTGTAGACGTCCTCTATAGCTGGAAGTGGAGTCCCTGTGATGCGTTGGGCGGTTTTCACCACCCGCTGCAGCGCCTTGCGGTCAGCTACAGAGCAGCTCCCATACCAGAGTGTGATACAGTTGGTCAGGGTGCTCTCTATCACGCAGCGGTAGAAGTTGCCCAGGATGTCAGTTGACAGATGGTTCTTCTTCAATGTCCTCAAGAAGAAGAGGCGCTGATGGGCCTTCTTGATCAGGCTGGTGGTGTTAACTGACCAGGACAGGTCCTCCGAGATGTGGGTCCCCGGGAATTTGAAGCTGGGGACACGTTCAACAGCTATGCCATTGATATGGATGGGGTCATGTGTCTCTTCCCTCTCCTTCCTGTAGTCCACTATGAGCTCCTTGGTTTTGCTGGTGTTAAGGAGCAGGTTATTGTCAGCGCACCAAGTAGCCAAGTGCTCAACCTCTGCCCTGTAATCTGACTCGTCGTTGTCCCTGATGAGTCCAATCACCGTGGTGTCATCTGCGAACTTTATGATAGAATTGGATCCATACATAGGCCTGCAGTCATGGGTGTAGAGGGAGTAGAGGAATGGGCTGAGCACACAGCCCTGTGGTACACCAGTGTTGAGTGTGATGACGGAAGAACGGTTGGGGCCTGACCTAACATGCTGGGGTCTGTTGGTCAGAAAATCCATGATCCAGTTGCAGGTGGAGGTACTGATTCCCAGGTCCCCAAGTTTGGTGAGCAACTTGGAGGGGATAACTGTGTTGAATGCTGAGCTGAAGTCAATAAACAGCATTCTTGCGTAGGTGTTCTTGTCATCCAGGTGTGAGAGTACATAGTGCAGCGCTGTAGAAACCGCATCCTCTGTACTCCTGTTGCTCCGGTAGGCGAACTGATGAGGGTCCAGTGTAGGGGGCAGGCCTTTTTTGAGCTGTGCCAAGACCAGTCGCTCAAAGCACTTCATGACTATGGGCGTCAGTGCCACAGGGCGATAGTCATTTAGGCACGATGGTGTTGAATGTTTCGGCACTGGTACTATTGAAGTGGTCTTGAAGCACGCTGGTACCACGGCCTGGGCCAGGGACAGATTGAAGATGTCTGTGAAGACCCCTGCCAGCTGCTCAGCGCATGCCCTCAGCACACGCCCAGGAATGCCATCAGGGCCAGCAGCCTTACGTACGTTGACATGACTCAGTGCATTACGGACGTGGGTGTGGGTGAGTGTGAGGTGGTGGAGGTCATCAGAGGGTGGGAAATTGATGTTCTTTTCATTGTTGTCCTTGTCAAAACGAGCATAGAAGTTATTTAGCTCATTGAGAAAGGGCACAGTCATGGCTATAGGTATGGAGTTGCTGGGCTTATAATCATATATTATGTTGTTGGAGAGAGAATAAAGTCTTGTGTCATTCAGCTCATTGCCTCGCCTTTTTTCTTTCTCCACAAAGTGACATTTTAAAGCAAAAAAAAAAAAAAAAGAAACATATGAAACATTTGGCCAATTTCCCTCTTGATATGTCTTGTAAGTCATAAAAAACATGTTACAGACATGTTAACCAGAAAAAAATCTCGATTTTTGATGGAGTGTCACTTTGAACAATCTGGTATTCATTCTTTAATCCAGTGATTTTACAACCACTGTGCTATGGTACACAGTGCACCATGAGAGATCATCAGGTGTGCTGTGGGAAATTGTCTAATTGTTCTTAATTGGTCCAAAAAATTATTCAGCTATTGAAAATAATTTGCCGTTATGCATTTGTGCTTGTAGTAGCTCTTCCATGTCAGTGGGGAGCAATATAAACGCTATATTGATGATCATCTTCGTTTTCAGTTTTTGATGAGAAATTCACCCTGCAGAGAGGCAAGGTTACCTTTCTAACTTCTGCAGCTGCTTGAAATATGGGCCGTAATGTTTGAGTTCACCACTTTATCAAGAGTGGCACACAGCTGGGAAAATGTCACTGCTTCCTCCTAAAACTGCATCTTGATGTTGGCTGTTTTCAGCACCAAACAAGCAGACCGTTGTCTGGTTTCATGAGTTCTACCCTTCGTTAGCATATCCATAGCAGCCTAGCAGGATGTCACAGTTGGATACAAACTACAGACACTTTGTCTCAGCTACAGAGCTCCAGTCCATCTGTCTCCAGTGTGTGGTGGTCTCATTTCCAAAGTAATTTATTCTCAATTGTTGGTACCCTGTTTAATAATGTAATTTCAACGCCGATTGGCTATCACAACCAAGCATTAAGTAAATTTTTTTGCTTGAGTTGAACAAAACCCAACTCACTTGGGCATGGATCAAATTCTTTCCATTGACTTTGCATATAATCGTGCTACGTTTCACACCGAATATAAAAAAAACCCCTACAAGATTAAATTGTCAGAATCAGAATCAGATTTATTGCCATTGTTCATGTAGTACACAAACTAGGAATTTGTCTCGGTGCAATGCTGCAACATTAAACATGATAAAATAAAAGAAATAAACTATACATGCAATAAAGTGTAAAATAAGAATGAGTAATACTAGTCAGCAGTTTTAAATATATTAGCGAGCAGCAGATATTGTGGAGAACCATATAGTGCAGTCGGTAATGCAAAAAGAAAACAGTGATGATTGACATGAGTCTGGTTGAGCTGCTGTACATAGTGCACGAGAGTCAATAAGTCACTTAGTGTTCAGCAGTCTGATGGCAGAGGGGAAGAAGCTGTTCATGTGATGGGAGGTTTTAGTCTGAATGGACCGAAGTCTTCTACCTGAGGGGAGGGGGGCAAACAGTACGTGACCAGGGTATGAAGGATCGGCTATGATCCGGCCAGCACGCCTCCGGGTCCTGGAGATGTACAGATCCTGGAGAGATGGGAGCTTGCAGCCGATCACCTTCTCAGCAGTGCGCACGACGCGCTGCAGCCTTAGTCTGTCCCTGGCGGTGGCTCCTGCGTACCACACGGTTATGGAGGTGGTGAGGATGGACTCGATGATGTCATTACATATGCTGTAATGACAATGACATGCAATGTGTCATGCAATGACATGCAATGCAATGACATGCAATGTGTCATGTTGTATTATTTTTTTGGTTGGTGGTGTGCTGCGGGATTTTTTTTTTCCAACGCAAATATAATGTGCGTGGCACATAAAAGGTTGAAAAACACAGCTTTAACCAAGGAGAGAAGAAACACTAGAATCCAGTTTCCATTTGAATAATCTATTTATTTACCAGTGCTTTCTTAGACATTTTATAGTTCACCTCTTCAACAAATTGTTTTAAAAATAAGTCAGTTTGCTATTAATATAATTATTAGCAATTGTCTAGACTGTATATACTAGTGCATCTAAAAAATAGGATATTGTGAAAAGTTATTTAATAATTTAAAGTTATATGAAATAATATATTTCAAAGCTTTTTTGTTTTAAATTTTGGTAATTATGACTCAGCTCTGAATTAAAGTACTGAATTGTGACCTTTTTTAGATGCACTAGTACAAATTTTCATCTACTCCTTTATTTAAAAAAACATGAAGTCCTCAAAAAAGTCACAAGATTTTTTTTTTTTTTTTTACAAGCATTAAACTTTGAATTTCTGATGAGCTGTTGGTAATCCATCAGCTTTATATATTCAAACTTGGAGGGGAAAAAAACAGGTTACCATTAAATGGCATTGACCATGCAGGAGCATAGACATAGTGGCAGATAGTCATTTTACATGTTTAATTAACATGGGACTGTCACTTAGCACCACAAATATCACATCACTAAACCCCAGCTCAGAAACAGAGTTTTGAAAAGACATTTGAAATCTAAAAGCATTAATAATAATAAAAACAGTTGATTTCATGCACGCATAAAGGAAAGGGCAGAATGAGTGTAAAAGAGAAGATACAAAGAGTGAAAGACATCATTACAATGTGAAGAATATTAAAAACCCTATATAAATCTATACTCGTCTCCAGTCCAGTTTGAAATTCTACCCTCTGATCCTGTTGTTTCACACGTCCACAAACTCAGGTCTCAGGATGTTTGAATTCGTGATCAGAGCTCATAGGATACATGAGTCTATCCTCCCGAGAATCCCAGTCTTCATGCTGCACATTTTGAGCAAAAGAAAATTGGCTTATTGTATTGTTCAGATACTTTCTCTATGAAATGCAGCATGTCGATGACTTTGGCTGCTCTAGTATGGATTCCCTGCGGAGGTCATTCGGGATGGTGCCTTCAGGGCCCCAAAGATTGAGCTCTCCATAAATGCCCATCTCAATCATCTCCTCTTGCCAAGGGATAGAGATGTTGCCCGTGGAAAACTCATCAAAAAAGGTTTTATCAGGATCCTCCAAGGTCACCCCCTTCACAGAGGAGAAAGCCCCAACATCATCCAGATCCTTCGCATACACCACTCTCGGGTCAGGTACAAAAGGAGGTGGTAGAATACCTGAGGAAAAAAAATCAATACCAATTTAAAAAAAAATTAATCACATAAGTTGTTTGTAAGGTAAACAATATTGCCAGTCCAGATAACATTACCTGCATTCAGTTTTCTCCAGTTAAGGTCTTTAAAAAATGGGTGTGCTCTGATTTCATCACAGCATCCATTCTTAAAACCCATCCTCTGGTCAACCTCTTTAGCTAGCAGCCCGTCACACAATGACTTTGCATGCTCACTGAAATTGTCCGGATAGGTGACGACGCGAGTCAGCATGCGCTCTTTCATCTCTTCACGTTCAATCTGGATGCAAGACACACAACCTGTCATCCTTCTGTACTGTATAGTCCACAAGATAAATTACAGTAAGTAACATGTATTTAAAAACCAACCTTCTCTCCTCTGTTTCTGAATGGATTCTTGGCAGCTATGAACTCATACAAAGTCACGCCCAATGTAAAGTAGTCAACTGAGCTGTTGTACTTTTCTCCTTTTAGCATTTCTGGTGCCATGTACCCTGCATGAAACAGTGATTATTAAGTATAACAAGTTAAAAGTCTAATGAAGAAACTGTAGACTGATGAGACCAACCTGGTGTACCGGCATAGCCTTTGGTCATAGTTTTGCCTTCTTTTAGTTCCACAGCAAGACCCAAGTCAGATATGCGTACGTTCCCTGTTTTGGAGATTAAAAAAAAAAAAGCTGTTAATCCCTCATTTATTGCGTTTGAAGTAATGCAAACTTTTGCTTAATAACTCACATTACCGTCATTATCAAGCAGCACATTTTCTGGTTTGAGATCTCGGTAGATTATTCTTTTCTGGTGCAGATGTTCCAAGCCTTGGATGATCTGAGCAATGTAAAAACAGGCTCTGGGCCCATCAAACCCAGGGTTGTTCTCATCCACCAGGTAGATATGGTACCTTTAGGGTACAAAAATTAAAGCAAAATGATGCTATTGAGCTTTTCCCTATGTAGCTGCATTTAAGTTACATGCATGGTGTTCAAAAATGCACTTGGACACATCATCAATTTAGAACTTGGTGTCATTGGGAGTTTCAGGTCTTTTAGCTTTAGACCCCCTCTGCCAGATGACTCAATGAGCAATCCATAGCCAAGAATTGTGGTTAAGAACCACAAGCGTATCTAATGAAAGCTCTGACCTCTCCTGGCTCCAGCTCTCTTGCTGGTAGTTGTCCTCTTCTGAGCCTTTAAAGTAGGTAGAGCACTTTTGGCCCAATGGCTGTTTGGCAGTACATTTCTTGACTCTCTTAAGTCTGCCCCCCGTGCCACTTGCTCTCCAGAGTCCCCCCCCCCCCACAAGAGGATGCTAGCCCATTTTTCTCAGCATCACTTCCAGCCTTAAGTTGTTTCTTCAGAAGCTGTAGTTCAGGTCTCAACCATGTGATCTTCTCAGCCCTGTGATTCTTGGTGTACTAGGTCTTGATGCAATCCTCCACAATGCCAAACCTTTCCTTAGCAAAGCTGGTAAAAGTAATGGCCATCATTTGAAGTTTCTCATCTTTGTCTCCCTTCACGGTCACTTCCAAAATGGCATCTGCATTATTTAATTGTTACAACCCATCCTATTTGCTGGCTAAGGGTCACTTGACGCACAGTTGGTGATGCAAAATGACAGAGACTTGAGCTACTGGAGCTTGAAAGCAGACATACGTCAAACCATCCATCCATCCTCTACCGCTTATCCGGGGGTCCGGGTCACGGGGTCAGCAGTCTAAGTCTAATCCTCCAGCAGGTGATGAGCCCACTGGTGGGTGGACCCAGATGACGCTTTTGGGTACACTGGGCCCTTGTAACTTTTTTCATAGGGATCCACTGGACTGCGCTCGGTCTAGCCCTTCACCCACGGCCAATTTGCCTTGGGAGAGCCAACCAGGGGAAAGTTGCCCCTGGCAACATATCAACAGATCATTATGGCACTTAAACCCCTTCACCACAATAAAGTGGCAATCCACAGAGGGGACGTCTAACCAGCAGCTAAACATATAAAAGTCATCAAAATCAAGTCATTATTTATAAAGCACCAAATCACAACAGTCATCTCAAGGTACTGTACTTAAATTCAGTAATCAAATGATTGCCAGTGATCAATCACTAAGAAACCTCTGGCAGAACCAGGTTCATGGAGGGGTGAAGAGTAGAAAAAAAAAACATACAGGACAAATGCAAAATACAGTGGAGAGAAGGTACACTACATTGCCAAATGTATTAGTAGTAGTAGTAGATTAGTTTATTTGACAGGGACAGTGCAATAAACATAGACAATTAATCAAAGACAATCAATCTGATGTGTTGCACATAGAGTGTATAGCTATTAGCTAATTTGCAACTCTTGTCCCTGGATGGGCTTTAGAAAAAAGAATCAAGATAAAAAATATACACAATAACCACATACATCAATGCAGAAAAATTATAAATACACAATTATAAATATTATAAATATTATAAATACACAAATATAACAGCCTGACTCACATTTAACATAAATATTATAAATATTATAAATACACAAATATAACAGCCTGACTCACATTTAACACATATAACATAACTCACATTTGCCTATTTCAGGCCTTCCTCCCTCCGTCACTCACTATAAACAAACACATTTATTCCTTCCCTTCATTCACTCTCACTTTGCAGACAAATAATTCATACATTGGGACACCCCTCCAAATGAATGGGCACCTATGCACAAAGCAAGGTCCTTAGAGACATAGACAAGCAAGTTTGGCGTGGAGGAACTTGACTGGCCTGAACAGAGCCCTGACCTCAACCCAAAAGAATGCCTTTGGGATGAATTAGAGTGGAGATTGCAAGCCAGGCCTTCTTGTCCTAAACTGTGGTTTAGGAGAGAGCTGCAGAGGGAAGGCTTTCCACAAGGTTTAGGAGTGTGTTTATGAGAATTTTTGACCATTTTTCCAGAAGCGCATTTGTAAAGTCAGGCACTGATGCTGGACAAGAAGAACTGGCTTGCAGTCTCCACTCTAATCCATCCCAAAGGCATTCTGTTGGGTTGAGGTCACGGCTCTGTGCAGCCAGCCAAGTTTCTCCACACTAAAGTCACTCATCCATGTCTCTATTGACCTTGCTTTGTGCATTGGTGCCCATTCATTTGGTGGGGTGTCCCAATACTTTTGGCAATATAGTGTATATTATGAGCTGCTAAATTCTAAATCCAGTAGAGTTCTACCAACAAACTCCATCATAGAGGAAAGTTTTAAGTATAGTCTTAAAAGATAGATTATAATGCTTATCCCCTTCACCCAGGCTGGTAGCTGATTACAGGTGAGAAGCCAAGTAACTAAAAGTTCTACCATCCAAATACCTCTACAGATTCAGGGTACATGTAATCCTGCATTCTCAGAGCATAGAACTCTGTTGGGACAATAAGCTGGTGTAAGGTTTTTGCGATAAGAGGCCTGATTATTTAGAATCCACGCGAGGAGAATTTTATATTCAATTCTGGATTTTAATTCCTTCCACTGTTATGACCCAACAGGATGTCATTACAGTCCTTAAGTTGACTGCAACATCTTATGCTGACAAAGGCAGGGCTTAAATGTCAGTGAAGATAAATTATAAGCCCACGTGATGTAATTAGCATTGTAAAAGGGGATTTCAACTATTTCCCCAATGAGCTGAATGTTCATGTTGGTGCTTTGACATGAGTGCGTCAGAGTGCTGAATTACTTGAGGTCTCCTCCATTCATGATGGTCATGACCAGACAAAGCTCTTCCTTTGTCTGGAATGCATACGCCAGCGACACAATGAAGCGACTGTGGACCTTCTCAAGAATGCACTTCTCCACCATTGCTCCCTGTAGGACAAAATGAGAAAGGATGACTTTAATATTGTGACGCATCTTAAGATTAAATAGATTGAACAAAAAATAGGTTTGTTCTATTGGGTTGTTTAAAAAAAAATATTTTAATGAATGACCCTGGGGGGCAGCACGGTGGCGGAATGGTTAGCACTGCGGCAGCGCAGCAACTCACCCTTGGCCATGGGATCCTGGGTTCGATCCCAGCCCCCAACCAACAGTGATCTGTGTGGAGTTTGCATGTTCTCCCCGTGTTTGCGTGGGTTTACTCTGGGATTTCTCCGGTTTCCTCCCACATGCCAAAGACATGCAAGTTAGGTTAATTGGCATCAAAAACTGGGGATTCTAAACTGTCCTTAGGTATGACTGTGAGAGTGAATGGTTGTCTGTCTCTCTGTGTTGGCCCTGCGATGGACTGACGATCTGTCCAGGGTGTACCCTGCCTCTCGCCCAAAAAGATGCTGGGATAGGCTCCAGCCCCCCCGTGACCCAAAAAGGATTAAGCGGAAGAAGATGGATGGATGGATGGAATGACCCTGGGCAAGTCAAGGGCGAGATATAACTGAGCCAAGGAGTTCCCTTCAGAAGAGCTTTTCCACAAAGCTCTCAGTAATCACTCTATCCCTGTCCCAGTGTTTAATACTGTAGGCTAAAGCCAAATGAAGCAGAAGCAGGGACAAAGATGATTAGCACCACTGCAGCCTGCTCAGTGCAGAACACTTTCACCAAAACATCAATCTTCCATCATAATCAAATCGAATAACAATGAGCCAAAAGCATGTGATGTTCACCATGAAATGTCATGCAAAAAAAAGATTCAGCATATGCACTAAAGTCCATTTATATATTTGAATTTTCAAATCCAATTTCATCAACAGAAATTTGTCTATTAAAATAATAATTAGTTAGAAGTTAATCAGATCTAAGTGCCTGTCCTTTCTAGTTCCAGACCACTTTTAAATAACACAAAATGCAAGACTCCACATTATGAGCATGTTCATACAGTTACAGCCAGCACTGATTTATTCTCTCACCTCATAGCCTTTCCTCTTCTTCAGCCTCTTCTTATTGAGTTTCTTACATGCATATAGTTTTCCAGTGGCTTTCATCTGACAGGCAGACACCTCCCCAAACCCACCTTTCCCCAGTACACGGAAGTCTAGGAACCAGTCTTCGTCCATGGGCTGCATCTCAAGCCACTTCCACTGCAGGAACCTCTTCAGGTACATACTCTCCATGAAGAAAGTGTAGGGGGCCTCACGCAGATAGTCCAATGTAGAGGCCAACGCTGAGGCAAACAAATCGTCCCCTGCAGCCTCCAAGCTTTTGTTCACCTTCGCTATGATGTCTTCGGACAGAAACGGACAAAAGTGTTTGGCAGCTGGGTCCATGTAGCGCTGAACAATCTTTGAGGCTTTTTTCCCTCTTTCAGAGTCCTCTGCCAGGTCATAGTCCTCAATGTCCTTCCACAAACGGCAGGCTCCATGATACTCTTTATTTGCATCCAGAAATTCCCTAAAGAGTCGTTTGCCAATCGGTTGTTCCACACAGACAGAGTCAAAGGCCAAATCCAGGGTGTCCCTCAGGCCCTCACACACAGTGATGTGGGGCAGCTTGAGGCGAGCATGGTACTTCTTGTCCCGAGCAGCTGCTGCATTAGAACCATCTATGCTTCCACGGGCATTGATGTAAGCAGAATTTGCCACCACAGTGGTCAGTCCACCGATATCCATGGTGAGGGTAGGTAACTGTTAGGCAACACAAACTGAAGACATTGCAAAAGACAGAGCAAGAGAATAAATGATGCCAACTAGCATGGACGGAGTGAATTAAGGGTGAGAGAACAAGAGGGAGCACGAGACACAGCTGGGAACTCAAGTCTGGAGTCTAAACTACAGTCCAGCATGCTTTGAGCCACAGTACCACCCTCATTCATAGACACAAATACACAAGCACAGGAACACACACACCTGAGTCAACACCTTTCAGTAATCCATTAACACCCCATTGCCCCAGACAAAGTGTGCGAGCAAATGCTGGAACAGAAGACAAGCAGCATGTGCAGCAGTATAACCAGTCAACCAGCAAACTATAATTAGCAGTTTATAGAGGCTGTTGTCAGTGTTGGCTGGTCTTCAGCAAAACTTAGCATCTCAGATGTTTTAGTTTTGTACAATAAACTTACAGTAAAATGTATTTCAAATTAAAAGCGTTTGTTTGCTTGTATGATAAGAGTGTACTGAGATGCTATGTTTTGCTGATCCATAGGCCTGACAAGTTGGATCATATCTGCTCAAAACTATATAAATAAGCCAAAGAGATTCTGGGATTCTGTTCTGTGGTGCGATGAAACAAAACTGGAACTTTTCGGGCCTATGGATCACCGGTATGTCTGGAGGAGAAAGAATGAAGCATACGCTGAAAAGAACACCCTGCCTACAGTGAAGCATGGCAGTGGCTCAGTGATGCTCTGGGACTGCTTCACTTCCTCTTGCAATGGAAACCTGTAGCATGTGAAGGACAAGATAAATTCAATCAAGTATCAGGAAATCCTGGGAGAAAATGTCATGCAGTTTGTGAGTAAACTGAAGTTTGGGCATCATTAGACCTTCCAACAGTACAATGATCCCAAGCATACCTCAAAGTCCACCAAGGTTTGGGTTCAGAAGTAGTCCTGGAAAATACTAGAGTGGCCATCACAGTCGCCTGACTTGAACCCCATTGAAAAACTCTGGTGGGATTTGAAAAAGGTGGTTGCAGCACACAAACCCAAGAATATTAGTGAAGTGGAGGCCTTTGCCCATGAGGAATGGGCTAAGATTCCTCAGAATGCTACCAGAAACTGGTGTCTTGACTATGCATCATGTTTGCAGCAAGTCATAATAGCAAAACGGTGCTCTACCAAGTACTAAAGATGCTTGTCATGAAATGATTCAATAATTTTGAGACTCCAATAGTCATTAATTAAAAGTGGCATTTTGTGTTGAATTTGGAGAAATCACAAAATGCTACAAAAAGTGGCATTAGTTGCTCAACTAATATACTCAACACATATTAGGTGTGTTGAGCTATTTAAATTGTTCTTATTGCAAACAGCTGCTAGTTTGTACATTTTGACAATAAACCTAAATTGCAGTGGGGGTTGAATAATATTAATTGAAACTCTATATCAAATTTAGAGTGGTGATTTTTTAAGCACACTTATTTAAATTAACAGTATGCATCACATTCCCCCTGCCGTTCTGACCCCAATTGGATAAGCAGTCAAAAAAAAGGATGGATTGATGGATGGCTTAAAAGGCCCATGCAGGTTCCAAATTAAATTTGCTTGTCTAACATGAATTATGAACCTCAGTGGTAGTTAGGAAGTGGGTGGTTTTTCTGGACTCTCAAGCAATGACCCCCCCCCCCCCCCCCCCAGATATCAATGGCAAATATGCAGGAATAGTGTATTAAAAATTCTAGGCAAGCATTCATTTTGAGGTGAAAAGGTCAGGGTTGGTGTGGGTCTGTACCTGAACCGAGTGCCTTCTAGTTTGAACCGTGCACTCATATTGTCACAGTTACACAGAAATTCATATGGATGCTGTTTAGTAAGTTACTATATACAGTGGGGTAAAAAAGTATTTAGTCAGCCACCAATTGTGCAAGTTCTCCCACTTAAAAGATGAGAGAGGTTTCCAATTTTCATCATAGGTATACCTCAACTATGAGAGACAAAATGAGGAAAAAAAAAAATCCAGAAAATCACTGTCTGATTTTTAAAGAATTTATTTGCAAATTATGGTGGAAAATAAGTATTTGGTCAATAACAAAAGTTCATCTCAGTACTTTGTTATATACCCTTTGTTGGCAATGATAGAGGTCAAACGTTTTCTGTAAGTCTTCACAAGGTTTTCACACACTGTTGCTGGTATTTTGGCCCATTCCTCCATGCAGATCTCCTCTAGAGCAGTCATGTTTTGGGGCTGTCGCTGGGCAACACGGATTTTCAACTCCCTCCAAAGATTTTCTATGGTGTTGAGAGCTGGAGACTGGCTAGGCCACTCCAGGCCCTTGAAATGCTTCTTACAAAGCCACTCCTTCATTGCCCGGGTGGTGTGTTTGGGATCATTGTCATGCTGAAAGACCCAGCCACGTTTCATCTTCAATGCCCTTGCTGATAGAAGGAGGTTTTCACTCAAAATCTCACGATGCATGGCCCCATTCATTCTTTCCTTTACACGGATCAGTCGTCCTGGTCCCTTTGCATAAAAACAGCCCCAAAGCATGATGTTTCCACGCCCATGCTTCACAGTAGGTATGGTGTTCTTTCTCCTCCAAACACAAGAAGTTGAGTTTTTACCAAAAAGTTCTATTTTGGTTTCATCTGACCATATGACATTCTCCCAATCCTCTTCTGGATCATCCAAATGCTCTCTAGCAAACTTCAGACGGGCCTGGACATGTACTGGCTTAAGCAGGGGGACACGTCTGTCACTGCAGAATTTGAGTCCCTGGCGGCGTAGTGTGTTACTGATGGCAGCCTTTGTTACTTTGGTCCCAGCTCTCTGCAGGTCATTCACTAGGTCCCCCCGTGTGGTTCTGGGATTTTTGCTCACCGTTCTTGTGATAATTTTGACCCCACGGGGTGAGATCTTGCGTGGAGCCCCAGATCGAGGGAGATTATCAGTGGTCTTGTATGTCTTCCATTTTCTAATAATTGCTCCCACAGTTGATTTCTTCACACCAAGCTGCTTACCTATTGCAGATTCAGTCTTCCCAGCCTGGTGCAGGTCTACAATTTTGTTTCTGGTGTCCTTTGACAGCTCTTTGGTCTTGGCCTTAGTGGAGTTTGGAGTCTAACTGTTTGAGGTTGTGGACAGGTGTCTTGTATACTGATAATGAGTTCAAACAGGTGCCATTAATACAGGTAACGAGTGGAGGACAGAGGAGCCTCTTAAAGAAGTTACAGGTCTGTGAGAGCCAGAAATCTTGCTTGTTTGTAGGTGACCAAATACTTATTTTCCACCATAATTTGCAAATAAATTCTTTAAAAATCCTTCAATGTGATTTTCTGGATTTTTTTTTTCTCATTTTGTCTCTCATAGTTGAGGTATACCTATGATGAAAATTGGAGACCTCTCTCATCTTTTAAGTGGGAGAACTTGCACAATTGGTGGCTGACTAAATACTTTTTTGCCCCACTGTATACGTATCTTAGTAAAAATAGTTGTTTACAACCTGATGGTGTCACTTATCAAATGTCTGGTGAAAGTACAAGCCCCATTTCCAATGAAGTTGGGATGTTATGTAAAATGTAAAAACAATGATTTGCAAATCATTTTCAAGTTATATTCAATTAAATACATTACAAAGGCAAGACACTGTATGTTTTGTTGAAATTAATAAACTTTGCTCTTTTTGGCAAATATTCATTCATTTTGAATCTGATGTCTGCAACACGTTCCCATAAAAGATGGGACAGAGGGAAGAAAAGACTGAAAGTTGAGGAATGCTCAAAAAACACCTTTCTGGAACATTCCACAGGTGAACAGGTTAAGTGGAAACGTGTGTCATGATTGGGTATAAATGGTACATCTCCCAAAGGCTCAGTCATTTACAAGTACAGATGGGGTGGGGTTCACCACTTTGTGAACACATAGTTATGTGGAAAAAATTAGGACACCCTGTGTGTGTGTTTTTTTAACATATTTGGACATATGGATATTTAATATCAATGTAAAAATATTGGGAGATTCATGTAATACAACTAAAGAATTAAAAATGAATAAAAGACTTTTTTCAAATTCTGTAAAATGTAATTCTAAACAAAGTGAGGGAATAAATTAGGACACTCCCATCTTTTTTAGGACACCCCCACATTCATTCCCACTTAAAATGGCTAAAATAAATGTTAAAAAATGCAAATAAAAACAAAAACAAGGTTAGACATACAGTATCTCACAAAAGTGAGTACACCCCTCATATGCAAATATATACAGGAGTAAATAAGCTGCATATATTCCTGTATATATTTGCATCCTTTTATAGAAACGTGGACAGACTGTAATTTACTGTACATACTCTGTTGTCATTGAATCCTTATTTAAATCTTATTTTAATCCTCCACCTGAACAACGAGAGCAAGTTTTTAGCCAGAGTCAAATTCCTTGTATGTGTTGTGCATACTTGGCCAATAAAGCTGATTCTGATTTTTGTAAATATTTCATTATATCTTTTCATGGGACAACACTGAAGATAAGACACCTTGATACAATGTAGTCAGTGTACAGTTTGTATAACTGTAAATTTGCTGTCCCCTCAAAATAACTCAACACACAGCCACTAATGTCTAAACCACTGGCAACAAACGTGAGTACACCCCGAGTGAAAATGTCCAAATTGTGCCCAAAGTGTCAATATTTTGTGTGGCCACCATTATTTTCCAGCACTGCCTTAACTCTCTTGAGCATGAAGTTTACTAGAGCTTCGTAGGTTGCCACTGGAATCCTCTTTCACTCCTCCATGACGACATCATGGTGTTAGAGACCTTGCGCTCCTCCACCTTCCGTTTGAGTGTGCTCCACAGATGCTGAATAGGGTTTAGATCTGGAGACATGCTTGGCCAGTCAATCACCTTTACCCTCAGTTTCTTGAGGAAGGCAGTGGTCGTCTTGGAGATGTGTTTGGGGTCGTTATCATGGTGGAATACTGCCCTGCGGCCCAGTTTCCGAAGGGAGGGGATCATGCTCTGCTTCAGTATATCACAGTACATGCTGACCTTCATGGTTCCTTCAATGAACTGTAGCTCCCAGTGCCAGCAGCACTCATGCAGCCTCAAAGCATGACACTCCCACCACCATACCTGACTGTAGGCAAGACACACTTGTCTTTGTACTCCTCACCTGGTTACCGCCACACACGCTTGACACCATCTGAATCAAATAAGTTAAGGTCATGGTTCCAGTAATCCATGGCCTTAGTTTGCTTGTCTTCAGCAAACTCTTTTTTTTTTTTTTTTTGTTACTTATTTGTACCCGTAGGTAGACTTGGTTTGCAGTCTGGTGACAAGCCACTGGCTGCTGGTCGCTGCGTGCGCGAGCGCCCTAAACCTACATGTTTTTGGTGTGCGGGAGGAAACCGGAGAAATCCCGGAGTAAACCCGCGCAACACGGGGAGAACATGCAAACTCCACACAGCTCACTGTTGGTCGGGGGCTGGGATCGAACCCACGATCTCATGATCCCCGCGGTCCCCCGGCCGAGGGTAAAACTGCGCTGCCACAGTGCTAAACCACTGCGCCACCGTGCAACCCACCCCATCCCTTCAACCTCTGCAGCAATGCTGGCAGCACTCATACGTCTATTTTCAAAAAGACAACCTCTGGATATGACGCTGAGCATGTGCAAGCAACTTCTTTGGTTAACCATGGTGAGGTCTGTTCTGAGTGGAACCTGTCCTGTTAAATCACTGTATGGTCTTGGCCAATGAGCTGTAGCTCAGTTTCAGGGTGATGGCAATCTTCTTATAGTCTAGGCCATCTTTATGTAGAGCAACAATTCTTTTTTTCAGATCCTCAGAGTTCTTTGCCATGAGGTGCCATGTTGAACTTCCAGTGACCAGTATGAGAGACTGTGAGAGCGATAACACCAAATTTAACACACTTGCACCCCATTCACACCTGAGACCTTGTAACACTTGAGTCACATGACACCGGGGAAGGAAAATGGCTAATTGGGCACAATTTGGACATTTTCACTAGGGGTGTACTCACTTTTGTTGCCAGTGGTTTAGACATTAATGGCTGTGCGTTAAGCTATTTTGAGGGGACAGCAAATTTACAGTTATACAAGCTGTACACTGACTACATTGTATCAAAGTGTCATATCTTCAGTGATGTCCCATAAAAAGATAATAAAATATTTACAAAAATGTGAGGGGCGTACTCACTTTTGTGAGATACTGTAGATATGTGAACATTTCTTAATAAAGGACTGAATATTTAATGGAGTGTCCTAATTTTTTCACGACTGTATGTGGACAAACAGTCCAACAGTTCAAAAATGTTTCAACATACAACTGCAAGTGATTTAGAGATTTCATCGCCTACAGTTCATATCAAAAGATTCAGAGAATCTGGAGAAATTTCTGCACGTAAGCGGCAAGGCCGCAACTCAGCAATGAATGCCTGTGATCTTTGATCCCTCAGACGGTATTGCATTAAAAACTGACATTCTGTAATGGATATTACCACGTGGGCTTAGAAACAGTTTGAAAAACTATTGTCCGTTAATATAGTTCAAGTGCAAATTAAAACTACCATGCAAAGAAAGAAAAAGCCATATATAAACACCCAGAAATGCCGCTGGCTGCTCTGGAGCTGAGCTCATCTGCAGTGGACTGACACAAAATGGAAAAGTGTGTTGTGGTCTGACAAATCCACATTTCAAACCGTTTTGGAAATCATGGACATTATGTACTCTGGGCTGAAGAGGAAAAAGGGCCATCCAGATTATCATCAGAGAACAGTTCAAAAGGCAGCATTTGTTGGTACTGGGGTGTGTTAGTGCCCATGGTATGGGTAACTTCATATCTGTGAAGGCACCATTAATGCTGAGTTATACATCCAGGTTTTGAAGCAATATATACTGCCATTCAAATGTCTTTTTCAGGCAATGGCAAAGACAACGCCAAGCCACATTTACAACAGCGTGGCTTTATAGTAAAGAGTGCAGGTACTAGACTGGCCTGCCTGCAGTCCAGACCCATCTCCCACTGAAAATGTTTGGCACATTATAAAGCACAAATACACCAATGGAGATCCCAGACTGTTGAGCAGCTGAAGTCGTACATCAAGAATGAGAAAGAATTCCACCAACAAAGCTTCAACAGTTAGTGTCCTCAGTTCCTTAAACACAGAGTTGTTAAAAGGGAAAGTGATGTAACACACTGATAAACATGGCCCTGTTCCGGCTTTTTTGGAACATGTTGCAGGCATCAAATTCAAAATGAGTGAATATTGGCACAAAAAAGTTTATCAATTTGAACATTAAATATCTTGTCTTTGTATTCAATTCACTATAGGTTAAAAAGGTTTTGCAAATGTATTTTTTTAAATTTACATTATACACATTATATAACCTGCTCTGAAGCCACAAAATTTTTCATACATCTTTCTCCTAAATGGAACACAATCATTCTCAGCACAAAACAGGGTGACATGCCATTTAACACAAACTTAAAAATACAAGGAAAATGGGAGCTTCAATAACATCTAACATGCAACCAATGGAGCAAATCAGACACCACCCATTGGAAGGAAAAAAATTCTCCAATGCCTGCAGCATGTGCAAAAATTTGGTTTTAAACAGTCTGTGTAAACAAAGATTTGGCTAAAATTGAAGTCTCCACTGTTGACAAATTAAAACAATAAGCATAATTTATAAGCACAAGCAGTGTGCTGAAAGCATACAATTGTTGAAAAGTAGCAGTTAAAATTCAATTTCCCACAAACTGGGCCACTTTTTGGCATAAATCCGAGTTGTCTCTTCGGCATTTCATCCCCTGCTAGAAACATCATTGAAAAACTCCCAATCAGCCTATACACACTGCTCACAAAAAGTTAGGGATATTTTGCTTTCAGATGAAATTTATGGAAAATGTAAAAAGTTCACGCTACAATGATTCATCATCAAAGTAGGGCATTTAAGTAGAAGCATGCAATGGTGAGTTCCTCATCTCAATTTACTGAAACAAAAGCCAACAGTGGTGGGTATACCACAACAAAAAATGTCAGTGTCTCAATAACTCGTAATGTAATGTAATGTACTTTATTTATATAGCCCTTTAAAACAACCCCTAGGTGACCAAAGTGCTTTACAGAAAATAAACAGCATTAAAAACACACACAGCATTAAAAACAAATAAACAAAAAAAAAACAAACTAAAAATAAAATAAAAACAAATGCCAAGACAAATATCACCACTACTGGGTATTAAAAGCCATCCTAAACAAATATGTCTTAAGTTCTGATTTAAAAAGGGCCAGGTCAGAGATAGCACGTAGGTCGGGGGGAGATTATTCCAGAGCCTGGGGGTGGCAACAGAAAAGGCTCGGTCACCCCAACGTTTATACCTTGACCTAGGTACATCCAGCAAAAGCTGATTGGATGACCTCAAAGCCCTGCCTTGGTCACGGACAGTCAAAGTCTCAGGCATATAAACCGGAGCAAGGCCATTTAGAGCTTTAAAAACAAAAAGCAAAAGTTTAAAATTAATTCTAAAATGGACTGGAAGCCAATGAAGTGAATAAAGGATCGGAGTAATGTGCTTTCACCTAGGTGTGTTGGTCAAAAGACGGGCCGCTGCATTTTGCACAAGTTGAAGGCGGCCGAGAGAAGACATAGATGCCAACATAAAGTGCATTGCAGTAATCAAGTCGAGACGTGACTAAAGCATGGATGGCTATCTCAAGATGATGACAGCTCAGGAAAGGTTTGGCTTTGGATAACAAACGTAATTGATAAAAGCTCATCTTGACTACATTGTCAATCTGTTTATCAAATTTTAAATGGCTGTCAAAAATCACCCCCAAATTTCTGACAGCTGAACTGAGCCTTAAAGAGAGGGTACCAAAGCCAGCCGTTACAGTATCCCCAAACACAATACATTCTGTTTTTTCTTCATTTAAATGGAGAAAATTTTGGCTTAACCACAACTTAATATCAATGATGCAATCCAATAGAACACTTTGTGAGTTAGTTTGTTCTGGGTTCAAAGGTAAATAAAGCTGCAAATCGTCTGCATAACAGTGGAAAGACATGTTATGCCTGGCTATTATTGACCCGAGTGGCAGCATATATAATGAAAACAGAATAGGGCCAAGGATAGAGCTCTGTGGGACCCCACAGGAGAGAGAGGCACTAGAAGAGGACATGTCACCAATCATTACAGAAAAAGTTCTATTAGAAAGGTAGGATTCAAACCACTTAAGTGCAGGGCCATGAATGCCAACATAGTGATTCAGGCGTGACAAAAGGATAGTGTGGTCCACAGTGTCAAAAGCTGCTGTAAGATCTAGCAGCACTAAGACCACAGGACATTTGGCATCAACAGACATCATAATATCATTGTGCACCTTAAGCAGGGCAGACTCAGTGCTGTGACGAGATCTAAACCCAGATTGAAACTTCTCAAAAATAGAATTGTCTTCTAAAAAAGACTGCAACTGTATAAAAACAGCTTTTTCTAAAACTTTAGATAAAAAGGGCAAATGAGAAATGGGTCTAAAATTAGATAAAACTGAAGGGTCAAGGTGAGGTTTTTTAAGAAGGGGCCTAACCACAGCATGTTTAAAAGCAGGTGGGACAAATCCTGAACTAAGGCAGGAATTAATAAAAACCAAAAGACCAGGCCCAACAGTATTAAAAACCCTTTTCAGGATTCCAGCGGAATCCTGTACCCTTGAGCATCAATTACAGCTTGACAATGACATCTGATGCTGTTCACAAGTAGACTTAATGTCTGATGAGGCATGGCAGTCCACTCTTCTTGAAGAGCGGGCCTCAGGTCACTGAGGTTGTGGGGTGCAGGGTTACAAGCCTCTACTTGATGACTCAGCTGATCCCATAGGTTTTCTATGGAATTCGGGTCTGGAGAAAGTGCAGGTCACTCCATTTGAGGTACCCCAGCCTCCGGCAGCCGTTCCCTAATGATGTGACCTCAATGAGCTGCAGCATTCTTGTCCATGAAGAAGAAATTGGGCCTGTGTTGTTCATGCAGGGGCACAATGACTGGATGATGTTATTTAGGTAATTGCTTGTCACAAGGTCCTGTATTCTCTACACACACATGCCCAGACTATAACACCACCACAGGGTCTTCTGGTGACAAGAGTGGCTGATGCATAGCATTCTCCTTGACGTCTCCAACATTGTTGGCGGCCATCATTTCTGCTCAACGTGAATCAAGTTTCATCAGAGAACAGCACTGAGGCCCACTGGTCCCATGCAAGATGATGACACCGGTGCCTGATGGTGTGGTCAGGTACCCTTGCACGTCATCTGGCACGCAGACCATGCTGATGTAAACGGTCTGAAATGGTCGGACATGACACTTGGGTGCTTCTCACCTCTGTTAAATGTGACCGGAGTTGAGTAGCATTCATCATCCGGTCTCACAGGGCACTTCTTACAATGAAGCGTTCAGCAGCGTGGGATGTGGTCAAAAGACATCCACTTCTATGCTTCTTCTAGTCTGTATCTCTGTTGCAACCTGCTGATGACAGTCTGTGACACTAAGTTCAGTAGCCACTTCCCTCTGAGAACATCCTGTTTGAAACCTCACAATGGCGAAGTATTGTTGATCAATTTGTCGTCTTGGTCTCATGATGTCAAAATGTGAACAGCATGATGAAGAAGACTGTTTAAATACCATTTCTAATTGAACAAGAAAATTTATTGGTCAATTCATGGAATTCAGCACCTTCTTAGAGAACAGCAAGCTATGCAAAAAGTACTGAAACACTGAACAGTTAGACTTGTGCATTCAAAAGTAGAGGTAAAATTAAGTTCACCTGTAGAGGTTATGGTGCATTTTAAGTGCATTCTGAGATTTCACCCAAAAGCCGAATATCCCAAACTTTTTGTGAGTAGTGTATTTTTGACATTTATGTTAATGTGTCATATGAATGCCTCTCAAACTCTCCAAATCTGAATCAAAACATACAAGCTTATTAAAACAATCTATAATTTTAATTTGCAAACTTATATTAGATTACAGAAAAGGTATTTGGAAGAGTCAGTACACGTGTTGCTCAGTTTTAAAAGGGAGATCTTTGAAGGGAGTACATAAAGACCTATACAATCACACATTGTTACATCAACTTTTGAAGGTCTATCTTTACCACTGGCCTCTAAAGGATACTATAAGCTACAATTGTTGTAGGATTTATATACGTAATTAACAAACAAAGCTTATTCACCTATCAGGAGACTGGGTTATTGAAGTCTTTACCTCACTGCTGCCATTATCTTGTAAACACTACCAGGGCGTTAACAAGGCGATGATGGAGAATTCCTTAACTCAGAATACAAAACAGAAAAAAACAAAAACTAGCAAACAAGAACAGGAAAGCAGCTGAACACAAGGTAGCCAGTCCAACACAATGGAAAATAAACTATTTTCAGAAATTACCCAGAACACACACACACACACACACACACACACACACACACACACACACACACACACACACACACACACACACACACACACACACACACACACACACACAAAAAAAACCCAACAGATCTGATGGAGCCCCATCCTTGGATGCAATGGCAACTACAACAGACCATTCAGAATCCATGTTAAAGCAGACACTTTGGCCTTGCAACACTTTGATCATCACCACTATGTCTGCCACATTGTAACTGCAAAATAATGACAAACTTGTACAATATACATTCTCCAACAGCAGTAAGTTTTTTTTAGTGGGATGGCTTATTGAAAAAAGTGAATTAGGCATACAAAGACCTCAGCTGAAAAGGACAAAGACTACAGTTCTTCTCTTTTAATATTCATCAACACCCCTGAGAAAGCCAGACAGAAATACAGGCATGTGGGGATTTGGAAGAGTTTGGGGGGGCGGGGGCAAGTTTGAAGAAGCACACACGAAAGTGGACTAAATTCCCATGGTGAACAGGGACTGAAGACTGTGCTTGTTGGAGTGGTGAGGCCCTAGGGTAGGTTAGTCTTCATCGTCATTCTCGTCGTACTCGTCTTCATCATCGTCATCCCCCATATAAGACACTGGGGTCTCTACACGAGACCCGCTGTAGTGAGAGTCATTGGAACTGGAGGCCATGGTCCCATCTGGGCAGCCATCACTGCAGAACAGGACAAAAGGTGAAATGTTGGGGTTGGGGGGGGGGGGGGGAGAAAGACAGGCTGAGCACTCAGCTCAAGAAACTGGCTGGACACAATGGATAAAAGAGCATACACCGCTATTAAATTTCCAGGTTATTACACTGAAAAAATAATAGTAGGACAACCATTTCAAAACTTGTCTTGTGAGCTACAACCACTATAATTGAGAGAAAAAAAAAAAAAGAAAAAAAAACAACTTTTCATCTTTGGAAAGGCTGAGACAGTTTTTGCTCCAAAATTGACCAGTATTTGGAACTACACCTTGACTAAAGCCCCAGTTCCAGCTGAAGAAAAGCAACCCCAAAGCATGATGCTGCTGCTACCATGCTTCACAGGGGCTATAGTTTTCTGGTGATGCACAGTATTGTTTTTGTGCCAAACATTTTGGAATTGTGGCTAGAAGAGGGGGGAAAAAAAAAAAAAAAGCCTTGGTCTTCATCAGACCACAACACATTCTCACATATTCTGGGGAGACCTGATGTATTCAATAGTAATAAAAATCCTCGATTTTTTTTTTCTTTTGAAAGAGAAGACTTCCAGACATATGGAGAATACTGGAGATTGCACAACCAGTACTTGCCAGGAATTCCTGCAGTGTTGCTATAGGCCTTTTGGCAGCCTCCATGACCAATTTTTGTACTGTCTTTTTATCATTTGAGGGACTACCAGTTGTAGCCAACATCACTGTTGGACCATATTTTCTCCACTTCTTGATAACTGTTTTCACAGTGTTTCATGACATAGCTAAGGCTGTGGAAATTAATTAAATCCTTCACACTGATACCTCTCAATAATGCTGTACGATACAACTGAAGAAATGCCAAGAAAATCCTATGATCACAGCTCAACTTTATTTAGAGTTAATCAACATCACCTTAAATTGATGGCAGGTGTGTAATCAAAAAGGCAATACTGTAATTACATCAAAGGTGTTTCAACCAAGTATTACTTTAGGGTGCATAAATTTATGCAACCAGCTTATCATACATTTTTGATTTGTGATTTAATCCCCCCCAAACAGATGGGCTTAATTTTTAATTGAATTTTAAAGGTAGCAAGTCACAATAAACGTGCAAACTTTGGAAATTATTTATCACCGTGTTATTTTTTCGCATCACAAAAACCTGGCATTTTAAAGATGTGAACACGTTTCATCCTCTCCAATACAATGGTGTGAAAAAGTGTTTGCCCCTTTCCTGATTTCTCTTTTTTTTTTGTATGTCACACTTAAATGTTTCAGATCAAACAAATTTAAATATTGGACAAAGATAACACAAGTAAACATTTTAAAATGAAGGTGTTTATTATTAAGGGGAAAAAAAAATCCAAACCTACATGGCCCTGTGTGAAAAAGTGATTGCCCCCTAAACCTAATAACTGGTTGGGCCACCCTTAGCAGCAACAACTGCAATCAAGCTTTTGCAATAACTGGCAATGAGTCTTTTACAGCACTGTGGAGGAATTTTGGCCCACTCTTCTTTGCAGAATTGCTGTAATTCAACCACATTGGAGGGTTTTCAAGCATGAACCGACTTTTTAAGGTCATGCTACAGCATCTCGATCGGATTCAAGTTAGGAATTTGACTAGGCCACTCCAAAGTCTTCATTTTGTTTTTCTTAAGTCATTCAGAGGTGGACTTGTTGGTGTGTTTATGGTCATTATCCTGCTGCAGAACCCAAGTGCGCTTCAGCTTGAGGTTACAAACAGATGGCCGGACATTCTCCTTCAGAATGTTTTTGGTAGACAGCAGAATTCATGGTTCCATTTACCACAACAAGTCTTCCAGGTCCTGAAGCAGCAAAACAGCCCCTGACCATCACACTACCACCACCATATTTTACTGTTGGTATGATGTTCCTTTTCTGAAATGCTGTGTTACTTTCACGCCAGATGTAATGGGACACACATCTTCCAAAAAGTTCAACTTTTGTCTCATCAGTCCACAGAGTATTTTCCTAAAAGTCTTGGGGATCATCAAGATGTTTCCTGGCAAAACTGAGACGAGCCCTTATGTTCATTTTGCTCAGCAGTGGTTTTCGTCTTGGAACGCGACCATTTTTGTCCAGTCTCTTTCTTATGGTGGAGTCATGAACACTGACCTTAACTGAGGCAAATGAGGCCTACAGTTCTTTGAATGTTGTTGTGGGGTCTTTGACCTCTTGGATGAGGCATCGCTGCACTCTTGGAGTAATTTTGGTTGGCCAGCCACTCCTGGGAAGGTTCACCACTGTTCCATGTTGTCGCCATTTGTGGATAATGGCTCTCACTGTGGTTGGCTGGAGTCCCAAAGCTTTAGAAATGGCTTTATAACATTTTACAGACTGATAGATCTCAATTACTTTGTTTCTCATTTGTTCTTGGAATTTCTTTGGATCACAGCATATGTTGCTTTTGAGGATCTTTTGGTCTACTTCACTTTGTCAGGCAGGTCATATTTAAGTGATTTCTTGATTGAGAACAGGTGCGGCAGTAATCAGGCCTGGGTGTGGCTAGAGAAATTGAAGTCAGCTTTCCAAAGATGTGATAAACCACAGTTAATTTATGTCTTTGGCGGGAGGGGGGGGGGGATCACTTTTTCACACAAGGCCATGTAGGTTTGGATTTTTTTTTTACCCTTAATAATAAACACCTTCATTTAAAAACTGCATTTTGTATTTGCTTGAGTTGTCTTTGTCTAACATTTTAAATTTGTTTGGTGATCTGAAACATTTAAGTGTGACAAACATACAAAAAAATGAGAAATCAGGAAGGGGGCAAACACTTTTTTGCACCACTGTATACTGGGTCTCAACCATAGGTGACATTACAAATAATTTCTTACCTGCTTGCAGGGTAACGAGCGCCATTAGCAGAGGATCCTCCCGTTATGTAGACATTACTGATGGGACCTTTTGCCATTTCTAGATTTGAGAGGGGAAAAAGGGGGAATTGTATTACAAATACACATACAGTATATACACACAAAGAAACACTCATGAATCAGATTAACTTTGCCTCCTTAGTAGTCAAATGAGGGTTACCTCCTATTTACAATTTCATTAAAAGGATCATTGACTGAAAAATGGTGTGTTCGTAGGTTTTAACTGTCTGAAATGAGTCTACCGATTACCTTATTATCCCAAAATTTTCAAAAAATTAAAAAGCCTTTCTCGTTTTTCTCTCCTAGAAACATTTTTGACTTTTCTGTCAAATTAATACATCACGTCTAGGAAAAGCCAATCTTCTGCTGTCCTTGATACCAGCCCACTGCTCTATTATTGGCCTGCCTAGCTGTCCGTCATGTAGATGGAAGGGGGTGTTAAAAGTAGCCAATTAGCCCCTGAGCTTCAGAGGGGTTGCACCGATGTCACACGGGTCATGTGTCTTTTGTTTACTGCGCCATTTTGGACGGCAACGAACAGTCAAATCACCAACAGCAAGCGTGAGTGAGTGTAATCAACGAGATAAATGGCTACACACAAATCAACACCATGGTCCAACGACAAGGTGCAGACTTTTAGCTGATTAAAGAAATCCAGAGGGAGCTGGATGGAGCGACCTGAAAAGAATTCACAGCCACGGCGAAGGCAGAGTGGCGTTGACCCGACCACGGCACCATTGTTGTAAACAGTGATAGAGGATGGTGAGTGATGTGATATTATTTATCTTTGCCGTTATTTATCCCGGTGGTGGAAAGTTCATTTTGAACAAACAACACCACTGTCTCCTGTATGCAAACAATGAGCTAGTTAGCCATTAATGCCAACTCCGTGCTCTGCTTGTATTTTGCGCTTGTGTCAACAACATCTGACGAAATAAACTAGTGTTAATCCTGGTTAAAAAGTAGGGGTTTTTTTTATTATTTTTTTTACGTTGCACTTTCGTGCTGTGCATGTACTTAAGTTGTATGTGTACTTTCATTCTAGAGTCCCAACGCAGGCTGAAGATCTGCTGAACCGGGACCAGCAGCACATCCAGTTGCTTCTCAGTGAGGCAAGAAAGCATGAAACGGCAACAGGTCAAGTGGACCCCTCACCAAGTGAGCACCCCAAGTGGACCCCCGGGTCCAATCTGTACATGTACAAGTACCTTTTCAATCCAGTGATTTAAAAACTGATTCCGAGCTTTCTAAAGCCTCATTCAGAACATTATAGTCCCACATACCTATTCTGTGGATTTTCATCTGGGGGCAGCCAGCGGTGACGAGCAGCAGCGGTGGAGAAGAAAAGTCTTTTGAAAGCAGAAACGGAGCCAAAATGTTCTCCGGGTCAACTTAGTTGTCATCTTACATGTACATATTTTTTTACACTTCTTGGTGACCGGGAAGTCTTTCCAACAGTTTTACACAAATTCTTGTTGTTGTTCTCCCTCTTCACGTTTACAAATCACTGGATTGAGAATGTACTTGTACATGTACAGATTGGATCCTGGGGTCCACTTGGGGAGCTCACTTGATCAGGGGTCCACTTGACCTGTATCCCATGAAACTACCTTGTGAAGGGAGGAGATGGCTCAGAATGCTGCCTTCTATCAAGCGTTCCTTGGTGTGCTGGGCCACTTTGCGAAGACGATGAATCGGCGTGTGTGGCCGCCGTGTGTGACCCATTCTGAGTGGTTTTCTTTTTTTACAGTTTAAAGTTTTAATTTTGCACATTCTAAATAATCTGGATTTTGCTGGTGATTGTAATAAACAATTTAGTGACTTTTGTGTTTGCATCATGATTTTCTATTTGCCTGTTAAGACACCGGTGGGAAGAGTCAACAGTACAAACCATTTATCAGTGATTTTGAAAATAATGGCTCATTTTTAATAAAAAGTAACCAAAAACAATTATTTTATTTACTGAAGACTGTATTGTTGGATGTGCCGGCGCAGAAGACACTGCAAACTTTAGTGATAGTACCAATATATGGAGGAATTCTGGGCCATATTAGCATCTGGATTTCCTACTAACGAGTCAGGGTTTAATGAGATTTAACATGTTTTAACACAAACTACTTTATTGTTCATAATTCTGTTGACAGACTTACACCAAACCAAAAGTGATTTCTCAAACTGTTGGATTATTTAGATAGCTTTTCCAATCTTTTAGCATTTAATTTATGTCACTAAATCTTGGTAACCTTGACAAATAAAATAAAAGTGGAGACACATCTGCAAAAGGCACAAAGGTTTATTAAAAAAATTCCTAGTGCAATACAAAAGGAGTACATAGTACATTATTCACACAGAATATGTGTACAGTATCTACATGTACTGTATATATCCAGTAAATCCATGTATTTTCCATGTAACCTTGTGACTGCATTATTCTGATTGCTTTTAATCCTAGATTAAGTTTGTTCTGGGTTAAAAATGCATCATAATTGTTTAATATATTTTTTATACCTAACTCAGTACTGTTTACATGTTGAAATATATATTTTACGGCTAATATAACCCCATAACTATAATAGGGCACCTGGCGATCAATTTTTGGCAGCTGATCACTTTTTGCCATGACACCACTGGCTGGAGCAGGTACATCCCATGATCTCTCAAAAGTCTCTCCAAGATTTTCACACAGGTCAGCGCAATTTGTTGCACAGGAAGCTAAACGTTTCTTCAGACATTCTGAAGCTCTGCAATCACTGCACATTTGTGAAGCTGGGGTGACATCCCATCACTGGGAGGCTTGGTTCAAAGCCCAGACCGACGGTTTGAAGCAGGACAGACTTGTGTCAGCTCCACAGCCGCCAGAAACGGTCATTTCCTCCATCCGCTCTCTTTCAACCTGTGTCCAGAGGATGGCTAGCAAAAAAAATTCACTTGAGGAGTGGTCCCCAACTTTTTTTTTTTTTTTGCTTCATGAACCAGTAACAAGTTTAAAATCGGAGGTAAAAAAAAAAAAAAAAAAAAATGAACAAAATCAACCCGCAAATAAGAACCTCATCTGCCCACACTGGCCGCCGGGCAGAGCAGGCCACGATGGGGGCACCATCTCAGCGGGCGGGATGCTGCATAGGCAGTGTGTCCATTGAGTGCACCCCCCCCCCTTTCAGTGTCTACTTTCTGTTCATTTTATATATAGTTCAGCATATAATCAGAGCAAAACTTTCTCTGCAGTGAGCATTTTTTGCACAGCACACATGCCTAGTGTTAAGTAAAAATAAGTGGACGGATTCAATTCACCACAGGCTTCATCTGGCCTTTGGTGAGTTGAGTGTTGTACTGAATGAATTTTTATGAAATAAGAAAATAGCAATGCTTACTGCTCAGCAAAGACGTAGTTTATAGCAGGGGTGTCAAACACATTGCCCGGGGGCCCAAACCTCCCTGAGGGATGAATTTGCAAAGTGTGAAAAGAAGTATCCGCTATTCCCAATTTGTACACTGGGGGTAAAAACTTACTAACAGTAGCAGACAGTTATTTCACTGGTCCGGCCCACTTGAGAATGAATTGGGCTGTTTGTGGCCCCTGGACTAAAATGAGTTTGACACCCCGATTTACAGAAAAAATAACTTACAGTACTAATATTCCAATATCGTCCATAAAATGAAACATCTAGAAATGTTTAGTCATACACAACGACCACTGCGCAAACTAAAATTTAGTTCCATAAACTATAAGACCAGTAAATGTGTGTGTGTTGATATGTGTGCTCCCTAATGTATAAATTGACACATGTATACAACTGTTTATTTACTGGTGATTTTTACCAAAATAATTTACTCAACATCATGTGTAGTGGGGTGGGCAATATGGCCTAAAAATGATATCACAATATTTCTGTGAATTTTCACGGTATTTTTTTTCATTAATTCATTTCATATTGCAGAATACAGTTTTTCTTTTAAATTTATGCAAAAAGGACAGTTTCACCAGGCAGTGTTGTTTACATTCAACATATTCAGGAAAAACAAAAAAACTCATTTTTCCATTTTATAAACAGCAGCTCAGATTTTGTTTAAAATATATTTTTTAGTTCTGTATCAAATATTACAAGAAAATAATAAAAACTGCTACATCTTAACTGCACATAGAGGTCGGGTTTTATGCTGAATCACTACCTGCTTTACTCCCGACCGTTGCATGGACCAGTCCTGGGTTTTGGCTCTCGTTGCACTGAAAGAATGTTTTTTTTTTTTTAACTCTCTCTCTTTGGGTGGTTGAATAAAATCAAGCTAAAGCGGCCAAAACGTAAGTAAAAATCTACAGCCACTTCGAGCTGCATATTGTTCAGCGTTAATACCGCTCCAGTGGTGTTGTGGACATGTGGAAAAAATGCAGGTAGATTATCCACACTGCTGCACTGTTTTTTTTGTTTTTAACATGACAGCAGTCTGAAACAGAAAATTAAACTTAAATATTTCCACTCAACTGGAGACGGTCTGACTTCGGAGCAGCAGCTTCCGGCCATGCTTGTTTTGCCTTTTCTATGCAGTGTGACATTGTCACGCAGCAGACCCCAAATTCCAAGGTTCCAAGGTTGTCATAGCCAGGAGCGGCACTGGGGTTAAGCTCCCAGTGCTCATAAAATGCTCCTTACGGCGTGCGTCTCGAAAAGCCTCTGACAACTAAGTCCAACTCCTAGCCTGCCTGTGTGGTTTAGTCTCTAAGCCCGGCGGAACTGCTTTTACTAATAGGAGAAGGGGCGAGGGCGGATCTCTGGCGCCTTAAAACCAGATGCTTCGGGTAGATGGTGGCTCATCAACCTGGGAAGGTAGCCCATCTAGGGGAAGGTAAACCCTGATTTCAAACCTCCGCTGCCTTGCGGCACACCCGGTCAAGGGAAAGGCTTCGGGAGTCAACCCTGAGGAAAAATCTGGAGTCGGAGCCCCTAAGGCAGTTCTATGTTGTGCTCAACATCGTTCTGGCAGCTCCTGCGACGGCGCTGGTGCCAAACTATAGCAGCCCTGCTGTTCCTTTGGATTCATCAGTGACGTGGAGAGGGGGGACATGCTGCATGGGTAACATCTTGTCCTCCATATCTTCCTGCCCAGGCTTGAATCCTACCAACACCCAACGCTGGAAGGTAGAACACCGGTGCGCATCGGCCTGTTCAGCCACAGGCGGTGCTGTTCCAGCAGAGTAGACATTTAGGATTCTCTTCCATGGTCATCATAGACCGACGGAGGCCGACAAGACCCCAAATATTGCGATATTCATTTTTACACCAGTATCAAAATTTATACCGGTATTATCGTGAATGATACAATATGGCACACCCCTAATGTGTAGTTTACGTAAGTTTTTGTATCGATTATATATACACTACTCACAAAAAGAGATATTTGGCTTTTGGGTGAAATTTCAGGTGCACCTAAAATGCACTATAACCTTTACAGGTGAACTTAATTTGACCTTCTCTAACCTTTTGAATGCACATGTCCAACTGTTCAATGTTTCAGTACTTTTTGCGTAACTTGCTGTTCTCTAACAAGGCGCAAGACGGACGAAAGCGAAAGCATTTGCCAAGAATGTTTTCATTAATCAAGTTTGCCCCTTCACATCCGGTCTGCCAACACACTTGCTTCTTTTAAAAGTCAACTCAAAACCCATCTTTTTAAATCTACCTATAAAAACTGACTGCCTCTTCTACCTATGTGTACCTATGTGTATGTGTTTACCCGTTCTCTGTATGTTTGTCCCTATGCTGCTTTGTAAAGCGTCTTTGAGTATTTAGAAAAGCGCTATATAAGACTGATGTATTATTATTATTATTAAGGTGCTTAACGGCAAAATTCACAACAGGTGTTTGATCCAGGAATCGAACAATAAATCTTCTGGTTCAATTAGAATTGGTATTTAAACAGTCCTCTTCACCATGCTGTTCACATTTTGACACCATGAGACCAAGATAACACCTAACAATTGATCAAGAGTACCTCGCCATTGCGAGGCTTCAAACAGGATGTTCTCAGAGGGAAGGGGTCACTGAGCTTAGAGTGTCACAGAGTGTCATCAGCAGGTTGTAACAGAGATACAGAGAGACTGGAAGAGTCACAGAAGAGCACAAAGTGGATGTCCTTTGGTCACATCCCACATCGATGACCGCTTCATTGTAAACAGTGCCCTGTGAAACCAGATGATTATTGCCACTCAACTCCGGGCACATTTAAGGGAGGCGAGAGGCAACCCAAGTGTCACATCAGACCATTCGAAACCGTTTATATCAGCGTGGTCTGTGTGCTAGTCAACCTGCAAGGGTACCTGACCACACCACCAGGCACAGGTGTCATCGTCTTGCCTGGGCCAGGGAGAATTTATGCTGGACAAGGGACCAGTGGGCCTCAGTGCTCTTCTCTGATAAAAGTTGATTCACGTTGAGCAGAAATGATGGCTGCCAACGATGTTGGAGACATCAAGGAGAGCGCTATGCATCAGCCACTGTTGTCACCGGACAAGCCTTTGGTGGTGGTGGTGGTGTTAACAGTCTGAGTAGGTGTGTCTAGTCAATACAGAACTGCCCTATACCTTGTGAATGGTACAGTGACAAGCCAAACATCATTAACCAGCTGAACTCGGAAGATTCCGTGGGCGGTCACGTCTCTGCGTCGTAGTGCGTCTCAGTGCGCACTGAAAAAAAAAAAAAGCTGCATTTCCGTTCTTCCAGTACAGACACAGCTGTAAACAGAAAGCCAAAGGAGTGTTTGATTGGTTTAAATTTGATTGACCTCTCATTCAACTAATAAGAGCCTTGAATTGGGTTTCTGAAACCTTGAAGAACCAATGACTGAAAACCTAGCAAGAAGGACCTGCCTACCAACGACCGCGAATACAACGAGCCAATTAAAGCAGAGAAGTTCGACGATCGACGTGTCGTTTAGCCAATGAAATTCTGAATTCAGCAATACCTGACATGCCTTTGTTATGTGTTTATATTGCCGTTAAAACACGTGCGTCCCCGTGCGTAAAATCTTTTTTGCCTAAGCCGCTGGGTGACTCATATTGAGACCTGTGCGTAACGGTAGCGTTAGCCACTCTTAGCCATTAGCCAGTCTTTTTTTTTTTTTATTACTACTGTTCTTATTTGTTTTGAAAAATGGTTCGCAAAAACTGCAAGCATGGAAGCGGAGATGGTTTGACCGGGTCGGGTGACCAGAACCACGAGTCAGTAACAACCGGACCAGCTGCATGTTCGTCTGACAATGAGGAACTTCGACAACAGATGTTCGCCAACGACACTGCTGTTGTGGACAGGTAAGTGTTATAAGCTAAATTATTCTTTATTGATGAAAATAGTAATAAAAATAACTTTTGACTGATCGGTAATTTCAACGGCCCCTCATGGCCACAAGTTTTTTTGTGTGCAGAGTTCCTCTGTAGCGGGGGGGGGGGGGTGTTGTTATCCTCTACATTGCAGATATTTTAGTATAATTTTTATTGCACTGTAGGCTATTTTTTCTTGTAAATAAAAGGCCACACATTTTTTACGTGGCATGTTTCTTTGTGTGTGTGTGTGGGGGGGGTGTTTGTTACCCTTTAGAAATGTAATAATATTTTAGTATAATTTTTATTGCACTGTAGGCTATTTTTTCTTGTAAAAAAGGCCACACATTTTTTATGTGGCATATTTCTTTGTGTGTGGGGGGCTTGTTTGTTCATTCATTCATTCATTCATTCATGAACAAACAACCACCACCCCCACACAAAGGAGCATGCAACCTAAAAATGTGTTTGTTACCCTCTAGAAATGTGATAACATTTTAGTATAATTTTTATTGCACTTAAGGCTATTTTTTCTTGTAAAAAAAGGCCACACATTTTTTACCTAGCATGTTTCTGTGTGTGTGTGTGGGGGGGGGGGGTTGTTTGTTACCCTCTAGAAATGTAATAATATTTTAGTATAATTTTTATTGCACTGTAGGCTATTTTTTTCTTGTAAAAAAAAACCCCAGGAACTGTGCTGTGTATGTGAACTCTGGGAAAATAGGAGAATAGTGAAAAATAAAAATTGAACTTTGTAAATGACTTTTTATTTTTACATAATAGACAAACTTCAGATGAAGACTCTGGTGAGGAGTGGGTGCCAGACGAGTACTCTGCCAGCAAGCACAAAAGAAGGGAGCTGCAGGAGAGCTCGTCAGAAGAGGAAACCCCAACCCCAAAAAGAGAGGGACCACTGGGGATAGGAAGAGGAGGAAGAGGGAGGGGAAGAGGAGGTAGCAGGAGAGTAAGAGGAGGCGAGAGTGGTGATGGCAGCCCTCAGCCTGGGACATCAGCTGGCCCTTCATCAGCTGAGGAGAGGTGGCATGATTCCGACACCCCTGACATGATTCCACCACAGCCCACTTTTCGTCCCAAAAATCCACCTGGACCTCAGCTAATCACAACAGCTTCATACACCCCTGTTCAGTTGTTTCAGTTACTTTTCACTTCATCTGTGCTACACCACATTGTTGAGAACACCAACCTACATGGCTCTGCACACTACAACACACCCACAAGCCCCTGGATTGACCTCACATGCTCCGACCTGCTCTCATTTTTGGCCTCATTATTTACATGGGTATAGTCAAGTGCAAATCCTTCAGTGATTACTGGCGAGGGGGAGACCTGTACAACCTTCCTTTCCCCAAGAGTGTAATGACCAGGACAAAGTTTCTCCTGACCAGCTGGGCCCTTCACCTCAGCAGCCCATCAGTAGAAGAGGCCAATGAGCAGAAGAGAGGCACGGATATGCATGACCGCCTCAGCAAAATCAAGCCTCTCTAAGAAGAGATGAGAGAAGCATGCAGGAGAAACTTTCACCCTGGTCAGGACATCTCCATCGATGAGAGGATGGTTGCATCAAAAGCCCACATTGGCTTGAAACAGTATATGAAAAACAAGCAAGTGAAGTGGGGCTACAAGCTGTTTGTGTTGGCCGACTCCAGTACTGGCTACACCTGGGACTTTTTTGTGTATGAGGGAAAAACAAAGTCAAGTAGTGGCATGGGACTCCGTTATGAGTCAGTGATGCAGCTACCTGACACACGGTTGCTGGGCACTGGGTACAAACTCTTTGTGGACAACTTCTACACAAGCCCTGCTCTTTTTCAGGATCTCCTGAAAAAGAAGATCTATGCCTGTGGAACCATCCGCACCAACAGGGTCGGCTTTCCCAAGACCAAGGAGAACAGCCTGGTTTCCAGATCTCCATGGGGAAGCATCCGCTGGATAAGGAAGGACTCCCTTCTTTACCTCCAGTGGCGAGACACAAGGGATGTGTTCATGTGTTCCACAGTGCACACTGACCACTGAGAAGAGACTGTGTCCCGGAGGGTGAAAGATGCACAGGGGCAGTGGTCAAGAAAGGACATCTCCGTGCCGCCTTGCATAAAGGACTACAACAGGTATGTAATGATTTGAAAATGTAACAATTGGCTTCAGTAATATATTGAAGTGTTTTTTTCCTTTTATTCTAAAAATTGTGTTTTTTTGTCCATTCAGGTGCATGGGTGGAGTGGACCTATCAGATGCCCTGATAGGCTACTACAGTGTTCTCCATAAGACCATGAAGTGGTATAAGAGCTTTTTTTTTACCACTTCATGGACATTGCCATCGTCAATGCCTACATCCTCCACAAGGCACTCGCCTCTGGAAGAGGAGAGAAGCCACTGAGGCAGAAGGCATTTCGGGAGACCCTTGCTAAGCAGCTGGCACAAGTACACGCTCGATCAGCCACACCCACACCACCTCATCCTACATCCACTGCACATCACAGGATTGTCTTTATCTCAGGGCACCGCACAAATGGACGGGCACTATGCAGACAGTGCCGTAAAAAGACACCACTCAAGTGCTCCACCTGTGATGTGCCTCTCTGTTTGATCCCAAACCGAGACTGTTACAATAACTGGCATATTGCCAATAACATATAAAGGACTTCATTCCTATTTGTTGTTTGTAAATAGTATGTTTTGTATATTGACTTTTTTGTTCAGTAAAGCGTGTTTATATTTTACAATAACTGGCATATTGCCAATAACATATAAAGGACTTCATATTCACATTTGTTGTTTGTAAATAGTACGTTTTGTATATTGACTTTTTTGTTCAGTAAAACGTGTTTATATTTTAAACTTCATTTTCTCTGCGTCATTACTACTGACAGTGTTTCTGGATATCTAACAAGATAGCCCTGAGTGTCACCTTTCATTAGAGCCCAAGATGAAGCTTCTATGTTGAAGCATTCAAAAGTTATAGACGTTTTTCCAAACGGTGCCAAACTGTGCCATTTGTCAACTGTGACAAATGGCACAGTTTGGCACAGTTCAAAAACACCTGGGATTTGCAAGCATTTGTATCTAAAAAAAAACCCCACCCAGGTGAACTTTATTTTCTTCAAATTCAGTATGTTTAGATGACTGTTACTCAGTGGCAGGAGCACTTAGAGAGATTATGACTGTTTTGTCAAAAAAAAATCAGACCATAAAGATGCTGCAAAGGGTTGAGGAACAGCTTTTGATTTACTTTGGGTATGTTATTTTTAGGCGTTTTTAGGGAAACTGAACAGAGTTCAACAGGTTAACATCATCAATCCAGTCATTGTGCCCCTGCATGAACAACACAGGCCTAATTTCATCTTCATGGACAACAATGCTCCAGTTTGAGGTCACATCATTAGAAAATGGCTGCTGGAGGCTGGAGTACCTTCAAATGGATTGGCCTGCACCTTCTCCACACCTGAATCCCATAGAGAACCTATAGGATCAGCTGAGTCACCATGTAGAGGCTCGTAACCCTGCACCCCACAACCTCAATGACCTGAGGGCCACCCTTCAAGAAGAGTGGAATGCCATGCCTCAGCAGACAACAGGTCGACTTGTGAACAGCATGAGACGTCGTCGTCAAGCTGTAATTGATGCTCAAGAGCACATGACAAGTTATTGAGACATGGACATTTTTTGTTGTGGTATACCCATCAGTGTTGTTGGCTTTTGTTTCAATAATTTGTTTGCAACGAGGAAATCACCATTGCATGCTTCTACTTAAATGCCCTACTTTCACAAAATAATATCACTGTAGCGTGGACTTTTTAAATTGTCCATTAATGCCTCCCAAAAGCCAAATATCCCTAACTTTTTGCGAGTAGTGTATATATTAGTATTGAGATACTGAATGTCAAGATAGGACTTTTTGACCCTTATCGCCCAGCCTTAGAATGTTCTACTGAATATGTCGACAACATAAACAGATGGCTGTGAGAGGAAACCCAGCCCAGGCATTTATAGAGTTGGTGTCAAGTGTTAAAAAAACAAAAACAAAAAAGTTCACTCAATGATTAATTAAAACAGACTAGTTTCCACAAAGACAGCAGGATCTCATGCTCTCATGCACAGTACTGAGGACCTTTTAAATTATCATAATAATCACACGTCTTTGCACTCCACACTTTCATGTACATTGACCCATCCATGAAACTTCTACCATTCCTGTGTATATTTTCCATAATCCTTGGACCATTTTATTCAATTATATGTTCTGCACTCCGCACTCTTCTGTACATGGTTCCATCCGTGAAGCCACTACCATACCTATGTATATACACCTATGGGCTATTTTATTTTTATTCTAGGCGTATGTTTAATTGAGTATTCTGTAACTGTGTTTCATCTAATCCTTCTCTCTTACTTTATTGCACAGTAGCCTGGTGGAGCACCCACAATTTCGCTGTGCTGTACAACTGTACAATGACAATAAAGCCTGTTCTATTCTAGGATGGTGATATTCATCTTTTGTTTCCTGTGGGAAATAATTATCACTCATGTGCAACTTTTCCTCATTCATTATGATCCCCAAGTCAAGACAAATGCAGATGTAACTGAATCTTCTGTCGACCATTTCAAATTTAGGGAAGTAACATCTTTAAATTTGCATATGGCACCTGCTCATGTTGGAGACAAGTAAAAAAGGAGCTCAGTGCAGCTTTAGCAAACAAGTTCTCGTGTGTGCACCTGCATCAATGATGAGAAATACTAACACCTGCCATGCATGGTTATGTTACAGTATTGTTTGACTGTCCATCAGTGATCGTTTTACATGGGTTCTGTTGGGGAAAATGCACAACGGCAAATTATTTTCAATTTTTGGACCAATTACGAAGTGAAATTAGAAAATTTCCCACAGAAACCTCAACGTTCCAGGGAACCCTGATTGAAAAACACTAGTCCAGCAAATTCCTCCCACAGTTTTAGAGTTAGGACATCTTCATTTCACACAGTGTCTCTACATGTATTGAAGATGTGTATATTGTAGGGCTGGGCAATCTGACCTTAAGTCAGCATCATGTTTATGTGGATCTTTCATGTCGGTTTCATGGATTTTTTTGTTGTCGTTTTTTTCTCCTTCCCAATAATTCACTGGCAAGACTCGTAATTAAGCAATTTTACACAACAGTGTGGCATCAATAAATATATCACTGCAGTGATTCGGTAGTAAATGAGCATAATAATAATTTCATACACACGTAACCAAATTAAAGACTGTTCAGTGCAGAAGTGTTTTTATTAATCATGGACTGCATTTAAACAGTGCTTTTCCTGACACTCAAAAATGCCTTACAATGATTCCATTATTCAATCACTCCACAGAGAATGGTAGTGGTAAGCTACTTCAGTAGCCACAGCTGCCCTGGAGCAGACTGACGGAAACGTGGCTGCCAATGTGTGCCAATGGCCTCTGCGACCATCGGCAAAGATTTGTTCACATTCATACACCAGTATCATGAACACACTGGAGGCAATAGGGGTGGGGGAAGAGACTGATTCAGTGATGGATCGCGATACTTGGCACTGGCGACAATGCATTGATCCATAAATGCACAGATCAATCTTTTATTTAAAAAAAAAATAATGCACACACATACTTTTGGGTTATCAGTTAATCAATGGCATTTTCTATCCACCAGATGACGTGAAGCAAACACCCAGTCATAGCTTGTCTTGGTGATTTCCAGCCAGCTTTGAAAGTTGGGAAGCAGTTAGAATCAGAATCAGCTTTATTGGCCAAGTATGCACAACACATACAAGGAATTTGACTTTGGCTAAAAACTTGCTCTCGTTGTTCAGGTGGAGGATTTAAATAAGATTTAAATAAGGATTCAATGACAACAGAGTATGTACAGTAAATTACAGTCTGTCCACGTTTCTATAAAAGGATGCAAATATATACAGGAATATATGCAGTTATTTACTCAGACTATCCACACTTTGCAGAAATATATGAAAAAATATACAGTCACACAGTATTTCAATGTGAACTCAGATTCAGTGATATAATGTGAATGAAGTAAAAAGCAGTGTGAGAGTTATGTGCAATGTAAGAATGGATGAAAAGTCATGAGTACAGCAACAGGTAGGACTAGGTGAATGTTAGGAGTTCATCAGAGTGATGGCTTGAGGAAAGAAACTGTTCCTGTGACGGGTGGTTTTGACCTTCAGTGATCTGTAACGACGACCAGAAGATAGAAGTTCAAACAGTTTGTGGCTGGGGTGTGACGGGTCAGCACAGATGTTTCCCGCCCGTTTCCTGGTTATGGACCGATATAAGTTCTCAATGGAGGGTAGGTCGGAACCAATGATCCTCTCCGCAGACTTAATGATCCGCTGCAGTCTGGTCTTGTCCTGTTTAGTGGCAGATCCAAACCAGACAGTGATGGAAAAGCAGAGGACAGATTGGATGATGGCGGTGTAGAAGACAACCAGCAGCTCCTGAGGCAAATCAAACTTATTGAGCTGACGCAGAAAAAACAACCTCTGCTTGGCCTTTTTCCAGACAGTGTCTATATGGCAGGACCACTTCAGGTTCCGGGAGATTGTGGTGCCCAGAAACTTGAATGAGTCCACAGTGGACACTGTGCTGTTGAGGATGGTGAGTGGGGGGAATGAAGGAGGGTGTCGCCTGAAATCCACAGTCATCTCCACCGTTTTGGCTGGGTTAAGTTCAAGATGGTTCTGGCTGCACCAGAGGATCAGCTGCTCCACCTCCTGCCTGTATGCAGACTCATCACCATCCCAGATCAAACCGATGACTGTGGTGTCGTCCGCAAACTTCAGGAGCTTCACCGAAGGGTCCTCTGAGGTGCAGTCGTTGGAGTAGAGGGAGAAGAGCAGTGGGGAAAGGACACATCCTTGGGGGGCGCCAGTACTAATTTTTCGGGAGCTGGATGTAAATCTCCCTAGCTTCACCTGTTGCCACCTGTCAGTCAGAAAGCTGGAGATCCACTGGCAGGTGGAGGGGGGCACCTTGAGCTGGAGGAGTTTCTGATGAAGAATGCCTGGGATGATGGTGTTGAACGCTGAGCTGAAGTCGACAAACAGGATCCTGGCGTACGTCCCTGGGAAGTCGAGGTGTTGCAGGATGTAGAGTAGTCCCATATTCACTGCATCATCCACTGACCTGTTTCACCGGTAGGCAAACTGCAGTGGGTCCATCAGGGGGCCTGTGACGACCTTCAGGTGGTTCAGCACCAATCTCTCCAAGGATTTCATGACCACAGAGGTCAAGGCAACAGGTCTGTAGTCGTTCAATCCTGTAACAGAGGGTTTCTTGGGAACTGGAATGATGATGGAGCGTTTGAAGCAGGAAGGCACTTCACACAGCTCCAGTGATCTATTAAAGATCCGGGTGAAGATGGGGGCCAACTCGTTGGAGCAGACTCTCAAGCAGGACGGAGACACACCATCAGGTCCTGCAGCCTTTTTGATCTTTTGTCTCTGAAAGACCCGGCGCACCTCCTCTTCACAGATCGTTAGTGCTGGTGGGAGGTCAGAGTGGAGGAGGGATGGAGTTCCTGGGGCTGCAGATAATCCTTTTGTGTGGGTGCGAGGTGAGAACTGTAGGTTCTTTTCAAACCTACAGTAAAAGCTGTTTAGGTCGTTAGCCAGCTGGAGGTTTTCCACAGGGTGGGGGGATGGTCTCCTGTAGTTGGTGATATTCTGCAGGCCTCTCCAAACAGAAGCAGAGTTGTTGGCTGAGAAGTTTTGTTGTAACTTCTCACTGTAGCTCCTCTTAGCAAGCCTGATCTCCTTCGTCAGCATGTTTCTAGCCCGCTTGTACAGAGTCCAGTCACCAGTCCTGTAGGCCTCCTCCTTGGTCTGACGTAGCTGCTTCAGTTTAGGAGTGAATCAGGGTTTATTGTTGTTGTATGTGCAGAAGGTCTTGGTCTGCACACACGTCCTCACAAAAACTGATGTATGATGTCACAGTGTCAGTGAGTTCATTTAGGTTAATGGCTGCATCTTCAAAAACACTCCAGTCTGTGCAGTCAAAGCAGGCTTGTAACTCCAGCTTTGATTCCTCAGTCCAAATGTCGGACCTTTTTTGGATTTTACAACAAAGATGGAAGGAAAGACCTTGACATGACACACAACCCGCAAGAAACGCTGCACAAAAAAACCACCCGGAATACGGTGGGCCAGCACACGTCTTGGAGCAGCATGAGCAATGGCTAAGCTAAAGAGACACTGGTGTTATGACAATTTCATGGAGCTTTTTCTTCGAGCATCAAGTAAGTAAAGTTTATTTATGAAGCACTTTTCAGAGACATAGTCACAGTGTTGCACAAGAAAATGGAATAAAAGGAAGTTCATAGATAAAAATAATTTAAAAAATGCAAAAACAAGTTAAAACACACTGGTATAGGACCTTGGGGAAGTCAGATTATTTAGCACCTCAGACAGAGACAGTGAATAAGCATGGGAGAACAATGCCCAGGGGGTTCCTGGCGATATAGCAGGAAGGAGTCAAGGACATAGGGGGTTGAATGCAGTGTAATGTAAATGTCATGCTGTGTGATGGGAAATGCCATGAAACGTGTGAAGAGTGAGTTGGGTTAAAGAGGAGAGCTTGCTGTAATGATTCAGTCTTTTCTGTGCTTGTGAGATGTGAGTGTGTAATAAATTGTCTGTCCATGAATCAGCCTCTTTATTCACACACTCCACACTGGTGACCCTGAACGAATTATGTAACATGAGGCAAGAAGCCCGGAGCCGGCCTGGTCGGGAAGCCCCAGCGACGCAGCAGCCACCTCACAGACAGCCCGGACTGGAACCCCCAGCAACGCGTGAGCGGTTTCAGTCAAGCTACCGGACTTTTGGCAGCACAACCCGCGCTCTTGGTTCCACCACACCAAGGCCCAGTTCGCCCTCCGGGGAGTAACGACAGACGACACCAAATTCAACCATGTGGTAGCAGCGCTGGACGCTCGCACAGCCCAGCAGGTAGCAAGCCTGCTCGATCAGCCTCCAGCCCGCAACAAATACGAGGCGCTCAAGGCTGCGCTGACCCGGCACTACACGCTCTCGGAATGTGAGAGAGCGGAGAGGCTCCTGGGGCGGACCGAGTTAGGAGATGGTTCGGCCGTCGACCTGATGGAGGAGATGCTGGCATTAATGGGCACGGACGACGGGCACTTTCTGTTTGCCCACCTTTTCCTCTGGAACCTTCCAACAGAGGCGAGAGCGGTTCTGGCCAATTCGCTGTTGCTGGCCGCGCGTGACTACCGTGCGCTAGTCCAGGAGGCAGACAGGATCATCCTCACCACCAGGGCGATCACAGTCAACGCGGCGGCGGCGGAGCCCAGCGAGACGACCAGAGGAGGCGAGTCGCCGCCGACAGTAGCGGCAGCAGGGGCCAAGGAGCGCCAGAGAGACACGCTCTGCTTCTACCACCGCCGCTTCGGAGAGAACGAGCGTAGATGTGTGCCACCGTGCCAGTTCAAGCACTCGGGAAACGCCAAGGCCGGCAGTCGGTAGCAGCTGCGATCGCCGGTGAAGAGAACAAGCTGCTCTACGTGACGGACTCGCGCTCGGGGAGACGTTTCCTCGTCGACACCGGAGCCCAGAAGAGCGTCATCCTGCCGTCCTACGCTGACCGGCTGGCAGGACCTAGCGGCCCCGGAATGGTGGCAGTAAACGGCTCAGAGATTAAGACGTTCGGTGAGAGAACACTGGCCTTAACTCTACATGGCCGTTCATACGAGTGGACTTTTATCATAGCAGCACTGTGATGCCCGATCCTGGGCGCTGATTTTCTGTGTGCGCATGGTTTACTTGTGGATGTTGCTAACAGGCGCCTGCTTAATGCACTGTCCTTTGAATCTCTCCCATGTATAGCTCGAGGGACCCGGCCAACAGCACAAGCCAACGTCACAGCTCCAGGCGGTAAGTTCCACGCACTGCTCACTCAGCTCCCAGCACTCACGGTCCCGACGTTTTCGGCGGCCATCGCTAAACACGGGGTGGAGCACTTTATCTCCACCACCGGGCCGCCCGTTTTCGCAAGACCTCGGCGCTTGGACGCAGCTAAACTGGCCATAGCGCGCGAGGAGTTCGCCAACCTGGAAAGGTTGGGCATCATCAGGCGTTCGAACAGCCCATGGGCATCCCCGCTACACATGGTCCCCAAGGCTGAGGAATCGTGGCGACCGTGCGGTGATTTCCGCAGGTTGAGCAACGCCACAGCACACGACCGCTACCCGATTCCCCACATACAGGATTTTTCCGTTCACCTCGCCGGAGCACGCATTTTTTCCCAAAATAGACCTGGTCCGCGGTTACCACCAGGTCCCAGTGCGCGCGGGGGACGTACCCAAAACAGCGGCAATAACTCCGTTCGGTTTATTTGAGTTCCTGCGCATGCCATTCGGGTTAAAAGGCGTGGCACAGACGTTCCAGCGCATGATGGATGCAGTGCTGCGCGATCTCCCGTTAGTGTTCGTCTACCTGGACGATATCCTGGAAGCCAGTGCGTCCGAAGACGAACACGAAACCCACCTCAGGACGGTCTTCCGGAGGTTGGAGGAGCATGGGTTGATAATCAACCCAGCGAAATGCCAGTTCGGCGTGACGGAGATTGATTTTTTGGGGCACCACGTCTCTCCGGAAGGAGCAATCCCGTTGCCCGACAAAGTGCGCGCCGTGGCGGATTTTCCCCGGCCTCAGACGGTCAGGGTGCTGCAGGAATTTTTGGGGATGGTGAACTTTTATAAACGTTTCATTCCCCGCGCGGCGCGGCTCATGCAACCATTGTACGCCGCGCTCAAGAGACAGAAGCCCGCGGATGGGGTCGAATGGACCCCGGAGCGAGAGCGGGTGTTCTCGGAGGTTAAAGCAGCCCTGGCAAACGCCGCACTGCTGGCGCATACGGACCCGGCGGCCCGGATAGCGTTCACCACCGACGCTTCAGACGTGGCCATAGGAGCTGTCGTGGAGCAGCGCATCGCCGAGGCTTGGCAGCCGCTCGCCTTTTTCAGCAGGACTTTGTGCAACAGCGAACGTAAATACAGCGCGTTCGACAGGGAGTTGCTGGCCCTCCACCTGGCCATATGCCACTTCCAGTTCTGGCTGGAAGGGCGCAGCTTCACCGCGTTCGTGGACCACAAGCCACTAACATTCACGATGGCCAAGGTTTCAGAACAGTGGTCGGTCCGGCAGCAGAGACAGCTGGCCGTGATCTCAGAGTTTACTACCGATATTCAGCATGTGTCTGGTAAACTGAATGTGGTGGCGGACTGCCTCTCGCGCGTCGTGGTGGCCCCGGTCTATGTGGGGATAGATTACGCAGCCATGGCCGCGGAGCAGATTAGTGATGCAGACGTGCGCGCGCTCCAGTCTGGACCAACAGGGTTTAGGCTGGAGAGCAGGGTGCTGCAAGACGGCATGCCCCCCTAATCTGCGATGTCTCCACGGGACGCCCGCGTCCGGTGGTCCCGGTCGCGTGGCGCCGCCGCGTGTTTGAGTCGGTTCACACTCTGGCACACCCAGGAGTGCGCGTGTCAGTCAAAATGGTGGGAGAGAAGTTCGTGTGGCCGAGCCTATGCAAACAAGTAAAACTGTGGGCTCCAGCCTGCGTGGCGTGCCAACAAGCCAAGGTACTCAGACACACGAAGGCTCCCTTGGAGCCGTTTCGGGTACCAGCTAAGAGGTTCGACCATGTTCACGTGGACCTCGTGGGCCCCCTCCCGCCATCACAGGGGTGCACGCACCTCCTGACAGTGGTGGACCGCACCACGCGCTGACCAGAAGCAGTCCCGCTGGTGGCAACCACGTCCATGGACGTAGCACGTGCTTTTTTAACAGCATGGGTGGCGCGTTTTGGAGTCCCGTCGGACATTACGTCCGACAGGGGCCCTCAATTTGTTTCCGACCTCTGGTCCGCGATGGCCCGTAGCCTGGGTGTTGCAATTCATCGCACAACCGCGTACAACCCACAGGCCAATGGGTTAGGCGAGCGTTTTCATAGATCACTGAAAGCAGCACTCAGGGCTTCACTGACGGATGCAAGTTGGGTGGACAGGTTGCCGTGGGTTTTATTGGGGTTGCGCTCCGCGCCAAAAGAGGATTTGGAAGCTTCTCCAGCAGAGCTTGTTTTTGCGCAGCCCCTACGGCTGCCCGGGGAATTTCTGCCAGATAATCCCGCACCGGACAGCTGCCCGTCTCAGCGTTTGCAGCGTAGCGCAAACACAGGCACGCTGCCGGGCCCGGCCCACCACTGTTTTCCGCGTGCTTTCGTGCCTAAAACTTTGAAGAACGTGGAGTTCGTGTTCGTCAGAAACGACGCCCACCGCCCTCCATTGCGCCCACCCTATGATGGATCGTTCAGAGTGTTGGAAACAGCGGATAAGCCTTTTTTGCTAGACTTGGGGGGTAGGCGGTAGAAAATTGGCATAGACAGACTCAAACCCGCTTTTGTAGTGGTGGACGAGCAAGTGCTGTTGGCTAGGGCCCCTCGGCGTGAAAGACCCCCACGGAGAGCTCCCCAGGGAAACGATTCACCAGGGCAGCCACACGGACAGACCGAAGTCCCCCCCCCCTCGCCACGGCCCACCCGCAGTCAGACACACCCCCAGCAGCCCCCCATCGGCACAGCAGCGCCACGGAGGCGGTAAACCCCAGTTACAGCAGATATGGGAGGAGACTGAAGCCAAAAGAGAGTGTGGACTGATGTTCTGTCTAAGATGCTGGGGGGGGTATAGGACCTTGGGGAAGTCAGATTATTTAGCACCTCAGGCAGAGACAGTGAATAAGCATGGGAGAATAATGCCCAGGGGGTTCCTGGCGATATAGCAGGAAGGAGTCAAGGACATAGGGGGTTGAATGCAGTGTAATGTAAATGTCATGCTGTGTGATGGGAAATGCCATGAAACGTGTGAAGAGTGAGTTGGGTTAAAGAGGAGAGCTTGCTGTAATGATTCAGTCTTTTCTGTGCTTGTGAGATGTGAGTGTGTAATAAATCGTCTGTCCATGAATCTGCCTCTTTATTCACACACTCCACACCATTAAAATAATTTAAAAATATCAGACTTACCATTAAAAAGCAGTTGAAATTAAATGGAAGCCCTCTTTAAACAAACGTTTTCAGCTGCTTTTTAAAAGAGTTCAGAGAGTCAGCTAAACGTATCTGGAGAGGGAGTCGATTCCAAACAGCACTGTCCACCACCCTCCCTGTGTGCAAAGACATACCTCCGTGGAAAATGAAGCCCAGAGATACGTTATTATATGAAAGAGATGTCAACAGTTTTACTTTGGAACATGATTTGAGGTTGAATAAGGCAAATTTTTTTTTTAAATATATGGGATTGTGATACTCAATCATCGTGATATTGTGATTATTGTTCAATCGTGATAGGATCAAATCGTGACCCAAGAACCCCGATCCAAATTGAAAGATCCCTCACGATTCCCTCCCCTAGGAGGCAAGGTGGGTAAATTATCTTGTCCAAGGACACAACGGCGGGGGGGAGGGGAGTGGGATTCAAACCGCCAATCCTCCGGTTATTGGATGACCTGCTCTACCTCCCCATTAAAGTACATACCTCTTGAGGATTTGTAGGTCACATGACTCGTGGTGGCCAATTAGCTTGTTAGCTGCGTTTGGGGTAGTCCTTGACGTTACCATGATTGTTATCACCACGTAGGGATTACAAGTCTGATCAGGTTCTTAAACCAAACCTCAGCTTGTCCCTTTTGTCATCCATTTCCACTGGAAAACAGTTCAGCTGATGCGTACAGCTATTAACGGCTAACGGTGATTTAGCTTTGTGGCATTCCCTGATAGTTCCCTGACAGTGCATTTCACTCCCTTTTTCTTGGCATCTTCAGATGAAATAAAGAGTCAATCATTACATACTATGTGGACAGACACGCCATTTCTTTTAAATACAAACTGTTTTAATTGTTCTACTGTATTCTGCCGATTCCAAACAGCACTGACTGTACAGCTTCTGAGGTGTGGAGTCACGTGACCACACACGTTAAAGGGATAGGACATGAACACTCTCATATACACATGCATACAACAGGAAGAAGGGAAAAAACTGAAAATCACATGAGCAAGATTACATCAGCTTTACACCCCAAACATCAGTTTCAATTTTATTTCAGTTAATCGTCCAGCCCTACTTCAGGTTAAATGATTTTCTGATATTTTACCTGAATTTGTCCCACTCTGAATTGTAGATCGTTTTTCTTAAACGCCTTCCAATTACATGGTTAGTAGTAGGGCTGTGCGATATGACGATACAAGTAATCTTATTTGACGATATTTTATTTATATATATATATGTTCAGGTTCCTTTATTTGTACCCGTAGTTAGATATGTATATCACAATATACAGTTTCTGCAAATTCTATAGTTTATATATAATAACAAAAAGGGCATCTTTTTTTCTATATTTTAAATTACATATTGAAAATAATCAATTGTACAAATTCATCTGTCATTAACTTTATGCATTTTTTCCCCCTCTTAATTTTGCAATGTGTTATATAATTGTTTTTAATGTGCATTTGAGACAACTTCAACTTAATTCATTATTGCTGTTTGCCCAATTAAACATTATTAGAAATCAAGATACATTAAAAGCCAGTTTGTTCAGACACGTTTTAATTTATTTATTATTTATTTAGTGTGTATGTGGCCGCTGTCACACACTTTTGCAGCTTTAGTAATATTTTTAAGACAAAATTAATAAACACCGCAGTGATTTAAACCAGAATGATGGTCTGATACACTATGTTTCCCATTTGCAACAAGCTAGCATCATCATTTAGCATTTGCTGTTTTATAATTGGAGAGAGATGATGTTAACGTTACTTACCTCCAATTAAAACAAGGTTAGAGGACTATCCTCTCTGATGCAGCATATGGTGGGGAAAAAGTCCCTCGTCCCTCGCGCAGAAATAGTGGCTCCACAGAAGTAGCAGCAAAACAGTTTGCTGTTAGCTGCTGTGGCACACCTGGCGCACTGCTAGGGGAGAGGCGGGGCAGTGACGAGTAGTAGTAACGGGTATGTGTCTTAAATCCTGATATAAAGAATACAATTTTATATGAAACGGTAAACGTTTTTTATGGCGTCACCGATACACATCGTCATATTGCACAGCCCTATTTAGTACATTTATTACTGATCTAGAGTATATTGACTCTTGAATTAGATTTTTCAGCTGTAGCTGTGTTACTTCTGCACTATCAATAATGGCTATGGATGGGTGTATAATGTACCATCTCCGGTGCTATTTAAACAAGAGACCCACAAGAGCAGCACGGTGGTACAGTTGTTAGCACTGATGGCTCACAGCTAGAAGGTTCCAGGTTCAAATCCCCAGGCTGGCAGGGGTGGAAACCTTTCTGTGTAGAGTTTGCATGTTCTCGCTGTGCTGCGTGGGTTTATTCCAGGGGCTCCAGTTTCCTCCCACAATCCGAAGACGTGCATATTAGGTAAATTGGTGACTCTAAATTGTCCCTAGGTATCCATCTCTGATAGGCCCTTAGAATAGAGGGTTAGTGTACTTACTAGTTAGGCGCTTGAAGTGGTCTTTGTGACTAGAAAAAGCGCTATAGAAGTACTGGTCCTTATCCCTTAAAAGATTTACTGGTATGACATACTGGAATGTATAGATCTAACATCAGTTTACTTAATTTGCTCACTTATGTAAATTTAACTGTACCTACTGTGATTTTTTTGGCCAAACAAATCCCTCGATATGAAGCTGAAAGCAGTTTTTGTCTTGCACAACAATCATCTCGCTAAACTGGGGCTGTGGCACTCACCTATAACGTAAGGCTCCAGAGCTTTGGGTACCAAGCTACGTGCAACCTTTAGATCCTCTGGAGAACACTTTCCCACCTCCAAACCACAGGCCATACCCATACGCTTCAGCACCTCTATGTCATCGTGGATCTCAAACATGCTGTCAAAGTTGAACAAATACTCAAATCTGCAGATGAGAGGGGAAGAAAGAGCAAATTACCCTAATGTATTTGTAACTTCAGCTGGTTCAAGTAGTCTCAAATAAACCATGGTAAACTGAATACTGACAACCGAAAAATCCACTGTAGTGTATTTGGTAAATAGTGTAGTCTCTAGCAGTTTCTGTTATTTGTTTCAAAATTTAAGCTAAAGGTCCCATATAATGCAAAATTGTGTTATTGCGTAGGTTTTAACTTAAAACCAGACCACATTGATGGAGTAGCTCATTCCAGCCAGATTAAAGGCTAGATTTTTTTTTTTTTTAAATTCATCACACGGATTTAAAAAAAAAATCTCCTGACCTTTGACCTTGATCCTCAGGTGGGTCTCCACCTGAGGATTGAGTTGTGAGTGAGTTTGGTGATCATTGGGGCAAGTACCTAGGAGCAGCAGTGATTCCTGTTAACCCTAGAGCACTATCGCCGGGTGATTTTCACCCGAGCAAATGTATTTACATGATTTTCAATATGTTGCATTTTTCTGAGTGTCATGGGTCCCTGGGTAGCTTCACCATTGTTTTTGACATCTTTGAAGGTGTGGGTGTTTCCCTACCCCAAAGCCCACTTTTTCCTACAGGCATGCTTTTGGGTGATTTTCACCCGGCAATAGTGAAAGAAGGCAAAGTACGTTTTGGGTGGATGTCACCCGGTGATAGTGTTAGTGTATAAAATCAGAACACTTTTGCTATAAAAAGTAACACCATCACTTTCGCCGGGTAATTTTTACCCAATATAATATATCCATCAAAAAGTACTTGTCATAAAAAATAGATCAAAATATGACAACACATGATAAATTAGAGTGGTTTTCTTTTATTTTCAACTGTGGCATGTGTAACAAAATGAAAAAAAATGTCATAGGCGGTCATGCTTTACTGAAAAATTAGGAATTCATGAACAAAAAATTCCTAAAAAAAAATATAAAAATAATGATACTGGAAACTTGGTCTTTGGTCCACCCATTCCTGGGACATGTGAGACTGCTTGTAAGGAATAGGTAAGTAAAAGTGGTCCTGGAATTTGCGTGCTATCCTTATTTAGTGCAGTGGTTATGAATAAATATCACAAAGTGGTGATTTCAAAGGGAATTCATATGGTGAAAACAATATTTTAGTCAATTGGTCATTTTTACCCACTCAAAAAATACCATTTTTTGTTCCTCTCTCCTGCAGCTGTTCGCGTGTCAAGGAGTCTGTGCCTTCACCAGGGAAGTCTCACATGTCCCAGGAATGGGTGGACCAAAGCCCAAGTTTCCAGTATCATTATTTTTTTTTTTTTCCAGGAATTTTTACCTCTGCCAAGGAGGTTATGTTTTCATCGGCGTTGGTTTGTCTGTCTGTCTGTCTGTCTGTTAGCAAGATAACTCAAAAAGTTATGGACGGATTTTCATGAAATTTTCACAGATTGTCAGAAATGGGGTATCCTACAGATGATTAGATTTTGGTGGTGATCCGGATTACCGTCCACAAGAAAACCGCCATTACGCAAAATGCCATTTTCGTGAATAACCACTGAACCACTAATCCTATCATTGTCAATCCAATTGCTTGTCATATGTTTTCATGGTCAAGGAATCTGAAAACGTACACACAAACACTGTATGGGGGGAACTGTGGCGCTTGGCGGAGGTCTGCGCTCTCCGAGTGCTTTTCTAGTTTGTTCATGAATTCCTAATTTTTCAGTTATTTTGGAGCATTTTATGGGGGTCCTCCTATGACATTTTTTTTTCATTTTGTTACACATGCCACAGTTGAAAATAAAAGAAAACCACTCTAATTTATCATGTGTTGTCATATTTTGATCTATTTTTTATGACAAGTACTTTTTGTTGGATATATTATATCGGGTAAAAATTACCCGGCGAAAGTGATGGTGTTACTTTTTATAGCGAAAGTGTTCTGGGGTTAAATGTGAATGGACAGACAGATGGCGATGCATCATCGCATTAGCTCCTTTTGGCTTCACCGGAATGAGCTAACAAGAGCACTCTGAGGCAAGTGGAAAATCCCCCACCTCTGTTTTCTTTGAGAATCCCAATGTGTCACTGACGGAAAGCAGTTTTCAACTTTTCCAAATAATTATTGAGGAGGAACCAAATTATTCTTCTTTTAGATTTGATTGGCAGTTGGCAACCAGCTTGCAGGTGCATTACCGCCACGTACTTCACCTCTATGTCATCACTCTCAGCAAGCCTGCTCCATCTGGTCAGGAGCTCTGTCCAAATCTTCCAATAAGCTTATCATCCATGAACATGCAACAAAAACAGCTGTATGCCAGGATCCCAAGGTGAACCTGTGTAGCAAGTTTGGTGACCACAGCTTTCTTTGTTGTTGAGATATAATTTATACTAGTGTAGTGCAGGTACAGGTACAGGTATCCCAATCAGGTTTTACAGGCCCAAATGTATACTGTGTTTGAAAGTGTAATACAAAGAGGTGTAGCCTATACACGGCGTTCCAAATTATTATGCAAATAGGATTTCAGTGTCCTAAACACTCAATGTTTTGTTTTTCAATTAAACTCAAAGATTGTTTTGTGTCTCAGGGCTCTTTGGATCACTAATCTCAATCTCAGACACCCGTCATAATTAGTTTGCTAGGTGAGCCCAATTAAAGGAAAACTACTTAAGATGGATGTTCCACATTATTAAACATACCACAGGTTTCAAGCAAAGTTGTCGATTTACCAGTCAATCTACGTTCCTACTCTCACCTATGGTCATGAGCTTTGGGTAATGACCGAAAGAACGAGATCGCGGATACAAGCAGCTGAAATGAGCTTTCTCCGTAGGACTGCTGGACTCACCCTCAGAGATAGGGTGAGGAGCTCAGTCATCCGGAAGAGGCTCAGAGTAGAACTGCTGCTCCTCCACATTGAAAGGAGTCAGTTGAGGTGTTATGGGCATCTGATTAGGATGCCTCCTGGACGCCTCCCACTTGAGGTGTTTCGGGCACGTCCCACTGGGAGGAGACCCTGGGGCAGACCCAGGACTCGGTGGAGAGACTATGTTTCCCAGCTGGTCTGGGAACGCCTTGGTATCCTCTCTGAAGAGCTAGAGCAGGTGGCTGGGGAGAGGGAAGTCTGGGCTTCTCTGCTTGAACTGCTGCCTCCGCGACCCGGACCTCCAGAAAAGCGGTAGAAGATGGATGGATGGATGGACAGGTTTCAAGCAATATGGGAAAGAAAAAGGATCTCTCTGCTGCCCAAAAGCATCAAAGAGTCCAATGCCTTGGACAAGGTATGAAAACATTAGATATTTCACGAAAACTTAAACGTGATCATCATTCAGTGAAGAAATTTGTGGCCGATTCAGAGTACAGACCAGTTCTTGCAGATAAAGGCATAATGAGGAAGGTTTTTGCCAGACAAATTCATCGGATTAAGAGAGCAACTGCTAAAATGCCATCACAAAGCAGCAAACAGGTATTTGAAGCTGCTGGTGCCTCTGGAGTCCCACGATCCACAAGATGTAGGATCCTCCAGAGGCTTGCAGATATGCATAAACCTACTATTCAACCACCCCTAACAATGCTCACACGCAGAAACGGTTGCAGTGGGCCCAGAAATACATGAAGACTATTTTTCAAACAGTCTTGCTTACTGATGAGTACCGTGCAACCCTGGATGGCCCAGATGGATGGAGTAGTGGATGGTTTTTGGATGGCCACCATGTCCCAACAAGGCTGTAACGTCAGCAGGGAGGTGGCGGAGTCATATTTTGGGCCGGAATCATGGGAAGAGACCTGGTAGGCCCCTTTAGGGTCCCTGAAGGTTTGAGAATGACCTCGGCAAAGTACAGTGGTGTGAAAAAGTGTTTGCCCCTTTCCTGATTTCTCATTTTTTTTGTATGTTTGTCACACTTTAATGTTTCAGATAATCAAACAAATTTAAATATTAGACAACGATAACACAAGTAAACACAAAATGCAGTTTTTAATTCAAAGTGTTTATTATTATGGGTAAAAAAAAAATCCAAACCTATATGGCCCTGTATGAAAAAGTGATTGACCCCCTGTTAAAACAAAAATTAACTGTGGTTTATCACATCTTTGACAGCTGAGTTCAATTTTCTAGCAATTTCTAAAGGTTTACGACTCCAGTGAACCACAGTGAGCGCCATTATCCACAAATGGCGAAAACATGGAACAGTGGTGAACATTCCCGGGAGTGGCCGGCAGACCAAAATTATCCCAAGAGCGCAGCGACAACTCATCCAAGAGGTCACAAAAGACCCCACAATAACATCCAAAGAACTGCAGGCCTCACTTGCCTCAGCTGAGGTCAGTGTTCATGACTCCACCATAAGAAAGAGACTGGGCAAAAATGGCCTGCACGGCAGAGTTCCAAGACGAAAACCACTGCTGAGCAAAAAGAACATATAAAGGCTCATCTCAGTTTTGCCAGAAAACATCTTGATGATCCCCAAGACTTTTGGGAAAATACTCTGTGGACTGATGAAACAAAAGTTGAACTTTTTGGAAGATGCGTGTCCCATTACATACAATGTAAAAGTAACAGCATGTCAGAAAAGGAGCATCATACCAGCAGTAAAATATGGTGGTGGTAGTTTGATGGTCTGGGGCTGTTTTGCTGCTTCACGACCTGAAAGACTTGCTGTGGTAAATGGAACCATGAATTCTGCTGTCTACCAAAAAAATCTTGAAGAAGAATGTCCGGCCATCTGTTCGTGACCTCAAGCTAAAGCGCACTTGGGTTCTGCAACAGGACAATGATCGAAAACAAACCAGCAAGTCCACCTTTGAATGGCTTAAGAAAAACAAAATGAAGACTTTGGAGTGGCCTAGTCAAAGTCCTGACCTGAATCTGATTGAGATACTGTGGCATGACCTTAAAATGGCGGTTCATGCTCTAAAACACTCCAATGTGGCTGAATTACAACAATTCTGCAAAGATGAGTGGGCCAAATTTCCTCCACAGCACTGTAAAAGACTCATTGCCAGTTATCGCAAATGCTTGATTGCAGTTGTTGCTGCTAAGGGTGGCCCAACCAGTTATTAAGTTTAAGGGGCAATCACTTTTTCACACCCCTAGGGCCATGTAGGTTTGGATTTTTTTCCCTTAATCATACACACCTTCATTTTAAAACTGCATTTTGTGTTTACTTGTGTTATCTTTGTCTAATATTTAAATTTGTTTGATGATCTGAAACATGTAAGCATGACATATACAAAAAATGAGAAATCAGGAAAGGGGCAAACACTTTTTCACACCACTGTATATAGAGTTTCTGACTGACCACTTTCTTCCATGGTACAAAAAGAAGAACCGTGCCTTCTGTAGCAAAATTATCTTCATGCATGACAATGCACCATCTCATGCTGTAAAGAATACCTCTGTGTCATTGGCTGCTATGGGCATAAAAGGAGAAAAACTCATGGTGTGGCCCCCATCCTCCCCTGACCTAAACCCTGTTGAGAACCTTTGAAGTATACAAAGATCTGTGAGGGTGGGGTGCCTCCCACCCTTTTTTCACTCTTCTTGCGAAGAGATTGTGTGTCTAGATAGCCTATGGATACTTATAACTTTGAAATGCAACCAAGAGCCAGTTTCTTCACTTATTCACGGGAGGAACTGCTGGCTCTGCGAATAAAGGGACGAGCCGGGATATGACATCCTATCCCGGCGGAGCTGAGGAGGAGACCACAGGGCTGCAAGGCCGGGGATAAGCTAAAGGCTGAGCTAGCGAAAAAACGGAGGTGCTTCAAACCGTCGATTCCCTCCGTCCTCATGGGCAATGTGAACTCATTGCTGAACAAGATAGATGAGTTGTCCACTTTGAACAACCAGCGGATTTACCGGGAGAGCATCTTGTTCATTTTTACGGAGACATGGCTGAACCACCTAGTACCAGATGCTAATGTGGATCTGCTAGGATTCACTGCTGTGAGAGCCGACAGAGACACTAAGGCTAGCGGGAAAAGAAAGGGTGGGGGACTCATCATGTATGTTAACAACCGCTGGTGTAACCCAGGTCATATCTCTGTAAAGACAGTCTCATGTTGCCGGGATCTCGAGCTGCTAGCTGTTAGCCTGCGGACATATTACTTGCCGAGAGAGTTCAGTCACGTGATCACCGTCTGTGTTTACATCCCTCCGAGAGCGGATGCAGCCACTGCCTGTGAAAAAATCCATTCAGTCACAGCAAGGCTGAAGACACAGCACCCTGAGGCACTCATGATCATCTCTGGGGACTTTAACCATGCAACTTTGGATGCTACTTTGGCTGTTTTTAATCAAGTTGTAGACTGTCCGACTAGAAACAACAGGAAAATTGATCTGCTGTATGTTAATGTACGGGATGCATACAGAGCGACTCCCCTTCCCCCACTAGGGAAGTCTGATCACAACCTGGTTTATCTACAGCCACTGTATATTCCCCTGGTCCAAAAGCAACTTGTGACAACTCGATCAGTCAGGAGATGGTCCCCTGAGAAGGAAAGTGCCTTGAGAGACTGTTTTAACACCACAGCCTGGGATGTGCTGATGGGCCCACATGGTGTGGACATAGAGGGGTTGACACACTGTTTGACGGATTACCTGAACTTCTGTACAGACGTGGTCTTCCCTGTCAAGACTGTCCGTTGCTACCCTAATAACAAGCCATGGTTAACACAGGAAGTCAAGATGGTCCTCAACAAGAAGAAGGCTGCTTTTAGGAGCAGAGACAGGGAGGCCATGAAGGCAGCACAGCAGGAGGTGAAATACTGTGTGAAGGAAGCCAAGGACAGCTATAGGAGAAAGGTGGAGCAGAAGCTGAGGGAAAACAACATGAGGGAGGTCTTGGAAGGTGTGAGGACCATCACAGGTCTCAACACAAAGACCAGAGTTGTTGAGGGGACAATAGAGAGGGCAAATGAACTGAACGATTTTTTTCAACAGGTTCAACCAGCCTTTGTCCTTGCCCCTCCCACCCCCGCCCTCATTACAGCCACACACACCCCTCTACACACCTCCCCCCAAATATTGCAACCCCCCCCCCCCTCTACATCAGTACGATCCTTGCCATTTATTACCACAGAACAGGTCAGAGGGCAGCTGAGGAAGCTCCGACTCAGGAAGGCTGCAGGCCCGGACAAAGTGTGTCCAAGAGTATTGAAGACCTGCGCTGCAGAACTGGGGGGACCACTACAATGGATCTTCAACCTCAGCCTGCAGATTGGGAGAGTGCCCACTCTCTGGAAGACATCCCGCATCGTTCCAGTTCCGAAAAAGAACCGGCCCAGCGAGCTGAATGACTACCGACCAGTGGCACTCACCTCACATCTGATGAAGACATTGGAGCGGCTCTTCCTCAGCCTCCTCAGACCCCAGGTGCAACATGCCCAGGACCGCCTGCAGTTTGCGTACCAACCAGGCGTTGGGTGTGGAGGATGCCATCCTCTACCTGCTTCATCGAGCCCACTCCCATCTGGATAAGGGAAGTGGCACAGTGAGGATTCTCTTTTTGGATTTCTCCAGTGCCTTCAATACCATTCAGCCCTCCTTGCTTCGGGATAAATTAAGCAAGATGGGAGTGGATTCCCACCTGGTGGACTGGATCTCCGACTACCTCACTGGCAGACCACAATATGTCGGGCTGAAGGACATTACGTCTGACAGTTGTCTGCAGCACTGGAGCCCCCCAGGGCACAGTATTGGCCCCTCTTTTCTTCACCCTGTACACCTCGGACTTCTGCTACAACTCGGAGCTGTGTCATATTCAGAAGTATGCCGATGACACAGCCATTGTTGGGTGTATCAGGGATGACAGAGAGGAGGAGTATCGGAGACTGGTAGGGGACTTTGCTGCATGGTGCCACACTAACCACCTACAGCTCAACACCTCTAAGACGAAGGAGCTGGTTATTGATTTTGGGAGGTCTAGACCAAGACCTCAACCACTCCTGTTAGAGGGAGCTGAGGTGGAGGTTGTGGATTCATACAAATATCTCAGGTTGTGGTTGGACAATAAATTGGATTGGACAACATACATTAGCCACTTGTATGGGAAGACACAAAGTAGGATGTACTTCCTAAGGAGATTGCGGTCCTTCAACATCTGCAGTAAACTTCTGCGGATGTTTTACCAGTCGGTGGTTGCCAGCGTCCTCTTTTACTCCATGGTGTGCTGGGGGGGGGGGGGGGGGGCAGTATATCCAAGAAGGATGCGTCCAGACTGGATAAACTGATCAGGCGGGCCAGCTCTGTGGTCGGCGCGAAGCCGGACATCCTGGTGACGGTGGCAGAGATGAGGACTCTGGATAAACTGTTGGATATAACAGACAATGTCAGCCACCCTCTGCACACCGTCATCAGTGACCAGAGGAGCCTGTTCAGTGAAAGACTGCTCCTTCCCAAGTGTAGGACTAACAGGCTCAAGAACTCTTTTGTCCACCATGCCATCACACTCTATAACTCCTCACTTGGGGGGGGGGGGGGGCATAGAGTACAGAGGACAGTAGGGTGTTTATAGTGCAATAACCTTAACTTAACCATACTTGTACAAGCCATATTTAGCTTTGTATTTATATTTATATTGTGTATATTATGTTAAGTGTTTATTTTTTTTCTTTTTTTCTTTTTTGATCTGTATGCTCCTTTTATGTGCTGCTGGAAATTTTAAATTTCCCAGAGGGAGTCATCCCAAAGGGATTAATAAAGTTGAGTCTAAGTCAGTTCACATCAAAACAGCAGCTGTGGAAGGCTATTCTGACATATTGCAAAGAAATTCAAGCAGAAACTCTCCAAAAACTCACAAGTTCAATGAATGCAAGAATTGTGAAGGCTATATCAAAGAAGGGGTCCTCTGTTAACATGTAACTTGTCCTGTGAAGATGTTTTTGATTGAAATGGCTTTTGATTTCAGTAAATAGAACCTCCTAATGCAGCAAATTCAACAAATGACCATTTTCAGTTCTTTACAACCAATAAAATGTTTTGAAACTCTGTTGTCCATCATAATTTGAAACAGTGCATTTTGAGTTTATTTTTGCAAAAAAAAAAAAAAAAGTTATCATTGGGAGGTTTGCTCAATAAAATCTGAATTATGCTCCAACAGTTGACTTGAAAATTATACTGACTGTCATTTGGCATGGACTAATCAGGAAAATCAGAGACAAGTATCATTTGCATAATAATCTGGAACACGGTGTATGTAGGCAATGACATGTTAGACTTTGACAAATATAAAAGGAGTACATGGCACTAAGATTTATTTGATTGTGTGAATGTGAATTACAGAATACCTAAATATTGAAAATGAATGGGACATCCATTAGCAGACTGTTTCAGATCCCTTGTTTGTTTGTCAGATCAATTATTTGAGTGATCTTTTATCACTTATATTCAAGAAAATAGTGTACCTTGCACTTGGAGGAATGGAGTTGTTCAGTCATAATTATTTTAGACATGGAACTTTACTCTTCACTCTATTAAAGCAAGAAATCTCTGTGTGTCTGTCTGCGTGTGTCACATTTACAGGACATCATAAGATGGCTTAGGATGTCTGCCTGATGTCCTATGACGATGATGCCCTATGATCTCAGGCATCATAGGACTCGCGATGCCATCATAAACCTATGATATCTATATGACGGCACATAGAGCACATGACTCCCTACAAGACATATACAGTATATATATACAGTATACGTACGCATATAAACACAGGTAAGCAACATAACACAGAACAGTGACAGGCAGGAGAAGAAGTAACAAGCATGACAGGGCATGGTTACAGAAAACGCGATGGGCGGGGCTGCACAGATAATCACACACAGGGGATAGGACATCACAGGACGGCCTAGGATGTCTGCCTGATGTAGATATGATGTCTATATGACGGCACGTAGACAGAGCACTTGACTCCCTACAAGACACACACACACACACACATATATAGACACAGGTAATCTGGCTGGCACATCTATTGACGCCGCCGAGGACACAGTCCAAGGACAGATAATTTTTTCCACACATAAGGAGTTGATGAGAACTCCTTATACAAAGATATAGTAATGATTATCAAGTCAGTGGCGGTAATGCACCTGTAAGCTGGTTGCCAACCGCCAATCAAATCTAAAAGAAGAAGAAGACAACACGGAACAGTAACAAGGCAGGAGAAGAAGTAACAAGCAGGGTCAAACAGAGACGGCAGGGCATCTTTACAGAAAATGGGATGGGCGGGGCTGCACAGATAATCACACACAGGGGACCAGAGGGGAGACGAGACCAAGGCAATAATGATAACGATAATGACAATAATAATAATAATGCTGATATAATAATAATAGCAACCCAGGATAATAACGATCACGCTATTAAAGCAAGAAACCTCTGTCTGTCTGTGTGTGTGTGTGTGTGTGTGTGTGACGATCATAGGACATTGTAGGATGGCCTACGATGTCTGCCTCGGGCATCATAGGACGGCCTATGATGACCCTATGATTTCAGGGCATCATAGGACTCGCAATGCCGCCATAAAGATATGATGTCTATATGACGGCACATAGAGCACATCATTGGATGGCCTATGATGTCATAGGACATCACCCTAAGCACATCATAGGATGGCCTATGATGTCATAGGACATCACCATATGATCTCAGGGCATATATGACGGCACATAGGCCGTCACATTGATCTCAGGCATCATAGGACTCGCAATGCCGTCATAAAGATATGATGTCTATATGACGGCACAGACAGGCATCATAGGACTGTCTATATAGGACTGTCTATATAGACACTGAACAGAACAGTAACGAGCAGGAGAAGAAGTAACAAGCAGGGGCAAACAGACAGCAGGGCATGGTTGCAGAAAACGGGATGGGCGGGGCTGCACAGATAATCACACACAGGGGACCAGAGGGAAGAAAAGACCAAGGCAATAATGATAATAATAATGACGATAATACTTCCAGCGCCACACAAGTAGGCTGCCTTTTTGCAACAGCGGATCAATTTCTTCCTATTTCTATTTACTATCTGGCCTCTCTTGCTAATCTTTCTGATCCGGCGACACCTTATCCATCACGGACAGGCACGGATCGCCCAAATGTCTCCTGAGCCGGCAGACGAAGCCACTGGTTTTAGCAGGATACGTTACAGCAGAGACCAGCTGTTAGCACTGAACCGGACCAAGATGCTAGCACAAGACTTCGACATACCGGGTGAAATAAGACAGAAACGACGTGGATGCCGTGCTGGACCAAGACGGCGGGCGAGAAATATAACGTACAGACCCGTCGTTCCATCCGTTATTATGGGGAATGTACGATCGCTACTCAATAAGACTGACGAGCTAGTGGCTATCTCCCGCTACGAGAGCGTCTTCAGAGAGATTAGCATGATGTTGTTTACTGAGACGTGGCTAACAGAACTAGCAACAGATGCGAACATCGAACTGGAGGGCTTTCACGCAATACGGGCAGACCGGACACCAGACAGTGTGAAGGCAAGGGGCGGAGGAATGATAATGTATGTCAAAAACAACTGGTGCAGACCGGGACATATCACGGTTAAACAACAACACTGCAACAAAGACATTGAGTTGCTAGCTGTTAGCATGCGGCCTACCCATCTCCCGAGGGAATACTCTCACGCGATCTGCATTGTTATTTATGCAAATCTGACGGCAAACGCGGGGACAGTGCGTGACACCATTCACTCAGTAACTGGCAGGCTGCTGACAGAACACCCAGATGCTCTTCTCCTCATCTCAGGTGATTTCAACCATATTTCACTGTCCACCATTCTGCCCACGTTCACCCAGTATGTCACATGCCACACTAGAGACAATAAAACACTGGACTAATTCTACGCAAACACTAAGGAGGCGTACACCTCATCACCACTCCCCCCCACTCGGGAGATCGGATCACAACTTGGTTCATCTTCTGCCGGTGTACAAACCCCTAGTCCACAGACAACCTCCAGTCATGCGCACGGTGAAGTTATGGTCTGAGGAGGCAATGGACGCTCTAAAGGACTGTTTTGAAACCACTGCCAGGGAGCAGCTCTGCGATCCACATGGTGAGGACATCCATGGCCTCACTCGCACCATCACGGACTACATCAACTTCTGTGTGGACAACACCGTACCCACCAAGACCATACGGTGTTGCTCGAACAGCAAACCCTGGATCAACCCTGAGATTAAAACACTTCTGAGAGAGAAGAAGAGGATCTTCAGATCGGGGAGATGCTGAAGTCCGTACAGAGGGAGCTGAGGAGGAAGATCAGAGAAGGCAAGGACAGCTTCAAGAAGAAGACTGAGGACAAGCTGCAACAGAGCGACATCGGCGGGGTCTGGAGAAACCTTAAAACCATCTTTGGCCTCCAGAATACCGCCTCCCAGGCCACGGGGGGCAGGGAGTGGGCAAACAATCTGAACCTGTTTTTTAATAGGTTTGACCAACCGCCCCCCCTCCCCCCGACTGCACACCAACCACTGCTGCCTCTAAAGACATCAAGACCTGATGTCCACACCCCACTCCACCAACACCCCCCACTCCCAGCACACAGCCCCCCAACCCGACCCTCACTAAGACCCAGGTGAGGACGGAGCTGAGGAAGATCAAGGCGAGGAAGGCCTCGGGACTGGACGGCATCAGTGCAAAGCTCCTCAAGTCCTGTGCAGACCAGCTGTGTGGGATTGTGGAGCACATCTTCAACCTGAGCCTGAAGCTGGGGAGGGTACCACAGTTGAGGAAAACATCTTGTGTGGTACCTGTACCAAAGACTTCCCACCCCAAAGATCTGAACAGCTACAGACCAGTGGCCCTGACGTCTCACATGATCAAGACCCTGGAGAGACTGCTCCTTGCTCACCTCTGCCCCCTGGTGGAACCAGTGATGGATCCACTCCAGTTCGCCTACCAGCATGGCATTGGGGTGGAGGATGCAGTGATCTTCCTCCTTCACCGTTCCCTGTCCTACCTGGAGAAGCCCGGGAACGCGGTGAGGATCATGTTCTTTGACTTCTCCAGCGCTTTCAACACCATCCAACCGATGATCCTGAAGGATAAGCTGCTGGGCGCAGGGGTGGACCAGCACCTGTCATCATGGATCCTGGACTACCTCACTAACCGGCCACAGTTTGTGAGAATCCGGGATTGTGTGTCCGACACGATCATCAGTAGCACGGTTTTGGCTCCCTTCCTGTTCACCCTTTATACTGCGGACTTCTCACACAACACAACACACTGCCATCTACAGACGTTCTCTGACGACTCTGCAATCGTCGGCCTCATCTCCAACGAAGATGAAGCTGAGTACAGAGGACTTATCCAGAACTTCGTGGACTGGTGCCATCGGAACTGCCTCCAGATCAACGCAAGGAAAACTAAGGAGCTGGTGGTGGATTGTCGCAGGCAAGGACAACCCCTCACAGCATCAGTAAACATCCAGGGAACAGACATTGAGATGGTGACATCCTACAAGTACCTGGGTGTTCATCTGAACAATAAACTAGACTGGTCACACAATACCGACGCACTCTACAAGAAGGGACAGCGCAGGCTGTTCCGACTGAGGAGGCTCAGGTCTTTCGGTGTACAAGGGGTGCTCTTGAAGACATTCTACGACACGATGGTGCATCAGCCATCACTTTTGGAGTGGTCTGCTGGGGCAACGGCATTACAGCAGCCGATAGGAAGAGACTGAACAAACTAATCAAGAAAGCTAGCTCTGTCCTGGGGCAACGCCTTGACCCAGTGGAGGAGATAGGGGAGAGAAAGATGGTGGCTAAACTGTCATCTCTGGTGGAGTCTGAGTCCCACCCCATACAGGACATACTGAACGCACTGAGGAGCTCATTTAGCAGTAGACTACATCATCCTAGGTGCGCGACCGAGAGGTTTCGCAGGTCCTTCCTACCTACGGCTGTCAGACTGTATAACCTAAGCAGGGCTGCTCGCAGAGATGGCAAAAAAAAACGTGACGACCTAATAGTATTGAATGCAAAAGACGCAACAGACTTACACAAATGGTCCCCTCCAGTATACAACTAGGACAATATCAGTCGCTATGGAGGGTGAAAATTAAATAGACAGTTATGCTGTTTATTCCATCTAGCTACAGTGGGGGAAAAAAAAGTATTTAGTCAGCCACCAATTGTGCAAGTTCTCCCACTTAAAAGATGAGCGAGATCTCCAATTTTCATCATAGGTATACCTCAACTATGAGAGACAAAATGAGAAAAAAAATCCAGAAAATCACATTGAAGGACTTTTACTGAGGCTCCTCTGTCCTCCACTCGTTACCTGTATTAATGGCACCTGTTTGAACTCTTTATCAGTATAAAAGACACCTGTCCACAACCTCAAACAGTCAGACTCCAAACTCCACTATGGCCAAGACCAAGAGCTGTCAAAGGACACCAGAAACAAAATTGTAGACCTGCACCAGGCTGGGAAGACTGAATCTGCAATAGGTAAGCAGCTTGGTGTGAAGAAATCAACTGTGGGAGCAATTATTAGAAAATGGAAGACATACAAGACCAATGATAATCTCCCTCGGATCGTGGGGATCCACAACAAGATCTCACCCCGTGGGGTCAAAATGATCACGAGATTGGAGCGCAAAAATCCCCAGAAACCAACACGGGGGGACCTAGTGAATGTCCTGCAGAGAGCTGGGACCAAAGTAACAAAGGCTACCCAAACAGAAACACACTATGCCGCCAGGGGACTCAAATCCTGCATGTGCCAGACGTGTCCTCCCTGCTTAAGACAGTACTTGTCCAAGACCCTGTCTGAAAGTTTGCTAGAGAGCATTTGGATGATCCAGAAGAGGACTGGGAGAATGTCATATGGCAGATGAAACCAAATAGAACTTTATTGTAAAAACTCAACTTGTCGTGTTTGGAGGAGAAAGAACACCCATACCTACTGGAAGCATGGGGTGGAAACATCATGCTTTGGGCTGTTTTTCTGTAAAGGACCAGGACGACTGATCCGTGTAAAGGAAAGAATGAATGGGGCCATGTATAGTGAGATTTTGAGTTGAAAACCCCCTTCCATCAGCAAGGGCATTGAAGATGAAACGTGGCCTGGGTCTTTCAGCATGACAATGATCCCAAACACACTGCCCGGGCAACGAAGGAGTGGCTTCGTAAGAAGCATTTTCAAGGTCCTGGAGTGGCCTAGCCAGTCTCCAGATCTCAATACCATAGAAAATCTTTGGAGGGAGTTGAAAGTCCGTGTTGCCCAGCGACAGCCCCAAAACATCACTACTCTAGAGGAGATCTGCATGGAGGAATGGGCCAAAATACCAGCAACTGTGTGTGAAAACCTTGTGAAGACTTACAGAAAACGTTTGACCTCTGTCACTGCCAACAAAGGGTAGCCAACAAAGTATTGAGATGAACTTTTGTTATTGACCAAATACTTATTTTACCGAGGAATTTACCAATTAATTCATTAAAAATCCTTCAATGTGATTTTCTGGATTTTTTTTTTCCTCATTTTGTCTCTCATAGTTGAGGTATACCTATGATGAAAATTGGAGACCTCTCTCATCTTTTAAGTGGGAGAACTTGCACAATTGGTGGCTGACTAAATACTTTTTTGCCCACTGTACAATGCTCTGCACTGTGTGTATATACACTACTGTTCAAAAGTTTGGGGTCACCTCAGACAATTTTGTGTTTTCCATGAAAAGTCACACTTTTATTTACCACCATGAGTTGTAAAATGAATAGAAAATATAGTCAAGACATTGACAAAGTTAGAAATAATGATTTGTATTTGAAATAATTTTTTCCTTCAAACTTTGCTTTTGTCAAAGAATCCTCCATTTGCTGCAATTACAGCATTGCAGACCTAACATGATTGCACAAGGGTTTTCTAATCATCCATTAGCCTTCTGACGCAATGAGCAAACACATTGTAACATTAGAACACTGGAGTGATAGTTGCTGGAAATGGGCCTCTATACACCTATGTAGATATTGCAACAAAAACCAGACATTTGCAGCTAGAATAGTCATTTACCACATTAGTAATGTATAGAGTGTATTTCTGATTAGTTTAAAGTTATCTTCATTGAAAAAAAGTGCTTTTTTTTCAAAAATGAGGAAATTTCTAAGTGACTCCAAACTTTTGAACGGTAGTGTATATTTATATATTTATGTGTACATATGTATATTCACTGCTCTTATTTTCATTCATTCATTAATCTTCTTCCGCTTAATCCTTTTCGGGTCACGGGGGCTGGAGCCTATCCCAGGATCTTTGGGCAAGAGGCAGGGTACACCCTGGACAGATCGCCAGTCCATCGCAGGGCCAACACAGAGAGACAGACAACCATTCACTCTCACATTCATGCCTAAGGACAATTTAGAATCCCCAGTTTGATGCCAATTAACCTAACTTGCATGTTTTGGCATGTGGGAGGAACCCAGAGAAATCCCGGAGTAAACCCACGCAGCCACGGGGAGAACATGCAAACTCCACACAGATCACTGTTGGTCGGGGGCTGGGATCGAACCCAGGATCCCCCGGCCAAGGGTGAGTTGCTGTGCTGCCGCAGTGCTAACCACTCCGCCACCGCGCTGCTCTTATTTTCTTATCTTCTAAATTACTGCTCTGAGTGTTGCTATCCCTGTGCGGTTGCAATCCTGGAATTTCCCCATTGTGGGACTAATAAAGGCTCATCAAATCAAATCAAACTTTATTGTCATATTGCTGTACATACAACTGTAGTGCAGGCAAGATGAAATTGCGTTTCTCTCGGCATCCATATAAGAAGCAGCATGATTAAGACACACTCCCACATAGCTCCCACCCCCCCATCCATTCACACATCCCTGAGACATACTTGGGGAAAAAGAATAACTAACTATAATATACAAAATGTCCATAGGTGCAGTAGTGTGTATGTGAGATTCCGGGTCAGCTGTTCAGCATCCTGACAGCTTGTGGGAGGAAGCTGTTGATCAGTCTGGTGGTTCTGCCTCTGATGCTCCGGAATCGTTTACCAGATGGAAGAAGTTCAAAGTGTTTATGCAGAGGGTGAGAACGGTCCTTGACAATGTTCAGTGCCCTGCTCCTACAACGGTTCTGAAAAAGTTCTTGGACAGAGGGGAGGGAGACTCCAATTACCCTCTCCGCCCCCTTGACTATCCTCTGCAGGGCTTTTTTGTCTGACATACTGCAGCTGGAGTACCATGTAGCAATGCAGTACGTCAGAACACTCTCCACCACACCTCTGTAGAAGGTCCTGAGGATGCAGATGGGGAGAGAGGCCTGTTTGAGTTTCCTCAAGAAGTGTAGTCTCTGCTGAGCTCGCTTCCTGATCTCCAAGGAATTCTTGCTCCAGGTCAGGTCCTGCGAGATCTGCACTCCGAGGAACTTGATGTTCTCTACTCTCTCCACTAAACGGCCGCCGATGCTGAGGGGGACGTGCTCAGGCTGTGACCGCCGGAAGTCGACAATCATCTCCTTTGTTTTGTCCACATTGAGCACCAGATTGTTCTCCCTGCACCAGCCCTCCAGGTCTCTCACTTCTTCCCTGTACATTGATTCTTCATCCCTCTGAATAAGTCCCACCACCGTGGTGTCATCTGCAAACTTAATAATCTGGTTCCCCTCGTGTTTGGATACACAGTCATGTGTTAGAAGTGTAAACAACAGTGGACTGAGTACACAGCCTTGAGGGGTTCCGGTACTCAGCGTGACAGAGTTGGAGATGTTGTTTCCAACCCGGACAGACTGAGGTCTCTCAGTCAGGAAATCCAGGATCCAGAGACATGTGGCGGTGTTCAGACCGAGAAGGAGTAATTTCTCTATCAGTCTCTGGGGAATAATGGTGTTGAATGCTGAACTGAAATCAATGTACAGGAGTCTGGCATAGGTGTCTTTCTGGTCCAGGTGGGTGATGACAGAGTGTAGGGTGGTGACTATAGCATCCTCCGTGGAGCGGTTTGAATGATATGCAAACTGGAGCGGGTCGAGTGATGCAGGGAGGCAGGCTGTGATGTGTGGTTTGACAAGCTGTTCAAAACACTTCATCACAATTGGTGTAAGTGCAACAGGACGATAGCCATTCAAACATGACACCACTGGTTTCTTTGCCACCGGTACAATGATAGAGGTCTTGAAGCATCTGGGAACGATGGCCTGACTCAGGGAGATGTTATAAATGTCAGTCAGGACATCCGCCAACTCGCTCGCGCAGTCTCGGAGCACACGTCCCGGAATGTTGTCTGACCTGCAGCTTTGCGTGGGTTGATGCAGCTTTGCATCTTATCTTATCTTAATAATAATACTGATAAACTTTAAGAGGAAAACCAATGAAGAAATAAATATGCAAGACAGAATAAGAAGAATAACAATAGCAGCCCAGGATAATAATAATCATCACTCTATAAATTCAAGAAATCTCGTCAGTCACGATCATAGGACATCATAGGACGGCCTATGATGTCCTAGAGAGAAATGTGCTGCCCAGTGTCAGACAGCTTGGTCTCAGTTGCAGGTCATGGGTCTTGCAACAGGGTAATGACCCAAAACACACAGCTAAAAACACCCAAGAATGGCTAAGAGCCAAACATTGGACTATTCTAAAGTGGCCTTCTATGAGCCCTGATCTAAATCCTATTGAACATCTGTGGAAGGAGCTGAAACATGCCGTCTGGAGAAGGCACCCTTCAAACCTGAGACAACTGGAGCAGTTTGCTCATGAGGAGTGGGCCAAAATACCTGCTGAGAGGCGCAGAAATCTCATCGACAGTTACAGAAATCATCTGATTGCCTCAACCGGCAATCACTGAGCCACCACCATTGGGTAGAGCATCCGGCCCACACCTGGGAGGCAGGGGTTCAAATCCCAGCCAGGTCATGCCGAAGACCATATAAAAGCGGAACTTCCTGCCATCCAGCTTGGTGCTCAGCAATAATGGAATGGAGGAGGGAAATTTCTGTGGCGGCGCCTTGCATGGCAGCGGCCCTCTGATTCTACACATGGGGTTATGTGTGATTAACACTGTAGATAGGAAAAACACAATTTCGTTCTACTGTGCATGATTGGTTGTATGGTTGAATGACAATAAAGGGTGATTTAAAAAAAAAAAAAAAAAAAGGTTGTGCAACAAAATATTAAGTTACGGGTAACATCACTTTTGTCCAGGCCTGTTTCATGAGTTTGTTTTTGAAAATAATTATGTTGAACCACAATTCAAAAGCATTGTCTGATTTTCACTGGTTAATTTTCATAGAATTTTTATTTATTACCACTTTTGTCAGATTCAAGTTATTTCTAAGATAAGATAAGATAAGCCTTTATTAGTCCCACAACGGGGAAATTCCAGGATTGCAACAGCACAGGGATAGCAACACTCAGAGCAACAATCAGAAGGCAAGAAAAAAAACAAGCAAGCAAGAGCAGCTAATATACATATGTACATATTACTATAAAATATATATATACACACACACACACACAGACACACAGTGCAGAGCATTGTAGCTGGATGGAATAAATATATGAATATATGAACACACAGTGCAGAGCATTGTAGCTAGATGGAATAAATATGTAAATATATAAACACCCACAGTACGGAGCATTGCAGCTAGGTGGAATAAATATGCAAGTATATAAACACACACAGTGCGGAGCAGTGTAGCTAGATGGAATAATATGTAGATATATAAAAACACAGTGCGGAGCATTGTAGCTAGATGGAATAAATATATAGATATATAAATATAAACACACCCAGTGCTGAGCATTGTAGCTAGATGGAATAAATATATAGATATATAAATATAAACACACCCAGTGCAGAGCATTGTAGCTAGATGGAATAAATATGTAAATATATAAACACACACAGTGCAGAGCATTGTTGCTAGGTGGGATGAAACAGCATAACCGTCTATTTAGTTATCCTACATGGTATGATTATGTGCCCATACATATTCTCACCCTCCATAGCGACCGGTATGTTCCTAGTTGTATGCCGGAGAGGACCATTGTGTAAGTCTATTGCATCTTTTGCATTCAAAAAAAACTATTAGTTTGTTACGTCTTTTTGCTATCTCTGCGAGCAGCCCTGCTTAGGTTGTACAGTCTGACAGCCGTTGGTAGGAAGGACCTACGAAACCTCTCGGTTGTGCACCTGGGATGATGTAGTCTGCTGCTAAATGAGCTCCTCAGTGCATCCAGTATGTCCTGCATAGGGTGGAACTCGGACTCCAGCAGAGATGACAGTTTAGCCACCGTCCTTCTCTCTCCTATCTCCTCCATCGGATCAAGGCGTTGCCCCAGGACAGAGCTAGCTTTCTTAATCAGTTTGTTCAGTCTCTTCCTATCGGCTGCAGTAATGCCACTGCCCCAGCAGACCACTCCAAAAGTGATGGCTGATGCCACCACCGTGTCATAGAATGACTTCAGCAGCGCCCCTTGTACACCAAAAGACCTGAGTCTCCTCAGCAGGAACAGCCTGCGCTGTCCCTTCTTGTAGAGTGCGTCAGTATTGTGTGACCAGTCTAGTTTATTGTTCAGATGAATACCCAGGTACTTGTAGGATGTCACCATCTCGATGTCTGTTCCCTGTATATTTACTGGTGCTGTGAGGGGCTGCCCATGCCTGCGGCAGTCCACCACCAGCTCCTTAGTTTTCCTCGCGTTGATCTGGAGGCAGTTCCGATGGCACCAGTCCACAAAGTCCTGGATAAGCCCTCTGTACTCAGCTTCATCTCCGCTGGAGATGAGACCAACGATCGCAGAGTCATCAGAGAACTTCTGTAGATGGCAATGTGTTGTGTTGTGTGAGAAGTCCGCAGTATAAAGAGTGAACAGGAAGGGAGCCAGCACCGTTCCCTGGGGGGCCCCCGTGCTACTGATGATCGTGTCGGAAACACAGTCCCGGGTTCTCACAAACTGAGGCCGGTTCGTGAGGTAGTCCAGGATCCATGATGACAGGTGCTGGTCCACCCCTGCGCGCAGCAGCTTGTCCTTCAGGATCATCGGTTGGATGGTGTTGAAAGCACTGGAGAAGTCAAAGAACATGATCCTCACCATATTCCCGGGCTTCTCCAGGTGGGACAGAGAACGGTGAAGGAGGAAGATCACCGCATCCTCCACCCCAATGCCATGCTGGCAGGCGAACTGGAGTGGATCCATCGCTGGTTCCACCAGGGGGCGGAGATGAGCAAGGAGCAGTCTCTCCAGGGTCTTCATCAAGTGGGACGTCAAGGCCACCGGTCTGAAGCTGTTCAGGTCTTTGGGGTGGGAAGTTTTTGGTACAGGTACCACACATGATGTTTTCCACAGCTGTGGTACCCTCCCCAGTTCTGGCTCATGTTGAAGATATATGTCACAATCCCACACAGTGGTCTGCACAGGACTTGAGGAGCTTTGCGCTGATGCCGTCGGTCCGACGCCTTCCTCGCCTTGATCTTCCTCAGCTCCGTCCTCACCTGGGTCTTGGTCAGGGTCAGGATGGGGGGCTGTGTGTTGGGAAGTGTGGGGGGGGTGTCGGTGGGAGTGGGAGTGGGTAGCAGGATCGATTTCTTAGGGGCAGCAGTGGTTGTTGTGCAGACAGGGGGGAGGGCGGTTGGTCAATTCTATTGAAAAACAGATTCAGGTTGTTCGCCCACTCCCTGCCCCCCGTGGCCCTGGGGGAGGTATTCTGGAGCCCCGAGATGGTTTTTGAGGTTTCTCCAGGACCCCGCTGATGTCGCTCTGTTGCAGCTTGTCCTCCATCTTCTTCCTGAAGCTGTCCCTTGCCTTCTCTGATCTTTCTCCTCAGCTCCCTCTGTTAACGGACTTTCAGCATCTCCTGTTCCCCGACCTGAAGATCCTCTTCTTCTCTCTCAGAAGTGGTTTTTATCTCAGGGTTGATCCAGGGTTTGTTGTTTGAGTGACGCCGGTATGGTCTGGTGGGAACGGATTTGTCCACACAGAAGCTGAGGTAGCCCGTGAAGGTGTGAATGAGGCCATCGATGTCCTCACCATGTGGATCGCAGAGCTGCCTTCAGGCAGTGGCTTCAAAACAGTCCTTTAGAGTGTCCATTGTCTCCTCAGACCATAACTCCACAGTGTGCAATGGCCCGGAGGTTGTCTGTGCACTAGGGGTTTGTACACCGGTCGGAGATGAACCAAGTTGTGATCCGATCTCCCAAGTGGGGGGAGTTGTGATGAGGTGTACGCCTCCTTAGTGTTTGCGTAGAACAAATCCCAGTGTTTTATTGTCTCTAGGTGTGGCATGTGGACATACTGGGTGAAAGTGGGCAGAATGGGAGACAGTGAATCGTGGTTGAAATCGCCTGCGATGAGGAAGAAGAGCATCTGGGTGTTCTGTCTGCAGCCTGCTGGTTACTGAATGGATGACGTCACGCGCTGTCCCAGCGTTCGCCGTCGGATTTGCATAAACAACAATGCAGATCACGTGTGAGTGTTCTCTCGGGAGATATGTAGGCCTCATGCTAACAGCTAGCAACTCAATGTCTTTGCTGCAGTGTCGTTGTTTAACAGTGATATGTCCCGGTCTACACCAGTTGTTGTTAACATACATTATCACTCCACCGCCCCTAGTTTTGCCACTCTCTGGTGTTCGGTCAGCTCGTATCATGTGAAAACCCTCCAGCTCAATGTTAGCATCTGCTGCTAGTTCAGTTAGCCACGTCTCAGTAAACAAAAGGAGAGAGCACTCCCGGTAAGTGCTATCATAACGGGAGATAGCCGCTAGCTCATCTAACTTTCCCAGTATCGACCGTACATTTCCCATGACAACAGATGGAAGGGAGGGTCTGTACCTTATATTTTTTGTCCTCCGCCTTACTCCAGCCCGGCAGCCGCGGCGTTTTCGCCTCAGTTCTCTCGGTATGTCGAGTTTTTCCAGTGGGACCGGGTGGCGGTTAAATGCTAGCAGCTCTTCCCTGTTGTATCGAATCCTGCTATAAACAGTGGCTCCGTCCACCGGCTCAGGAGACATTTGGGACTATCTGTGTGTCCGTGATATAAGTGGGGTAAAAAAAAAAAAAAAAAAAAAAAAAAAAAAAAAAAAGTGATCAAAAGAGAGAGGAAGGGGAAAAAAAACTCGGAATCGAGCCGCTGTTGCAAAAGGCAGCCGACTGGTGTGGCGCCGAGAGAGTCAACAATTTGTGACTATTGTGGGTTTTTCTTTCATTAACAGAGGGGTACCAACAATTTTGTCCATATGTGTATATAGACAAATGTGTCCAAATGTGTCTTTATGTCGTCATATAGACCATCACTCACGATGCCTAGACTAATGTGTCTTGATGTCATATGTCTCAAAACTGGCAAGCTGAATAAGTCACAGGGCCAGTCTTTACAGCGCGTTGGTGTTTTCTGCACAACAGATTTCTTCAGCCATGGCCAATTCTATGTTGCCGTGAGCACAGTTTCCAGATCAAGCAGTCTTCGTATTCTTGCTCAAGATGAAGAAACTAAGCAAAAGTGTCTTTCTCAGCAATGTGGTTTTTAAAGAGGTGCTGACACAGTAAAAATGCGTAACCTTGAAGAATGGCAGTCTACACTACAAATCACTTTTCACTCTATTAAAGCAAGAAATCTCTATGTCTGTCTGTCACGTTTATAGGACTTCATAGGATGGCCTATGATCTCTGCCTGATCATCACAGGATGCCCTATGAACTCAGTCACCATAGGACTCGCGATGGCATCATAGGACACGCGATGCCTATATGACAGCACATAGACAAATGTGTCTTTATGATGTCATATAGACCATCAAAGCAAAAGCAAGAAATCTCTGTGTGTTTGTCTGTCTGTCACGTTTATAGGACATCATAGGACGGCCTATGATCTCTGCCTGATCATCATAGGACTCACGATGCAATCATAAAAATATGATGTCTATATGACTGCACATAGACAAATGTGTCTTTATGATGTCATATAGACCATCACATGATGCTTAGACTAACGTGTCTTTATGATGTTATATGGCTCAAAATTGCCAAGGTGAATAAGTCACAGGGCCAGTCTTCACAGCTTGTTAGTGTTTTCTGCACAAAAGATTTCTGCAGCCACGGCCAATTCTACGTTGCCGCGAGCAGAGTTGCCAGATCAAGCAGTCTTCGTATTCTTGCTCAAGATGAAGAAACTAAGCAAAAGCGTCGCTTTCTCAGCAATGTCGTTTTTAAAGAGGTGCTGACACTGTAAAAATGTGTAACCTTGAAGAATGCCAGTCTACACTACAAATGTGTAAAATGCCAAGCAAAGCGCTGATTTTTCTGCGGGTGCTCCAGTTTCTTGGTTTCTACGGGCATGCACGGGCCTTCCTGAACAGGGTCGAAAGCCACTTTTTGCTCAGATCTATTTTCATGATCCTGCCCATGAAATGAAATTACGACGCACCTATCCCTCAACGAGTGGTCTGAACGAAGAAGAAGACCTACCAGATGGAGAGCAATAGAATGAGGAGAACTGCTGCACATCAGAAAAGATGCCGTGAACATGAAACGTGAAACACCTCAGGCTCCAGCAGTACACCGCAGGCATGACTGTGAACAACACAGCAGTCTGAGACAGGAGGAGACCCTTCACGAACAGGCATGCAGAAATACCTGCTTATACTTGGTTTCTACGGGCATGGACGGGTATGTACTAGTAAGGTGAAATACAGAAAATCCCAATTTAAAGCAAGGGTGTGGGCTGGGACCCATGCCTTGGAGACAAAGAATATCACTATATAATTCAAGAAATCTCTGTCACACTGTCATGATGTCATGATCATAGGACTCGCTAAAAGATCATAGGACTTGCTATGAGATCAAATGCCGGCTTCACTCACGATTATAGGACTCACTATGACATCAAAAATCAAAGGCAGGCATTACTCATGATCATAGCACTCACTATGATCATGCTCTGCATGTTGCTATCCCTGTGCTGTTGCAATCCTGGAATTTCCCCATTGTAGGACTAATAAAGGCTTATCTTATGACATTATCAAAGATAAAAGGCAGGCATCAACAAACGAGTGGTGACATCAATCATCCAAGGCAGGTTTTTCACCATGGTTGCTGTTGCCATGGTAACAGTAACTTTCTACAGGCATGGAGAAATGTTTGCTTACACTTGCTTTCTATGGGCATGCACGGGTATGCACTAGTAATATTAATAACAAATTGGCAGAGAATCCCACAGCCATTGCTACAGAGTTTAACAACTTTTTTTTTACAAACTATGCTAGAAATATCCAAATCATTTTATCCACCTGACCATAACTCTAGCCCCATTAACCCCTCACAACCAGTCTTTAATATATTAGCTATAACTAAAAAGGAAGTCGCAAATGTCATCAACTCATTCAATAGCTCAAAAGCAACAGATGAACATGGTCTCAACACCAAATTTTTAAAAGAAAATAAAGAATCTCATTTGTCCAGTTACTCATTTAATCAATCTATCAATCAAACATTCTGTCGTCTCAACTACCTGGGAGGTAGGCGTGGTCAGACCAATTTTCAAAACGGGGAGTAAAACCTTCTGATGAAGACTGCAGTGAACAGTCAAAAGATGTAAAGAAAAGAAGGTTAAAAAAAACATCTTTCTATATTTGTCTTTAATAAGAACAAAAAGCAAATAAGTGCAATTGTGTAGGTGCTGTGTTTTTAGAGCTGAAGAATGCATTTGACACCGTTGACCACAACATCCTTTTAACCAAACTTACTCAGTTTAACTTTTCAGAACATGCTATCAAATGGATGAAATCCTATTTAACTGACAGATAGCAATGTGTAATGGTCAACAGTGTCAAATCACCATATTTGAAATGTCAAATGGTTGTTCCACAAGGCTTCATACTTGGACCAATACTATTCTCCCTATACATACAGTAAATGATTTACCAAATGCATGCAGAAGCATTCATATACAAATGTATGCAGATGACACGATAATATTCACACCTGCAAAAAACACAAGAAGCCGCCTGTATTCTTACAATAGCGATGACCCAAATCCATGACTGGCTGAATAATTCATGTCTCCTACTAAACACTAAAAACTGTTTGCATGATGTTCACCAAACAATGATCAAATATTACAAACTCAAACATTTTCTTAAAAGAGGAGAAGCTGCAACTAGCCGAGGAATTCAAGTACCTCGGCATGATTTCAGACTCCTCATTAATCTTTAAAAAATACATCAAAAAAAATCTCCAACATAATCAAATTCAATCTAAGAAATTTTAAACAAATAGACCATCACTGACAGTTAATGCGGCCAAAATGTTTCTGCATGCAATGATCTTCTCACACATCGATTACTGTTTTACCAACTGGTTGCTCACTGGTGTAACCATAATCAAACCCACTGAATCTTTATACAAATACAAAGCCATAAAATCCTTGACCAGAAAGATCCCACTTATTCATTGCTGTCACATTTACAGAAAATACAATCTTCTGTGAGCGGGCAGTCGGAGCAGTGGGTAGCCACTGCGGCCAGCACAGCAACTCACACTTGGCCTGGGGATCCTGGGTTCGATCCCAGCCCCAACCAACAGTGATCTGTGTGGAGTTTGCATGTTCTCCCTGTGTCTGTGTGGGTTTACTCCGGGATTTTCCGGTTTCCTCCCACATGCCAAAAAACATGCAAGTTAGGTTAATTGGCATCAAAACTGGGGATTCTAAATTGTCCTTAGGTATGACTGTGAGAGTGAATGGTTGTCTGTCTCTCTGTGTTGGCCCTGCGATGGACTGGCGATCTGTCCAGGGTGTACCCTGCCTCTTGCCCAAAGATGCTGGGATAGGCTCCAGCTCCCCACCGCGACCCAAAAAGGATTAAGTGAAGAACGATGAATGAATGAACAATCTTCTGTCTTTTGAAAATTATAAAACACTCAAATTTGCCTATTCAATCTATAAAATATTAAATGGCTATGCACCACCTCCCCGGGAGAATATGTTAAACTGAGAACTGTCACCGGTACAACCACCAGAGCAAACACTACAGGAGACTGTGAGGTTCCCCACAGACGTACCACATTTGCTCAATCAGTGCTATCAGTGAGGGGCACCAAGCTCTGGAATAGCATACCACCTGCAATCAGAACATACCACACTAAACACTTACAGTGGGGAAAAAAGTATTTAGTCAGCCACCAATTGTGCAAGTTATCCCACTTAAAAGATGAGCAAGGTCTCCAATTTTCATCATAGGTATACCTCAACTATGAGAGACAAAATGAGGGAAAAAAATCCAGAAAATCACATTGTCTGATTTTTAAAGAATTTATTTGCAAATTATGGTGGAAAATAATTATTTGTTCACCTACAAACAAGCAAGATTTCTGGCTCTCACAGACCTGTAACTTCTTCTTTAAGAGGCTCCTCTGTCCTCCACTCATTACCTGTATCAATGGCACCTGTTTGAACTCGTTATCAGTATACAAGACACTGTCCACAACCTCAAACAGTCAGACTCCAAACTCCACTATGGCCCAAGACAAGAAGCTGACAAAGGATACCAGAAACAAAATTGTAGACCTGCACCAGGCTGGGAAGACTGAATCTGCAATAGGTAAGCAGCTTGGTGTGAAAGAAATCAACTGTGGGAGCAATTACTTAGAAAATGGAAGACATACAAGACCACTGATAATCTCCCTCGATCTGGGGATCCACGCAAGATCTCACCCCGTGGGCTCAAAATGATCATGAGAACGGTGAGCAAAAATCCCAGAACCACACGGGGGGACCTAGTGAATGACCTGCAGAGAGCTGGGACCAAAGTAACAAAGGCAACCATCAATAACACACTACACCGCCAGGGACTCAAATCCTGCAGTGCCAGACGTGTCCCCCTGCTTAAGCCAGTACATGTCATGCCCCGTCTGAAAGTTTGCTAGAGAGCATTTGGATGATCCAGAAGAGGATTGGGAGAATGTCATATGGTCAGATGAAACCAAAATAGAACTTTTTGGTAAAAACTCAACTTGTCGTGTTTGGAGGAGAAAGAATGCTGAGTTGCATCCAAAGAACACCATACCTACTGTGAAGCATGGGGGTGGAAACATCATGCTTTGGGGCTGTTTTTCTGCAAAGGGACCAGGACGACTGATCCGTGTAAAGGAAAGAATGAATGGGGCCATGTATCGTGAGATTTTGAGTGAAAACCACCTTCCATCAGCAAGGGCATTGAAGATGAAACGTGGCTGGGTCTTTCAGCATGACAATGATCCCAAACACACTGCCCGGGCAACGAAGGAGTGGCTTCGTAAGAAGCATTTCAAGATCCTGGAGTGGCCTAGCCAGTCTCCAGATCTCAACCCCATAGAAAATCTTTGGAGGGAGTTGAAAGTCAGTGTTACTCAGCGACAGCCCCAAAACATCACTGCTCTAGAGGAGATCTGCATGGAGGAATGGGCCAAAATACCAGCAACTGTGTGTGAAAACCTTGTGAAGACTTACAGAAAACGTTCGACCTCTGTCATTGCCAACAAAGGGTATATAACAAAGTACTGAGATGAACTTTTGTTATTGACCAAGTACTTACCTTCCACCATAATTTGCAAATAAATTCTTTAAAAAAAAAAAAAAAAAAAATCAGACAATGCAATTTTCTGGATTTTTTTTTTTTTTCTCATTTTGTCTCTCATAGTTGAGGTATACCTATGATGAAAATTGGAGACCTCTCTCATCTTTTAAGTGGGAGAACTTGCGCAATTGGTGGCTGACTAAATACTTTTTTACCCCACTGTAAGACTCATTGTAAAAATTGGCTTTTAACCAACCAAAACTGTACCCATAACTAGTGGTTTCTTTGCAGCATACGCATATATATAGGTGCCAGTGCGTCTCACACACATATGCCCTGCCTCTTGTTTGTTGCCGTCTGTTGTTGCTGTGAGGTGCTTGGGTACTTCACACGTGTGACATCTGAATATTTTGTTTTGTAACACCATAACTCTGCACTTTGTACAGTTTCACTGCAGTTGTTCTGCTCATGTATTATTGATTGTTTTTGTGACCCGCCAGGGGACTACAGATGCAAATTAGCAGTACTGCTAAATCTGGCATACTTACATTTGTATTAATGTTCATTAGCATGTATTGTCCCTTTCAAATAAACATTAAACCAAACTGAACTAATATCACTGTTCAGTGATGGAGTTCAGTGTAATACTGAATTTCTTCTGTGTATCGTCAGTAAACCAGACCCTACAACATTTCGCAACGCTGCAATTCTACCAATTTCCGCGACTTCAGCAGGTCTTGCATAATTTGAATTTTGTCCAATCACAGCAACTTTACCGCAATTTTGGCCAATTGTTGTCAACTTCCACCAATTTCGCCCATCAAATTTGTCTTTCAGTAGTGCGCTTATGTGTACGCCATCAGTCTGAGCAATCAAATACGGCGCTACGCTACTACGCCTAAATCGCATTTTTGACCCTCTAAACATTGACCAAAATGCAATTTTTTTTAAATGTTTTTTTCGCACACACCTCAGACCCGGTGAAAAATTTTATAAACTTGAAAAAATATGTGCCCCATGCTGATAATTTATCCAGCGTATCGTTGATACAACCCGGATTCATGGAGCAAAGGTTGTAGGGCCTTCCCCCATGTTTTTTTTTTTCTTTTACCTTTGCAGTTTGTATCATGAGCTGTCCATGCTGTTCTGATATTTACACCAAAATGTCTGAACACCGGAGGAGGTGGATCCAATTAGCTGATCGCTTGAACCACAGAGCTCAGCTGTTTTCCGTGATAAATCAGCCTCAGGGCAGAAGCACACTCCATGCATCATCCTTTTTTTTTTTTTTTCTTTATTGAAAATAACTTTTTTTTTTTTTTTTAAATTGCCATCAGTTAGCGAGCCTTTGAGTCAGGTTGTGTCTGGCCGATGCTTCTCGAGACATGTTCTGTGTTGATTTGTCAGACCCGGTCCCGCTGACGCTCTGCCCACTCTGCTCACACACCTCATGTTCGCCACATACAGTATGCAGAATTATCCTTTAGACCTATGCAATCGTGGCAACTTTATGGTATTTTTTTTAGGCATTAAATCTTCACTATTATGTTTTTCTAGTCAAATTGGTCATTTTTCACTTGTTTTGTCCAGGGAATGCTGTGGTGACTGACGGGCTGTGATGCCTGACAGGCTGTGATGCCGCATATTATCCAATCAGCACGGAGTCAATCCAAAACCCCGTCCACACTTCTTGAAACCAGGGCATGAAGAGACACAGAGCGGTGGCTAAACGTTTATTGATAAAAATTACATATTTTGACTGAGTACTCCATATTCGGGGATCCACACTCTTGTAACCTCAGCAAAGCACATTTAAAATCTTAGGCCAGTCTGACAAACAGTTCAAGAGATATGTGTGGAACAGTCAGACACGCAGAGATTTCTTGCATTTATAGAGATGGTATTTTGACCTTCACCTTTGACCTTGCAATCCCAAACCCATAAGAAGTTCAGGGTCTCAGGATGAACCTTTGCAGGTTTGGTGACCCTAACTTTAATTGTTGTATAGTAATAGTGCAAAAGGAATGTTAACCTTAACCTTGTAGAAGTTGATTTCAAGAAACTGTGACAAACGAATAGATGGACTGCCCCATAATTCCCCTTCGGTTTTTGACCAGTTTGGTCTTCAACCAACAGGGGATAAAAATGGGTCAATGGGTCACATGTACACTGTAAAAAATATTAAAGTGGCACAGTGCTAAAAAAAACTTCTTTTTCTTGTTAACATGTCTAACATGCTTTTTATGACTTACATGATATTATCAAGAGCAAAATTTCTCAAATTTGTCATGTCTGTGTTTTTTGCTGTGAAATTTCCGTTAACTTAATCCCCTTGGAAAAAGGCAAGTGTAGACGTTACTATTAACAGGTCCATAGTGTTGAGCCAATCAGGACTTAGAACTGTCTCTGGCCTAACTGAAGTTAGCCTCTAGGGTTTGTTAGCATGTTTGCAGAGCTGCTTTAAAACAACCCAAATTAAGAAGGGTTTTACCATTAAACTGGACCAATGCTGTTTCAGTCATTATCCTGGCCCACCATGCATACAACTGAGCATGTCCTTCAGCCGCTAAGCCTTTTTATCACAAGAATTATTCCGTTTAACATAACGCTAGCCACTACTAGCCATGTGTGATGTGGGTGATTCCATTCATAGATCACAGCATTTGAAGGAGGAGGAAAAGTGAAAAGATTATGGCATCAAACTGTAGGCCAATGAAAGTCTTTTGTAGGGGAGGAAAAAAAGAGCATAAGATACCATTTTAGACAACATAGATTTGTTTTTATAGGGGATTTATATCCACCAGTGTCCATCTTTTTTTTTTTTTTGTTACTTATTTGTACCCGTAGGTAGACTTGGTTTGCAGTCTGGTGACAAGCCACCGGCTGCTGGTAGCTGCGTGCGCGAGCGCCCTAAACCTACATGTTTTTGGTGTGCGGGAGGAAACCGGAGAAATCCCGGAGTAAACCCGCGCAACACGGGGAGAACATGCAAACTCCACACAGCTCACTGTTGGTCGGGGGCTGGGATCAAACCCACGATCTCATGATCCCCGCGATCCCCCGGCCGAGGGTAAAACTGTGCTGCTACAGTGCTAAACCACTGCGCCACCGTGCAGCCCACATCTTTAAAATGCTCACTTCACAAAGAAATACAAACTGCCTCTCTTTAGTTAAACTCAAAGGAAAAAAAAAAATGCAGATTGCACATCCTGGATTTTATGACATATCAACACACCCCACCTTCAGTTCTTTCGACTGCAGTGTTTCCCCTATTAATATATTGGGGGCGGGGCACCACCACTCCCTAGAGTGTCAAGTTAATCTATCTAAACGCAAGGAATCTCTGTCTGTGTAGAAAGGGTAGTCGCCGCAATTGATGATCAGAAAATTAGTCCCCATAAAACATGAAAACAAGTGTGTGTGTTCCTGTCTTTCTATTCTTGTGTGGACCATCCCTTGACAAACCACCTTTAATGTGAAGGCATTTTCTTTGTGAGGACATTTGGCCTAGTCCTCATAAGGAAAAATGCTAAAAATGCTAGGATCCATTACCCAAAGTGCAAAACACACTATTATTATGAATATAAGTCAAAAGAGATCACACAAATAAGTGATCTGACAAACAAACAAGGGTTCTGAAACAGTTGCCAATATTGGATGTCCCATTCATTTTCAATAATTAAGTATTCTGTAATTTCTCTATATTTATTTTTCTATATAGTGCCAGAACACCATGATTCTTTAAGAGTTTGTCATTGTCGACCTTGATACCCCCCCGCCTCCAAGGCTGTAAACCTAGGGGAACCACTGGCCTGCCTCCTTACTTCTGATTGGCCTGCTTAGAAAACCTCAACCCAATCACATTAGAGGCTTGTTAATATAGCAAAAAGACTCAGAACTGTTTTAGACAAAGCTTTACGCACAGTTCCTTAAGGATTTCAAAACAAAGTTAATCCCTTGAAAGTGCACAAAATGGGACCTTTAACTGAAAACATCTCAAGCTCTGAAGACTTAAGTACAATCAACTTCAAAACTATAATTTTTTTCCTTAATTTTTATCTGAAATTCAAGTGGTCATTGCCATTTTTATAAATAAATGTTGTTCTTCTGGTGTCTTTTTTTGCCCATGAAGTAAATGATCATAACATACTTGTCATTGGAGATGCTGCAGTCAATAACAGTTTTCTTGCTGGTGTTGACGATGATGAACGGAAGGTGGATAATGGAGTTGGGAGGTGGAGTTCTTGTTGCCTGCTGCTCCGCCTGTCTGTTTCGCTGCACTAGGTTCTTAAAAGCTATTTGCTGTAAGATGACATGAAAAAGCAGCTATCAAAACAACTCTGTTCAAACCAATGTCAAACTCAGCTACTCCATAACAACAAGGCTGACCAACACATTATCCAAGTCAGTAAAGAAATAGTACTGCTGACAATAAGATTAAATGGGTGTTATAAATGGCTGTGTTTTGCTTTTCTAAAACCACACAGTAATACAGAATTCTGAATCCAAACAATCCATGAAGGTGAAAACACTCCTGTGGTATTAGGGCTGTACGGTGGAGGAATTTCCCCTGCAGTGACAGTGGATAGCTCAAAAGCGCGATATGTGGTATTTTTCAAGCAATCTGATCTCACCAAAAGTAATACAAATAACATGCTTTGTGCCCTTTCAGTGCTCACTGTCACGGCTGTATTTAGCAATTCGTCCAAACACTTCTGCCACTCCTAACTGCCTGCTGGAGTTCGTCTGGAGAGAGTGTCCCACATGGTGCTGGTGACGGCAGCTGGGCTTCTATGGCTGGACGGTAGCAAGATAGGCAAGACCTCAAACTTGATATATTTCCCTGTTTTACTGGGATCTTTTTGGCACAGATTTTACATATTGCCTCTTCTTAAATTAGCTGGCTCTGCTTTTTCATTTGGCTCAAAACCAAAATGTTCCCAAATAAATGATATTTTTGGCTTGATAACCAGCACAGCTGCCATATTTTTTATTTTTTGCACCCGGTGCTGTGGAAGCCTCCACAGTACTGGGTGTAAACATGCTGCTGGCAATGAAAAAATACACTAAACATTTAACAATTTATTTAATAATCAATAGGGGCACATAAGTGAACAATAAGATTTGGCCACACACACAAAAAAATGCACACTGCGGTTATTGCAGTTGCCCGTTATCCTCCGTGGTAGGCTTGTCCATTGCGCGGTACTACATAATTGCGGTTATTGCAACAGCCCTATGTGGTATTTACACTCACTTTAAATTCAATGTTGATGCATTGCTAAGTTTGAAAAGGTACAGCACATACATGTCAGCTAAGCCAGAATTGATATTATTCCCTCAAATGTTTCATTTGAAGATGATAACCACAATCTTGTTTTTCATTCCCACCTGTAGTATGAGCTCCTGAAGTTGTGACTGTTTCTGCTTGATCCTTTCCAGCCGTCTTTGCCTTTCCACCTAGGGTTGAAATAAAGGCATAATAATCAGAAGGTGTAATCAGAAACAGAATAATGTGGGAGTCATCATTCTGTACCTCTAAGTTTTGGCACTCCTGCGCTGAGTTCGTTGGCAGGCCAATCCATTTGATTTCTTTTTTCTCTTTCGAAATAATGTTCATGGCCATGAGCACATTAAGTGCATCATACACACGCCGCCGAATGTTCTTCTGATCATACACATGCTATAATGGATGAGAAAACATGATTTAACAAATACATGCCACAACAGTGCTTTTTTCCGGAACTTTTATCTATAATCACATGGTGAACTCAAGTATTACTAGCTTTATATTTGAAAAATCTGCACATCTACAATATTGATGACAATAGTGGAGATAATGGGAAAAAATTACTTTTTTGGGGGAAAAAAGTTTTCTAGTTGCTATTTAATGTGTGAAAACATTTTCACTGGAAAAGCCTGATAGAAAGAAGTATTTTTTAATAAAAATTAATGATTTTTTTGTTTTTAAATGAGCTCACTTTTCTGCTTATCTTTTTGCATTCTATAAGATGTACTGCAGCACTTGACATGATTGTTGTCTACAACTTAGTTGCAGTCTGTTTTTCAGTGACTGTTGACCAATATGGCCCTCGACTTGAGCTAAATTTTCAGTTTTGCCCCTCTATTTGGGTTTGAGCCAGTTGATTTAGTACATCAGTAACACATAATTGTGCAAAGCTGTAAAAATAATACTCATGTACCAGATTTGTTACATTTTTCTCGTAAGTTGGGACAAATCTGCATCATACCGATACTGTCCTGTAGCTGTAGTACTTACAGAGTCAGTGGGTGACATGTGATTGTCTGCGGTGCTGAATTCTGCAACCAGTTCATCCGCCACTTCATTGTAGGTGGTCACTCCTTTCTTCTGTACCTTTTCACATACTTTCATGGAAAAATGCCTTAAGCCTTTCCCATTCTTTTCCCCTTTCTTACCTCGCTTTCTGTAAGGGAGACATTTTACGCATCACTACACTTGCAATATTTTAGAGAGTTAAAGTTCCAATGTTTCATTTACACTTGAGGACAGAATTAAGTCCCTCTATGAAAATTTCATTTTTTAAAAAGTATTTCCCAAGTGTTGTTAACCAGTGAAAAGAATTTTTAAACACAGCTTTTCCAAACATCCTAGTTACCTCTGCTAAGGGGAGGTGGTAATATTTTTAGTGGCATTGGTTGGTTTGTCTGTCTGTTAGCAGCATTACTCCATAAATTATGAATGGATTTTGATTAAAAAAAAAAGATAATTTAGGAAAGGTGTGTAATGAGCCACCACTGGAGTGGTGGCTCAGTTGGTAGAGCATCCGCCCCACACCCGGGAGGCAGGGGTTCAAATCCCGGCCGGGTCATGCCGAAGACCATATAAAAGTGGAACTTCCTGCCGTCCAGCTTGGTGCTCAGCAATAATGGAATGGAGGAGGAAAATCTGTGGAGGCGCCTTGCATGGCAGCGGCCCTCTGATTCTGCACTGGGGTGTGTGTGATTAACACTGTAGATAGGTAAAGCACAGTCTCGTTCTACTGTACATGATTGGTTGTACGGTTGAATGACAATAAGGGTGATTTAATTAATTAATTTAATTAATGGCACAGGGAACAATGATTAGATTTTGGCGATTCATATCATGATCTAGATCCAGACATTTTTTTGGAAAAAAATAATAATATTGAGCTTCCCCTTTAAGACACGTCCACAGATGCTGTGTCTCAATTCAGGTTCTGCATCCTCCAAGTGCACATTTCTAGGCCAGATACGTCACCGTGCTGCGTGGAAGGCCGTCCCATTCCGTGGGCTCCTTCACATGCAGAGGACAAATGCAGCCTTCAAAACCCCAAAAATGAAGGACAGATAAAGAGTATCCTTGTGGCCCTAACATATCCCAGCATTCAGCGTGTAGCTCATCCTGGCTTCTTTTTTATTCTCAGCTCAGACAGAAGCGGAACAAGTCAGAAACGGTTCAAAGTAAATTTTTTGCTTGAATTATCCAGCGGTTTGAACGTGAAAACACCAATAATCCAGAAAACGGCAACATCTGATTATTTAAGCTTGTGTTACATGACTTTTTTTTTCCTGATGTGCTGTATGCTTCGCTTAATGTATTAATTAAACCTACTGAACTTTTTTTTTTTTTTTTTTTTTTTTAAAAAAAACACTCATTTTGGTTGTGGCTCCTGGGGTAGAACTGATCAGCTTGTCACTCTACTGAGGTGCACAAATTGCTTTGATAGCAGCTTTTAGCTCATCTGTGTTGTTGGGTTTGGTGATTCTCATGTTTATTACCTCTGCCAAGGAGGTAATGTTTTGAGGGCGTCTGTCTGTTAGAACATTACTCAAAAAGTTGTGAACGGATTTTGATTAAATTTTCAGGAAATGTGTGTAATGGTACGAGGAACAGATTATTAGTTTTTGGCGGTGATCTGAGAGTGCATACCTCCACCAAGGGGCTTGTTTGTATTTGTGCAGCAGGATTACACACACACACACAAAAAAAAATACTGGATGGATTTGGATGAAATTTTCACCAGAGGTGGTCCTTGGACTACAGAGGAACCTATTACATTTTGGTGATGATCTGAGAATGCATACCTCCACAAAGACTCGTATCTTTTCACGGTGTGTTAGCAAGAATACGTCAAACCTACTAGACGGAGTTTGATGTACAGTGGATATAAAAAAGTCTACACACCCCTGTTCAAATACCAGGTTTTTGTGATGTAAAAAAAAAATGAAACCACAATAAATCATTTCTAAACTTTTTCCACCATTAATGTGACCTATAACCTGTACAACCCAATTGAAAAACAAACTGAAATCTTTTAAGGGGAAAAATTAAAAACTTACAATAACCTGTTTGCATAAATATGCACACCCTGTTGTAACTGGGGATGTGGCTGTGTTCAGAATTAACCAATCACATTCAAACTCAGTCAGCACACACCTGCCACCATTTAAAGTGCCTCTGATTAACCCCAAATAAAGTTGAGCTGCAGGAATTTCTGGCAAGTACTGGCTGTTTAGTACATGTGACAATCTCCCATCTAGGGTGGCAAGGACGGAAGCCTTATCTTATGAAGAAAACGATCCAAGCCTGGCTATATTTTGCAAAAACACATTTAAAATATCCCAAACGCATGTGGGAAAATGTGTTATGGTCCGATGAAACCAAGGTTGAACTTTTTGGCCATAATTCCATCCATCCACCTTCTACCATTCAATCCTTTTCGGGTCAGTGGTGGGGTGGGGGTGGGGGGGCAGGAAGCCATAGCCTATCCCAGCATCTTTGGGCAAGAGGCAAGGTACACCCTGGACAGAACGCCAGTCCATCACAGTGGCCATAATTCCAAAAGGTATATTTGGTGCAAACACTGCTCATCACCAAAAGAACACCATACCTACAGTGATGCATGGAGATGGCAGCATCATGCTTTGGGGCTATTTTTCTTCATCTGGAACTATGACCTTAGTCAAGGTGCAGGGAATTATGAACAGTTCCAAATACCAGTCAATGTTGACACAAAACCTTCAGGCATCTGCTAGAAAGCTTAGGATGAAGAGGAACTTCATCTTTCAGCACGCCAATGACCCAAAGCACACATCCAAATCAACAAAAGAGTGGCTTCACCAGAAGAAGATTAAGGTTTTGGAATGGCCCAGCCAGAGTCCAGACCTGAATCCGATCAAACATCTGTGGGGTGATCTGAAAAGGGCTGTGCACAGGAGATGCCCTCGCAATCTGACAGATTTGGAGCATTTTTGCAAAGAAGAGCGGGCAAATATTGCCACATCAATATGTGCCACGCTGATAGGCTCCTACCCAAAAAGACTGAGTGCTGTAATAAAAGCCAAAGGTGCTGCAACAAAGTATTAGTTTAAGGGCGCGCATATTTATGCAAACAGGTTATTGTAAGTTTTTTTTTATTTTTTATATTTCCCCTTAAAAGATTTCAGTTTGTTTTTCAATTAGGTTGTACAGGTTATAGGTCACATTAATGGTGGAAAAAGTTTTGAAATGATTTATCTTGGTCTCATTTTTTCACATCACAAAAGTCTGGCATTTGAACAGGGGTGTGTAGATTTTTTATATCCACTGTAATTTTCACCAGAGGTGGCTCTTGGGCTACACATGAACCCATTACATTTTGGAGGTGATCCATGAGCGCAAACCTCCACCAAGGCCCTATCTTGCAATGTACATCAGGATGAAGGTAGGGAGGTACAGACAGGTGGATGGATAAAGGGAGGGAGGAAAGGAGCCTTTGTGGAGGTATGCGCTCTCCGAGTGCTTTTCTAGTTTTATTTTGGATGCTTACATTATTTTTGTTTGCACACTAAATTACTTCACAAAAAAAAATATTACGGCCAAAATTATGAGCCCACTGATGCCAATTGTCAACTGTGCATCCTTTTTGTTGGACAACAGCCTGCAGTTGTTTGTTGTAGTTTTAAGATAAGATAAGCCTTTATTAGTCCCACAATGGGGAAATTCCAGGATTGCAACAGCACAGGGATAGCAACACTCGGAGCAATAATTAAGAAGATAAGAAAAATAAAAATAAAAGCAGCGAATATACATAGTACACATAAATATACAGTATATATACACAGTGCACTGTTTTCAACGAGTCTCACACACATCTCCTGAGCAATCTCAGCCCATTCTTCTTTAGCAAATCTCTCAAGCTCCTCCAGATTTGAAGGTCTTCTGGCATGTACCTTGGCCCTCAGTTCACCTCAGATTTTCAATGGGATTCCAATCAGGGCTTTGTGCAGTCCAGTCAATAACGTTTACTTTGGTCTTCTGGAGGTCGTTCTTCACCAAGAGTGATGTATGTTTTGGGGTTGTTGTGTTAGAAGACAAAGTGATAACCCAGACCCAATTTTGCTGCCGATTGCTTGAGGTCCTCTTTCAAAATCTTCACATATCATTTGTGATTCCTTCCACCTTGACAAGATTCCCAGGTCCACATGCACAGAAGCATCCCCACAACATAATACTCCCACCACCGCATTTCACTGAGGGTACAGTGTTCTTCCCGTTCCACTCCTCTCCCTTCTTGAAATATCAGCAGTGTCTCTATGGCCAAAGGGCTCTAATTTTGTCTCATCTGACCAAAGGACGTGCTTCCAGCATGCATAATCTTTCTCCAGGTCGTCCTTACCATTCTTCAGTCTGGCTTGAAGGTGTCTGTTCTGAAGAAGTGGAGTTTTTTTTCTTGATCTACTATCTTGCAGTTTGATTTTGATTTTTTTGATTTTGTGTGTACTTTATTGATCCTCAGAGGGGAAATTGAGGGCATCCACCTGGATGGATGAAGCAGCCACGGTACGGCGTTATCCCTTTACCAGTCACGCACACATTCACACCTAGGGCCACTTTAGAGTCTTCAATTAACCTAACCTGCATGGGTTTTTTTTGGCCTGTGGGAGGAAACCGGAGAACTCCCGGAGTAAACCCACGCAGACACGGGGAGAACATGCAAACTCCACACAGATCACTGTTGGTCAGGGGCTGGGATTGAACCAGGGATCTCACAGTCAAGGGTGAGTTGCTGTGCTGCCACAGTGCTAACCACTGCACCATCGCACTGCCCTCAGTTCATTCTCCATTCCCCTCAGTTCATTCCTGTGCATGATTCTAGTGATTGTCTTCTTTGACTCTACAATTCCCCAACTTGTCTAAGTCATTCACACGTGACTTGGCACTTGTTCTGGGATCTTGAGCTATGTCGCTTACTAGTTTTCTTTCCGGAGTCTTTGAAATCTTTCACTTCCTTCCTCTGCCAGGCTTATTCTGTACTCTGTGGCTCTCTGAATTTCTTGATGATACTTCTTACACCAGTTCTTGACACTTGGAAACTGTGATAACTTTTTATATCATCTCCTGCTTTGTGAGGATCAACAAATCCTTTTCTCAAGTCAAAACTGATTTCTTTTGTTTCTGACATGATACTTTCTCAAGTGACGGCTCAAATCCTTGCCAAAGTTTTTATACTGCGTGTAAATTGGAAGATAACCCTCAGTTTTAACTTCATTTTACAAGCTTTGAGCATTATGAAGTTAAAGCACATCATTGCACAGCAGTGGTTTGTGCTATGACTCAATACAAAGGTCAGTTTGGGGGGGGGGCATAATTTTGACTCTGGTGGTTTTTGTTTTTTTGTAAAATAATTTTGGTTCTGTGTGCAAAATAAAATAATTTATGCTTTCTAAAGAAAACTAGGATGTTTGGAAAAGCCATGACAAAAATTCTTTGCACTGTTTAGCAGCAGCTGAGAAACTTTAAAAAAAATATGACATTTTCATAGGGGGCTCATAATTCCATCCTCAAGTGTATTTAACGAAACAACTTTATACAATTATTACTTAAATTTCCATATAGCCCTGTGATAACATTCTAAAGGCATGAACTTGGAAGACTTACCCTGATGACCAAGGAGAAGCGTCTGCTGGTTGAGTCTGTGTGAGGAACTGGGAGCTTGGTGTGTGTGGACTATTGACCAGAACTGTGTTTGATACTGTAGGCCTCTGAGGAGTTCCAATCACCTACACAGGAAAGGAAGGGAAAGACCAGACCATCAATGCTGGAGTAGCTCATTCCAGCCTGACAAAAATCACCCGGGGGGGTGCTCAGATCTCCTGACCGTTTACCTTTAACTTTAGGATGTGCATGAAGGTCAGTGGCCTAGAAGGAGTAACATTTTTTGGGAAATCATAAATGTTCAGATCTTCTGACCTTTGACAATGACCTTGACCTCAAGCTGGATGCAGACCTGAGGGTTATTGAGAGCGAGTTTTGTGAAAAATCCAGGTAATTGCCTAGGATAAGTAGTGATTAGCAGTAGTGATTAGTGAGCGCGCCCAGTGTCAAGTCAAATTCCTCGTATGTTTATTTTGTAAACATGCTTGGCAATAAAGTGATTCTGATTCTGATTCCGATTAGGGGCGTAACAGTACACCTAAAAATCATGGTTCGGTACGTACTAGGGATGCAAGTTATCAATTAATTAATTAATTGTTAATTGATTCACCTTAATCGATTAACTGGTAAGCGGCAATTTTCAAGAGAATCTGAATTTCCCTCAGTACAATATGGTCCATCTTTAACATATAAAAATTTAATTACCATTTTTCATATACTGAATAAAACATGATCATATTCCTGAATGACTTATTGTACCATTGTGGAGGTAACAGAACAGGTGAGAGGCAACAAGCTGGAAGGGTACAAGGTTTTATTTCTCCAACATACTGAAAGACGCTTCGTAGTTCATATGAGCTACTGCGCTGCTGAGGCATGTGTAACAAGCTCTAATGCACGTTATACAGACAGAGAGAATGCATGGTACATTAGCATAGTGATTGTCATCTAATACATGTCAGTCAATACATATCATTAGCATGACATCAGCTGGCACCCGGATGTCCTTTCCGTCCTCGGAGGCGCAATACATACAGTCCAGTCTGATTGCCCCCCGGGGCCTTTGTCCGTATGACTATTGTCCTGCCCTTCCTCCTGCCCTGATGGGTGTGAGATAATGTCCGTCCGCAGCATGCTGGGTCACCACATAGCCCCCCCCCCCCCCCGAACACAGGTTGTTTGGGCTCCATTCGGTGCTCGTGGAAGCTGCAGAGTCGGTTGCCGCTCCGGTAGAACTGTCCTGCTGTAGAGGAGTGTCAGAGGGCATGTCAGTCCGTGGGGGAATGGGGGGGGGGGGGGGGGGTGAAAAAACACAGTCTGCTCCGCTCCGAGTTGCAACACGTTGAACGGCTGTGGATCGTGGGCGCACGGGGCCAGTGCGCGTCGTGCTCAAGGAACAAAGCTGGCGATCGGCAGGTCTCTGGGACAGAGGTGCGGGAAATATGGTGTGGAGGATGAGGGGGAGGTGGGTGGGAATCAATGGAGTGCTGGCCCGGGACGTCAAAAGTGTCTGGGCCGCACAAAAATTGCGTGCGGATCAGGCTTGGGCAAGGGACTTTCCGGTAAACCCTCCGGTGATGCGCTGTGAAAAAAAAAAAAAAAGTTCAGTGGGCTCTCCCTCAGTGCGGGGCTCCGTCCTGCAAGGATCTGGGGAAGGCGATTGGCTCAATTCCCCGAGGATGCATAGTGACTGTGAAGAAACCAATCTAAGTCCCGTGGGTGAGCTGCCAACTCCTTTAGGTGCGAGGGCAGCCCTAAAGGCTCCAAGGATGGCGATCGGCCGTGTTCCCCAGAATGTGCAGCGGCTGAAGACCTGTATCAGTTCTTGGAGCCGTGCTTGTCCCTGGTACGGGTGTGCTCCATGTAATCCTGCGGAGTGCGCACAGGTCGTCTATGCGTCGGAACCCCACTGTCGGGAGGTGAAGCCAGGGTCGGGGAGTTGTACAGAACCCACGCAGACCTTCTCCTTCCGTGCCGTTCCCTTCGGTTCGCTCGTTTCGCCGATCATGGTGCGCCTCAGTCCCAGCGCCGCCCACTCTGGCAAGCGCGCTCCAGTGTGGATGAAGAGGGAGTCCGCAGTGCAGGAACGGGGGAGATAGTCCATTTCCCGTTAGGTCACCAATGTGGAGAAAATGGCATAGTCGAGACGCTCCATGCCACGTCCAGGGTCACCAATGTGGAGGTAATAGAACAGGCGAGAGGCAACAAGCTGGAAGGGTACAAGGTTTTATTCCTCCAACATACTGAAACACGCTTCATAGCTCGTGTGAGCTAATGCGCTGCTGAGGCATGTGTAACAAGCTCTTTTATACACATTATACAGACAAAGAGAATGCAGGGCACATTAGCATAGTGATTGCCATCTAATACACATCAGTAGCATGACATCAGCTGGCACCCAGATGTCCTTTCCGTCCTCAGGGGGGCGCAATACATACAGTCCAGTCTGACTGCCCCCCCCAGGGCCTTTGCCCGTATAACTATTGTCCTGCCCTTCCTCCTGCACTGATGGGTGTGAGATAATGTCAATCCGCAGCGTGCTGGGTCACCACCCCATTTGGATTTTTGTTTTAACTACAAACAATGGCATTTTTTGTAGTTTAATTTTGTACTGGATAGTGTGTACTATGTTCTGGTACATCTCAGTAAATTACAATTACAAATGTCATGATGATAAACTTATTATCTTTTTTAGTTATATTACAAAAAAACCTTTTAGGTTCTAATTTACTGAGATGCACTAGTAGACTGTTTTAACAGGAAAATAAAACTGTGAGCCACTCCATCCGTTACATGTTAAACATTATCACAGTACCCCAGCAATCCAGGCAAACCCAGAACAATCTGGGTCACCTCTGTTGTCTGTTACCTCAGTGGTAATCTGAGTCCGCCCTGCTGTCTTGTGGCAAGGGAATAGGTTTTTGCACTCGTGTAATCTTTTACGCATTTGCTCTGGTCAGTTTCTCCGCTATGCTAACATGAAGCAGGTGGATTTTCAAACTCGCATGCTATAAGAACTTGTGGTGCTCCGATGTAACCCGGAAGGGCAAATTTTTCAGCGCATGCACTCTCGGGGCTTGGCATCTTGTACTTTTTTGGTTGAAATGTGGCAGTGAGTGATCGTGTGCACCCCCGCCTGGATGGCGACACCACTACATTTCAGTCAATCAGACTATTTATAAAGCACTTTTCATACAGTGTAGCAGCTCAAAGTGCTTTACAAAATAATAAACATATACCAAAAGCCAAAACATAGTCTCACCCACCCACCCACACACACACCAACTAATCGACCTACCATATAAAGTGCTATCAGTGAGGAAAAAACTGAGGTAATAAGACATAAAACCAAGCAATAAGTTTTTTTTTTTGTTTTTTTTTTTTTTAAATGAAAGGTACGATGGACTGACAATCTGTCCAGGGTGAACCCTGCCTCTCGCCCAAAGATGCTGGGATAGGCTCCACCCCACCCCCACCCCGCGACCCGAAAAGGATTAAGCGGAAGAAGATGGATGGATGGTAAAGCGGGATAAATGCAAATTAAAAACAGAATAAAAAAATTGTTAAAACAGGATAAAAAAGTGTAAGAAAAGACAAAATGGGGAAAAGCAAAAATAAATTTAAATAAAAGCCAGGTCAAACAATATGGATCTTTAGTTTGGTTTTAAAAGTATCAACATTCTCTGCAGCCCTCAGCTCTTCAGGAAGGCTGTTCCAGACATGGACCATAATGACAGAAAGCCATCTCAACGCGAGTTTTAGTTCTGACTTTAGGAATGATTAAAAAACCTTTACCTGAGGACCTGAGGGTTCTTGAAGGCTCATAATGTAAAAACAATTCTGATATATAATCAGGGCAAAGACCATTAAGCCTTAAAAACCAATAAAAGAACCTTGAACAGCTTGGTCATCTCTGATCATGCACCTACATCTTTAAATATTAACTTTCCTCACATCAAACCTCCTACCAGATGTTGGAGACTTAATTCACACTTACTCTGACTCAAAGTTTAGAGAATTTCCGGCGACACAAATCCAGTTCTTCCTTGATGTTAACAACACACCAGGTATCAGCAGTGAAATTCTTGAGGAATCTTTCAAAGTTTACCTTCACAGACAAATTATTTCCTTCGTCTCCAACTTTAAAAAAAAAAAAAAAATCAGAACGTGACAAATTGAAAGAGATATCAGATGAGATTTCAAAACTCGATGTTAAGTACTCTGCTAACCCTTCTGCACTGCTATATAAAAACGCTTACAGCTTCAGTCACAATATAATCTGTTATCTACTGGTAAAGTTGAGAGACAACTATTACACAGTAGGCAAACTTTTTTTGAACATGATGACAGGGCAGGCAAAATACTGGTTTATCAGGCCCGTGCAGTGGCAGCATCTAGGCTAAACACAGATTGGCTTCTGGTGTCATTACAACTGATCCCACTGAAATTAGTTACTATTTCTTCAACTATTACAATAATTTATATGCCTCAGAGACTGACCCACATGAATGGAAGGGCCCCAATCCCTTCGACTCACTAATGTTCCCAAAACTTGACGATGCGGTCTCTACCAGCATAGGTACACCAATAACAGTTATTGAAACCCAGGCAGCAATACCATCCTTACAGAGAAACAAATCCCCTGGGCCCAATGGTTTTACAGTAGAGTTTTTTTAAAAAAAACTTACTCCGCAATCCTCGCCCCAATCCTGGCAAGAATGTTTAATGATGCCTTTACAGTGTTTCCTCTGGCTTAAAGACCTTGGTGCAGTGGCAACATATTTGTCCGTGCATAGTAACTTTGCATATAGAACTTACCATTTGAAGTATTGTACAACCAAGGTTTGAATGTTGGAATACTGGGCCAGTTGGGGTCCCACCCAGATGTCCTGTGTTTGGACTTTTTACTGGTGTTATCCTTCTCTCCTTCCTCTGCTCTCACCTCTCCTGGATCCTCTGCCTGAACCCTTTCCTCTCCTTGGCTCCTCTTCTGTCTCATCTTGCCCTCTCTGAGCCCTGTCTAATTCAGGTCCTCTGTCTGTGGTGGTATACAAACAGGTTAGAAAATAACAAGTGTCAAGCAAATTAAAAGTAGACAACCAAAAATTTCTAGTTAAGGGTACAAAGAGCACCCACTTAAAAACTTGAGTAATGACTTCAGTCTTGAAGGTTTGAGGTTTTTCTCCAAAATTTATAACAATTTTCTTATAGTTTTCTACTTTTCTCTGTAAATTTATCTAAATTTGAAACCATTTTCCTTAAATTTGTAATTTCCTCTAGTAAAATTGACTTTTCTTGTACATTTGAGACTTTACTATAAATTTGTGGATTATTTTTATGGCTAATTTTTGTCTATTTTTAAAATAAAATTACTGTTTTTCTTTAACAACTTTGAAACAGACTTGGTAAAAAAAAAAATAAAAAAATTACCATTTACATTTTTGACCATAATTTTGCAGAGCCAGAACAGAACAATAATTTAACTCTGATTTCAAAGAAAAAAGTATTAATAAAATTGTATTTAATTAAATAAATTAACTTAAATGACCAAAGATGCCTTTGACCGCCACCTAATCCACATAGCTGATCACCACCTGGTGGTGAGATGGATCCGATGGCAGGGGAGGAACCCATTCAGACCTGGTAGACCCAAACGTATAGTGAGGGTGTGCTGGGAACGTCTGGCTGAGGCCCCTGTCCGGGAGGTCTTCAACTCCCACCTCCGGGAGAACTTCAACCACATTTCAAGGGAGTCTGGAGACATGGGAGTCTGAATGAGCCATGTTCTCCACCTCTGTTGTTGAAGCGGCGGCCCAGAGCTGCAGCCGCAAGGTGGTTGGTGCATCTCGCGGTAGCAACCCCCAAACCAAGTGGTGGACACCAGTGGTGAGGGGGGCCATTAAGCTGAAGAAGGAGTCCTATCAAGCTTGGTTGGCTTGTGGGACTCCCAAAGCAGCTGAGGTGTACCGGCAGGCCAAGCGGAGTGCAGCTCGGGTGGTTGCTGAAGCAAAAACCCAGGTATGGGAGGAGTTCGGTGAGGCCATGGAACAAGACTTTTGGTCGACCTCGAAGAGATTCTGGCAAACTGTCCGGCGGCTCAGGAGGGGAAAGCAGTTCCCTGTCCACACTGTGTATGGTGCGGATGGGGCACTGTTGACTTTGACTGGGGATATCGTCGGGCGGTGGAAGGAATACTTCGAGGATCTCCTCAATCCCACTGATACGCCTTCCACAAAGGAAGCAGGGTTTGTGGACAAGGGGGATGACTCGCCTATCACAGGGGCTGAGGTCACCAAGGTGGTTAAAAAATCTCTTTGGTGGCCGGGCCCCGGGGGTGGACGAGATTCGCCCTGAGTACCTCAAGGCCCTGGACGTTGTTGGGCTGTCATGGTTGACACGCCTCTGCGACATTGTGTGGAGGTCGGGGGCAGTGCCTTTGGCATGGCAAACCGGGGTGGTGGTTCCTCTCTTCAAAAAAGGGGACCGGAGGGTGTGCTCCAAATTTAGAGGGATCACACTCCTCAGCCTCCCTGGGAAGGTCTATGCCAAGGTACGGGAGAGGAGAGTCCGGCCGTTGGTCGAACCTCAGATTCAGGAGGAGCAATGTGGTTTTTGTCCTGGCCGTGGCACATCGGACAAGCTCTTTACCCTCTCGAGAATTCTCGAGGGTTCATGGGAGTTTGCCCAACCAGTTTACATGTGTTTAGTGGACTTGGAGAAGGCATTTGACCGTGTCCCTCGCGGTTTTTTGTGGGGGGTGCTTCGGGAGTATGGGGTATCGGGCTTGTTGTTATGAGCTATTCGGTCTCTGTACAACCGTTGTGAGAGTTTGGTTCGCATTGCCAACACTCGGTCGGACTCATTCCCAGTGAGAGTTGGACTCCGCCAGGGCTGCCCTTTGTTACCGATCCTGTTCATAATTTTTATGGACAGGATTTCTAGGTGCAGCCAGGGAATGGAGGGTGTCACGCTTGGTGACCACAGGATCTCATCTCTGTTGTTTGCAGATGATGATGTCCTGTTGGCTTCATCCAGCAATGACCTACAGCTCTTGCTGGGACGGTTTGCCGCTGAGTGTGAAGCGGCTGGGATGAGAATCAGCATCTCCAAGTCCGAGTCCATGGTCCTCAGCCGGAAAAAGGTGGATTGTCCTCTCTGGGTTGGGGACAGGCTCCTGCCCCAAGTGGAGGAGTTTAAGTATCTTGAGGTCTTATTCACGAGTGAGGGGAAAATGGAGCGAGAGATTGACAGACGGATCGGAGCAGCATCGGCAGTGATGCGGACGTTGTACCGGTCTGTTGTGGTGAAGAGGGAGCTTAGTTCTAAGGCAAAGCTGTCGATTTACCAGTCAATCTACGTTCCTACTCTCACCTATGGTCACAAGCTTTGGGTAATGACCGAAAGAACGAGATCGCAAATACAAGCGGCTGAAATGAGCTTTCTTCGTAGGATTGCTGGACTCACCCTCAGAGATAGGGTGAGGAGCTCAGTCATCTGGGAGAGGCTCAGAGTAGAACCGCTGCTCCTCCACATTGAAAGTAGTCAGTTGAGGTATTATGGGCATCTGATTAGGATGCCTCCTGGACGCCTCTCACTTGAGGTGTTTCGGGCACGTCCCACTGGGAGGAGACCCCGGGGCAGACCCAGGACTCGGTGGAGAGACTATGTCTCCCAGCTGGTCTGGGAACACCTTGGTATCCTCTCTGAAGAGCTGGAGCAGGTGGCTGGGGAGAGGGAAGTCTGGGCTTCTCTGCTTGAACTGCTGCCTCCGTGACCTGGACCTCCGGAAAAGCGGTAGACGATGGATGGATGGACCAAAGATGCAGTTATTTCTGTTATAATATTTATATATATTTATAGTTTTTTTTTAGAAATCTCCTCACCACCCAGACAGCAGGAAAAACCTCCCTTATTCTGAAATCCAAATGTTGGCACGTTTAGTTTGTCTGAAGGCTACTGACAGATTAAAGTCATTGACTTCATGAATTTTGGTCATCTTAACTTGCCAGGTACATAATAATTAACATAAATTAGTTAATATTAACTAAGGTAAAGATAAAAACATCTTTTTATTCTTGTCTGAAATAAGAAAAACAAAACTAACCACACGTGTTAGCTAAGCAACTCTTCCATTATTGCTCCCATTACCAGTGGGTTAAAACCATGATAAATGCCTTCAATGCTTACATACCTATTCTGCTTTTTTTCTGCATTTAAAGTACTTTAATAAGCTCATGTTCCTATTGGACAGCAATGCTCGTAGTGAGACACTACCTGCCAACAGGGACATGCAGGTGGGGCGCTTCTTAACTCTGACGGTCATGTGCGTCGTTCGTGTGCGCACTTGCGGACTGTCATTCCTTCATATTTTTTTCTTAATTTTATACTTCCTCATAGAGTAAAGGAAAATTTTCAAGCATGGCGGGCCGCGACCCAGAAACGTTACCAGAGGAAACCCTGCTTTAACAAAGGCCAGCTACCCCCCCCCCCCCACCACCACCACCACCTTACTGGAGGCCTTAATCACCTTGCTACTTAAAAAAGACAAGGATACACTCCTGTGCAGCAGTTACAGGTCCATTTCTCTCTCAAACATTGATTTTAAGATCCTGGCCAAAGTTCTAACTGGTCACCTCCAGAAAGTCATATCTACACTGATTAACCCAGACCAAACTGGCTTCATTTTGGGTAGGCACTCTTCCTCAAACACCAGAAGGCTTCTTAATATTTTTTTCAGCCCCCTCTGATTCACTTGAAGTTGTGTTATCTTCAGACGCAGAAAAGATGTTCGATCGGACTGAATGGAAGTGTCTTTTCTATATACTTCCCAAATTTGGCCTCCCTCCTGACTTTGTAACCTGGATTAAACTTGATTAATTTCCAGTAGCTTCAGTTAACACCAATGGCTTGAAATCTGGTTTGTTTTGACTGCACAAGGGCACCCGTCAAGGCTGTCCCCTATCTCCTCTGCTGTTCGCCTTAGTCATTGAGACTTTGTCTATATGGCTTCACAGCAAGGCCGAGTTTGAGGAAGAAGTGCGCCATGGCATAACTCATAACTTTTCGCTGCACGCTGATGACCTGCTTTTGTTCATCTCCAATCCTGTCACTACCTCATAAAACAATTATGAACATATTAGAAAAATTTGGAAAATATTGTGGCTACAAAGTCAACTGTGGAGTGACTACATCCCAATTAACCACGCCACTGAGCTACTTCCTCAGAACTCTTCCCTTCAAAGTGGCAGCAAATGAGTTAAAATATCTCGGAATACTGGTGACAAGGTCGTCCACCGAATTCTCTAAAAACTTCACCCCACTATTTGAGCGCTGTAAATCCGAATTTGCTAGGTGGTCCGTTCTCCCCCTCTCCTTGATTGGACGTGTAAACTTGATAAAAATGACTATTTACCACAATTTCTTTATCTATTTCAACATATCCCAATCTTAATCCGTAAATCCTTCTTTTCCAAACTAGATCAGATAATAAACTCCTTTCTTTGGGATAATAAACAGGCACAAATGAGCAGACTAACTCTCCAGCTACTAAAAAGCAGAGGTGGGCTAGGACTCCCACGGAACATTAGATATTAATTAACCCCTTGCACTCTGGGCAATTTTCCTAAAAACGCCAAAAAATAATGTGCCCAAAGTAAATCGAAAGCTGTTATTCAACCCTTTGCAGCATCTTCATGGGGTTGGTCTCATTTAAAAGAAAACACTTTGACTTTTTTGGCAAAAAAAACATGATCTCTCCAAGTGCTCCGGCCACTGAGTTACAGTCATCTAAACATAGTGAACTTGAAGAAAAAAAATTTGACCTGGGTGTTTTTTTGGATACAAATGCTTGCAAATAACGCACAGCTTCAGATCCGGGCTGGAAAATGCAACAGAAATGTAGAACCAAGTGTTATCCAGCTGAGGTCCAAATTTTGTAACAATACCACAAAAAATGAATATATTACACAGCTTTGTTCTCAGGCTGCTCCCAGGCGTTTTGGAACTGTGCCAAATTGTGCCAAATGGCACAGTTTGGAAAAACGTCTGTAACTTTTGAATGATTCAACATAGAAGCTTCATCTTGGGCTCAAATGAAAGGTCACATTCAGGGCTGTGTCTGTGTGTGTGTGTTTCGCTACAGAGGACGGAGATCCGCCCTCGCTACATAACGGATTACACTCGGATGTGGTGATGTTTCCACAGCACCGCTGTCACCGCAGCTCCCACCCCCCCGCGACAGAATCTTAGCGGCGGGGGGGGGGGGGGGGGGGCCTTCACGGTCCGGAGGCGACGAACGAACCATGTAACGCGGTGCACGCACTTCGGACATCGTGCGCCGCACAGTTGTAATTTACCGATCGGTCAAAAGTCATTTTTGATTACAATTTTCAGGGATAGAAAATAATTTAGCTTATAACACCTTACCTCTTCACAGCCACATTGTCCTGGCCAACTTCTCTTCCCCATTGTCATACGAACGCGACGCTGGTCCGCTCGTGGATCCCGGTCAAAACATAATTCCATTATTGCGGTTTGGGCGAATGATTTACGACCTTTGTCGTCGGCCTCCGTCGGTCTATGATGATGGAAGAGAATCCTAAACGTCTGTTCTGCTGGAATGAGTGCAGGTCGCACTTGTGGGTGGTCTCCGTGCTGCTGGGTCTGTAGCAGGTTCTTCCAGCGACCTTTTTTTCATCTGTTGCAGCAGTAATGTCTCTCTTCACCAAGCCCGAACTTCTGTGCTTCAATTGGCTCCTGCATTCACAGTAGGCGGGTCCTCCTTCCTAGGTTTTCATTCATTGGTTCTTCAAGGTTTCAGAAACCCAATTCAAGGCTCTTATTAGTCGAATGAGAGGTCAATCAGATGAACTAATCTGTTCGCAGCTGTGTCTGCAGCTTTTATTTTCAGTGCGCGCTTTGACGCCATACACCACCTTCATCAAAATCTCCATCAGGATCTCCATCATGCGTCCGAGAGCGCACGAGGGCGCTCTCGTGCGCCCTCGTACGCAGAGACTTGCCCGCCCGCGGTACAACGGAGCGTAAGAGGTTAAATTGGTTTGCAAAATGGGTGGTAGCCTTACAAAATTTTTTCATTAATAATTTTTACCAGAACAGGTGAAAAGGAGCTAAAAACCTTGTGGGGAAAAAAAAAATCATTATGCTTACTATTTTACAAATTCGTTTAGATATCTGCCACACTGTAACTACTTACCAAGAGGAAAACACACCAGTGGCTGTCTTTAATATTTCAATCTTTTAATTCTGTTTTTTTTTTTTTTTTTTAAATATTGCATGCAGTAGAAAAGAGCAGTGGAGATGAAAACAAAACTGATTTTAACAGGAAAAAAGGCAACATTGATTAGATTAGATTCAACTTTATTGTCATTACACATGTATGAATACAAGGTACCGAAACACAGTTTAGCATCCAATCAGAAGTGCAAAGGACAGCAGTGCAGTATATACGGTAATTAACAGTATGTGCAATTTAAGCAAATATATGCAGCAGTGCAGAAAGTTAAGAGTACTGTTATGTGCAAATAATGTACAATAAGTTAGATGGGCAGTTATGTACAGGTGAGGACGGTAAGAGATGATGGTAAGAGAGTCAGCGGGGAACTAAGTTCAATAACGTGACAGCTGTTGGAAAGAAACTGTTCCTAAACCTGCTGGTTCTAGTCCGAAGGCTTCTGAAACGCCTTCTGGAGGGGAGAAGCTGGAACAGTCCATGAGCAGGATGGTTGGAGTCCCTCAGAATGCTGCGTGCCAGGCGCAGACATCTTTTCCTGTAGACGTCCTCTATAACTGGAAGTGGAGTCCCTGTGATGCGTTGGGCGGTTTTCACCACCCGCTGCAGCGCCTTACGGTCAGCGACAGAGCAGCTCCTATACCAGACTGTGACACAGTTGGTCAGGGTACTCTCTATCACGCAGCAGTAGAAGTTGCCCAGGATGTCAGTTGACAGATGGTTCTTCTTCAGTGTCCTCAAGAAGAAGAGATGCTGATGGGCCTTCTTGATCAGGCTGGTGGTGTTAACTGACCAGGACAGGTCCTCCGAGATGTGGGTCCCCAGGAATTTGAAGCTGGGGACACGTTCAACAGCTATGCCATTGATATGGATGGGGTCATGTGTCTCTCCCCTCTCCTTCCTGTAGTCCACTATGAGCTCCTTGGTTTTGCTGGTGTTAAGGAGCAGGTTATTGTCAGCGCACCAAGTAGCCAAGTGCTCAACCTCTGCCCTGTAATCTGACTCATCGTTGTCCCTGATGAGTCCAATCACCGTGGTGTCATCTGCGAACTTTATGATGGAATTGGAGCCATACATAGGCCTGCAGTCATGGGTGAAGAGGGAGTAGAGGAATGGGCTGAGCATACAGCCCTGTGGTACACCAGTGTTGAGTGTGATGACGGAAGAACGGTTGGGGCCTGACCTAACATGCTGGGGTCTGTTGGTCAGAAAATCCATGATCCAGTTGCAGGTGGAGGTACTGATTCCCAGGTCCCCAAGTTTAGTGATCAACTTGGAGGGGATAACTGTGTTGAATGCTGAGCTGAAGTCAACAAACAGCATTCTTGCGTAGGTGTTCTTGTCATCCAGGTGTGAGAGTACATAGTGCAGCGCTGTAGAAACCGCATCCTCTGTACTCCTGTTGCTCTGGTAGGCAAACTGGTGAGGGTCCAGTGTAGGGGGCAGGCATTTTTTGAGCTGTGCCAAGACCAGTCGCTCAAAGCACTTCATACATGTTAATATACATGTGGATGTAGATAGTGACTGCCTCAATGTGGCATTCAATTCAATATTAGATTCGATTGGGTTTTCTCAGAAAGTAGGAAATTCTAACTAACTAACTAACTAACTAACCTGCACTTATATAGCGCTTTTCTACTCATTACCTCCACCATACATTGGACCTTGTTTTGACATATGGCATAGAAATAGAAAATCTTGTAGTATCTCCTCATAACCCTGTACTGTCAGACCATTGTCTGTTAACCTTTGATTTTACTATTTCTGACTATTTGGCTCCTAAAGAAAAATACTATTACAGTAGATGCCTCTCAGATGATGCTGTTTCCAAATTTATGCAGATTGTTTCCTCTATGCCATGTGTCAACACAACGGAAATAAGCTATAGACAGCTTGCTCCTTCTGTAATTGATAACATGGTGGATAGTGTTTCAGCTTCTCTGCATCAGACTCTAGACTTGGTGGCCCCCTTAAAAAAGAAAAAGTCTAATCAGAGATTTCTAACTCCTTGGTTCAACACAGAAACTCGTACCTTAAAACAGAAGATTCGTCAATTAGAAAGAAAATGGCGCTCTACTAATTTAGATGAAATCTATTTAGCTTGGAGAAATCATCTTTTAATTTATAAAAAATCTCTTAGAAAAGCTAGAACGAGTTATTACTCTGCATTAATAGAAGAGAACAAGAATAATCCCAGGTTTCTTTTCAGTACTGTAGCCAGGTTGACAAAGAGTCAGGACTCTGTCAATCCTAGCATTCCCTTAGAGCTTACTAGTCAGGACTTTATGAACTTTTTCAATAATAAAATTTCATCCATCAGAGATAAAATCAATCAGATTCCTCCCACAGTTAACTTAAATACTGTAACTACTACAACTCCTTCTATTGATGTCCGTCTTGATGAGTTTACTCCAATCGACCTTTGTGAGTTAGACAAAATAGTTTCCTCATCCAAACCTTCAACTTGTCTTTTAGACCCTATTCCTACCAGGTTATTTAAAGAAGTCTTCCCACTTATTGGTAGCTTTATTCTTCATATAATCATTTCTTCATTAACTTTAGGCCATGTACCGCAGGCTTTTAAAACGGCTGTAATTAAACCCTTACTCAAAAAGCCAACGCTAGATCCAGGAGCTTTAGCTAACTATAGACCAATCTCTAATCTCCCTTTCATTTCAAAAATCTTAGAAAGAGTTGTTGCTACGCAATTATTTGACCACCTGCAGGGAAATGGTTTACTTGAAGAGTTTCAATCTGGGTTTAGAATCCATCATAGTACTGAAACAGCCTTAGCAAAGGTCACTAACGACCTCCTCATTGCATCTGATAATGGACTAGTTTCTGTACTTGTCCTTTTAGACCTTAGTGCAGCTTTTGATACTATCGATCATAATATTCTACTTGATAGATTAGAACACTATGTTGGACTTAATGGAACTTCTTTGCAATGGTTTAGATCTTATTTATCTGATAGGTTCCAGTTTGTTCATGTCAATAATGAGTTTTCTTTCAACTCAAAGCTTAGTCATGGAGTTCCACAGGGATCTGTGCTAGGCCCTACTCTTTTTTTTTTTCCACAATATCTTTATTGAACCTTTTTTTTTTTTAACAAACATGATACAAACAATCAAACACTAACACTAAAGTACTACAAAAAAAAAAAAATGCACTAAAAACACCAACAACCACCAACAAAATCAAGTCTTCAACAATGCTCCTCTGTTTAGTCTAGACAATCCAATACATTAGTATACATATTATGTTCACCAGTTTGGAATTTACAAGGTCCACACACATCATTCACCTTCTTCTTCAAGAGTTATGTTTAAATTTTTTACATAATCAATAAAAGGTCTCCATATATTCTCAAACACAATTTCCTTTGATTTCAGTATATATGTTATTCTTTCTAATGGAAGGTTTGTTAACATCTGTCTTAACCACTGAGTCACATCTGGTCTATGAGTCTTTTTCCATAATAGTGCAATACATTTTTTGGCATTAAGCAAACTGAGGTCTATGAATGTTCTTTCACTTTTATTAAAATTATGCTTTTCTGGGTACAGACCCAACAAAAACAGTTTAGGATTCAATATGATTTGTTTTGAGATTATTTTTTCAATTGTTACCCTCACCTCTTCCCAAAACATTCTTATTAATCTACATTCCCATAAACAATGAAATAGGGTTCCTTTACTTTCCATGCATTTTGTGCATGTATCTGGTATATTTTTGTTGTATCTATTTAACTCCTTCGGTGTAACATACATCCGCATTAACCATTTGAAATGTATCAATTTAAGGCGTGCATTTATTGATTTGGTTTGAGCTTCTGTACAAGCCAATTCCCATTGTTCCTCTGAAATTTCAATTTGCAGATCTTCTTTCCAGTAGTTTAATCTTTTCAGTGAATTTTCACTTGAAGATAGTGTCAATGAGTTATAAAACTCTGAAATAATACCCTTTCTTTTACTATCTTTCATCATCATTTTTTCCAAGGATGAATAAATAGGTCGAGTGAGAGCTTTATTTTGATTTGATCGAATAAAGTTTCTAAGTTGAAGATATTTAAAAAAATGTGTTCTATTGAGATTAAATTTGATCCTCAGCTCTTCAAAAGACATTATGTTGTCTGCACATGGCAAATATAAATCCTGAATCTTTTGTATCCCTTTTAAATTCCATACTTTAAATACAGCGTCCGCTCTCCCTGGTTTAAAATATTGATTACCCCATATTGGACTAAATTGTGACAATAACTGTGGTTCTTTTAAATAGTTTTTAGCTTCACACCATATTTTGATCATATGCTTTACAAATGGATTTTTAACTTGTTTTTGTAATTTTTTTGCCGAATCTGAGTATATGAATATGGGAAGAGGTAAAGGTAAATTGTATGATTCCATTTCAGTCCAGTGAGGGAGATCATTTGATGAAAAATAATATGTCATAGACCTCAGTTGTGCCGACCAATAATACAACATAAAATTTGGACATTTCAGACCTCCACGATCAAATGGTAAATATAATAAAGACAAACGTAATCTAGCCCTCCTGTTGTTCCATATAAATTCCACCAACTTTTTTTTTTATTCTTGAGAATAGATCTAAAGGTGGTGATAAGGGAATGTATTGAAATAAATAAAGTATTTTAGGTAAAATATTACTTTTAAGTATATTGATTCTCCCGATCATCGACATTGGTAGTGACATCCATCTCTGAGTTAACTCATTGATATCTGACATTAAGGCTTCATAGTTGACACTGGCGACTGATTCTAGCTTAGGCATAATTTGGATTCCTAAATATTTAAACTGATTTACAACATTGAATTGATTTACCTCAGGGGCTGGGTAATTTCTCTGGGTCTCATTTAGCATTAATATTGAAGATTTAGTTTTATTTATTTTATATCCTGATATTTCCCCAAAATTCTTTATTAAATTCAACAAGGTTGGAATTGATTTTTTTAGATTCGACATAAACAAAATTATATCATCGGCGTACAGGGAGATTTTATGTTCTGTTGGTCCAACTTTAATTCCATATATTTGTGAATGTAAACGTATCGCTATCGCTAAAGGTTCAATTGCCATAGTAAACAGTAAAGGTGAAAGTGGACAGCCTTGTCGACATCCTCTATTGATTTTTATTGGTTTTGAAATGTTGTTATTTGTTAGGATTTCTGCTGTAGCATTATTGTATATTATTTGAACCCATTTTATGAAATTATTTCCAAGTCCAAACCTTTGTAGGACTTCAAAAAGAAAGGGCCATTCAACTCTATCAAAGGCCTTTTCGGCGTCCAATGATAGGAGAGCTGTATCCGGTGCTTCTTTATTAAAATAAATAATATTAAATAGTCTTCTTACATTATGGAAGCCTTGTCTACCCTTTATAAAGCCATTCTGATCTCGATTAATAATATTTGGTAAAATTTCTTGTATTCGTCTTGCTAAAATTTTACAGATTATCTTAAGGTCGGCGTTTAATAGGCTTATTGGTCTCATATTTTCACATTTATTAGAGGGCTTACCTGGTTTTGGCAGCAGTATAATTAAGGCATTATTTATGTATGATGGTAAATTATTATTTTGAAATGCTTCTAAAACCATTTCCAAAAAAGGTTTTATTAATTTATTCTTAAATTTTTTATAAAGGTCAACTGGAAGACCATCTGGTCCTGCACTTTTTCCTGATTTCATATTATCAATGGCTAGCCCAACTTCTTCTTGACTAATTTTAGACTCCAATATCTCCCTGTTTTCATTTGGAATACACGGTATAGATAGTTTGTTCAAAAACCCATTTAGTTTTGTTAAATCAGGTTCATTTTTGGTATCATATAATTTTTCATAGTAATCTCTAAAGGCTCTATTAATTTCTAAAGGATCTATAACTACCTGTCCATTACTTATAATACTGGTTATTGGTGTTTTAATTTCCAATTGTTTAATCTGCCATGCTAATAAATTTCCTGATTTTTCACCTTGTTCATAAAAAGATTGTTTCAATCTTAGAAGACTCAAGGCAGCTCTATTCGCTGATTTTTTGTCGTATTCAGCTCTCAAAATCAGTAATTCATTCTCCAACCTTGGATCTCTTCCTGCATACACTTTTTCCTGAAGACTTTTTATTTTATGTTCCAATTTAGCTCTCTCCTCTCGAGTCTTCTTAGATTTTGATCCTGTATAACTAATATGTCCCCTAATAAAAGCTTTGAAAGCCTCCCACTTTACACATGCTGATGTTTGTGTAGTATTGATGTCAAAGAACTCGTCTATCTGTTTTTCTATATACTTGACAAATTCCTCATCCTGAAGCCATTTATGCTGAAATTGCCATCTGCCTGATTCCTTTGTCAATTTTTTATCTACATATATTAGACAACAGGGTGCATGATCAGAGATCACGATGTTATCATAAAAGCAGTTTTGAATCTTGGACCTTAATTCTGTGGAAATCAAAAAATAATCAATACGTGAGAATGTCTTGTAGGTACTGGAATAACAAGAATAGGCTTTAACTTGTGGTTTCATTTCTCTCCATATATCTAACAATCTCAATTCTTTCATAAAATGATTAATAGTCATCCTACATCCAATGTGCGTACAATCCAGTCCTGTTGATCTATCCACACCTGGATTCAATGTACAATTAAAATCCCCTGCTATTATATGTTGCCCTGTAAGTGATGATAAGATGAGAAATAAATTAGCAAAGAACTTCTGATCATCTATATTGGGACCATATAAGTTCACAAGATTTATATTTTCTAATAGCAAAGAACCTTGAATGATTACATATCTTCCAAATTTGTCTCCAATTACATTTTTCACTTGAAAAGGAACTGATTTATGTATGAGAGTCATAACTCCCCTGGCTCGGGATGAAAATGAAGAGGTGAATACACTTCCCTGCCATCTACTCCTAATTCTTTTAACATCCTCCTCTATCAGATGAGTTTCTTGTAAAAACACAATTCTTGAACCCATGTCCTTTATTTTATTCATAACTTGTTTAAGTTTTTTTAAATTTTGTAGACCTCTGCAATTCCATGAAGTTAAATTAAGATTAACACTTTGGTCCATGATCAATAGAGAGTTTGGGATTACCTTGCAGTGTAAACATGCTCATACAGAGAAGCAAAAACATGAGTGGTTGAACATTCATCCTACAAACTACACACAAACAAATTTCCCCTTCCCACACTTGTGGCAAACCCCCCAAAATCAAAAGAAAAATTCTGTCTCCCGATATAGCCATCGACCGTTCCACACCCACGGGGAACAGCCTAAGCCACTCCTTCTTCATCCTCCCAATCACCCTAACTCTACTGCTTTTAATGACGTAACATTAACTCTCCTCTGTAGTTTTCCAACTTAACTCCAAAATTTTTAACAACTTTGTACATCATAGTTTTTTTTTTTGTTTGTTTTGTTTTTGTTTTGTTTTTTTAATATATAATACAATCTATATTTTGTAAACTTACTATTTACTTCAAGTCAGTCAGATGCCTGTGCAAATGCTTAATTATTCTACCTTATATTTTGTTCATGCTTAGCTCCCACCAGTCTCTTCTTCTTCTTTGATCTTCTTGATGAACTCCTGCGCCTCCTCTGGGGTCTTGAAGATGTGGGTTCTGCCCTCATACGTGGTCAGCAGTCTCGCAGGATAGATTACACCATGACGAATCCCAAGGTTGCGCAGCTCCTTACGTACGGGATCAAACTGCTTCCTCAATTGCTGGATTCCTGTGGCCAAATCTGGGTAGAACCGCACCTGCTGGTCCTGGTGTTTAATCTCTCCTTTAGCACGTGCAGCGTTGAAGATCTTCATCCTGTCTCTGTTGCTAAGAAACTTCATAATTAAGGTCCTCGGCGGTCCCTTATCTCTCCGTGGGCCAATGCGATGTGCTTTTTCCAGAACCACTGCTGATTGCAACTCCTCGCTGCCCAGCACCTCCGGAATCCACTTTTCCAGAAAGGAACATACGTCCCGACCTTCTGATTCCTCTGGAAGACCCACCAGCCTCAAATTATTCTGTCTCGACCGAGATTCCAAATCCAAAATATTATCTTCCAGAGATTTATTTTTTTTTTCCAAAGTGCGCACCTTTAATTGAAGACGGGTGACATCATCTTCAGCACTAGCGAGACGGAGCTCCATCTGCGCCGTTCGTTCTACACAGTCACCCAATTCCTTTCTTATTCCTTCCAACGCTGTCATAATCCCATCAAATCTAGAGGAAAAGTCCGCTCTCATTGAACTCATGGCAGCCATCAGCGCATCTGCGCCTCCCCGCGCAGACATCGCACCGTTGCCAGCCTCCTCCGCCATATATGGAGTTTTGTTTGCTGCGTCACAGACCTGAAAGTCCGTTAATTTGGACTGTTTCGGCGGCTCGCTTTTTCCTTTTCCTGGTTTTCCAGCCTTAGGCTTCGCCGACATATCCTCGCCCAAATGCTGAGATACGTTCTGTCCCAAATGAGAGAGTTATTTGCCGATTTTTTTTCTCCAGGAGCAGAGCAGAGCGAGACACGTCCGTCCTACGTGGCAGCCATAACCGGAAGTCCGGCCCTACTCTTTTTAGTTTATATATGCTTCCGTTAGGCAACATTATTAGAAAGCACTGTATACATTTTCATTGTTATGCAGATGACACACAATTATACCTGTCAATGAAGCCAGATGATAGTAATCAATTAGCCAAGTTAGAAGCCTGTCTTAAGGAAATCAAAGCTTGGATGACTTGTAATTTCCTGCTATTAAATTCAGATAAGACTGAAGTCATTCTTGTTGGTCCAAAAAACCTTAGAAATTCCTTTCCAAATCAAACTTTCAGTTTGGATGCGGTTACTCTTTCTCTTAATAGCTCTGTGAGGAACCTTGGAGTTATTTTTGATCAGGATTTGTCCTTCAATTCACATATTAAATTTGTTTCTAAGACTGCCTTCTATCATTTGCGGAATATTGCCAAGATTAGGAGCATCTTGTCTCAGAGTGATGCTGAGAAACTGATCCACGCTTTTGTTAGCTCGAGATTAGATTATTGTAATTCTTTATTATCAGGCTGTCCTAAAACATCTTTAAAAAGTCTTCAGCTGATCCAAAATGCTGCAGCAAGAGTTTTAACAGGTACTAGAAAGAGAGATCATATCTCTCCGGTTCTGGCCTCCCTTCATTGGCTTCCCATAGAGTTTAGAATTAAGTTTAAAAATCCTTCTTCTTACTTACAAAGCTCTAAACAATCAGGCTCCTTTTTATTTAAAAGATCTAATACTACCGTATTATCCTAACAGAGCACTACGCTCCCAAAATGCAGGATTACTTGTAATACCTAGAATCTCCAGAAGTACAATGGGAGGCAGAGCCTTCAGTTATCAAGCTCCTCTCCTGTGGAATCAGCTGCCAATCTGGATTCGGGAGTCAGACTCGATCTCTGTTTTTAAGAATAGGGCTAAAACCTACCTTTTTGATATAGCCTACAATTAGGGAGGGATCATGTGTTTCTGAACCCTCCCTTAGTTATGCTGCTAATAGGTTTAGTCAGCCGGGGGACCTCCAGTAATGCACTGGGCCTCACTCCTTTCCTCACTCTCTATGAAATTTTTTTTTTTTTTTGCTGGTCATTAACATCTGTTTGTTTTCTCCCATAGATTGAGTCCCCATCGTGCTGTTTGCTCTCTACATGTCTGTTCTTTTCTTCTTCTCTATCCCCTCACCCCCCAGCCAGTCGCAGCAGATGACTGCCCCTCCCTGAGCCTGGTTCTGCTGGAGGTTTCTTCCTGTTAAAAGGGAGTTTTTCCTCTCCACCGTCGCCAAGTGCTTGCTCACAGGGGATCGCCTGATTGCTGGGGTCTTTCTGCAACTGTGGGGGTCCCCCCTACAGTTGATAGTGCTATGAGATGACTGTTGCTGTGAAATGGCGCTATATAAATAAAGCTGAATTGAATTGAATTGAATGACTCTGGGCGTCAGTGCCACAGGGCAATAGTCATTTAGGCACGATGGTGTTGAATGTTTCGGCACTGGTACTATTGAAGTGGTCTTGAAGCACACTGGTACCATTGTGCAGCCATGTTGTGACTACCTGCTTCAGGCTGTGTGTCCACCAAACGTGTTTTTTCAGCTGTGGACCACTATTTTCTATTCATTCTCTATGTAGTCCAGAGTTTGCAGCGCTGAGCGCCCTCGGCGCTGAAACGCTCTCAGCAGTGGCCGCTTTTTGTTGTGGCGCTCAGAGTTGAAAAAATTTCAACTTTTCAGACTATAGCTGAGCTCGTCAATGTCAGACCTTTCTAAGCAGCCAATCAGAATAAGAAAGGGTGGGACATAGGACGCTGGTACAGTCTGTACTCAAGATTCCTGTTTTCTGTGTAATCATATTTTGCATCCAGAGCTGCTACCAATGCTAGAATATGTTTCCTGTCCACTGTTATTTAGAGACTGCTATTAACCACTTGCACTCCGGGCAATTTTCCTAAAAATGCCAAAAAATAACGTGCCCAAACTAAATTGAAAGCTGTTCTTCAACCCTTTGCAGCATCTTCATGGGGTTGGTCTCATTTAAAAGAAAACACTTTGAATTTTTTGGCAAAAAAAACATGATCTCTCTACGTGCTCCGGCCACTGAGTTACAGTCATCTAAACATACTGAACTTGAAGAAAAAAAAATTTGGACACAGTGTTTTTTTGGATACAAATGCTTGTAAATAACACACAGCTGTCCGATCCGGCTGGAAAATGCAACAGAAATGTAGAACCAAGTGTTATCCAGCTGAGATCCAAATTTGGTAACAATACCACAAAAAATGAATATTTTACACAGCTTTGTTCTCAGGTAGTTCCCAGGCGTTTTGGAACTGTGCCAAATTGTGCCAAATGGCACAGTTTGGAAAAACGTCTGCAACTTTTGAATAATTCAATGTAGAATCTTCATTTTAGGCTCAAAGGAAAGGTCACACTCAGGGCTGTGTCTGTGTGTGTGTGTGGGGGGGGGGGGTCGCCCCCCCCCCCCGCTACCAAGGACAGAGTTCGGCCCTCGCTACATGACAGATTACACTCGTTGCATGTTTCCACAGCAACGCTGTCACAGCGGCTCCCCCCCCCCTCGCTACTGTGTGTGTGTGTGGGGGGGGGGGGTCCCCCCCCCCCCCGCTCGCTACAGAGGAGGGACTTCAGCCATCGCTACACAACGGATTAGCCTCATGTGGTGATGTGGGACAGCAGTGCAATCATCGCGGCTCCCCCCCCCCCCGCTCGCTGCAGAAGAATAGCGGGGGTGGGGGGGGCGTTCACAGCCTGTACACTGCGAGCAACCCCTTGTACCGCGGCGCACGAACTTCAGACTTCGTGAACCGCACAGCTGTAATTTACCGATCGGTCAAAAGTCATTTTTGATTACAATTTTCAGGGATAAATAATAATTTAGCTTATAACACCTTACCTCTTCACAGCAGAGTCTTAGCGAACTTGTCTTCCTCATTGTCAGACGAACGCGATGCTGATCCGCTCTGGTTCTGGTCTCGTGACTCAATCAAAACATAATTCCATTATTGTGGTTTTGTGCTTCCCTGATTGCGGTTTTTGGCGAATGATTTTTCAAAACAAATAACAGTAGTAATTAAAAAAAGACTGGCAAAGGCGTGTGTGTCACTCAGCCTTCGTGGTCAGCCTCCGTCGGTCTATAATGACCATGGAAGAAATCACAACGTCTACTCTGCTGGAACCAATACAAAATAAGCACCGCCTGTGGCCGAACATGCCGATCCACGAATGGCACTCCCTGTCACACAGGTTGCATTTGTGGATGGTCTCCATGCTGCTGGGTCTGTGGGGCTCTTCCTGTGTCCTTTTTTGATCCGCTCCAGCAGCCAGTCTTCACCCAGCCTTAAAAAAAAACAGCTCACGAACTTCTCTGCTTCAATTGGCTCACTGCATTCAAAGCGTTGGGAGGCGGGTCCTCCTTCCTAGGTTTTCTTTCATTGGCTCTTCATGGTTTCAGAAACCCAATTCAAAGCTCTTATTAGTTGAATGAGAGGTCAATCAGATGAACTAATCTGTTCTGTGTCTGCAGCATTTTTTTCCCAGTGGCGCTTGGAGGCCAGCACCATCTCCATCTGCACCATCATCAGTATATCATGCGTTATGCGTCCGAGCGCGCACGAGTGTGCTCTTGTGCGCCCTCATGCGTCCTAGGACGCAGAGACTTGCCCGCCCGCGGAACAACGGAGTGCAAGTGGTTAAAAATTAAGTAGAAAGTCTGACCATAGGAAAAGTGGAAGCACTGAGCTGTGAGTTACAAACTGTTGCTGCGATACAGGGCACACTTTTTTTGCCCCCAGAGCGCAGCACACAAACACTGAAAAAAAAAAGACGTTCAGGGCAGTCGGGTGACAAAAAACGCATTTGGTGGACACACAGCCCAAGAAAAAGAAAAGGGACTAAAATGATTCCTGTCATTCAAACACTAAGGTGCCCGCTCATTAAATGGATTAATTTAATTATCTCAATCTTTAACTTGGCTACATTTACTTGATACTGCTGGTAAATGGCTATGGTATAAGTAGGTTAATAAACTCAGATGTGTGTTAAAACAGTTTTAATTCACTTGGTGGAGACAACCACCATCCAGTTCCCGCTGGGTGTTTAGTCACTTCCCCGTCAGTGCCTTGAGACCATTTAGTGCACATATCCTGCTGATTTACACTTGCTTATAAAAAGCCATAGTCATGTAGGACCATTTAGAGCCTTTCTGGCAATATGATCCAAGACAGATGTTACTGGATCATTTTTCCCCCTCAGCGTAGTGATATGGACCACATGGATGATTGTAAATTTTCTAAGAACTAATTTTTCAACCATGGGTCCTTAAGAGAACATTCAGGGGTCATCAGGAAATTCTATAATTTCACATATTAATTGGTCCAAAAAATGCAAATAATTTGACATTGTTGTGCATAGGTGCCTGTAGTGGCTCTTCCATGTCAGTAGGTGGAAATATGAACGCAATAATAACACAGGGTTACAAAAATAATTTTTTGTAAGTTGTCTGTTTTTTCAACTGATTTAAGACAATTTTGCACCACTGAATCCGAAAATGACATCTGTTTCTCTCGATCAGGTGCCAAGTAAAAACCTGTACTTACTTAGTACTGTGCATGTAATTACCTTTATATAAAGATAAGTACATGTAAATTGAATGTTACGTCATCATTGTTCAAAATTCAGAGAATTTCAAGACAAAGAATTTTGCATCATATAAAGCGAAAATACCCGTACATGTAAACAAAAAGGTATAAAACAACATGTGGCCATAATTCAAACAGTTGACCTGATTGAGCAAAACCAATGTGATTTTTGGATTCAGTACATCAAAATTATCCTAAATCAGCTAAAAAACTTAGACAATAAATTTGGTGTTGACCAATGTAATGGCTACTGCCTTCTGCATACCTGTCAACTTTTTAAACCTGAAAAGCCTAGTAGCTAGCCAGGGTCCAGGGGCCGCAGGCCCCGGTAGGTCCAGGACAAAGTCCTGGTGGGGGGTTCAGGGGGGCAAAGCCCCCTGACGCCAAACAAATATTAGCATTAAATCAAGTTAAAATGTGGCTGACAACCTCATATTTCTTCAATAACCATGTTTCTATTTTTCTTACGAAGAACGTAGAAAGTTTGCCGCTGGTGTCACTGTAACTCGACTTGTGTTTTTTCGTTCCCACGTGGTCTTTCACATCGCTGATTCCTCCATGTCCGATGGAAAAATCTTGTCTACACAAAGTGCAGTTGGCGTAATTTTCACCCTTTCTTGAGCGAATAATAATTCCTGGAAATGCTTTGGAGTATTCCTCACGAAAAGACTGTAATTTTCGTTTGGGTTTCACGCTCATTTGTGATTTTTCTCCGGCAGATTCCATGATGAAAACGTATACAATGCTGACCTAATTCCTTCGCGATTCCAAATGGAAACATTGGCTCCAGGGATGTGATTTTGGGTTGGGGAAATTATCTGAAAATTTTAGCTGGGGGTCTAGGGGACGCAGTCCCCCAGTGGGGTCTGGGGCAGAGCCCCGGTGGGGGGGCAAGGGGGGCGAAGCCCCCCAAAGCTCCTGGGTTTTTATGATTTTTAAGTACCAGAACTGTGCTTAAATAACATAAAACAAATAGCTGAATGCCACTTATTACTGTATAATACTGACTTATGTTCCAAGAAGAGAGCATTCCTAAAATATTCCAACAAGCATTATCCATCACATGCTTTAACACCTGATCAAATCAAAATCAGTTAATTTTATCTATTCCATAATAGAAATAAAATTCCAACAAACCATTACTTTTTATAATTTCAGCATTCATTTCAGATCACCAGTTTCAATCTCCATTGAGTCTTGAGCAGTTCATTTTGCACAATCACTAATGTAGCTAAGTCTTAGAAATATTCAAAAGTTATGAGTCAATGTCCACTGTGCACTGTCAATTTCAAACTGTTTGGAATCATAAAAGTAATCTAACTAAATTGTTTTGCTATTTTTTTCTCCTCAACATCAATGTCAGGGCGCTGCAGGAGTTTCTGGGGATGGTTAACTTTTATAACCATTTCCTCCCCCGTGCAGCCCAGCGCATACAGCCATTGTACGCCGCACTCAAGAAACGGAAACCGGCGGACAGAGTCGACTGGACTCCTGACCGGGAGCAGGCGTTCTCTGAGGTTAAAACAGCTCTGGCGAACGCTGCACTGCTGGTGCACCAAGACCCGGTGGCTTGGATTGTGCTCACTACCGACGCTTCGGACATGGCCATGGGGCCGTCGTGGAGCAATGCGTCGCCGGTTCTTGGCAGCCGCTCACCTTTTTTAGCAGGTCTTTGCACGACAGTGAGCGTAAATACAGCGTGTTCAACAGAGTTACCGGCTCTCCACCTGGCCATACGCCACTTCCAGTTCTGGCTGAAAGGGCGCACCTTAGGCTCAGACCTCTCGCACATGCGCAATACACCTACAGGAAGCAGTGCCGATTGCCTTTGTTCTAAATTTAGATACGATTCCTAGCGATCTCGTGTTTGGAATTGCTTTCGTGTTTTTTTTACGATTTAAAATTTTTGACTGAATTTTTAATGAAAAACCGTAATTTTGATTAATAAAGCCGTAACCCGGAATGGGGTCTTGAAAACCGGAACCATTACGGCAAAACCGGAGTAGTTGGCAGGTATGCTTCGGTTTTACAGAGGTTAATGATTTTGCTAAGACTGCAAGAGGTTGCCGGTGACTCAATGGAAAAACAGCGATGGATAAGCATTTGAAGACAAAAGATTCAGGCTCTGAACTGGACCCTGTGTTGATGGAGTAGCCGCTGTGGCCGCGCGCACTAAAAGCTTTATTAGCAGAGTGAAAGAGACACACAGATATTGTTGTTGCGCACCATGTTTTTTTTCGCACTGGAAGGTGCTCGTTGCCAAGACTTTACCAACAGACCTAGCTCCTGTGTTGGATGATGTTGTGCTAAAGGTAAACTTTGTAAAGACGAGACCTCCGAAAACCTACACGTTTCCATCTTTATGCAATGAAATGGGAGTGGAGCATAAAACTTCACTGCTCCATTCTGAGGACCGATGGTTGTCGCATGGTAAAGTGCTGGCCCTCATAATGAGCTTTTTCATTTGTAAAATTTTTGGTTGATGGGGTTCTGAGATTTTTTTTCAATGTAAAAAGGGTACCTTGGCTCAAAAGAGAATGAAAACACTGGTCTAAGATATCTTTGAACACTTTAATTGTGGCTGACAACCTCCTCAGACATTTCATTTTATGAGCCATGGAGTGTGAAACGACGAGCATAACCTATAACAAAAAATTCTGCTTATCTTCCAACATGGCAGATTTCACTGTTCTGGTAACATCAGTGAACATTGCCTATATACAGTACATCGTAATATATAAAGTACATCTCGGCTCAGGTCTATTGTTACAAGCAAAGTCTCAGTGCGGCTGCAAAATGATCTCAAAACATGCAGGAATTATGTAGTGGGTTAAATTTGCTCTGACTTCTGTTGAGCACTAACCAGAAGAAGCAGAAGCATAACATATTTCTTCCCATCTATGATGGACTCATGTTTCATATAACTTGTGATTTAAAGGTATATGATGCAACAAAGTTGGACTGCACCACCCCTACAATCTAATATTAATAAAAGGAATATGTCATATTTTACCTGGTTATGAAATTATTTGCTATGAAGAGGAACGATAATGATGAAATTAGGCACCTCTGATTGTGATCTAATATATAAGATAAGATACAAGTGATATATTCCTTCACTAAGGTGATATCTAAGCTGATTTCCATTATGTATACATTCCTTGGCCATAATGGGATGATGGGTGTAATCCTGCTGACTGTAGAGTTGATGAGCTTAGGCTCAACCGCCTGTACCTACCCTCTCCCCGGTCACCTCACAATGATAATGGAGGGGCTTACATAACAGTGAGACTGAGATGACATAAAGAGAAATAAACTTCATTATAAACAAACCTGCAGGTAATTAAAGATCTGAGAGACCCCCCCCCCCCCATCCCATTCAGAAGGAGTTTCCAAAGGGCCTTCACTCACCATGTGTGGCACATGTTGCATGTGTGCAGCAACGTTCACGTTGGATGGCCCGAGGGTTTTCGGTAGAAGCTGTTTGGCCACAGCTGTAGGCTGGACAGTAACTAAAGACAGGACACCTAAAAGAAGACATGACAGGATCAGTAACAAGGAGAGCTCTTCAGTGCAACTCCATTGCCCCCTAATGTCCACCTACCAGCATACAGACTGGCGACTGTAGGCAAACTACCTTTGTACAAGTATGTGGACTGTAAATAAAATTAAAACATACACTGTGTGGACAATATCTAAGAAAAAAGAGCTACTAATAACATATACCTTTGCTAGGACTCAGATTCTGATCAATGAAAACCTTTAACTCTCCATTTGTTTCAATCAGACCAGCCTGTGAAGGAGAACAAATTCATATACCGTTAAAGATGCTATATGGGGCCAGGTAAACAAGGATTTTGGAGTAAAAAAAAACCAAACATGTTAAATTGGCACAAGCAGCTTCAGCCATCATTAGCTAGTGCAGTTGCACTGTGCCAAATACATGACAAAATGATTCCCACAAAACTCTACATCTATATAATAAACCTGTCCCAATTGTTTTAAGCTCTGAATATCCACACACCATTAACCCTCTGAGTGTGAGGGTTCCTACTCAAGACGGCCGGTATCCTTTGTGGGTTATGCTTGGTGGACTTGAAGAGGAAAAAAAATCTTGCCGGGGGATTATCAAAACTCAGGAACTCTGAATCATTCAAGATAAATGTCTAATGTACGACAGTGTGGAGAACTTATTTACCTTTTGTTCTTATTAAAGACAAAAACAGAAAGGAGATGTTTTAAGCTCTGAATATCCACACACCATTAACGTCCGACAAAGGCTGCAGTGAACAGTTGAAACATGTAAAGAAGGTAAAAACATCTCCTTTCCATTCTCGTCTTTAATAAGAACAAAAGGTAAATAAAAAGAAGACAAAATGAAAATGAACCTACTTGAGCTAGTGTGGAGAACTGAAACGTGATGGTCACTAATGAAAGTAAGGGAAGGTTAGGTACTTATCTGTTTAAATTGCCAAATGCTAAAGATAAAAAAGTCTATCTAAACAACAATCAAATACCCAAATATTCATGATAGAAATGCCTCATGTCAGGTATTACTTGCTAGTACTAGCAAATTTGCAACAATATTCTGCATTTATACCATACTGGCAAAATTATGACAAAAAGAAGGATGCATACAGAGTAGAAAAACATTTTATCAAGCACTGGTATCAACAACTGTACCACTGAATGTTCACTGAAAAAGTAATAATGGTTTATGATCTCAATATAAATGAACACTTACATCTTTTGCCATGATCCCAAAGGACCTAAACGAGTTAGGCTTTAAAATATAAAGACTTTTTTTCTGTTCAGATACCTGCAAACAGAAGGAAGACAGACTTTAAATAACATACAAGATTTGTGTTCCACTCAAGATAAAAAGAAAATACATTTGCATTAAACTCCAAAGAGTTATATAGACTGAAGTTTGTCTAGGGGGTTACATTAAGAATATTTTAAACTAAGGCCCATCTGAACTACTTGCTATGAGCACACTGTATAAAGCTAACTACATCACTATCGTTAGCTTCAGTATCATTTTTTTGCATGAGAAAACGGACAGAAAGTGAACATTTCATGACGATTTTAACTGCCTGAAGCTTTGAGGGCCATTTCTGAGCATGATAAAAGAACATATAAAACCATCCTTTGGTGCTGTTAACTCTTAGTGAGCCAAGTGTGCTCAGGCCTCCGAGCACGTCCGGCGAAGAGGTACCGTCCAACTTCTCCTACAGGTCACACAAACACGCTAACTTTATCTCCACGGCGCTAAACTGTGGATGCAGATAAAGCGACAGCCCTGCATGTTTACATACAGTCCAGATGCATACGTCAATAACAGTATATTAGAGAATATGCCAATAGGGGCGAACAATCTTTTGTTGATTGCACCTAGCTAATTGAACCCGCTAACAGCTAGCGTCGCTGCTGCTAGCCTGCTAGTTAGCTTAGGCACGTTTCAAGGCGAATCGCCACATTTAGCTCCATTTGCTCCCCTGCTGCTGATTTCAGCTAGATTTGACTACGAGGCAATTCTTGCAATTAAACGCTGGTTCAGCACGATGGCCTCGGTTAATATATGTGGTTTTGTGCACTTACGAGTGCACTGTCCTGGGTCCCCAACGGCTGTTGTTGTTGGCATTTGAGAATGGAGGAAGAGGAGGTCTAAATCCCCACTAAACAGGAAACTAACCAAGTAAACTATCGAAATTTTTAAATAATCATAACGTTAACTGGGAGCACAAAAATGAAGTATAAGCTACGAGTGTGTGGCTTTAAGTTTTTATGTAGTAAATGATATGAGGAGTCGCCTGTTGGACGACTACGGTAACTGTATTAATAGTGCGACTTCAGCAGACTGAGAAAGCACAAAGTTTATCTACAAATGTGTTTAATCAAGACCGTGAAACATACATACAGCTCGCCACATTGATCTACCCCAATATCGTGCAAATAACTTTAACACGTACTTCTTTACTTACTAGCGTCTTATTGCCCGTCAGTCTGATCACCTCCCTTAAAACACTCATCTAAGAAGTTTCAATGACCAACGTTTAAGATGAATTTCATCGGCGTGCAATCAAATATAGCTTTAAAAATAATTTTGTTGAACTCTTTGCCGAGCTTACGATGACCCTTTAAACAGCTGAAACAACAGTGTATTTGGCATGATTTGTTGTTGTTGTATAATGCAGTGTTAAAGAGTGAAAGCTTAATAAAACAGACTGTGGTGCAGCAGATGAACGCCTTAACCAATGAGATCACAATCACCCTGGACCGTTAAACTCTGCTCAGTTACCATTAACTGGACAAGTTAGCGACTAGACTCACAGACAAAGTGACTATAACACAGTAATGTAGCGGCACGAAGTGTTAGCGAACTGATACCGTTAGCAACGAACTAACTCGCAGCTGCGGTTTATAAACTAGAAGCTCCACCGCTTTGTTAGCCTACAGGCTAGTCTGTGAGCTAGCGGACAAGCTAACCCCCAGCTGTTACCGACAACACTGCCAGAAAGTTCGCCCCCGCGGTTAGTTTTATGTCATCTTGCAGTGCCGTGACAAACATTTCCAGAGACAGCAACCGGTCGAACAACTTAGATAAATCACTTTTATTTCTCCGCTAATCTGTAAATGCCGCTTACCGGTACACTTGAATGGTTAGCAGATCTTTAGCTAGCTTCTTGTATTCACTCTCTGTTAGCCTTGCTACAGCACCGCGACTCACAATCTGATCTTGGCGGTGTCTTGCTTCAGCGACCTCTGATTGGACAGCATCAACGAGACGAAAGCAAAGCGATGAAAATATTCCACGCCCACAACCAACTTCACTGCGGATTGGTGGATAACAAAGCGGTCCTGATATATTTACCGCCATCTACTGTACAAGACGATACACCTGCCCCCCATCTGCAGGTAAGTTAACGTCCAGTTTTTACAAGCTAAATTAAATTCTAAAGCTTTCTCAAAAAGTATGCATATACACGTTAGTGAGCATTTCTCCTTCTTCAAGAAAACCGGTCCACATGCCATTCTGACAACAAAACTAAGCACCAGACTAATGTCCAATAAATGTTTTTTGTCTTTTTTTTTTAACATTCTTCCCAACATGGCAGGATATTTGAGGGGGTAAATGTGTGAATGGATAGATTTTGCAGAAGAAATGCACTGATAGCATTACATTGCAATATTAATGCACTGTAAAATCTACAAATTTAGCCATGAGCTGATTTTTGTTGGAGGGATTGCACCATTTTCTGCTTTAAAGAAGTTGAACAGGGTCCACAATATAATTATGCAGGTTCTTCCTCATGCTGTATTGCAGGATTTGTTGCTTACAAGTCATTTTTTTTCCAAGTTCACAGAGGGAAGTTACACCTGGAATGTCCCCTGAAGTCAGATTTCCAACTTAACACTAGAAGACCCAGACATTAGTCCTCTTGTGGCCACTTGATGGTCCCCCTATGGGTTTTCTAGCCAAAAAGGCCAAATGGCCCCTCTCTGGGACTTCTAGTGAGGTCAAACAGCTTTCGCCATACTCACACTACCCAACATGGCTGCGCCCATGTACCGTACATCAGTAAGGTGGGGCGACGTGAAATGTCAGGTAGCCAGTCTTGGATATTGATTTCGCCAGTGTTACGTAGTGTCCGTAGAATTGACCAAGTGCATTCTGGGTAGGGTAGGAACTGTTAGTTTGCTGAGATCACGTCAACGTAGGAGACATCGTCACAAAGCAGCTGTGTTTTAAACTGTAATAGTCGTTCTCACAACCGCCGTGGAGAAAAGGTAAACCACGGAAAAGGCTTTTATCGTTTTCCAGCATGGAAGAAGAACAGCACAGCGCACGTTTCGGATGTAACTAAGGCGCTTTTCCACTTGGAACCCAAAGGCCTCACAGTTCGCTTTTTCGGAACAGTTCCAGTTTTATCGACACTATTTTCGGCACCGTTAAAAGCAGGTCCGAAGGGTACCGGCACCGTTTCGCCACGCCACTGCTGGCCATTCATTGGTCTGTGCGTAGCGTCATCAGAGTGGGCGTTACGCTGACTTTTGAGAATCGCTTGCTGGTCGCCATTTGCAATTTTTTGTCAGTGAGCCCGCGAACAAGTGATATTATAAACCACAACGATAGAATGGCTTAACAGAAATCAGCAGAAATCTAACACCGCAGTCCAGCAGAGTTTCCTGTGCGTTTCGGCTGATGAGAGAATGCAGAGGGAAGCAGACTGAGCCTGCAGTGGTGCGCACAAACAGACGCACCAGAAATTACACGGAGACGCACCGGGAATTAGACCCAGCCACCCGAATTGAATTGAATGTGCAGCCGCGACGCACCCAACTTCAGCAGTTGAAGCCGTGATATTGTGATATACAGGACGGTGAGTGATGTGATATTCGTGCTTTATGTTATTTTTTCCAACAGTGGAAAGTTCACTTAGGACAGACGAAAACTTAATCGTGTTTAAACGATGACCTAGCTTAATGCTACGTCCGTCCTTGTATGTTGTTTTTTTGTGTTGACAATATCTGATGAAATAAGCTAGTTGTAATCCTGGTTAAAAAGTTTATTTTATTTATTTATTTTTTTTTACATGTTGCACTTTCGTGCTGTGCATGAACTTAATTTGTGTGTATTTCATTGTAGAGTCCAAACAGGATCTGCTCAGAATGGCGACGTTTTGACTCCGATGTATTTTGACAGGTAAACAACACATCATATTTATAGTCAAATCTTTTGCTTTTTAAAGCGAGGTAGTCGGATACGCAAAAGCCGATGGTGTATAGAACACGTACAGTATATTAGGATGTGAAATGTCGGCATCGAAACTGCTCCCATTTAACTGTAATTAATATTCAAAAATGATATTTTCGGGAGGAAAGAATTCAAGTTAAACAGCCACGGACCAAAAAACGTACATTTACTCATGGAAGAGGTCCTTCACACTTGCAGACAGTCACGCTATATGTGTCTGTAGGATTTTCTTTCCATGCACCCAAAAAAAGCATTTTTTTTCCCAGATCCGACTACTTCACTTTAAGTTAAAGTTTAGGTAAAGTGCCAAATTTAAAGTCGCACAATTTCCACTTAATATGAAAGGGACTGAATTGAGATTTATTTGTGTGAATATTAATTACAGAGTAATTGAAAATGAATGGCACATCCAATAATAGCTACCATAAAATAAACCACTTGTTTATTTATTTTTATCAGATCATTTCTGTGATCCTTTATGAGTTGTAGTCATAATAGTGTATCTTGCACCTTGGGGAATGGGAGATGTTCAGTCACCATTAGAATTTAGTTTATATGTGTATAGTATTTCATCTTTAAACTCATTCAGTAATAGAACACATTACAAATATTTGAGAGCCATTGTAGTGCTTCCTTTTATATTTTAGCAATACAAGCACAAAACACCACCCACACTTGAAACCAGGGCGACACAGTGGTGGCTAAACTTTATTGATAACGTTATTTCACACCATCACAACAGCTCAGTATTTAAACTCAGTATAAATGGTGTAGAGATTGAAAGGGTATCCAAAATTAAAATCCTTGGTGTAATAATTGATAATAAACTGTGTTGGAAGTCACATATTAATTATATTAAAGGTAAAATATGCAAATCAGTCACAATACTGCGCAGAGTGAAATATTTGCTGAATCAACCCACACTATAGACTTTGTATCATTCATTAATGCTCCCATACATGACATCCATCCATCCATCTTCTACCACTTTTCCAGAGGTCCAGGTCGCAGAGGCAGCAGTTCAAGCAGAGAAGCCCAGACTTCCCTCTCCTCAGCCACCTGCTCCAGATCTTCAGAGAGGATACCAAGGTGTTCCCAGACCAACTGGGAGACATTGTCTCTCCAGTGAGTTCTGGGTCTGCCCTGGGGTCTGAGAACTACTACCAAGCAACACTGTGTTTCAGTGCAAGGTGTCAGACTGTGGAACGCTTTTGGACCTGAATTAAAATCATGTACAAAGCTTGGACAATTTAAACAAAAACTAAAGGAATAAATACTCCAAACACACACACGTGGATAAAATTGTTGGTACCCCTCTGTTAATGAAAGAAAAGCCCACAATGGTCACAGCACAGTGACTACTTGTCACCCTTTAAATAGGCTGATTGATTACAAGTTTGTAGACACCTGTGATGTTAATTAGAGGACACATCTTGGTTGAACATGTCCCTATGATCATGTTCATGTCCCTATGGCCTATTTTCAATCTTTTCTAGGGGTACCATCATTTTTGTCCAGGTCTGTTTTTGTCAGGCTTTTATTTGTGGACTTTTCTTCTGCCTTTAATACAATCCAACCTCATATTTTAGTTGAAAGGCTCCTGCAACAATTTGATTTAAGCAATAATCTGGTGGGTTGGATTCTGGATTTCTTAACCAACAAGACGCAGAGAGTAAGGGTCAATGGCACATTGTCTGACCTAAAGTGCTCTTCTACTGGCTCTCCTCAGGGGTGTGTGTTGTCACCACTACTCTTCATCCTGTACACAAACATGTGTCGGAGCAGACATGACAACAGACACATTATAAAGTATGCTGATGACTCAGTCATTGTCAGTCTCCTCCAGGATGGTGAGAGTGGCCACGGCCCAGTAGTTGATGACTTTGTTCACTGGTGTGAGGATTCCTAAATCCTCACACCAGTGTTGCTGAATACAACAAAAACGAAAGATATGATTATTGACTTTAGGAGGAAAACTCCCAGGCACAAAGTCACCATACTAAAAGGCCAGACCACCGAATGTGTACAATCGTACAAATATCTTGGGACGATTATTGATAGTGGATTGAACTTTGAGGTGAACTGTGAAAGGGTGTGCAAAAAGGGTCAGCAAAATTTGCATTGTTTGAGGAAACTTGCACACTTCCAAATTGACCGAACCATAATGACTATGTTCTATCGGGCTTTTATTGAATCTGTTTTATCCTTTTCTTTAATGTCATGGTTTGGTCAGATAAAACTGAAACAGAGGAAATCCTTGGATCAGGTAGTCAGATGGTCCAGTCGTTTGCTTGGTGAGTCACAGCTGAGCCTGACATCCCTGTACACCAGACAAGTACAGAGGATGGTCGACTCGATTTTAAATGATGACTCCCACCCTTTGCACTGCAACTTTCAGCTTCTTCCCTCCAGACGGAGGTTTGCTGTCCCAAAAAGTAGAACCCAGCGCTACAAAAACAGCTTTGTCCCTGCTGCTGTCAAAGAGTTGAACAAGCTATAAAAATTATATTGTACATATTTTATATTGACCTATTTTGTAAGATGTGTGACTGGGTTTGTGTCTATGTTGAATGTAATTGTGGCTTGTAAATATGGATGTCACCAACTGCAAAACAAATCTACCTACGGGTACAAATAAAGTAACCTGAACCTGAACCTGAACCTGTTTCATGAGTTTGTTTTTTAAAATAATTCTGTTGAACCACAATTCAAAAGCATTGTCTGATTTTCATTGGTTAATTTTCATAGAATTTTTATTTATTACCACTTTTGTCAGATTCAAGTTATTTCTGTGACCATTGTGGGTTTTTCTTCGATTAACAGAGGGGTACCAACAATTTTGTCCACGGCTGTATATACAAAACGACATGTAAAATCACACACGGATTATCATATCCAGTCTGTGTTGTGCTGTTGCTTATTTTTTGTCACGTTTTGTCTTTCTTTTTTTTTTTTTACTGTTTGAATTTTGCACATTCTAAATAATCTGTAATTTGCTGCTGATTGGAATAAACAGTTTAGTGATTTACAGTATGTGTTTGCATCATGATTTTCTATTTTGTCGGTTCAGACACCGGTGGGAAAAGAGTCAACAGTACGAACCATTTATCAGTGACTTTGAAAATAATGGCTCATTTTAAGAAAAATAACCAAAACATTTCTTTGCTGAAGATTGTAAAACAAAATAGAGACATCTGCAAAAGTACAAAGGTTTATTGTCAAAATTCCCAGGGCAATACTACATGAATACAAGTATAGTTCACTGTTGACGCAGAGAATATATATTTATACAGTATCTACATGTAGTCAGCAATACTCAGTACTGTAGAAGAGCTTGGAATAACGAGGCGATGTGACTTATAAACCAAAGTTTATTATCAGCTTCGCTCCTCTAACAAGTCTCATCTCAGTGCAGAAGCATACCTGCCAACTACTCCGGTTTTGCCGTAATGGTTCTGGTTTTCAAGACCCCATTCCGGGTTACAGCTTTATTAATCAAAATTACGTTTTTTCACTAAAAATTCAGTCAAAAATTTTAAATCGTAAAAAAAAAAACCACGAAAGCAAGTCCAAACACGAGATCACTAGGAATTGTATCTAAATTTAGAACATAGTAGCGTCAGTAGCGTTTCTTTTCGTGGTTCGCTGCTACGCTTTACCTGTGAAGCGTTTGCTAAGCTAACGCTATCGCTATTGAGGGTATTGAGGTTTCTATTCTCGTGCGAAATCCCGGAGAGGCGTGCGTACATGGCGAGATGTAAACACGATGTAAACTGCTGCAGATGTTCGCACGACTGCACTTCAGTCCTGGCAAATGGACCATGGATTAGACATCTAAAGGGAGAATACATTTTATATAATGCCTAAGATTCTGAAGAACATGTGCTGTGTAATTGCAAGCCTTGTCATGCTTGGTGTATTATGTAAACACATAAAATATCAGAGCGATTTTGCCATCTTTTACGCACGTGCCTGTGCCTGCTGATATCTCTAGTCTTCTATTTACCTCCGCCAAGGAGGTTATGTGATCATCAGCGTTGGTTTGTCTGTTTGTTTGTTAGCAAGATAACTCAAAAAGTTATGGACGGATTTTCATGAAATTTTCACAGATTGTCAGAAATGGGGTATCCTACAGATGATTAGATTTTGGTGGTGATCAGGATCACCATCTGGATCCAGGAATTTTTTAAAGGATTCTTTTTTTTTTTTATTTAACATTGCGAGATAGGGCCATTTTCAATATTTTATTTATGATGTTAAACACTCTATGGGGGGAACTGTGGCGCTTGGCAGAGGTCTGCGCTCTCCGAGTGCTTTTCTAGTATTCATAATACATCACATCTGGCCTATTCAAAGTTCTATGCAGTGTTAAGATAGTCTTTTGAATGTAAATTTAATGAATGAATGAATCTTTATTTCGGATAGATTAAAAGTAAAGATTAAAAAGAAACAGAATAATATAACAAAGGCGAAAAAATCCAACAAGGTCAAATTAAACAATATCTCCTCTGATTATACAGTTCAACATAAGTTATCTGAAATGGGTGATGGCTGAAGCCGCAGCTTATATTGCCCACCCATATTCCATCCAAGAATTCAAAAGAAAAACAAAACAAGAGCGATTACAATTCAGAACAAAGCTAAGACAAAATGTGACAAAAAAACTAAGTAACAACACAACACAGACTGGATATGACAATCCTTATGTGATTTTACATGTCATCTTGTATATATGTTTGGAGTATTTCTTCCTTTAGTTTTTGTTTAAATTGTCCAAGCGTTGTATATGATTTTAATTCAGGTCCAAAATTGTTCCATAATCTGACTCCTTGCACTGAAACACAGTGTTGCTTGGTGGTAGTTCTCACTGAAGGTTTTTGAAATATACATGAGATGACTGTTGTTGTGAAATGGCGCTATATAAATAAAGTTGAATTGAATTGAATTGAAATGTTCCTCTGAAATGATATTGTTTCTCCCTTATTTGGAACAGCTTTTGGATATTTGCGGGCAGTGATAGATTCTTAGCTTTAAACATTATTACTGCAGTTTTAAAGTCAACCAGATCTTTCAACTTGAGAGCTTTTAATTTAAGAAAAAGTGGGTTTGTTGGTTCCCTGTAAGCAGCTTTGTTTATTATTCTAATAGCTCTCTTCTGAAGCATAAAGACTGGATATATATTTGTTTTATATGTATTTCCCCATACTTCAGTACAATATGTCATGTATGGGAGTATTAATGAATGATACAAAGTATATAATGTGGGTTGTTGATTCAGCAAATATTTCGCTCTGTGTAGTATTGCAATTGATTTAGATATTTTACCTTTAATATAATTAATATGTGACTTCTATGTCAAATGCTAATATTTGTTTGACACTGCGGCCCCTGGACCCCGGCTAGCTACTAGGCTTTTCAGGTTTGAAAGTTGAAGAAATATGAGGTTGTTAGCTACATTCTAACTTGATTTAATGCTAATATTTTTTTGGCGTCGGGGGGCTTCGCACCCCTGAACCCCCCACCAGGACTTTGTGCTGGACCTACCGGGTCCTGCGGCCCCTGGACCCTGGCTAGCTACTAGGCTTTTCAGGTTTGAAAGTTGAAGAAATATGAAGTTGTTAGCTACATTTAACTAGATTTAATGCTAATATTTGTTTGGCAAATATTAGCATTATTATTATTAGCATTAGCATTATTAGCATTAGCATTAGCATTGGCCCCTGGACCCCGGCTAGCTACTAGGCTTTTCAGGTTTGAAAAGTTGGCAGGTATGCAGAAGCAGAAGTAGAATAGAGAGAGAACACATTCAGCTCTACATACTTATACCTACACATAACAAAAGACATGCATATCCAAGCTGACATCCCGCATTATCTCAATCCCCTTCCTTTGTCTTCGTATCCCTCCACCTGGCCCTGGGAGGTCAGGGTGATCGATCTGGTCTCCACCGCAGCGCCTTGGATGCTCTTTGATCTCCGCTGATGGTTGAGACCTCTTTGCCCTGTTCTGAGGTGTGAAGTCGCTTTACATATGTAATCACCAAACATTCTCACATGCTTATACATATGTAGGTTATGGGATATATGATTAATATAGACCACAGCCCCCCCCCCCCCCCAAACGACTAAGAAAAGGACAATAGTGTGGTCTATATTAATCATATATCCCATAACCTACATATGTATAAGCATGTGAGAATGTTTGGTGATTACATATGTAAAGCGACTTCACACCTCAGAACAGAACAAAAGGTCTCAACCGCCAGTGAAGATCAAAGAGCATCAGAGGCGCTGCGGTGGAGACCAGATAGGTCGCCCTGACCTCCCAGGGCCAGGTGGAGGGGTACGAAGACAAAAGAGGGGATTAAGATAATGAGGGATGTCAGCTTTTGATATGCATGTCTTTTGTTATGTGCGAGTATAAGTTTGTAGAGCCGAAGGTGTTCGCTCTCTCACTTCTTCTGCTGCTGCACCTAGATGAGACTTGTTAGAGGAGCTGATAATAAACTTGGGTTTATAAATCACATCGCCTCGTTATTCCAAGCTCTTCTACACTGGTGACCCTGACGCGAGGATGGACCAGAGGTGTTCCCCCGCGATCGACTCATCTGTGGCGACCCAGGCAGACGCCGGCGCCCATGCAGACAGGGGAACAGATGGACGACGTTCCCCCACGGCAGAAGTGATAGAGAGGGCTCAACCGAGCACCAGCGCCGCTGAGAGAGCCGAAGGAAGGCACTCTCACCCTGCGGACACATCAGTGACGGTCCACACAAACGGCGTCACCGTCAAGCTGCCGGACTTCTGGCAGGAAGACCCCGCCTCGTGGTTTCAGCAAGCTGAAGCCCAGTTTGCACTTGCGGGCATCACGGCTGACGATACAAAGTTCTATCACATCGTCGCCAAACTCGACGTCGCCACTTCGAGATGTGCGCGGAGCATAATCCAGCGGCCGCCGGCCCAAGACAAATATAAAGAACTGAAAGTGACCATCGTGGCAAATTTCGTCCCCTCAGCCGAGGAGAGAGCCGAGAGGATCCTGGCGGTCTACGGCCACAGAGGATGCAGACCCAAGGCCCTCATGGAGGACTTGCTGCAACTTAAAGAAGAGGACAATGACAACTTCCTCTTCCAATTCATATTCCTCAGTACGCTGCCGCCACACATGAGAGGGACGCTGGCCAACATGCGATGCAGCACCCAGCAGGACTTCCGCACGCTGGCTCACAAAGCTCAACGGCTCGTCAACGCCTGCAAGGAACAGACACCCACAGCAGCATCCACAGACCTCAACGCTGATGTCCGGAGCCACGGGGAGCCACAAACCACCGAGCAGAATCAGCCCACGGTGACAGCGACACGGCCAAGACATAACAGATGGAGCGACGTTTGTTATTACCACCACCGCTTCGCCGAGAAGGCTTACAAATGCGTTCCCCCCTGCAAATTCACGTTCGGGAAACGCCCAAGCCGAGAACCGTTAACAGCGGCGGTTCTCGGCGAAAAAAGCAAGCTTTTATATGTGACGGACGGACACACCAGCAAGCAGTTCCTTATCGACACGGGAGCTCAACTAAGTTTTGTCATGCCCTCCCAAGCAGACCGGGCCATGGGCACCCGGGGCAATGGAGCGGTGGCAGCCAACGGCTCCATCATCGACACTTTTGGCGAAAAGAGCCTGCCCCTCCGCATCCACGGCCGCAACTACAGATGGACATTTGTCGTAGCGGCGGTGAGTTTTAACTTGTTGGGCGCAGACTTTTTGTGTGCACATGGGTTATTAGTCGATCTAGCGAACAGATGCTTGGTTAATGCACTGTCCTTTGCTTCTATTCCCTGCTCAGCTCGAGTTTCTCCACCACCCGTGCAGGCCAGCGTCACCACAGCAGGAGGTAAGTTTGATCAACTCCTCACCCAATTTCCAGCACTCACAATTCCCAAATTCTCAGCCACAGTGGCTAAACACGGGGTCGAACACTTTATTCCCACAACGGGCCCACCCGTATTCGCCAAAGCTCAGCGCTTAGACGCGACCAAGCTCACCATAGCTCGGGACGAGTTTACCACCCTTGAAAAATTAGGCATTATCAGGCGCTCGAAAAGCCCCTGGGCGTCACCACTTCACATGGTCCCGAAATCCGACGGTTCTTGGAGACCGTGCGGCGATTACCGCAGATTAAACAATGCGACAGCGCATGACCGCTACCCAATTCCTCACATTCAAGACTTTTCACTACATCTGGCGGGTGCGCGCATTTTTTCAAAAATAGACCTGGTCCGCGGCTATCATCAAGTCCCAGTTTGAGCAGAGGACATTCCTAAAACAGCTGTAATAACCCCCTTCGGTCTTTTTGAATTTTTGCGGATGCCTTTCGGCCTCAAAGGCGCCGCTCAAACCTTTCAGCGGATGATGGACGCGGTATTACGCAACCTCCCTTTCGTGTTCGTCTACCTCGACGATATGCTGGTAGCCAGCTCGTCTGAGGAAGAACACGAGCAGCATCTCACTATGGTTTTTCAGAGACTAGAAGAGCACAGGTTAATAATCAATCCAGCCAAATGCAAATTCGGCGTGTCACAAATTGATTTTTTAGGACACAGAGTTTCTCCGAAGGGGGCAGTCCCACTGCCAGACAAAGTTCACACAGTAAAAAGTTTCCCACGGCCACAAACGGTCAAATCGCTGCAAGAATTTTTGGGAATGGTTAATTTTTACAACCGTTTCCTCCACGGCGCAGCTCAGCTCATGCAGCCCCTATATGACGCACTCAGAAAACAAAAACCTTCCAACACGGTCGAATGGACCCCGGAGCGCGAACGCGCCTTCGCGGAAGTAAAAAGTGCCCTAGCTAACGCCACATTGTTGGTTCACCCTGATCCCTCGGCCTGCATTGTGCTAACCACAGACGCTTCAGACCTGGCCATAGGGGCGGTTGTAGAACAACACGTCAGCGGAATCTGGCAACCTTTGGCATTTTTCAGCAAATCGCTAAACCAAACTGAGCATAAATACAGCACTTTTGACAGGGAGCTGCTAGCGCTTCATTTATCCATCCGCCACTTCCAGTTCTGGTTGGAAGGGCGGCGTTTCACGGCTTTTGTAGACCACAAACCGCTCACCTTTGCGATGGCTAAAATTTCCGAACCGTGGTCAGGCAGGCAACAAAGACAGCTAGCTGCGATTTCAGAGTTCACCACAGACATTCGACATGTGGCAGGCAAACTTAACGTGGTAGCAGACTGCCTCTCTCGCGCTGTGACATCGCCAGAGCACGAAGAGACAGATTATACTACCTCAGCCGCAGAACTCTTCGCCAACGCGGACACATACGCAGCCCCAATCCACGCAGGGATAGATTATGCAGCCATGGCGGAGGAGCAAAGTAGTGACGCGGACGTGCGTGCACTCCTGTCTGGACCAACAGGGTTAAGGCTGGAGGAAAGGGGTTTACGCGACGGTGTGCCCCCCCTAATATGCGACCTCTCAACTGGCCGACCTCGCTCGTTAGTCCCAGCTGCATGGCGCCGCCGTATTTTCGACTCCATTCACTCCCTCGGGCACCCAGGTGTGCGCGCTTCGGTTAAAATGGTCGCCAAAAAGTTTGTGTGGCCTGGCCAGCGCAAAAACGTAAAAGAATGGGCAAAGACTTGCATTTCTTGTCAGCGCGCCAAAGTACACAAACACACAAAAGCCCCTCTAGAGCCTTTTCGAATCCCTGCTAGAAGGTTCGACCACGTTCATGTCGACCTCGTGGGGCCACTACCTTCCTCCCAAAGTTTCACACATCTGTTAACAATGATAGACCGCACCACGCGCTGGCCAGAGGCAGTCCCTCTGGCGTCAACCACAGCGGAGGAAGTTGCTCGCGTTTTTTTGACAAACTGGGTGGCACGTTTCGGCGTCCCATCAGACATCACGTCCGATAGGGGGCCTCAATTTGTCTCGGAGCTTTGGTCAGCCATGGCCAGCAGCTTAGGGGCGACAATTCACCGCACCACCGCTTATCACCCTCAGGCTAATGGGTTATGCGAGCGTTTTCACAGATCTTTAAAGGCCGCCCTCAGAGCCTCACTAACGGATACAAATTGGGTAAATAAACTTCCCTGGGTTTTATTGGGGTTGCGTGCTGCGCCTATAGAGGATCTAGACGCCTCCCCAGCAGAATTAGTTTTTGCACAACCTCTCAGGCTCCCAGGTGAATTTTTACCAGAGAACCCAGAGCCAGGGCATCTTCCAGCCCCGAGGTTTTTAGGCAGCAACGGACCGGACTCTCTCCCTGGACCGGCACATCACTCTTTTCCACGGGTTTTTGTCCCCCAAGCTTTAAAAAACGCTGAATTTGTTTTTGTTAGGCATGAAGCTTTAAAACTAACCTTCCGCACACCATACGACGGACCATTCAGAGTGCTGGAACCTGGTGATAAACATTTTGTGCTTGATTTTGGGGATAGAAAAGAAACAGTCAGCATTGACAGACTTAAACCTGCCTTCTTGTTGAGAGACGAGCCTGCACGGTTGGCGAGAGCACCTCGGCGGGGTAGACCCCCCAAGAGAAAAGACTCAGCCCCCCTGCAGGGAACAAATAATCACTCTCCTCCCCAAGCTGCAGATCCCTTACAGGAAGGTCCCACCAGGACGCCCAAGCGGACCCACAGCAGATTCGGGAGAAGATTAAAACCCAGACAGCACAGGGACTGATGCAAACTACTCAACAGTTGTTCACTAATTGTGCTGTAACAGTTTAGGACTGACTTGTGATTTTACTATGCTGTTATGATTACCACTGAACTCTCTTAGGAGCATAGCTGCTGGAAAGTTTCTTCTGTGTCAAGAGGTGTAGCAGTTAGTATGTCATAATAATTATCTTAAACTGTGAATTTTTCTATTGTCCTTTTCTTAGTCGTTTGGGGGGGGCTGTGGTCTATATTAATCATATATCCCATAACCTACATATGTATAAGCATGTGAGAATGTTTGGTGATTACATATGTAAAGCGACTTCACACCTCAGAACAGGACAAAAGGTCTCAACCGCCAGTGAAGATCAAAGAGCATCCGAGGCGCTGCGGTGGAGACCAGATAGGTCGCCCTGACCTCCCAGGGCCAGGTGGAGGGGTACGGAGACAAAAGAGAGGATTAAGATAATGAGGGATGTCAGCTTTTGATATGCATATCTTTTGTTATGTGCGAGTATAAGTTCGTAGAGCCGAAGGTGTTCGCTCTCTCACTTCTTCTGCTGCTGCACCTAGATGAGACTTGTTAGAGGAGCTGATAATAAACTTGGGTTTATAAATCACATCGCCTCGTTATTCCAAGCTCTTCTACAAATAGAAAAATTCACAGTTTAAGATAATTATTATGACATACTAACTGCTACACCTCTTGACAAGGAAGAAACTTTCCAGCAGCTATGCTCCTGTACAGAATTCAGTGGTAATCATAACAGCGTAGTAATGTCACAAGTCAGTCTTAAACTGTTACAGCACAATTAGTGAACAACTTTTGAGTAGTTTGCATCAGTCCCTGTGCCGTCTGGGTTTTAATCTTCTTCCGAATCTGCTGTGGGTCCGCTTGGGCATCCTGGTGGGACCTTCCTGTAAGGAATCTGCAGCTTGGGGAGGAGAGTGATTATTTGTTCTCTGCAGGGGGGCTGAGTCTTTTCTCTTGGGGGGTCTACCCCGCCGAGGTGCTCTCGCCAACCGTGCAGGTTCGTCTCTTAACAAGAAGGCAGGTTTAAGTCTGTCAATGCTGGCTGTTTCTTTTCTGTCCCCTAAATCAAGCACAAAATGCTTATCACCAGGTTCCAGCACTCTGAAAGGTCCATCGTATGGTGGACGGAGGGTTGGTTTTAAAGCTTCATGCCTAACAAAAACGAATTCAGCGTTTTTTAAAGTTTGGAGGACAAAAACCCGTGGAAAAGAGTGATGTGCCGGTCCGGGGAGAGTGTCAGGACCATTGCTGCCTAAAAGCCTCGGGGCTGGAAGATGCCCTGGCTCTGGGTTCTCTGGTAAAAATTCACCTGGGAGCCTGAGAGGTTGTGCAAAAACTAATTCTGCTGGGGAGGCGTCTAGATCCTCTTTAGGCGCAGCACGCAACCCCAATAAAACCCAGGGAAGTTTATTTACCCAATTTGTATCCGTTAGTGAGGCTCTGAGGGCGGCCTTTAAAGATCTGTGAAAGTGCTCACATAACCCATTAGCCTGAGAGTGATAAGCGGTGGTGCGGTGAATTGTCGCCCCTAAGCTGCTGGCCATGGCTGACCAAAGCTCCGAGACAAATTGAGGCCCCCTATCGGATGTGATTTCCGATGGGACGCCAAAACGTGCCACCCAGTTTGTCAAAAAAACGCGAGCGACTTCCTCCGCTGTGGTTGACGCCAGAGGGACCGCCTCAGGCCAGCGCGTCGTACGGTCTATCATTGTTAACAGATGTGTGAAACCTTGGGAGGAAGGTAGTGGTGCCACGAGGTCGACATGAACGTGGTCGAACCTTCTAGCTGGGATTCGAAAAGGCTCTAGAGGGGCTTTTGTGTGTTTGTGTATTTTGGCGCGCTGACAAGACATGCAAGTTTTTGCCCATTCTTTTACGTTTTTGCGCAGGCCGGGCCACACAAACTTTTCGGCGACCATTTTAACCGAGGCGCGCACACCTGGGTGCGCGAGGACGTGAATTGAGTCGAAAATACGGCGGCGCCATGCAGCTGGGACTACCGGGCAAGGACGGCCGGTTGAGATGTCGCATATTAGGGGGGGTACACCGTCGCGTAAACCCCTTTCCTCCAGCCTTAACCCTGTTGGTCCAGACAGGAGTGCGCGCACGTCTGCGTCACTACTTTGCTCCTCCGCCATGGCTGCGTAATCTATCCCTACGTGGATTGGGGCCGCATATGTGTCCGCGTTGGCAAAGAGTTCTGCGGCTGAGGTAGTATAATCTGTCTCCTCGCGCTCTGGCGATGTCACAGCGCGAGAGAGGCAGTCTGCTACCACGTTAAGTTTGCCTGCCACATGTCGAATGTCTGTGGTGAACTCCGAAATTGCAGCTAGCTGTCTTTGTTGCCTGCCTGACCATGGTTCTGAAATTTTAGCCATCGCAAAGGTGAGCGGTTTGTGGTCTACAAAAGCCGTGAAACGCCGCCCCTCTAACCAGAACTGGAAGTGGCAGATGGATAAATGAAGCGCTAGCAGCTCCCTGTCAAAAGTGCTGTATTTACGCTCAGTTTGGTTTAGCGATTTGCTGAAAAATGCCAAAGGTTGCCAGGTTCCGCCAACGTGTTGTTCTACCACCGCCCCTGTGGCCAGGTCTGAAGCGTCTGTGGTTAGCGCAATGCAGGCCGAGGGATCAGGATGAACCAACAATGTGGCGTTAGCTAGGGCACTTTTTACTTCCGCGAAGGCGCGTTCGCGCTCCGGGGTCCATTCGACCGCGTTGGAAGGCTTTTGTTTTCTGAGCGCGTCATATAGGGGCTGCATGAGTTGAGCTGCACGGGGGAGGAAACGGTTGTAAAAATTAACCATTCCCAAAAATTCTTGCAGCGATTTGACCGTTTGTGGCCGTGGAAAACTTTTTACTGCGCAAACTTTGTCTGGCAGTGGGACTGCCCCCTTCGGTGAAACTCTGTGTCCCAAAAAATCAATTTGTGGCACGCCGAATTTGCATTTGGCTGGATTGATTATTAACCCGTGCTCTTCTAGTCTTTGAAAAACCATAGTGAGATGCTGTTCGTGTTCTTCCTCCGACGAGCTGGCTACCAGCATATCGTCGAGGTAGACGAACACGAAAGGGAGGTCGCGTAATACCGCGTCCATCATCCGCTGAAAGGTTTGAGCAGCGCCTTTGAGGCCAAAAGGCATCCGCAAAAATTCAAAAAGACCGAAGGGGGTTATTACAGCTGTTTTAGGAATGTCTTCCGCTCGAACGGGGACTTGGTGATAGCCATGGACCAGGTCTATTTTAGAAAAAATGCGCGCACCCGCCAGATGTAGTGAAAAATCTTGGATGTGAGGAATTGGGTAGCGGTCATGCGCTGTCGCATTGTTTAATCTGCGGTAATCGCTGCACGGTCTCCAAGAACCATCGGATTTCGGGACCATGTGTAGTGGTGATGCCCAGGGGCTTTTTGAGCGTCTGATAATGCCTAGTTTTTCACGGGTGGTAAACTCGTCCCGAGCTATGGCAAGCTTGGTCGCGTCTAAGCGCCGAGCTTTGGCGAATACGGGTGGGCCCGTTGTGGGAATAAAGTGTTCAACCCCGTGCTTAGTCACTGTGGCTGAGAATTTGGGAATTGTGAGTGCTGGAAATTGGGTGAGGAGTTGATCAAACTTACCTCCTGCTGTAGTGACGCTGGCCTGCACGGGTGGTGGAGAAACTCGAGCTGAGCAGGGAATAGAAGCAAAGGACAGTGCATTAACCAAGCGTCTATTTGCTAGATCGACTAATAGCCCATGTGCACACAAAAAATCAGCGCCCAACAAGTTAAAACTCACCGCCGCTACAACAAATGTCCATCTGTAGTTGCGGCCATGAATGCAGAGGGGCAGATTCCTTTCACCATAAGTGTCGATGATGGAGCCGTTGGCTGCCCTCGCTCCATTGCCCCGGGTGCCCATGGCCCGGTCTGCGTGGGAGGGCATGATAAAACTCAGTTGAGCTCCAGTGTCAATTAGGAACTGTTTGCCGGTGTGTCCCTTAGTCACATAAAGAAGTTTATTTTTTTTGCCGAGAACCGCAGCCGTTAACGGTTCTCGGTTTGGGCATTTTCCCGAACTTTTGAACTTGCAGGGGGGAACGCATTTGTACGCCCCCTCGGTGAAACGGTGGTGGTAATAGCAGATGTCGTTCCGCCTGCTGCATCTTGGTCGTGTTGCCGCCATGGTGGGCGGGCTCTGCTCGGTCGTCTGTGGTTCTCCGTCGCTCTGGGCATCTGCAGATGCTGCTGTGGCCACCTGTTCCCTGCAGGCGTTGGTGAGTCGCTGCGCTTCTCGGGCCAGCGCGCGGAAGCCCTGCTGGGTGCTGCACCGCATGTTGATCAGCGTCCCTCTCATGTGTGGCGGCAGAGTGCTGAGGAAGATGTGTTGGAAGAGGAAGTTGTCGTTGTCCTCCTCCTTGAGCTGCAGCATGTCCTCCATGAGGGCCTTGGGTCTGCATCCTCTGTGGCCGTAGATCGCCAGGATCTTCTCTGCTCTCTCCTTGGCTGAGGGGACGAAGTTCTCGACGATGGTCGCCTTCAGCTCTCTGTATTTGTCATAGGCGGGCGGCTGTTGGATTATGCTCCGCGCGCATCTTGACGTGGCAGCGTCAAGTTTGGCGACAATGTGATAAAACTTCGTCTCGTCCGCCGTTATGCCCGCCAGTGCAAACTGAGCCTCAGCTTGCTGGAACCACGAGCTCGGGTCTTCTTGCCAGAATTCTGGCAGCTTGACGGTGACGGCGCTTGTGTGGGCCGTCCTTGATGTGTCCGCCGGGTGAGAGCGCCTTTCTTCTGCTCTCACGGCGGGGCTGGTGCTCGGTTGAGCCCTCTCTTCTGCCGTGGGGGAACGTCTTCCATCCGTTACCCTGTCTGCATGGGCGCCGGCGTCTGCCTGGGTTGCCTCAGATGAGTCAGTCGCGGGGGAACGCCTCTGGTCCATCCTCGTGTCGGGGTCACCAGTGTAGAAGAGCTTGGAATAACGAGGCGATGTGACTTATAAACCAAAGTTTATTATCAACTTCGCTCCTCTAACAAGTCTCATCTCAGTGCAGAAGCAGAAGTAGAATAGAGAGAGAACACATTCAGCTCTACATACTTATACCTACACATAACAAAAGACATGCATATCCAAGCTGACATCCTGCATTATCTTAATCCCCCTCCTTTGTCTTCGTATCCCTCCACCTGGCCCTGGGAGGTCAGGGCGATCGTTCTGGTCTCCACCGCAGCGCCTTGGATGCTCTTTGATCTCCGCTGACGGTTGAGACCTCTTTGTCCTGTTCTGAGGTGTGAAGTCGCTTTACATATGTAATCACCAAACATTCTCACATGCTTATACATATGTAGGTTATGGGATATATGATTAATATAGACCACAAGTACGATATATTTCCAGTTAATCCACGTATTTCTCCATGTAACCTTGGGACTGCTTTATTTTAATTACTTCTAATCCTAGATCCATTTGTTTTGGCTTAAAATGCATCATAATTGCTAAATATATCTTATGCCCAACTCAGTACTGTTTACCTGTTGAAATATACTATATTTAACGGCTCATATGGCACCTGATCCATGTTTTGCCACGACACCACTGGCTGGAGCAGATAAATTCCATGACGTCTCAACAGTCTCTTCATGATTTTGACATAGATCATGTATTTTTACCTAACCATCTATTTGTCGAGAAAAGTAATTTTTGATATTCATGCGCTGTGAGCCAATAAATGATTAAAATCTAACAATACTTCACTGTCTGATTAATGATTCTGTATAATATATGGGTCTCACTTTCTGACATGAGTGTCCAAATATATTTAACTTTTGCATTATTTTTTGGAGATGTATTGCTACATGTTTTGATGTTGATTTTACTGAACAGGAACATGGCGCCGCCTCCAACTCCCTCCAACTCCCTCCTTCTCCCACCCATGCTACAGTGAGCCTTGTGCTGTGGAAAACCATGGGTGCCGAACGGTACTGTTTGGTTCCAGGCCAAAGGAGGCCTTTGAGTTCCAAGTGGAAAAGTGCCTTTAAGGCGACGCCTGGCCTGGATTACAGCAGTCAGAAGACCCAACATAACTTTCAAACACACACCTGAATCGATGGTGGTGTGCTCAAAGCATTTTCATAAAGGTACGTTATGATTTATTGTGTATGTCTGTTGTTAAAACTTTCTTGTGTTGTGGTTAAGACTTGCTTGGTCATAGCTTTTACCCTACGTCAGCAGTGCTAAGCTAAACAGAGCTAAGCTAAAGAAAGACTCTGATATCCGAGTAACTAGAGAAAGTTACCACTCACACACCTGTGTGAGAGGGTTTAATTTGTTCTACACCAAAGTATTTTCTTACCGTTTCCTTTGCTTTAACAGGCAGACCAGCTTATGAAATGCTAGACTGTGATCCTGACTGAGCACCTTCTCTAAACCTTGGGCATGCAGAGCTTCCAGCTGCCACTCCTGACAGGTTTAACCGCTTATGCAGACGGACAAGATTATGACAAAAAGAATCAGCAGGGCAGGCAAGTGACCCCCCAGCACAGACCCCCAACATCACTGGCCCCGTGACTGAGATGGACAATGTAGCTCCTTCAGGTAGTCTTTTTTTTACCTATGTTTTTCTTTCTAAAATGTGTCTTGGGATTCCTTTTGATTACAAAATATATTAACTACAGTTGTTTATTGTCCTGATCAGCAACAGATGACACCACACCTCTGGCTGAGATGGAGGAGACGACATCTGATGAAGCAGCACAGATCTGTCAGGCTGATGATGCTCCAGTGGAAAATGTGCAAGAACTACAGAACTGCAGCATGTGTCACCTTAGGCTTAAAGAAATTTTACTATTGCAAGAGGAGAACAGAAAGTTAAAGGGAGAGCTCTCCAGAAAGACCCTGGATGAGAATTTCCTCAAAGATAAATGACTCAAAGGTGAAATACTACACTGGGCTTCCATCTTTCAGTTTAATGGCTCTGCTGATGCAATTTTTTCCCAGCCTACCAAAGACAGAAAAATTTCCCAATTTCAAATTCTCCTTTTAACTATGATGCGTTTGCGGATTAATTTGCCTCTTGAACATATTGCACACCTTTTTGACATAAGCAGACAAACCACATCCATCCTGTTCTGCGACACCATAAATGTGTTCCATGCACATCTCAGCCCTTTGGTGTACTGGCCAAAGAGACATAGTTTGCAGGCTAGCATGTCACATCAGTACGTTGAAATGTTTGGCAATAAGGTCACAGTTTTTATTGACTGCTTTGAACTTTTTAGTTTTAGAATGTAGGCCATGACATGTTTTTAGTGTGGTTTAGCCATTTTGACATCATGTCTTTAACTGTGTCAATAATATTGAAGCAGTTAAAGCAGCACCTCTTCAATTTTTCTCATTGCTCAAACATTTTGCTTTCTTTCCTCTTTTTATATATGTAAATCACACTGAGTTGCCCTTGTGTATGAAATGTGCTGTATAAATACACTTGCTTGCTTTGTAACAATTTTTGGAATAAAGTACACGATGGCTTACAAACTCCAGCTCTTTATTTCAAAGATGCAAAACTGTAACCATAACCATGACACAATACAAGAATATAAATTGACATGCATGATCGACATGTATCATTGTTCACACAACGTTATAGCGCATAACTGTCCCATGTTACAGCACTACTCTAATGTACACATGGCAAAACCACGGCTGCTGTGGGGTTGGTGCTTCAGAGTCCCATACACCCTAAATGGAACCACTGAATTTCACAGTTTTGGTTGTCACAGGCAACCATGTCATCCAGCTCTTCTGGCTGCCTGTAAGTCCACCACACTTCTGCTGTGTTCTGTGCCTGTCTTCTGGGATTGTGTGTGGGACCTGGCTGTAATGCAGTTAGACGTCGTCTTTTGGGCTTCTGGGTGGGTTTATCAGCTGCAGCGTTCCTCTTGTGTTGTGGGGTCAGAGTCAGTAAAGTGACGGGCAACAATTGCTCAGGTAGGAAAACTTTATAAAAAACGTTCTGGGCCACTGGTAAAAGTGTTTGCTCCCACAGGTCAGAATCTGGTGTGACGCGTACAACAACACAACTTTTTGTGGTCCACACAACAAAGTCACAGAAATGTGAGCCTGTCACAAAAATTTGCATTTGTACCTGCTTGTAGTACTTGTGACTGCTTGAGTTCGAGTCTCCCATCAGAGAGTTCCAGGTAAAAATCCTTGTCTGCACAGGCCTGCAGGATGTTGTTGCGGTGCTTATATGGGGATTTTATTTCCACACAGCCTTTTTCACAACAGGTGCAGGACACAAGTGCATCAGGGGTTGCACCAACTTCAGGAAAGGAGGGGTTGATTGTAAAATATTATAAGCACACTTTCACATGTATATTGGGTGCATAATTCAATTTATGGCATGCACTTATTTTATTTAGTAAATAAATACTTGTAATCAAGACAAGAAATAAAAAAAAAACACCTTTGTGAGCACAATTGTCTTCAAGTCTACCTTGTACATCTACAAGTCATGCACCCATCCGTCTGTGAACTGCACTTTTGCTTGCTTCAAAGACCTAAAGTTACTAAAAACTTCATGTGTGTATGGACTTATGCTTACAGTCATATAATTATAAATGAAGGCATGGTCGAAGTTTGGCAGAATGTTTACATCCGAACTCCATGTGATATGTTGGTAGGGATCGAGTCCATTAACCCCTTCAAGCTTCGCCAAATAGCGTGCCTTTGCAGTCCCATTCAATTTGGCGGAGTATGGCCCCTTTAAATTTTCCTTCACGGTCCATTTTGTGATTTTTTTTTTCCGTTCATTCACAAGAAGTGCCGAGGCGCTGTGTGATTGCAGTCCATTTACGATCGCTGTTCCTACCCCGCCCAGAATGCATTGCGCATTTGTCACATGGGCTGGCGAGGTTAATTTACATACACATACACTGTGGCACATATGTGGGTTTCATATGCTTCACATTTATATTACTGTGTGCTTATTGTATGCTTCACGTATCAGAGGAACAAAAGGACTGAACCTCCTAGGGGTAACAGGAGGATGTGAGATCTGGCCTTTTGTATGCAAAGAGATGGCCTTGAGGGATTTCCTGACCACCAGGACTTTAGGTGGAGGTGCGAAGACCTGGAGGGAGATGCACTGTGACTTGGGATTAAAAGACAATGTGACTGTGTGCTTTGATGTCCTGGGGTATAAAAGGGACAGATGTTGGGGACTCATTCTCTTTCTGTTTTTGGATGTTGGAGAATGTGAATAAAACTGGACTTGTGAAATAAACTCAGCCTCGTCCTTCCACACTCTCCACACTGGTGACCCTAAGACGTATCATGAGCAGAAGCAATTCTCCCGAGCCAGACTCGTCAGGAGCCAGCCAAACGAATGCAGCCACAGTTCAGCTACCGGACTTCTGGCAGAACAATCCGCGCTCCTGGTTTAACGCAGTCGAGGCGCAGTTCAACCTCCAGAGGATTTCGGTAGACGCCACAAAGTTCTACCATGTGGTTGCAAAGCTGGACAACCACACAGCCCAGCGAGTGGAGAGCCTGATCAACCACCCGCCGGACAGCGACAAGTACAGCACGTTGAAGGCTGCACTTATCCGTTACTTCACCCCCTCGGTGGAGGAGCGAGCAGAGGGGCTCCTGGCGCTGACTGAATTTGAGAGCGACAGACCTGCAGACCTGATGGAGAAGATGTTGAGGTTGAGAGACTCCGAAGATGAAAACTTCATTTTCACCCACCTTTTCCTCAGGACCCTACCGTCAGCGGTGAGAGTGACCCTGGCCAGTTCACCACTGTTGGCCCGACGAGACTACCATGAGCTGGGCCAAGAGGCGCAACGACTCGTCAATGCCAATAAACAGCACGCGGCTACGGCTGCAGCAGCGGAGCTAGGCGCAACGTCTGGAGATGGCAGGGGGCCAGAGGCTGCAGCACCAGACTCACCGACGACAGCGGCGGCAGGGGCCAGGAGACACGGAGCAGACGACGTCCTTTGCTTCTACCATCGCCGCTTCGCAGAGAGGGCACACAAGTGCATTCCACCGTGCCATTTCAAGCGCTCGGAAAACGCCAAGACTGGGGGTCGGTAGCAGCTGCGGCCCTTGGAGAGGAAAGCAAGCTGCTCTACTTGAGGGATGCGTGCTCGGGGAGGCATTTCCTCGTGGACACAGGCTCCCAGCTGAGTTTCATCGCACCTTCCTACGCTGACCGGCTGGCGCCTTCCAGTGGTCCCGGGGTGTCAGCAGCGAACGGCTCGGGGATTAAGACCTTCGGTGAGAGGACTCTGCTTCTGTCTTTACACGGCCGTACATTCGAGTGGACTTTCGTCATAGCGGCAGTCAATTTCAACATGTTAGGGGCTGATTTTTTGTGCTCACATGGTTTGTTGGTCGATCTTGCTAACAGACGCCTGGTTAATGCACTCTCTTTTTATTCTATTCCCTGTACAGCTCGAGTGGCCCCGCCAGCAGCACAAGCCAACGTCACAGCTGCAGGTGGTAAACTCCACACACTCCTCACTCAGTTCCCAGCACTCACGGTCCCAACATTTTCGGCGACCATGGCTAAACACGGGGTGGAACATTTTATTACTACCACCGGACCGCCCGTTTTCGCAAAAGCTCGGTGCTTGGATTCAGCTAAACTGACCATAGCGCGCGAGGAGTTCGCCAACCTGGAAAGGTTGGGCATCATCAGGCGTTAGAAGAGCCCATGGGCTTCACCGCTTCACATGGTCCCAAAAGCTGATGGCTTGTGGCGACCTTGTGGTGATTTCCGCAGGTTGAACAATGCTACAGCGCACGACCACTACCCGATCCCGCACATCCAAGATTTTTCAGTTCATTTGGTGGGGGCGCGTGTTTTTTCTAAAATAGACTTGGTACGCGGTTACCACCAGGTCCCAGTGCACACTGAGGACATACCCAAAACAGCGGTAATAACTCCTTTCGGGCTTTTCGAGTTTTTGCGCATGCCGTTTGGGCTTAAAGGCGCGGCGCAGACGTTCCAACTCATGATGGACGCGGTCTTGCGCGATCTCCCCTTCGTGTTCGTCTACCTGGACGACATATTGGTAGCCAGCGCGTCCGAAGACGAACACGAAAACCACCTCACGGCAGTTTTCCGGAGGTTGGCAGAGCACGGGTTAATAATCAACCCAGTGAAGTGTCAGTTTGGGGTGACGCAGATTGATTTTTTGGGGCATCGCGTCTCCCCAGAAGGAGCGGTTCCTCTGCCTGACAAAGTGCGCGCAGTAACAAATTTTCCCCAACCACAAACGCTCAAAGTGTTACAGGAGTTTTTGGGAATGGTGAATTTTTATAACCGTTTCCTCCCCCGCGCAGCGCAGCTCATGCAACCATTGTATGTGGCACTAAAAAAACAAAAACCCACAAATAAAGTCGAATGGTCTCCGGAGCGAGAGCGCGCATTCTCTGAAGTCAGAACAGCCCTGGCAAACGCTGCGTTGTTGACACATCCAGTCCCAACGGCCCGCATGGCGCTCACTACTGACGCGTCAGATGTGGCCATAGGGACGGTCGTGGAACAGTATGTAGCTGGAGCCTGGCAACCACTCGCCTTTTTCAGCAAGACCCTGCGCGATAGCGAACGAAAATACAGCGCATTCGACAGGGAGTTGTTAGCTCTCCACTTGGCCATTCGCCATTTCCAGTTCTGGCTGGAAGGATGCCGTTTCACCACGTTCGTTGACCACAAGCCGCTGACTTTCGCGATGGCCAAGATTTCAGAACCTTGGTCGGGCCGGCAGCAGAAACAGCTGGCCGCGATATCGGAGTTTACTACCGATATTCCAGCATGTGGCGGGTAAACTTAATGTAGTGGCAGACTGCCTCTCGCGCGCCATGGCGGCTCCAGCCCGCGTAGGGGTAGATTCTGCAGCTATGGCCGCGGAGCAGGTTAGCGACGCGGAAGTGCGCGTGGCCCCAGTCCGCGTGGGGATAGATTATGCAGCCATGGCCACGGAGCAGGTTAGCGACGCGGATGTGCGCGTGCTCCAGTCTGGACCAACAGGGTTAAGGCTGGAGAACAGGGTGCTGCAAGACGGTATGCTCTCCCTAATCTGCGATGTCTCCATTGGGCGACTGTGTCCTGTGGTACCAGCCGCGAGGCGCCGCCACGTTTTTGACTCGATCCATTCTCTGGCGCACCCGGGAGTGCGCGCGTCGGTCAAAATGGTAGGAGAGAAATTTGTATGGCCGAGCCTGCGCAAACAAGTTAGAGAGTGGGCGGCAGCCTGCATGGCTTGTCAACGAGCCAAGGTTCATAGACACACGAGAGCTCCCTTGGAGCCGTTTTACATTCCAGCTAAAAGGTTTGATCATGTCCACGTGGACCTCGTAGGCCCCCTCCCGCCCTCACAAGGGTGCACACATCTTCTGACAATGGTTGACCGCACCACGCGCTGGCCGGAAGTGGTTCCGCTGTCGTCAACCACAGCCAAGGAGGTGGCGCGCGCGTTTTTAACGGCATGGGTAGTGCGTTTTGGAGTCCCATCGGACATTACATCCGACAGAGGCCCTCAATTTGTTTCCGAACTTTGGTCAGCGATGGCCCGCAGCCTGGGGGCAACGATCCACCGCACGATCGCGTACAACCCGCAGGCTAACGGGTTATGCGAATGTTTTCACAGGTCATTGAAGGCGGCTCTCAGAGCGTCGCTTACGGATGCAAATTGGGTGGACAAGCTACCATGGGTTTTATTGGGGTTGCGTTCTGCACCTAAAGAGGATTTAGAAGCCTCCCCAGCTGAGCTAGTTTTCGCACAGCCACTTCGGCTGCCCGAGGAATTTCTCCCAGATAATCCAGCGCCAGAGTGCTCCCCGGCTCAGCAGTTACAGAATAGCACGGGCCCGAGCACGCTACCTGGCCCCGTTCACCACAGTTTTCCGCGCGTTTTTGTGCCTAAGGCTTTAAAAAATGCGGAGTTTGTTTTTGTCAGACATGATGTCCATCGTCCACCTTTATGCCCACCTTATGATGGACCATATAGAGTGCTGGAAACAGGGGATAAGCATTTTTTGCTAGATTTGGGGGGCAGAAAAGAAATGATTGGCATAAACAGGCTCAAACCCGCTTTTGTGATAGCTGACGAAGGTGTGCAGTTGGCTAAGGCTCCTCGGCGCGGCAGACCCCCTAGAGAGCATTCCCCAGAACACCCACAGAGATTGACTAACAGTTCTCATCCTCAGGCAGCAGCTCCACAGCAGGAAGACGCTGCGGAGGTGGTGCAGCCTGCTTACAGCAAATACGGGAGAAGACTGCGGCCCAAGCGGCACGTGGACTGATATGTAGTGATTTTATTATGACATGCAATCTGTGGTTATGTTGTTCCATCTTAGACGTTTTTTGGGGGGGGGGTCATGTGGCACATATGTGGGTTTCATATGCTTCACATATATATTACTGTGTGCTTATTGTATGCTTCACGTCTCAGAGGAACAAAAGGACTGAACCTCCTAGGGGTAACAAGAGGATGTGAGATCTGGCCTTTTGTATGCAAAGAGATGGTCTTGAGGGATTTCCTGACCACCAGGACTTTAGGTGGAGGTAAGAAGACCTGGAGGGAGATGCATTGTGACTGTGTGCTTTGATGTCCTGGGGTATAAAAGGGACAGATGTTGGGGGATTCATTCTCTTTCTGTTTTTGGATGTTGGAGAATGTGAATAAAACTGGACTTGTGAAATAAACTCAGCCTCGTCCTTCCACACTCTCCACAACACCAGTATTTTCACACTTGTGAGGGCAAAACATATTCACACAAAATAATAGCCTCCAACAATCAACATCATAAAATATTATAACCAAAACTTCTTAACAGGTATTCTACTAAACTCCCAAAGGCTTGATTGATTTTGAGTTGTGCATGTTTGTGGGTTTTGGCATATCACTCAGAGTGAGTGACCTCCCCCATCCTGTCACAGATGTCCCGTTAAGAGTTAAGTTTTTTGTCCTGTCATGTCCCTTCACATCACGTTACTTTCCCTGTCACTGGTTTTATATCCAACAGCTTGTTCTGATCTTTGGTCTCTTCCTCTGAATGATTGCTTTCTCATGGTCACATCTTGTCAGTCACCGTTTGTGTCTTTGGTTTACCTCATCGCATTACGTCACACAGTTTTGTCACTTCTTTTTTAATTCACTCAAATTCTGAACAGAACACACTGTTACTTCAGTAGCTAAAGTAATGATCGATGGGGACACTGAGGAACAGCGGCCGGTCACACCCTCTGCCCAGTTTCCTGTCCCGGGCCAACGGTGGGACTAGCACACAGATCAGCACACAGTGAGGTTCAGAGGAACAGAAGGGGTAGATCACCTGCCTAACAACACGCATGTGGTATCTGAAAAATGCTAGTTTGAAGCTAGCTCCTCTCCTAGCTCTTACTTTTACTGGTTTTATGATCCATGGCAAATTACCAGTCTCAATGCTGTCTATCCTGCTTGTCCTAGTTATTAAAGGCAAAGGCAAAGCTGGAAAAGTTGGTTGCCTGGATTATTGTAGACCAGTAGCACTAGCCAGCATCACATCAAAAGTCATGGAAAGAATCTTGCTTGATAGAGTAAATGGGTATACTATTTCCTGTGATAATCAGTTTGGTTTTAAACCGAAGCATTGAACTGACATGTGTGTATATACAGTATATGCACTTAAGGAAAGAGTGAACCTGTATAGGAGTTTCTTTTGTGTTTTTGCCCCACCGGTCAAAGACCAGCGGGATCGAAGACCAAAGGGGGATTATGTTATGGGGCAGTCCCTCCATCTGTCCATCTGTCAATCCGTCCTTCCATCTGTCCCACTTTTGTGAAATCAACTCCTCCTATAGTTTTGTTCCCATTGTTTTGAAACTTGGTATCAGGGTTTGATATACAGTGGTGTGTCATGGACTGGGCTGGATCTGCCAGCCCAGCTCCTCGGCACGATGGCTGTTGTGCCCTCGGGAGTGTTTTTCCCCCTAGCTGTCTCTAGGTTCCTCGTAGGAGGCTCTGAGCTCTGCTCAGCTGTTGACAGCTCAGCCACGCCTCTCTCTCCTGCCAGTCCGTACCAGCTGGCTGCCTTCTGTTATTTTCCTCTCCTTGTTTGTGCACGCATACACACTCATATCCTCACCTTCATTCTCACTCTCATGCAATCCTTGCATACACACTCACTCACACACATTCATTCCCATCTACATGCTCAGATTTTCTCGCATCCTCCTGCATTCACTCACACACTGACACACACCCTTAGCCTCAGTGATTCTACACGCACACCTGTTTCCACTTACTCTCTTCCACGCTCTCTTTCCTCTCTCCACACCAGCATGCGCTCTGCTCTTTAGTGTTGCTATATTTAAGATCCTAGTTCACTGTTGTGCATTGTCAGGTGATTGAGGTGTATTCCCAGTTGAGCCTTCCTCTGTCAGTTCTCTTGGCTCTGCGGACATCACGGATCGCTCAGACTGCTCCAGCCAGTAAGTTTATTTTTTCCTCACTGTTGGGTTTCCCTGCAGCGCTCTGGGGTTTTTTGCTGTTCAGCTTTTCTGCAGCACTCCGTTTCCTATGAGCTGCTAGCTGTCCTACAGTCTGTTTTCCCCGCCTGTGCTGTCGAGCATCCTTGAGGCATCCCTGTGTTCCCTTGGCAATTCTGTCATTGTTTATTTGGACTGTTATATTTTTGTTCTGCACAATAAATTGCACACAACGTACTCCTGCTCATGGTTTTATTGTTTCTGCCTCTAAACAGCAGATAACACAACATAAAAATAATTTTTTTGTAAGTTGTCTGTGTTTTTTCATCTGATTTAAGACAATTTTGCGCCGCTGAATCCGAAAATGACATCCGTTTCTCTTGATCAGGTCAGGTTTTTATACTAAGTTGTAAGCAGTTGTACAGTTGTACTGTAAATTGAATAGTAGACAATGATAAAGGTAAGTACATGTAAATTGAATGTTATGTCATTATTGTTCAAAATTCAGAGAATTTCAAGAAATAAAAAAGAATTTTGCATCATATAAAGTGAAAATACCTGTACATGTAAACAAAAACATAAAAAACGTGGCCATAGTTCAAAAAGGTGACCTGATTGAGCAAAACCAATGTGATTTTTGGATTCAGCACATCAAAATTGTCCTAAATTAGCTAAAAAAAACTTAGACAATAAATTTGGTGTTGACCAGTGTTCATGACAGAATCACCCAACCAGTCAAAAACCTAGCGGAGACGTGTGTGTGTGTTTTTTCACCCTTTTGTGTTTTTCTTCCCCGTTCAGAAGTCCTTCATCATGGATTTTTCTGTTTTTGGACTCAACCTGGAGGAGTCTGCACCGGTCAAGCGAGCGGTGAGTTTCGCTTCTTGAGCTTGTGCCACCCACTCCCCAGAAATAGATTTTTATTCATTGGACATTGCTATCGGGGTGATACAGACGTGCCCCAGCCTTTGGAAATTTCTGGGGCTGGTGCCACTGCTCACCCAGATTTGTGAATTACGGCAGCGCCTTGAGGAAGCAGTTAATGGGTCCTCCGTAGCACCATCCAAGCAGCCAAAGAGGCGCTCCCGTAGGCCGAATGCCCAGCACACGCTTCCCAGAACAGTGTCCTCTTCTTCCCACCAGACGCATCGTCTTGCTCCTGGGGAGACGGAGCGAGACACCGGGACAGCAATTGAGGTCATCACCAACCAGGAGTTCAGGTAAGTGATACTACAATCCCTCACACTTTCACCTGATGTAGTATGTCAGATTCCTGTGGAGGAGCTCCAGATTTTGCTATCCACTGGGGCTCCCCCCGTCAGCTGCTGTCACCGCTCCTCTGTCCTTTGTCTCTGTTTCCCCTGAATCCTCTCTGGTCCCGGGAGGGAGTAGCCAGATGCCAGAGGAGCCAAAGGAGAGAGAGGAGCCCAAACCACGGCGTAAGAATCACCCTCCATCAAGATGTCAGAAGAAACCCTCTTCTTCATCGACGGCCATGGATTTGACGTCACCCCTGGCTATTCCTGTGGCAGAGCCAATCTCCATGCCAGCTGTTCCACCAGCCTATGCCCTCTCAGCCCTGACCGCAGCGTACGCCATCAGAACGTCTCCCCTTGCCGCCGTGAGATCTGCCAGGGATTCCCCAGACATTCCCACGTCTGCGCCGCCGGAACCGGGTCCTCCTCCGTTCCCTGAGGGGCCCGTTACGGTCATCGACACCAGGGAGGATGGTGGCTCGCCATCGGCAGCAGTATTCACCGAGACCCAGGAGATCAGGCAAGTGTGTTTACATTCAATCTCTGTAAACAATGATAAATCTTGTCTGTCTCCTGGGGAACAGCCTCAGGTTGGGCAGTCACCTGAGCGCTCTCCCCCTGCTGCCACTGTCCAAGACTTATCTATCCCCTCCGTGTCTCCTCCCTATTTTTCCAAGTGCCCACCGGAATCAGACCGCCGGATCGTGGAGAAGCTGGTGGCCCTGGATGGTCAAGAACCAGAGTCAACACGGAGCGGACCCCCAGCCGTCACACCGGAGAAGCAGCCTGCATGGGGGGATTCTTCGGGGGGCTCCAAGACTGCCACCACCATTATGCCTGCTGCGGAGGCCACCACAGCAGGGTCTGCACCTGAGCTGGACCACCTAGAGGCCGGGCCCATGACTTCTGCACCAAGTTCGTTGGAGGCCTGGACGGCGGTGGAGCTCAAGCTCAGGCAAGTGCTCTATTTTGTGTTTCTTTCATTGGTACATGAGTGTTCTTGCCTGGCTCTTGGTGAGGAGATCCAGGTGCAGCCATCAGCTGCACCTGAGCTCGCCTCGCCGGGCTCCACCGCTGCCGGCGACCCTGACCCTCTATCTCTTTCTCCTATTTCCGAGCCTGTGTCTAGGGTCGCCGGAAAGGATCTGCCACCGCCAGATTCCACGTGGATGCAGCAGTGGTCCAGCCGGACCCCACTGTGGGTGCAGCAGTGGTCCAGCTGGACTCCACCGTGGGTGCTGCGGAGTTCCAGCCGGACTCCACCGCGGGTGCTGCGGAGCTCCAGCCAGAGTCCACCGTGGGTGCTGAGGCGCTCCAGCCGGAGTCCACCATGGGTGCTGCGGAGCTCCAGCCAGAGTCCACTGTGGGTTCAGCCATGGCCTTCTTCTTCCTCATCGCTGTCTAATGATGCCGGGGCTCTCCTTCCCTGGTCTCCCCTTAAATTGGTCCTTCCCTTGGGGAGACCACCTCCCGAGTCACCGCTCCTGAGCTGGTGGCTCAAAGACCCTGCTCATCTGCCCGATGAACTGTGTCGTGGGTTTAGGTGGCCCAGTTTCCCTGGCTGGCCAGCTGAACCGTTCATCTGGGTGGCCCGCCTAGTATTAGATCTGGACAGGTCACCTGACCGGCCTCTGTTCATCTCCCCTGGGGCCTGGGACTTTGGTTGCCCCCCAGACTCTGGGACTCTTGGGTCTTGGGAGGGTTGTTGTTCTGGGTTTTGGGATGGGGGTACACTGTGCTTGCCTGTACTACATTGCTGTGTATTTTCTGCCTGTTCCCTCCTGACCTGGTTCCCCCACCTCCCGCCCTGGTTAGTTGTGATAGTGTCCTGGGGGGGGGGGGGGGGGGGGTCTCTTTGTGCTTGTTGTTTTCTTTTTTCTGATGGTACATTGGGGTGTCTGGTTTCCACCCCTGGGGCGGGGGGGGGGGGGGCTGGATCTGTCATGGACTGGGCTGGATCTGCCAGCCCAGCTCCTTGGCATGATGGCTGTTGTGCCCTCAGGAGTGTTTTTCCCCCTAGCTGTCTCTAGGTTCCTCGTGGGAGGCTCTGAGCTCTGCTCAGCTGTTGACAGCTCAGCCACGCCCCTCTCTCCTGCCAGTCCATACCAGCAGGCTGCCTTCTTTTATTTTTCTCTCCTTGTTTGTGCATGCGCACATACTCATATCTTCACCTTCATTCTCACTCTCATGCATTCCTTGCATACACACTCACTCACACACATTCATTCCCATCTATATGCTCAGATTCTCTTGCATCCTCCTGCATTTATTCACACACTGACACACACCCTTAGCCTCACTGATTCTTCACGCACACCTGTTTCCACTTACTCTCTTCCACGCTCTCTCTCCTCTCTCCACACCAGCATGCACTCTGCTTATTAGTGCTGCTGTATTTAAGATCCTAATTCACTGTTGTGCATTGTCGGGTGATTGAGGTGTATTCCCAGTTGAGCCTTCCTCTGTCAGTTCTCTTTGCTCTGTGGACATCACGGATCACCTCGGACTGCTCCAGCCAGTAAGTTTATTTTTTCCTCACTGTTGGGTTTCCCTGCAGCGCTCTGGGTTTTTTTCTGTTCAGGTTTTCTGCAGCGCCCCGTTTCCTATGAGCTGTTAGCTGTCCTACAGTCTCTGTTTTCCCCGCCTGTGCTGTCGAGCGTCCTTGAGGCATCCCTGTGTTCCCTTGGCAATTCTCTCATTGTTTATTTGGACTTATTTTTTTGTTCTGCAATAAATTGCACACAACGTACTCCTGCTCGTGGATTTATTATTTCTGCCTCTAAACGGCAGATAATTCATGACGGTGGTGTGAACAAGTGTTTGCCCCCTTCCTGATTTCTCATTTTTTTGTGTTTGTCACACTTAAATGTTTCAGATCATCAAACAAATGTAAATATTAGACAAAGATAACACAAGTAAACACAAAATGCAGGTTTAAATGGTGTTTATTACTAAGGGTAAAAAAATCCAAACCTACATGGTCCTTTGTGAAAAGGTGCCCCCCCCCCCCCCCGTTAAAACATAAATTAACTGTGGTTTATCACATCTTTGGATAGCTGAGTTCAGTTTCTCTAGCCACACCCAGGCCTGATTACTGCCACACCTGTTCTCAATCAAGAAATCACTTAAATAGGACCTGCCTGACAAAGTGAAGTAGACCAAAAGATCCTCAAAAGCTAGACATCATGCTGTGATCCAAAGAAATTCAGGAACAAATGAGAAACAAAGTAACTGAGATCTATCAGTCTGAAAAAGGTTATAAAGCCATTTCTAAAGCTATAGGACTCTAGCGAACCACAGTGAGAGCTATTATCCACAAATGGCGAAAACATGGAACAGTGGTGAACCTTCCCAGGAGCGGCCAGCTGACCGAAATTACCCCAAGAGCGCAGCAACAACTCATCCAAGAGGTCACAAAAGACCCTACAACAACATCCAAAGAACTGCAGGCCTCATTTGCCTCAGTTAAGGTCAGTGTTGATGACTCCACCATAAGAAAGAGACTAGGCAAAAATGGCTTACATTGCAGAGTTCCAAGACAAAAACCACTGCTGAGCAAAAAGAACATAAAGGCTCGTTTCAGTTTTGCCAGAAAATATCTTGATGATCCCCAAGACTTTTGGGAAAATACTCTGTGGACTGATCAGAAAACGAACCTCATACCAACAGTAAAATATGGTGGCGGTAGTGTGATGATCTGGGGGTGTTTTGCTGCTTCAGGACCTGGAAGACTTGCTGTGGTAAATGGAGCCATGAATTCTGCTGTCTCCCAAAAAATCCTGAAGGAGAATGGCCGGCCATCTGTTTGTGACATCAAGCTGAGGTGCACTTTGGTTCTACACCAGGACAATGATCCAAAACACACCAGGAAATCCACCTCTGAATGGCTTAAGAAAAACAAAATGAAAACTTTGAAGTGGCCTAGTCAAAGTCCTGACCTGAATCCAACTGAGATAATGTGGCATGACCTTAAAAAGGTGGTTTAAAGTAGAACTGAACTCACCTTTTTGCCAAAAAAGTAGAATAGCAGATTAATTGCTTATTGCCTATTGTGGTATTTTTCAACACATAAAAGAAATTTTTAGTCCGTGCGATGGCCAAGCTATAAGCCGATAAACTTTTGCCTCTGGCTGGCAGTGCCAAGCAAACCGGAAGTAGTGCAGACGACGCTGCGTGACGTCACGAGTATGACCGTTGTCAAAACAACAATGGCAGATGATAGCAGTTCCAGCAGTCAAGAACACCAGAGTTTTCAGAGTGAAGAGGCATTCAGAATCGGTGACGAGACAGAGGAGGATGCAGGAGTGTCAAGTGAACAGGAAGAGAGCGAGGGAGGCATCGAACCGTACAGATTAGAGCCAGAATTTTCTGGGGATTCCGGCACCGACTCAGACCGCAGCAGTGATGGGGAGGAGAGTTGCTTATTGAATACAGAATGGTGAGTCTTTACTTTGGCATGTTTGGGGTGTCAGGATAAGGAAAATTAACAATAAAAAAGAAAGGGAAAAAAAACCATCAGCATTTTTCCAACTTATTACAGTGATCCCTCACTTATCGCGTTTAATGGGGACCAGAACCGACCGCGAAAAGTGAAAAACCGCGAAGTAGCGTCACCCCCCCCCCCAAGGGCGTCACAAGCACTATTTTGCACAAAAAGGCACAAGAGAACAGCAAAAAGTGCCACTAAGCAACACGAGCGATAAAGAACAATGAATGCGGTCTTCCTTCGCTGGGTATAGGCGCTCGGCAGGGAGCGAAGCTGGGTAAAACGTCTCGGCCAATCAGCTTGCGAGGTAAAACGTCTCGGCCAATCAGCTTGCGAGATTCCCGAGCGGTGAAGAGGTGGGCGGAGAGGAGTGGAGCGGTGGTCAGAGAGGTAGATTTTGAGTTGTGCGGGCTCTCCGTGTTGATACCTGATGTTCTAATGTAGAAGGCAGGGAAAAGGCAGGGAGACAGTAAGTTTATTTTTTCCTCACTGTTGGGTTTCCCTGCAGCGCTCTGGGTTTTTTTCTGTTCAGGTTTTCTGCAGCGCCCCGTTTCCTATGAGCTGTTAGCTGTCCTACAGTCTCTGTTTTCCCTGCCTGTGCTGTCGAGCGTCCTTGAGGCATCCCTGTGTTCCCTTGGCAATTCTGTCATTGTTTATTTGGACTTATTTTTTTGTTCTGCACAATAAATTGCACACAACGTACTCCTGCTCGTGGTTTTATTATTTCTGCCTCTAAACGGCAGATAATGCCTCTAAAGAGATAATGCCTCTAAACGGCAGATAATTCATGACGGTGGTGTGAACAAGTGTTTGCCCCCTTCCTGATTTCTCATTTTTTTGTGTTTGTCACACTTAAATGTTTCAGATCATCAAACAAATGTAAATATTAGACAAAGATAACACAAGTAAACACAAAATGCAGGTTTAAATGGTGTTTATTACTAAGGGTAAAAAAATCCAAACCTACATGGTCCTTTGTGAAAAGGTGCCCCCCCCCCCGTTAAAACATAAATTAACTGTGGTTTATCACATCTTTGGATAGCTGAGTTCAGTTTCTCTAGCCACACCCAGGCCTGATTACTGCCACACCTGTTCTCAATCAAGAAATCACTTAAATAGGACCTGCCTGACAAAGTGAAGTAGACCAAAAGATCCTCAAAAGCTAGACATCATGCTGTGATCCAAAGAAATTCAGGAACAAATGAGAAACAAAGTAACTGAGATCTATCAGTCTGAAAAAGGTTATAAAGCCATTTCTAAAGCTATAGGACTCTAGCGAACCACAGTGAGAGCTATTATCCACAAATGGCGAAAACATGGAACAGTGGTGAACCTTCCCAGGAGCGGCCAGCTGACCGAAATTACCCCAAGAGCGCAACAACTCATCCAAGAGGTCACAAAAGACCCTACAACAACATCCAAAGAACTGCAGGCCTCATTTGCCTCAGTTAAGGTCAGTGTTGATGACTCCACCATAAGAAAGAGACTAGGCAAAAATGGCTTACATTGCAGAGTTCCAAGACAAAAACCACTGCTGAGCAAAAAGAACATAAAGGCTCGTTTCAGTTTTGCCAGAAAATATCTTGATGATCCCCAAGACTTTTGGGAAAATACTCTGTGGACTGATCAGAAAACGAACCTCATACCAACAGTAAAATATGGTGGCGGTAGTGTGATGATCTGGGGATGTTTTGCTGCTTCAGGACCTGGAAGACTTGCTGTGGTAAATGGAGCCATGAATTCTGCTGTCTCCCAAAAAATCCTGAAGGAGAATGGCCGGCCATCTGTTTGTGACATCAAGCTGAGGTGCACTTTGGTTCTACACCAGGACAATGATCCAAAACACACCAGGAAATCCACCTCTGAATGGCTTAAGAAAAACAAAATGAAAACTTTGAAGTGGCCTAGTCAAAGTCCTGACCTGAATCCAACTGAGATAATGTGGCATGACCTTAAAAAGGTGATTTAAAGTAGAACTGAACTCACCTTTTTGCCAAAAAAGTAGAATAGCAGATTAATTGCTTATTACCTATTGTATTTTTCAACACATAAAAGAAATTTTTAGGCCGTGCGATGGCCAAGCTATAAGCCGATAAACTTTTGCCTCTGGCTGGCAGTGCCAAACAAGCCGGAAGTAGTGCAGACGACGCTGCGTGACGTCACGAGTGTGACCGTTGTCAAAACAACAATGGCAGATGATAGCAGTTCCAGCAGTCAAGAACACCAGAGTTTTCAGAGTGAAGAGGCATTCAGGATCGGTGACGAGACAGAGGAGGATGCAGGAGTGTCAAGTGAACAGGAAGAGAGCGAGGGAGGCATCGAACCGTACAGATTAGAGCCAGAATTTTCTGGGGATTCCGGCACCGACTCAGACCGCAGCAGTGATGGGGAGGAGAGTTGCTTATTGAATACAGAATGGTGAGTCTTTACTTTGGCATGTTTGGGGTGTCAGGATAAGGAAAATTAACAATAAAAAAGAAAGGGAAAAAAAACCATCAGCATTTTTCCAACTTATTACAGTGATCCCTCACTTATCGCGTTTAATGGGGACCAGAACCGACCGCGAAGTGAAAAACCGCGATGTAGCGTCACCCCCCCCCCCCAAGGGCGTCACAAGCACTATTTTGCACAAAAAGGCACAAGAGAACAGCGAAAAGTGCCACTAAGCAACACGAGCGATAAAGAACAATGAATGCGGTCTTCCTTCGCTGGGTATAGGCGCTCGGCAGGGAGTGAAGCTGGGTAAAACGTCTCGGCCAATCAGCTTGCGAGGTAAAACGTCTCGGCCAATCAGCTTGCGAGATTCCCGAGCGGTGAAGAGGTGGGCGGAGAGGAGTGGAGCGGTGGTCAGAGAGGTAGATTTTGAGTTGTGCGGGCTCTCCGTGTTGATACCTGATGTTCTAATGTAGAAGGCAGGAGAAGGCAGGGAGACTACATTAGAACATCAGGTATCAACACGGAGAGCCCGCACAACTCAAAATCCACCTTTCTGACCACCGCTCCACTCCTCTCCGCCCACCTCTTCACCGCTTGGGAATCTCGCAAGCTGATTGGCCGAGACGTTTTACCTCGCAAGCTGATTGGCCGAGACGTTTTACCCAGCGAAGGAAGACCGCATTCATTGTTCTTTATCGCTCGTGTTGCTTAGTGGCACTTTTCGCTGTTTTCTTGTGCCTTTTTGTGCAAAATAGTGCTTGTGACGCCCTTGGGGGTGGGGGGGGACGCTACTTTGCGGTTTTTCACTTTTCGCGGTCGGTTCTGGTCCCCATTAAACGCGATAAGTGAGGGATCACTGTATATCTAGAAACGCATCGCTTCCCGGTCGCTTTTCCTCCCCCTTTCTTTTCTTTCGTCGCCATGACAGCTTTCCTTGGCCACTGAACAGATCTTCCCAGGTGTTGGAAGTGTTTTGTAGTCGACTATCACGACAAAATGCACCAAAAACAACCAGTATCGACGTGCTCGCAATGGTAAACATAAGGACTGGGTCACACTCGTGACGTCACGCGGAACTCCGGCTGCACTTCCGGTTAATCGGCGGATTCGTCTGATTTTTCAGGGCGGGAAATTCAAAATCGCGATTTTCTCCAAGATTCCGGGATTTGTGGAGGGGGTGCCAATGATAAATTATCTTTATAATTGTATGTACTATCACCCAGTGCCGTTCAATGCCGTTCAGTTCAGTTCTACTTTAATCCTAACTCTGCTCGGAAACCCTCCAATGTGGCTGAATTACAACAATTCTGCAAAGATGAGTGGGCCAAAATTCCTCCACGGCGCTGTAAAAGACTCATTGCCAGTTATCGCAAACACTTGATTGCAGTTGTTGCTGCTAAGGGTGGCCCAACCAGTTATTAGGTTTAGGGGGCAATCACTTTTTTACACAGGGCCATGTAGGTTTGGATTTTTTCCCCTTAATAATAAACACCTTCATTTTAAAACTGCATTTTTTGTTTACTTGTGTTATCTTTGTCTAATATTTAAATTTGTTTGATGATCTGAAACATGTAAGTGTGACAAACATACAAAAAAAATGATTGTTTTGAAACTTGAAACCAGGGTTTGATATATTCTGATGATGCGCATATTGTAGTTTGGTTCTGACTGGATGATGTTTGCAGGAGTTGTAGCCCCTGACCTATGACCTCCTGTTTCACCTCACTTCATAGACAGTAACTGCCTTGTGAAATCAACTCCTACAGTTTTATTCCAAATGTTGCGAAACTTGGTACCATGGTTTGATATACTCTGATAATGCACATATTGCAATTTGACTTTCATCGGATGACCTTGAGGTCAAAGTCAGAGGTCAGATTTTCCTAAATCTTGTAAATGCAATAACTACTGAAAGAAATGATGTAGGCTTTTCAAATCAATACAGTACTTGTATCTAAGGCGCATCTTGGACGACTTGTACTTTGACCTGACTATGGGTTTGGGGTCAAAAGGTCAAAGTTAACATTCCATTTGCACTACGGTAAATGCTAAATGCTAAATTTACTATTACTACAAAATGAGTAAAGCAAGGGCCTTCAAACCTGTTTTATGTGGTAGTTTATTGTTGGTACTGTGGAGAATGTGGAAGGACGAGGCTGAGTTTATTTCACAAGTCAGGTTTATTCACATTCTCCAACATCATCAAAAACAGAAAAGAGAAAGAATCCCCCAACATCTGTCCCTTTTATACCCCAGGACATCAAAGCACACAGTCACATTGTCTTTTAATCCCAAGTCACAATGCGTCTTCTTCCAGGTCTTCTCACCTCCACCTAAAATCACTGGTGGTCAGGAAATCCCTCAAGGTCATCTCTTTGCATACAAAAGGCCACATTTCACATCCTCCTGTTATCTCCTAGGAGGTCCAGTCCTTTTGTTTCTCTGAGTCGTGAAGCATACAATAAGCATACAGTAATATACATGTGAAGCATATGAAACCCACATATGTGTCCCACAGTACAAGTATTAATGTAAATATGCATGTGAGTAGGAATGAAGATTTCTTTTCATTACCAACACACATAAGCTCATGGAGCACCAGTCCAAAAGAATGGACAATTTTATTAATAACTCTGTATTTGTATCAACAATGAATCAGTCTGAAAAAAAAAAACAACAAACCTGCGAGTTCTTGTCTGCTTTAATCAAGAAGATGGACATGAAATCAAACAATAACTCCCATTACATTAACTCTTTTAATAGTTTAATGAGGAATTTCAGGATATATGAACATATTCAAATGACTGTAAGACAGAGAATTCAAAATGTCGTCGTTGGCCTCCGTCGGTCTATGATGACCATGGAAGAGAATCCTAAACATCTACTCTGCTGGAACAGTAATGCCTGTGGCTGAACAGGCCGATGTGCATCGGTGTTCTACCTTCCAGCGTTGGGTGTTGGTAGGATTCAAGCCTGGGCAGGAAGATATGGAGGACAAGATGTTACCCATGCAGCATGTCCCCCCTCTCCACATCACTGATGGATCCAAAGGAACAGCAGGGCTGCTATAGTTTGGCACCAGCGCCGTCGCAGAAGCTGCCAGAACGATGTTGAGAACAACAGAGAACTGCCTTAGGGGCTCCGACTCCGGATTTTTCCTCAGGGTTGACTCCCGAAGCCTTTCCTGTGACCAGGTGTGCCGCAAGGCAGCGGAGGTTTGAAATCAGGGTTTACCTTCCCCTAGATGGGCTACCTTCCCAGGTTGACGAGCCACCATCTACCCGAAGCATCTGGTTTTAAGGCACCAGAGATCCGCCCTTGCCCCTTCTCCTATTAGTAAAAGCAGTTCCGCCGGGCTTAGAGACTAAACCACACGGGCAGGCTAGGAGTTGGACTTAGTTGTCAGAGGCTTTTCGAGACGCACGCCGTAAGGAGCATTTTATGAGCACTGGGAGCTTAACCCTAGTGCCGCTCCTGGCTATGACAACCTTGGAACCATTCAAAATGTATCATGAGCACATTAGACTGTTAATGGATTACTGAGCATAAAGTGTATTATCAAACATTTGTGGAACTAAGGAAAAACATAGCTTAGATTGGCACTGTGATGGGAGGTGAAAAACCATAAAATAAAATTAGTTAAGGAAAATGGATGCAGTTTTATGAAGAAAATGATGATTAAACTATTTTATAAAAGGAAAATTGGTGTTACTCTGAAAAGGGAAGGAGATTAATGAAAAGACAAATGCATTTGAAGTTCTGAAAGGAGTCTGAAGATATTAGGTTTATAGAACTCATACCAGGAATATTGTGAAGAATTAAGTTTAAATTGGACAACAGACCTTCAGCACAGCAGAGTCAGATTGTGTCCCATGTGGTAGCAGGCCCCCAAAACCAATCTTGATCTGGATGGATGTGGATTCTGTTGAGAGAAACTGGCAGACAGGTTCTGCCCCACGGCTCGGGCCTATTCCGGTGATCACCACCATAGAAGTTGGCTGATGTCTTTTTATGCACTGTAAAAGGAATTTGGCCAGGTTGCCAAATTCCAAATATTTGTTTATCGTTCAAGGAAAAGGAGTAAAATATGAAAATGTGAATTTTAAAGAAAATAAAAAGTTTATACAGAGCATTGATAGACTCTGAGCCTTCTTAGAAAGGGGGAAAAATGGAAGAGCAGAAGCTCTGCTCCTTCAGGAGTCACTCCCAGTCTGCTGGACTGCAGCTGACTAGCTGGAGACAAAGGAAAGTTTTCTCAAGGTGTGGCAGGATAGCACAATAAATTTTATGACAACTAAGCTTGACCAATTACATTCAAAGATCAGGATTGGATCTGCCCATTAGCGCAAACTTTTGACCAATTGCACTGTTTCTTTGTTCAACAGAGGTCATAAGCCTGACTTAAAAAAGAGATGCATGGGGACTTGGAAGCTGATTGGTCAGTTCAAAGATCTGAAATGTGTGTCTCCCACAGAAAAGGGGAGAGGATTTGATATGAAAAGTGCAATCCTCCTAAAACATGTATATGCTGCTTATTAAAGCATAATTTTTTTTAAAACTTTAGTGACTAAAATATTCTACTAACTAATAAAGGAACATACAATATGTCTACATTGTAAATGTGATAATTTCTTTATGGTGGGCATGCAAAATTAATTCTTCCTGAAAATAAAGCAATGCATATCAAATCATGTCAATAAAAGCATTTCAAACCATAATTGTCATTCACAGGGTCCCGCCATATCTTCAACAGCGGACACTGTCTGCAGAGAAGGATGAGTTAACTCATTGTTCACAATTCATATTTTAACCCTCTAATTGCCCTAGGTGCCATGTGGCACCTGGGGAAACGCAAGGCAACTCAAGGGCCCCCCCCAGTGGTCAAGAGTGGTAAAAAAAATTTTTGTCAATAAAATAGTTCAGATTTCCAAGGCTATAACTTGAAAGTTACAAGAGATAATGGCTTACGGTCAATTAGAAAGATGTAGAATATGATCCAAAGTTTCAGATAGAAATAAATTTACACATCTAATTTGCATAATGTCACGGCAGCTATATAAATTACATAACTCAGTCAAAAGTGGACTTTGGGCACATTTACACTGTTATGGATGCCCCTTGCAGGGCATCAATGAGACGCTATAGGCCAACCGGTGAGTTTGCATGTTTTATTAACAAAAGGTAAAGATGACAACATAAATAGCCACGTGGGGCAAAAACACAAACATAGACTGAGGCTAAGGCTAAAGACATTGGATCATAAGCTCTGAGGAGGAATAACACTTACTGAGAGTGAGGAATCAAAAAGGAGACTGGAGTCAGGGTTAGGGACTCCAGTCCAACGTGGTGAGAGTCCAACGTAGTGTGAGGTCGCAGCAAGGAGTAAGCCTCAGCTGTTCCCTTAAATGAACTCAAAGGACCAATCAGCAACAGGGGAATGTAATGACAGAATGGCAAACAGCTGTCACAACATGACTCAGCTTTGACAGCCGGAAGTCCCGTAGTAACGCTGTCAAAATAAAAGCCCTGAACGGCCTTAAGACAACAACCCAGGGAAGAATGGGGAAAATACTGGACAACCCAAGCGCGGACAGAATCAGCGCTCAGGCCATCACAGTATTCCCCGTTCACAAGGCGCATTCCAGGCACAAATGTGACATCCAAGCCCACCCCACCCCCCAACTAGAAGGCTACCAGGGCCGACCCAGGGAGGGCAGAGGGGGAAAACAGGCTAGGAGGGAGAGAACCGAAAATACTACACCAGGGAGGGGGAAAAAAAACCCACAAGGGACGGGCAACAAAGATAATAAAATGAGGCTCAAACACAGAAAATCAAAGGCAGAACATACAAGAAATCCTAAGGCACAGTAGAATCAAATAACCAAAAATTTACATGACATCCTGCCTGGTAAGGGAACAAGAAAACCAAAATACAGGTATTATTGCGGCACATGGGGAGAGCATAATTGTTTACCATCTTAGACAAGAACAAAGAGCAGTGGTTCCCTGGTGAGATAACAGGGAGGTGTGAAGAATGAATGAAGTGAATGCAATGTGACGTCTTTTGTGTGTTAGAAGCTTCTAGAGGAATGCCATGTTATTTAAGAGAAGAGTCTCTGCTGAGATGTCATTCTGTCTATGCTTCTTGTGTGAGTTGTGTAATAAATCGTCTGAGCCACTCCACACTGATGACCCAAGACGAATCATGGAACACGATGAAAGATCCCCGGAGCCAACCTCGATGGGAGCCCCCAGCCACGCATGTGCTGTTGCGATCAAGCTACCGGATTTTTGGCAGCACAACCCGCGCTCCTGGTTCCACCTAATTGAGGCGCAGTTCGCCCTCCGGGGGATATCGGCGGATGACACAAAGTTCCACTATGTGGTCGCAGCGCTCGACGCCCGCACAGCTCAGCATGTAGAGAGCCTGCTCGATCAGCCACCAACCGACGGCAAGTACGGCGCGCTGAAGGCTGCGCTCATCCAGCACTACACACTCTCGGATGGTGAGAGAGCAGAGAGACTCCTGACGCGGACCGGGTTGGGAGACGGGTCGGCCATAGACCTGATGGAGAAGATGCTGAGGTTAAACGACCATTTTATTTTTACCCACCTCTTCCTCCGGAACCTTCCGTCAGTGGCAAGAGCGACCCTGGCCAATTCACCGTTGCTGGCCAAGCGGGACTATCGTGCGCTAGCCTGGGAAGCAAACCGGATCATCGTCGCCACCAGGGAGTTCACGACCATTGTGGCAGCGATGGAGATCGGCGCAATGACTGAAGGAGGCGAGGAGCCATCGACGGCAGCAGCAGCGGGGGCCAAGGAACGCGGGGGAGACACGCTTTGTTTCTACCACCGCCGCTTCGCAGAAAGGGCACGCAAATGTATACCACCGTGCCAATTCAAGCGCTCGGGAAACGCCAAGACCGGGGGTCGGTAGCAGCCGTGACCCTCGGGGAGGAGAACAAGCTGCTCTACTTGACGGACGCACGCTCGGGGAGGCATTTCCTCGTGGACACCGGCGCCCAGAAGAGTTTCATCCGGCCGACCTACGCTGACCGGCTGGCAGGATCTAGCGGCCCCGAGACGGCGGCAGCAAACGGCTCGGAGATTAAGACCTTTGGTGAGAGGACTCTACTCTTGTCTCTACACGGCCGTACATTTGAGTGGACTTTTGTCATAGCAGCATTGAATTTCCATATACTGGGGGCTGATTTTCTGTGTGCACATGATTTGTTGGTAGATGTCGCTAACAGACGCCTAGTTAATGCACTGTCCTTTGACTCTCTCCCCTGTATAGCTCGAGTGACCCGGCCAACCGCACAAGCCAACGTCACAGCTACATGCGGTAAGTTCCACACACTGCTCACTCAGTCCCCAGCACTCACTGTCCCAAAGTTTTCTGCAGCCATCGCTAAACACGGGGTGGAGCATTTTATCACCACCACCGGGCCGCCCGTTTTTGCAAGACCTCGGCGCTTGGACGCAGCTAAACTGGCCATAGCACGCGAGGAGTTCGCCAACCTGGAGAGGCTGGGCATCATCAGGTGCTCAAACAGCCCATGGGCTTCCCCGCTACACATGGTCCCTAAAGCTGAGGGTTCGTGGCGACCTTGCGGGGATTTCCGCAGGTTGAACAACGCCACAGCGCACGACCGCTACCCAATTCCACACATTCAGGATTTTTCCGTTCACCTTGCAGGACCGCTCATTTTTTCTAAAATAGACCTGGTCCGCGGTTACCACCAAGTCCCAGTGCACGCTGAGGACATACCCAAAACAGCGGTAATAACTCCGTTCAGTTTATTCGAGTTTTTGCGCATGCCTTTTGGGCTTAAAGGGGCTGCACAGACGTTCCAACGCATGATGGATGCAGTGCTGCGCGATCTCCCTTTCATGTTCGTCTACCTGGACGATATCTTAGTAGCCAGCGCGTCCGAAGACGAACACAAAACCCACCTCACAACGGTTTTCCGGAGGTTGGAAGAGCACGGGTTAATAATCAACCCAGCGAAATGTCAGTTCGGGGTGACGGGGATTGATTTTTTGGGGCACTGCGTCTCTCCCGAAGGAGCGGTCCCGCTGCCTGACAAAGTGCGCGCAGTGGCAGATTTTCCCCGGCCGCAAACGGTCAGGGCGCTACAAGAATTTTTAGGAATGGTGAACTTTTATAACCGTTTCCTTCCCCGCGCAGCGCAGCTCATGCAACCACTGTACGCTGCGCTCAAAAAACAGAAACCCGCGGATAGGGTCGAATGGACCCCGGAGCCAGAGCGGGCGTTCTCGGAAGTCAAAGCAGCCCTGGCAAATGCCGCATTGCTGGCACATCCAGACCCAACGGCCCGTTTAGCGCTCACCACTGACGCTTCAGATGTGGCCATAGGGGCTGTCGTGAAGCAGCGCGTTGCCGGGGCTTGGCAGCCGCTCGCCTTTTTCAGCAGGACTTTGCGTGACAGTGAACGTAAATACAGCGCGTTCGACAGAGAGTTGCTGGCTCTCCACCTGGCCATTCGCCACTTCCAGTTCTGGCTGGAAGGGCGCAGTTTCCCCGCGTTTGTTGACCACAAGCCGCTAACGTTCGTGATGGCCAAGGTTTCAGAGCCGTGGTCGGGCCGGCAGCAGAGACAGCTGGCCGCGATCTCAGAGTTTACTACTGATATTCAGCATGTGTCGGGCAAACTGAATGTAGTGGCAGACTGCCTCTCGCGCGCCGTGGTGGCCCCGGTCTGCGTGGGGATAGATTACACAGCCATGGCCGCGGAGCAGGTTAGTGATGCGGACATGCGCGCGCTCCAGTCTGGACCAACAGGGTTAAGGCTGGAGAGCAGGGTGCTGCAGGATAGCATGCCCCCCTAATCTGCGATGTCTCCACGGGTCACCCACGTCCCGTGGTCCCGGCAGCATGGCGCCGCCGCGTGTTTGAGTTGGTTCACTCTTTGGCGCACCCAGGAGTGCGCACGTCGGTCAAAATGGTAGGAGAGAAATTTGTGTGGCCGAGCCTTCACAAACAAGTGAGAGAGTGGGCAGCAGCCTGCGTGGCGTGCCAACGAGCCAAAGTACACAGACACATGAAGGCTCCCTTGGAGCCGTTTCGCATTCCGGCTAAGAGGTTCGACCATGTTCACGTGGACCTCGTGGGCCCCCTCCCGCCATCACAGGGGTACACGCACCTCCTGACAATGGTGGACCGCACCACGCGCTGGCCAGAAGCGGTTCCGCTGGCGGCAACCACCGCCGAGGAGGTGGCGCACGCGTTTTTAACAGCATGGGTGGCGCGTTTTGGAGTCCCGTCGGACATTACGTCCGACAGAGGCCCTCAATTTGTTTCCGAACTCTGGTCAACAATGGCCCGCAGCCTGGGTGTCACAATTCATCGCACAACCGCGTACAAGCCACAGGCTAATGGGTTATGCAAACATTTTCATAGATCATTGAAAGCGGCTCTCAGGGCTTCACTGACGGATGCAAATTGGGTAGACAAGCTACCGTGGGTTTTATTGGGGTTGCGTTCTGCGCCTAAAGAGGATCTGGAAGCTTCCCCGGTAGAACTCGTTTTTGCGCAACCACTCCGGCTGCCCGGGGAGTTTCTGCCAGATAATCCCGCGCTGGACAGCTCCCTGTCTCAGCTGTTGCAGCGTAGCATAGACACAAGCACGCTGCCGGGCCCTGCCCACCACAGTTTTCCACGCGTTTTTGTGCCTAAAACTTTGAAAAACGCGGAGTTCGTGTTTGTCAGACACGACGCCCACCGCCCCCCACTGCGCCCACCCTATGATGGACCGTTCAGAGTGCTGGAAACAGGGGATAAGCATTTTTTACTAGACTTGGGGGGTAGGAGGGAAAAGATTGGCATAGACAGACTCAAACCCGCTTTTGTTGTGGCGGACGAGCAGGTGCTGTTGGCGAGGGCCCCTCGGCGTGGAAGACCCCCACGGGGAGCTCCTCAGGGAAAGGATTCCCCAGTGCACCCACACGGACAGACAAAAAGTTTTCCCCCCCAAACATCAACCCCCCAGCATGACGGCGCCGCGGAGGCGGTGAACCCTGGTTACAGCAGATACGGGAGAAGACTGAAGCCCAAGCCGCATGTGGACTGATGTTTAATGGTGATACGGACTGTTATTGTATTGTTCTATTAGGCCGTGAGCAGCTCCCTCAAAATGTGGCTAGAAAATGATTTTTGTGGCACCCAACTGGGAACTACGGGATCTTTGATGATTTCTATGTAAAAAAAACCTGCTGAATCTGAAAATCGATGTTCCCACTGTCAAAGGTGTGGATAGCTATGTCAAATTTGAATAAATCCAAGATGGCTGCCACAACTAACCAAGGGAATGAATGGCCTAACATTTCAACCAGTCTACCTAGAAACACGTTTGAGGCCTCTTTTTCAGATAATATTGAGCCTAGGAATCGATTTCTGAGGTCGACTGTGTGATTGAGGGTCAAAGAACCACGCTAATTTGCATAAATCCAAGATGGCTGCCATGGATGGACTAACTTTTTAGCCATTCTACCTAGAATCACTTTGGAGACGTCCTTTTCGGCTAATGTTAACCCGAGGAATCGATTTCCGAGGTCATTAGTGTGACTGAGGGTCAAAGAACCCCGCTAATTTGCATAAATCCAAGATGGCCACCATGGGTGTGGATGGACTATATTTTGAACCACTCTACCTATAATCATGTTTGAGACGTCTTTTTCAGATAATGTTGACCCGAGGAATCGATTTCTGAGGTCAGATATGTGATTGAGGGCTTCACTAATTTTCATAAATCCAAGATGGCTGCCATGAATGGCATAACTTTTTTATCAGTACAACTAGAATCATGTTTGAGACATCATTTTCCGATAATGTTATGCCCAGGAATCCATTTCTGAGGTCACTTTTGTGATTGAGGCTCAAAGAACTCCACTCATTTGCATAAATCCAAGATGGCCGCCACAGGCATGGATAGTCCAACTTCTTAACCATTCTACCTAGAATCACGTTTGAGACGTCTTTTCTGCATAATGTTGACCCGAGGAATCGATTTCTGAGGTCAAATATGTGATTGAGGGTCAAAGAACTCCGCTTATTTGCATAAATCAAAAATGGCCGCCATGGATGGATGAACTTTTTTAATCAGTCCACCTAGAATCACGTTTGAGACATCATTTTCGGATAATGTTATGCCCAGGAATCGATTTCTGAGGTCACTATGGCCGTCATAGGCATGGATAGCCTAACTTCTTAACCACTCTACCTAGAATCACGTTTGATACATCTTTTCCAAATAACGTTGACCTGTAGAGGAGCTTGAAATAACGAGGCGATGTGATTCATAAACCAAAGTTTATTATCAGCTCCTCTAACAAGTCTCATCTAGGTGCAGCAGCAGAAGAAGTAAGAGAGCGAACACCTTCGGCTCTACGAACTTATACTCGCACATAACAAAAGACATGCATATCAAAAGCTGACATCCCTCATTATCTTAATCCCCCCATTGTCTTCGTACTCCTCTGCCTGGCCCTGGGGGGTCAGGGCAACCCATCCGGTCTCCACCGCAGTGCCTTGGATACTCTTTAATCTTCACTGGCGGTTGAGACTGTTTGTCCTGTTCTGAGGTGTGAAGTCGCCTTACATATGTAATCACCAAACACTCTCACATGCTTAAACATATGTTGGTTATGGAATAATATGATTAATATAGACCACAGACCCGAGAAATCGATTCCTGGTCAGTTATGTGATTGAGTGTCAAAGAACTCTGCTAATTTACATAAATCTAACATGTATAGCTGTCATATCCTGATACAACCTGTATTCAACCTCCACCTTATTCATCACCAGAATCATCTCCCTCATTTTCTTCCTCCTCTGCTTCCACAGATCTTTCAGATTCTGTAAGAACACGATTCACGCAATCGATTCAGGCGCATAGATCAGTGCAGCTGAGATCCGATGCCTTGCATGTACATCTGCTGGCCTCGCACCTACTCCGCTTGCATGAACAGTGCACATAGTTCAAGATCTCTTCAGGCGCCGGACCAGTTGCCATCCAGTCTACAGCCAGTTCTTCCTGCAACAAAATCCAGCCATGGCCCACTGGACTGGGGGCAGATATTGTTTGCTGCAGTCGCTTTTTAGGAGATGGTGTTGGGGGACTAAGTTCTGGTCCGCTGTGCTCCTGAGGCTCAGGAATGTGGGCTTCGGCCAGTCGTTTTTTACGAACTTCAGCACGTTCCACTCTTGTTTTGTCCGTAAAACGGCTATAGCACACACGATGGTAGCCAAATGTTGGATCAAGGTTGTTTAGATCTGAAAACATATTATATGGACCATAGGGTATTATAACATTAGGCCTACCTTGTACCCATATAGATATAAAACATATATAGATTGCAGATAATTTTCACATTAACAGTGAGCTTATAATAGAGACCTTGTGCAACCTAGTCAATGCTCAATGTAAACTTGCAAAATGGCAAGCACAGACCGTGAGCCCATATTTATTGAGAGCATAAAGTATACAGGCAACTGCTGCTGCCATGAGTTTAACCTTTCTTGGATGACACATCACAAACATATGGGCTTTCCTTAACAGGCCATTTTCCATCCGCCTAAGGCTTGATAGTATGGGTGTGACTATGTGCAAACTATATAAATGTATGCCCAAACTTGTTCCTCCCTCACCTACTAGTACACTGCACCCCTTGGGCTTGGGCTGAGAAGTACATCCAACCCTCAGACTCAGAGTTAAGCTCACTGGGATTGCTACCCTTTTCCCATTTGAGCTATTTTGTGGTAGTGGTATATTTTGACTATAATTCAGGCCCAGGGTGGGTTCTGGGGATAGATGCATCATCAGAGTGAGTCGATCTGCATCATCTAGATCTACACTAGGACTATGTTACCTGGCACCCAGAGTCCCTTGGTTATTAGCCTCCACACCCCCAGATCGGCCTACTCGGAGTCTTAGACCAGGACTAGGTCACCCTGTGAGCAGTTGACAAAGGTTTTAGACATCTAGGGTTCCATTTTAGTTCATATTTAGAGTTACAAATGATCAGAGCCAAACGACTCCAGGACACACGCAGTACAACCATAAACAATGGCTGCCACTCACCTTTCTCGAACAAGTCGCGACATTGTTCTGCTACTTTCTGTTGGGGTCCGTCAAGTACAAGCCATTTTTGGGCACACTCACGTACTTTTGCCCACGATGCTTCAGTAAAACGAGTGATACTGCCCGAAAACTTATCGGAAATGTGAATAACACAGGAGAGGCTTTCAGCGCACACTACCCCTGTGGGCGCTGCCATTTTGTTGTCACATGACCAAAGGGACGACGCTGATTGGTTAAAACGTCCCGGACTGGGCCATGTTTAAGGTAGCCAGACAATTATTACCGACTGACTTCAATCGCATTTTTCATACAGCTATCCACACCTTTGGAAGTGGGAACATCGATATTTTGTCTTACAATAACGTAATCTTAATTTAGAAACACTAAAATTTTAGTTCCCCATTGGGTGCCACGAAACTGAACGAAAAGTGGCAGCTGCTCACGGCCTATATCCAAGATGCTCGGGGGGGGGGGGGGGGGGTATGGCGGCACATGGGGAGAGCATAATTGTTTACCATCTTAGACAAGAACAAAGAGCAGTGGTTCCCTGGTGAGATAACAGGGAGGTGTGAAGAATGAATGAAGTGAATGCAATGTGACGCCTTTTGTGTGTTAGAAGCTTCTAGAGGAATGCCATGTTATTTAAGAGAAGAGTCTCTGCTGAGATGTCATTCTGTCTATGCTTCTTGTGTAAGTTGTGTAATAAATCGTCTGAGCCAAATCCGCCTCTTTATTTACATGCTCCACAGTATACTTTAGAGGGAAAAAACAAAACCAAAGCATAAGTACCATGTAAACACCAAGGAGAAGAAAGAAAAAATTCCATAACTGCAGAGTAGGCAGACAAACTATAGATAACGTACTGTGAGACCATAATTAACAAACACTTAAATAGAACATTAGAAAGTATGTGTACCCAGCAAGTACAGTTTGATTGCAAATTTGGTTTTCACAAGTCAGCCACAAGAAAGCAGAAGTGCAGCATGAGAGAGTTTGCACAGTATTGTTCATGTCTGCTCTCCTAAGCTAAACAAAATGCAAAATAATTTCCCAAGCATCAGTGTGTGAATGTGTGGCTAGCAAGATGTGTAAAGCGCTTTGGTCATCTAGAGATGAGAAAAAGCGCTATATAAGTGAACGCCAAACGCCAAGAACTGCCAGATAATCGAAAAGGAAAATTCACTTCTCAAGGTACGTATATAAAGAAAATCTATGTAAAAATAGAAAAATAAATGCTGCCAAGCAAACAGATCCTTCCACTCAGTAAAATATTGAAATGGAGGCCTAATGACTTATCCTAAGACTTATTCAGGACTTCGTGGAGTGGTGCCATTGCAACTGCCTCCAGATCAATGCAAGGAAAACTAAGGAGATGGTGATGGACTGCCGCAGGCAAGGACAACCCTTCACAGCACCAGTAAACATACAGGGAACAGACATTGAGATGGTGACATCCTACAAGTACCTTGGTGTTCATCTGAACAATAAACTAGACTGGTCACACAAAACCGACGCACTCTACAAGAAGGGACAGCGCAGGCTGTTCCTACTGAGGAGGCTCAGGTCTTTTGGTGTACAAGGGGTGCTCCTGAAGACATTCTATGACATGGTGGTGGCATCAGCCATTACTTTTGGAGTGGTCTGCTGGGGCAGTGGCATTACAGCAGCCGATAGGAAGAGACTGAACAAACTGATTAAGAAAGCTAGCTCTGTCCTGGGACAACGCCTTGACCCAGTGGAGGAGATAGGAGAGAAAAGGATGGTGGCTAAACTGTCATCTCTGCTGGAGTCCGAGTCCCACCCTATGGAGGACATACTGATCACACTGAGGAGCTCATTTAGCAGTAGACTAGATCATCCTAGGTGTACGACCGAGAGGTTTCGCAGGTCCTTCCTACCTACGGCTGTCAGACTTTATAACCCAAGCAGGGCTGCTCGCAGAGATAGCAAAAAAAAAAATGTGACTGCGGCGGTATGAAATAAAGCGGCGTTGTTGGAGGTTTTAAGCAGAGTTTTATTATCATACCGCCGTCACGAGCTCCGCTACCGGCGCCGTGCATGAGCGCCGAGAGCGAGCCCACGGCTCTCAGAGGGGACACGTGTGTGTCTACCAGTTGCAGGATCAGAGTGAGAGAGAGTTTGCGTTACAGAGTTGCAGCATATATACTCGACCACAACAATACATCAAAGGGACATACCCCAGCAGTTAGTATGATCAAAGAGATAACAGAACAGGCATAAGACATTTGCATTTGAAAGACATATTGATCTCAGTCCCTAGGTCACAGTGAGGACAGGACCCATGAGCACAATACATGAAAGGCAACGATTAACATCACAGAGGTGAGCCAGACGAAACGCGTCTGCCTGTAGACATTAATACACATTACACTGTTCTGTTACTTGCTCTAGCCGAGCGCTGTGTTTGACCAGTCTTTTTGTGGAGATTTACCTCAAAGCACATCTACATATGTAAGATGCTCAGAAGAAGCACAGTAAGGACAAAATGCATGAACACTTTAACTTCAAGGTTGTAAACGCAGCATGCAGCGGAACAAACCCCAGGAGTGCGAGCTGACTGTCTCTGTGTTCTGTCTGTGTGTTGTGGGGGGTTTAATCAAACCGCTACAGTGACAACCTAATAGTATTGAATGCAAAAGACGCAACAGACTCACACAAATGGTCCCCTCCAGTATACAACTAGGACATATCAGTCGCTACGGAGGGTGACAATATGTATGGGTACATATTCATACTATGTAGGATAACTAAGTAGACGGTTATGCTGTTTATTGCTGACATAATTATAGACCCAGGGAACAAAGCACAGACTCGAGTGAACACAATTTATCCTTTTTATTGCTAACAATGAGTGTGTGTGTGCGTACATGTACAGTGTGTATGTTGTGCGTGTGAAGGAGAAGTGCAGTGCAGGAATCGTGCCCCAGGAGAGCAGAACGCCGTTCAGCCTGGCAACCCTACAATGACAGAGCAGAGGTGTTAATTCTGTCCACGGAGCAAAGAGCGTGATAGTAATGGCTGCTTACTTTGCAGATAGTCGTGGAGATGCTCAGGTTGGCCTTGAGGGCTGCAGCCAGGGAGACAGCGTCTGACTCCGTGCAGGGAAGTGGGCTAGTAGCCCTGAAGTGGTGATGAAGGCTAGACCGCCCCCGGGAGGAGAGGGTTCCACTGCCGGGAAGATCCACCTGTGTACAGGGGAAGTCAACTGACAAAGGTGAGTTTACCGGAGTGGTGGCTCAGTTGGTAGAGCATCCGCCCCACACCCGGGAGGCAGGGGTTCAAATCCCGGCCGGGTCATGCCAAAGACCATATAAAAATGGAACTTCCTGCCTTCCAGCTTGGTGCTCAGCAATAATGGAATGGAGGAGGGAAATTTGTGGCGGCGCCTTGCATGGCAGCGGCCCTCTGATTCTACACTTGGGGTGTGTGTGATTAACACAGTAGATAGGTAAAGCACAATCTCGTTCTACTGTACATGATTGGTTGTACAGTTGAATGACAATAAAGGGTGATTTGATTTGATTTGATTTTAAAATTAGGCTTACGTGAAGCGACGAGGAGATCAAGAACTCTGATGATGAAGCCAGTGACTTGGCTGTTGATGCGAGGCGTGTCAATGGAGAATGACAGACGGCTCCGTGCGGAGTCTCAGGCAGGCCCAGTTATAAAGCCCACTGGAGATTGGCAGCAGGTGTGCGTGCAGCTGTAGTTGATGACGGCCCTGAGGGAGCCATGACAATTGCATCTAGCTACAATGCTCCGCACTGTGTATATATATTTATATATTTATGTGTCCATATGCATATTCACTGCTCTTATTTTCTTATCTTCTAAATTATTGCTCTGAGTGTTGCTATCCCTGTGCTGTTGCAATCCTGGAATTTCCCCATTGTGGGACTAATAAAGGCTTATCTTATCTTAATGCTCAAAAACACCGATTTTATGTATGTCATTATTGAAAGTCTTAAACAAAAGTGACAGTCATTTCCTCCTCTCTGCAACAGCAATGAAGTTACCAAAGCAATTATACCAAGGACACATAGATCATACTACCAAAATAAGAAACTGGGCTGAACAGACAGAGCACATCGGAACCGAAATACTAATACTACTACTAATAATAATAATAATAATAAGCACAGAAAGCAGGGCAAAAATCAAGATTACAGAACATTAGAGACATGATAATGAAAATAAACACAACGACTAAACTAAGGCTAGGGCAGGAAAACACCATGAACTGAGGGCGAAGACATGGCTGAACTCATGTCCCGAAGGTCACAGAAAACAAATAACATAAAGCAAGGACATCCAGACCCTAACAACAAGTAGTAAATTGATGAAAAGGAAAAAAAAAGTTAAGGGAGAAAAAAAAAATAATTTCAGGGACGCCGGCAGGTAGAGAGCGGGGAAGAAAAAAAAAGACAGTTCAGGCGGTCTACCCTCATCCCGGTTCCACCTGACTGCCGGGGAAAAAAGCAGTTCGGGCGGCCTATCCAAGTCCCAGACCCAGGAAAACAGTACCTCAGGCGGCCAGACCAGCTCGCTGAACCAACAAGGCAGTTCTTCAGGCAGACGACCCAGAATGCAGAACGCACAAAGCAGATCTTTGGGCGGCTGAACCAGGTCGCCGATCCAACAAGACGGTTCTTCAGGTGGCCGTTCCACGTCCTTAGACCACCAGGACCAGAGGGGGAAATTCAGATACGGCCTCCCTACCGAAAGGGACAGCGGGGGAGAGCCGACCCAAATGAGGGGAACCCCAACGGCACCCAGTGGGGAAAAATAGGAGGAAAGAGGAGGAACCAGCCCGGCGTCCAGCTGAAGGGAATCCACAGCTCCCTCACCAGCCTCAAACCGAACTGGCGCTGCGTCCTCGACGGGCCCCGATTGGACCGGCGCTGCGTCCTCGACGGGCCCCGATTGGTCCGGCGCTGCACCCATGACGGACCCCGACTGGGCCGGAGCTGCACTCACGACGGACCCCGACTGGGCTGGAACAGCACAAGAGATGACCTCCGAGCACGGACCTGGAACCTCCAAGACCACAACCGGAACAGACTCATCACCGGTGACCCTGGGAGAAGGCTCAGAGGAAGAAAGAAAACCAGGATCAGAATCACCGGCAGCAGCAGAGCCTGGTGAGACCAGCTCAGATGCAGCGATCGGCTGCACCTGGCTCGTTTCCCCGAGAGACAGGCAATAATGCTCCAGAATGGAGAAGAGAAAGACAAAATAGAGCACTTGCCTGATCTCGGGCTCTACCGACGTCCAGGACTTCGGCGATCCAGGTTCCATGAGCTGGAGGTCCACTCCTGGTTCCCATTCGGCTGTGGCGGGCTCTGCAGCCGGCATGATGGTCCTCACAGTCTGGGGATTCCCTGGCACTGAGGTCCACACCGAAGGCCCGCTCGGCGTGGTGGCAGGGGATCCATCGCCTGCTGGGTCGAACCGCTCCTCCATGAAGACCCGGGGACGCTTAATCGTCGGTGCAGGCTCCAACCAGCAGTCCGCCCTCCTCCTCTGCCCGTGACATAGCTGCGGGACTTGTACCAGGCTCTCCAGGGCCACAGGCTCCTTCTTCGTCCGGCGGTGTATTCCTGGCACCGGGGGACGCTCAGGGGAAGGAGACACAGAGGATGCAGGTTCACAATTAATGGTTACAGCAGGAGGAAGCTCGGGGTACTGTGAACCCCGAACTCCACCCCCAGGAGTCAAACAAGGCAATTCATAGCACGGAGGAAGAGAATGAAATAGCACTTGCCTTTTCTCCAGAGGGCCGATGGTGCCTGCTGTAACGGGTTTGGTTCTTCCCTTCCCCCTATGGATGGTGATGGAGGACCTCCCGGGAGGACGAAGAGGAGCTGCTCGCACCGGATCAATGGCGGGCACAGCTGGAGCAGGACTCGTGGAGCTCACAGCAGCTGGAGAGAGCATCGTAGAGGAGAGGGGAGCAGCCGAGACAGTCCAGGGACGAGGAGCTGACGGGACAGCGGAAACAGAAGACCCGGAGGTGGAGGCTGCTGTCTTTCCCCTCTGTTGTGACGCAGGGGCAACAGCTGGCTGGGAGGCACAGTTTTTCGGCGGCCCGGCACTGGATCTGGACGGGGATCTCACTGAAGCTGGGCGCGAGCAGGGTGACAGTGTTTACCGGCAGAGGGCAAGGCAAAGGTTAGGCCAGGAAACCGCCGCTGCTGCGCAGAGACAGAGGCCAGCAATTCGGTAAACTCGGGATAGTCATAAAGTTCGGGATTGACCTCCACCAGTCTGACTGCTGCCACCACATGTTTCATGATTAGAGTCGGATGGAAGGAAAAGCGAGCCTCAGCTACATGGCCCCGGATGAGCTCAGCTGCCACTGTGTCTCTTCCGGGGGAATCCCGGCTGACATCCTCCTCTGCTGTGGATGGGAACGGCACTTGGGTGACGTAGACTCCCGGGCTGGATGGGTGACAGGAACTGGATCCCGAGGTGAGGAACGGGGGTGCCTCACCTTCGGCTTCCTGCTGGAGTTTCCCTCTGGTCCATGGGTCTTCTCCCAGAGTCCCTTGATTTCTGCCATCCTCTTCCTCACTTCGGTGTGGTCGGCGTGGCAAGGATTGCGGTTAATTGCTGCCTTTGCGAGGTCCAAGTACCAGCATGGGCCGTCAGGAGTGATGTTGTGACGAGCGTTGGAGAGCAAGCCATCTAGCTCTATAAGGAACACGATCAGCTCGTAGTCCAAGCTCCCAGAATAGCCTTTTCCTGGCGACGCCATCTCCTAACAGGCTGGTACACGGAAAAAAGGGGGAAAACTACAAGCCCCCAAAAAACAAACTCACAGTGACCGGCGTCTTGTTTTGGGCTGCGACCTACTGTTATGGATGCCTCTTGCAGGGCATCAGTGAGACGCTATAGGCCAACCGGTGAATTTGCATGTTTTATTAACAAAAGGTAAAGATGACAACATAAATAGCCACGTTGGGCAAAAACATGAACATAGACTGAGGCTAAGGCTAAAGACATTGTATCATAAACTCTGAGGAGAAATAACACTTACTGAGAGTGAAGAATCAAAAAGGAGACTGGAGTCAGGGTTAGGGACTCCAGTCCAACATGGTGAGTGTCCAGCATAGTGTGAGGTCGCAGCAAGGAGTAAGCCTCAGCTGTTCCCTTAAATGAACTCAAAGGACCAATCAGCAACAGGGGAATGTAATGACAGAATGGCAAACAGCTGTCACAACGTGACTCGGCTTTGACAGCCGGAAGTCCCGTAGTAACGCTGTCAAAATAAGAGCCCTGAATGGCCATAAGATAACAACCCAGGGAAGAATGGGGAAAATACTGGACAACCCAAGCGCAGACAGAATCAGCGCTCAGGCCATTACATACACAAAGAATGGTCCATTTTTTTATGCCGATTTGTCTACAAGGGTACGCTTTTATCTAATCTTCAAAATATATGAACCAGAAAATCAATAAAATGTCAAAAATCATAAATTTCTCTTACCTGTTGCCGGGTGGGGGGGGCTCACTCGCCCACGTGACCGGTCCGTTTTCATCCATTGTGGCCGATGTTTCGCGTTTACTTTGTAATTTACACCCGCTTATACATCTACAAACCCTTATGATTATCCCACGTTTATTTCGTTTGTATTACGCGGCTATTTTTTCTGTTTGGTGCATTTTTCTTGTGGGAATCCAGCCACTCGTGGGCACCGCCATCTTGGTAATGAGAGCTCAGTTTTTCGTCCATCGTGGCCGAAGTTTCGCGTTTACTTAGTAATTTACACCCGCTTCCACATCTACAAACTCTTATAATTATCCCACATGAATTTTTTTGTATTATGCCACTATTTTTCCCATTTCATGCAGTTTCAGTCATCATCGCTGCTGCGATGACCAAACATGGCGGCATCCACATTGGTGTGTAAGCTCAAAGTGGAAAAAGGAAGAATAAGGATTTCTTCTTCTTTGCTATATTCCATGTCAGCCATGATTCCTTCGGCGCGTGTCTGCCCCCTTCTAAACTGTCAGATCAATACAGATTAGTACAAATTCTCCGTATACCTGGGGGACATCAATAAGTTGACACGTGCAGTTGCTGCGCTGTGCCACTGGGGGCGCATGAGCCGTCCATAAAATGTGGACAGTTAAAGGGTTAACTTAGGGAGAGAGAAATATTCCTGTGTTATCCATTGGAGGGCAATGTTGGACTTTTGAGTTTCAGTGAGGAGTCTTGCTGTCAGGGTCTGTGGAACGTCACCGTAAACCTATCATTTTCACATTCCTTTGGCAAATGGATGTGAGGGGAAATGATTCCAGGTCTTGAGCAGGGATTAACGTATCCCCTTTATGGTCGATGGCGTAGGGTTTCACAACTCTGGTCTTGGGTGAAGAAGAGCAATTCATGACCAGACTTTTTGGTGAAACAATTTATCCTCAGCAAAGAATGATTTTTTAAATTGGAACCCAGCAGTTAACGCTACACCTGGTATACAGGTTCACCTTGGGATCTTGACCTCTGACTATGGGTTTGGGCTCAAAAGGTCAAAGATCAAGGTTAGCATTCCATTTGCACTGTTACTATAAAACGAGTAAAGCTAGGGCCACCAAACCTGGTACACAGGTTCACCTTGGGATCCTGACCTCTGACTATAGGTTTGGGTTCAAAAGGTCAAAGGTCAAGGTTAACATTCCTTATGCCTTATTACTGTACAATGAGTGAAGCTAGGGTCATCAAACTTGGTACACAGGTTCACCCTGTGACCCTGAAGTGTGACTATGGTTTTGGGATTGCAAGGTCAGAGGTCAACATCAAAATGGCTTATAAACTATATCTCAACAACAAAGAAAGCTAGGGTCACCAAACCTGGTACACAGGTTCACTCTGAGACCATAACCTCTGAATACAGGTTGGGGATCAATAGGTCATAGGTCAAGGTTGCCACTCCCTATGCCCTCTTACTATAGAATGTGTAAAGCTCTGTAGGATCACCAAACTTGCTACACAGGTTCACCTCGGGATCCTGCCCTACAACTATGGGTTGTATACTTTGTTGTATATCCGTGGATGATGGGTTTATCATAATTTGGTTCTGCCACAGTAATTATATTGAAAAACTGAAAACTGCTGTCTGTCAGTAAGTATTGGGATCTTCAAAGAAAACGGAGGCAGGGGATAGTGCACTCGCCTCAGAGTGCTCTTGGTTTGTTTGTTTTTTTAAATAGCTGCTTTGACTTTTTTAAGTGTCATTTTATACTGGTAAATTTGCAGTTTTTTTCTTGTTTCTCTAGTATTATTTTTTTATGTAACTTTGAGACTAATTGTATATAATATGGAGGAATAAGATCAGGTGAGATGAGACGAGCTGGAAGGTTGCCGAGTTTTATTTCCTCCATCAAAATGAGACACACATCGTAGCTCTGAGCTACTGTGCTACTATGTTGTTGAGGCATGTATAGTAAGCTCTTTTATACAGACAGAGAGAATGCATGGCACATTAGCATATTGGTATACATATCAGTCAATACATATGATTAGCATGACCAACTGGTGCCCGGACGTCCTCTCCTTAATCCGGGGATGTCTAAACAATAGTCCATTGTTCTGGTTGTCCCCAGGGGCTCTCTGTCTGTATGCAAATTGTCCTCTGCTTCCCGCAGACATGCTGAGTGTGAGGAATGTTCCTGAAGAGTGTTGTGGGTCACCACAGGGCTCCCCCCCAGAACACTCAGCAGGGACTGTGACACATCCCCCCCCCCACCGTCGTTTGGCTCCAGCTCCGGTTTCCAGCACATTGAACGGCCATGGATTGTGGGTGCCGGGGCTGGTGCGCGTCGTGCGTAATGGAACAAGACGGCGATCGGCCGGCTTTAGGGAGTGAGGTGCGGGAAGAGTGCTGTGGAGGAGGAGGGGGAGGGGGGGTGGGAGTAAGTGAGTGCCGGCCCGGGATGTCAAAGGTGTCTGGGCCGCCCAAAAATTGCGTGTGGATCCACGATGAGGGACTTTCCCGGTAAACCAGGGGCAGTGATCCGCAGCGGCTGTGAAAAAAAAAAATTAAGTCTCTGACTCCTCTTGCGGCTCGGTCCAGCGAGGATGTGGGGAAGGCGAACGGCCAAATTCCCCAAGGATGCGTAGTGGCTGTGAAACAACTGCAGCTGTGTGAGGGACTTGGCGGTTTGGCTTTCGGTGCAGACGCAGCCCTAAAGTCCTCAGGGACAGCAATCGGCTAGGCTCCCGTTGTGTGCCGTGGCTGAGAAACCCATACAAAGTCCTGTGTGCAGGCTGCACGTCTGCTTCAGGTGCGTGAGCAGCCCTGAAGGTTCCGAGGCTGACGATCAGCCGTGTTTCTCGGGCATGTGAAGCGGCGGAAGACGATGTATGAGTCTGTGGAGCCGGATTGTCCCTGCGCGTGGTGCGCGCTTGGCACAGTGACCACATAGCTGGCAGTTGCGCTGTCCTCGTAATCCTGCAGTGTGCGTGCGGGGCTTCATTGTCGCGAGCTGAGTCAGGGTCGGGGAGCTTGGTGGAAATCAACGTAGTCGGCACCGGTGATCGTCCCCGTTCAGGCTGCTTCCTTTGTTTCGCTCATGTCGCCGTTCATGGTGCGTGTTGGTCCCAGCGCTGCACTCCAGAGAGCGCGCTCCAGAGAGGATGAAGAGGTTGCAGGCGTTCTCTGGTCCTCTGTGTTCACAGCGTGGTGAGAGGGAGCAGACGGTCATTCTGTCTTGTCAGGTCACCAGTGTGGAGGTAAAAGATCAGGCGAGGGGCGCACCATGACATGTCTAGGGTCACCAGTGTGGAGGAATAAGATCAGGCGAGATGAGACGAGCTGGAAGGTTGCAGAGTTTTATTTCCTCCATCAAAATGAGACACACATCGTAGCTCTGAGCTACTGTGCTACTGTGTTGTTGAGGCATGTATAGTAAGCTCTTTTATACAGACAGAGAGAATGCATGACACATTAGCATATTGGTATACATATCAGTCAATACACATGATTAGCATGACCAACTGGCGCCCGGACGTCCTCTCCTTAATCCAGGGATGTCTAAACAATAGTCCATTGTTCTGGTTGTCCCCCAGGGGCTCTCTGTCCGTATGCAAATTGTCCTCTGCTTCCTGCAGACATGCTGAGTGTGAGGAATGTTCCTGTAGTGTTGTGGGTCACCACAATACACTTATGGTATTATAGTAAATTTGAAATATTTATCATCTAAAATTTCTGGCTTTTTTAAAATCTGAAATGTGCTTTAGTTTTCCTTGTTAATTTAGAATTTCCATATTGGTTTTAAAACGTTCAAAAATGGACAACTGTTTATCATATTCAGGATAATTTTTCTTTGTTTTTCTTGCAATTAAAGACTTTTTCCACAAAATTTTGAGACTGAGAAAATTTGAAACTTTTTTTACTCATGAATTTACATTTTTTCTTAAATTTTTGACTCTCATGTCATAAATTCACATCTTTTTTTCAACTTGTCGTCTACATTTTCCCCTTGTCTTTCTGTTGATAGCTTTTTCTAAAATAAATAGATTTTTATCTTGCAAATTTATTGCTTTTCTCTTGTAGCTTTGCAACATTTTCTCAAAAACTTGTAGCTTTTTTCCCACAATTTTTCATACATTGTGGAGAGTTGTGAAGGACGAGACTGAGTGTATTCCTCAGGTTCAGCTTTATTCACAATGACATTCTCCAACATTCAAAAGCAGAAAAAGAGGATGAATCTTCTCACATCTGTCCTTTTATACCAGGACATCAAACATGCAATCACATGGTGCTTAATCAAACATACAGTCACATGGTACTTAATCCCAGTCACAATGTAACTTCCCCCGATCTTAACACCATCCACCTCCTAGTCTCGGGTGGTCAGGAAATCTCTAAAGGCCATCTCCTTGAAACAAAAGGCCAGATCTCACACCCTCCTGTTACCTCTGGAAGGCTCAGTCCCTTTGTTCCCCTGAGACGTGAAGTATACAATAAGCATACAGTGATATATCTGTGGAGCATCTGAAACCAACATATGTGCATATATGTGTGCCACATGACCCCCCCCCAAACGTCTAAGATGGAACAAATGTAATACAGTTTGCAAGTCATTTTCTCATTATTACACATCAGTCCAAATGTTGCTTGGGCCTCAGTCGCCTCCCATATCTGCTGTAAGCGGGCTTTACCACCCCCGCAGTGTCTTCCCGCTGTGGAGCTGCTGTTTGAGGATTAGAACTGTTAGTCAATCTCTGTGGGTGCTCTGGGGAATGCTTTCTAGGGGGTCTGCCGCGCCGAGGAGGTCTCGTCAACTGCACCACTTCGTCAGCCAGCACAAAAGCGGGTTTGAGCCTGTTTATACAAATCATTTCTTTCCTGCCCCCCAAATCTAGCAAAAAATGCTTGTCCCCTGTTTCCAGCACTCTGTATGGTCCGTCATAAGGTGGGCGTAAGGGTGGGCGGTGTGCATCACGTCTGACAAAAACAAACTCCGCATTCTTTAAAGCTTTAGGCACAAAAACGCGCGGGAAGCTGTGATGAACTGGGCCAGGAAGCGTGCTCGCTCCCGTGTCGCTCTGCAACTGCTGAGTGGGGGGGGGGCACTCTGGTGCAGGATTATCCGGGAGAAACTCCCCGGGCAGCCGGAGTGGCTGCGCAAAAACCAACTCAGCTGGGGAGGCTTTTAAATCCTCTTTAGGTGCAGAACGCAACCCCAATAAAACCCAAGGTAGCCTGTCCACCCAATCTGCATCCATAAGCGACGCTCTGAGGGCTGCTTTCAATGACCTATGGAAACGTTCGCATAAACCATTAGCCTGCGGGTTGTATGCGGTAGTGTGGTGGATCGTTATCCCCAGGCTGCGGGCCATCGCTGACCAGAGCTCGGAAACAAATTGAGGACCTCTGTCAGACGTAATGTCCGACGGAACTCCGAAACGCGCTACTCATGCTGTTAGAAACGCGCGCGCCACCTCCTCGGCTGTGGTTGATGCCAGTGGGACCACTTCTGGCCAACGCGTGGTGCGGTCCACCATTGTCAAAAGGTGTGTGCACCCCTGTGACGGCGGGAGGGGGCCTACAAGGTCGACATGCATGTGATCGAATCGCTTAGCCGGGATGTGAAAAGGCTCCAAGGGAGCTCTAGTGTGTTTGTGTATTTTGGCTCGCTGACAAGCCACGCAGGCTGTTGCCCACTCCTTGACTTGCTTGCGCAGGCACGGCCATACAAATTTCTCTCCTACCATTTTGACCGACTCGCGCACCCCCGGGTGTGCCAGAGAATGGATCGAGTCAAAAACGCGGCGGCGCCACGTGGTCGGCACCACCGGGCGCGGTCGTCCCGTGGAGACATCGCAGATTGGGGGGGCATACCATCTTGTAGCACCCTGTTCTCCAGCCTTAACCCTGTTGGTCCAGACTGGAGCGCGCACACGTCCGCGTCGGCAACTTGATCCGCGGCCATGGCTGCATAATCTATCCCTACGTGGACTGGGGCCGCACGCACTTCCGCGTCGCTAACCTGGTCCGCGGCCATGGCTGCAAAATCTACCTCTGCGCGGGCTGGAGCCGCCACGGCGCGCGAGAGGCAGTCCGCCACTACATTAAGTTTACCCGCTACATGCTGGATATCGGTAGTAAACTCTGAGATGGCGGCCAGCTGTCTCTGCTGCCTGCCCGACCACGGTTCTGTAATCTTGGCCATCGCGAAAGTCAGCGGCTTGTGATCCACGAACGCGGTGAAACTGCGTCCCTCTAGCCAAAACTGGAAATGGCGAATGGCCAAGTGGAGAGCTAACAACTCCCTGTCGAATGCGCTGTATTTTCGTTCACTGTCGCGCAAGGTCCTGCTGAAAAAGGCGAGCGGTTGCCAAGCTCCTGCTACATACTGTTCCACGACCGCTCCTATGGTCACGTCTGACGCGTCAGTAGTGAGCGCTATGCGGGTCATTGGGTCTGGATGTGCCAACAACGCAGCGTTTGCCAGGGCTATTTTGACTTCAGCGAATGCGCGCTCCCGCTCCGGAGACCATTCGATTTTGTTTGTGGGTTTTTGTTTTTTTAGTGCAGCATACAATGGTTGCATGAGCTGCGCTGCGTGAGGGAGGAAACGGTTATAAAAATTCACCATTCCCCAAAACTCCTGTAACGCTTTGACCGTTTGTGGTTGGGGAAAATTTGTTATTGCGCGCACTTTGTCGGGCAGAGGAACCGCTCCTTCTGGAGAGACGCGATGCCCCAAAAAATCAATCTGCGCCACCCCGAACTGACACTTCGCTGGGCTGATTATTAACCCATGCTCTGCCAACCTCCGGAAAACTGCTGTGAGGTGGTTTTCATGTTCGTCTTTGGACGCGCTGGCTACCAATATGTCGTCCAAGTAGACGAACACGAAGGGGAGGTCACGCAGAACCGCGTCCATCATGTGTTGGAACGTCTGCGCTGCGCCTTTAAGCCCAAACGGCATGCGCAAAAACTCAAAAAGCCCGAAAGGAGTTATTACCGCTGTTTTGGGTATGTCCTCAGCGCGCACTGGAACCTGGTGGTAACCGCGTACCAAATTTATTTTAGAAAAAATGCGCGCCCCCGCCAAATGCACCGAAAAATCTTGGATGTGCGGGATCGGAGAGCGGTCGTGCGCTGTACCGTTATTCAACCTGCGGAAATCACCGCAAGGTCGCCACCAGCCATCAGCCTTTGGGACCATATGGAGCGGCAAAGCCCAGGGGCTCTTCGACCTCCTGATGATGCCCAGTCTTTCCAGGTTGGCAAACTCCTTGCATGCTATGGTCAGTTTAGCTGAGTCCAAGCGCCGAGCTTTTGCAAAAACGGGTGGGCCGGTGGTAGTAATAAAATGTTCCACCCCATGTTTAGCCACTGTCGCCGAAAACGTTGGGACCGTGAGTGCTGGGAACTGAGTGAGGAGTGTGTGGAACTTACCACCCGCAGCTGTGACGTTAGCTTGTGCAGTTGGTGGGGCCACTCGAGCTGTGCAGGGAATACAATAAAAGGAAAGTGCATTAACCAGGCGTCTGTTAGCAAGATCAACCAATAAACCATGTGAGCACAAAAAATCAGCCCCTAACATGTTGAAATTGACTGCCGCTACAACAAAAGTCCACTCGAATGTACGGCTCTGCAAAGACAGAAGCAGAGTCCTCTCACCGAAGGTCTTAATTGCCGAGCCGTTCACTGCTGTCACCCGGGGACCACTGGAAGGCGCCAGCCGGTCCGCGTAGGAAGGCGTGATGAAGCTCAGCTGGGAGCCTGTGTCCACGAGGAATTGCCTCCCCGAGCGTGCGTCCTTCAGGTAGAGCAGCTTGTTCTCTTCTCCGAGGGCCACGGCTGCTACCGACCCCCGGCCTTGGCGTTTCCTGAGCGCTTGAAGTGGCACAGTGGGATGCACTTGCGTGCCCTCTCTGCGAAACGGCGATGGTAGAAGCAAAGGACGTTGTCCGCTCCGTGTCGCCTGGCCCTTGCTGCTGCTGTCGTCGGTGAGTCTGGTGCTGCAGCCTCTGGCCCCCTGCCATCTCCAGATGTCGCGCCTAGCTCTGCTGCTGCGGCCAAAGCTGCGCTCCGTTTGTGGGCGTCGACGAGTCGCTGCACCTCCTGGCTCAGCTCGTGGTAGTCTCGTCGGGCCAACAGCGGTGAACTGGCCAGGGTCACTCTCACCGCTGACGGTAGGGTCCTGAGGAAAAGGTGGGTGAAGATAAAGCTGTCATCATCGAGTCTCTCAACCTCAGCATCTTCCCCATCAGGTCTGCGGGTCTGTCGTTCTCAAACTCCGTCAACGCCAGGAGCCCCTCTGCTCGCTGTTGCACCGAGGGGGTGAAGTGGCTGATAAGCGCAGCCTTCAATGTGCCGTACTTGTCGTTGTCCGGTGGGTGGTTGACCAGGCTCTCCACCCTCTGGACTGTGTGGTTGTCCAGCTTCGCCACCACATGGTAGAATTTTGTGTCGTCTCTCGAAATTCTCCGGAGGTTGAACTGCGCCTCCACCGCGCTAAACCAGGAGCGCGGACTGTTCTGCCAGAAGTCCGGCAGCTGGAACGTGGCGGCATTCGTCAGGCTGGCTTCTGATGAGTCCGGCTCAGGAGAATTACTTCTGCTCATGCTTCGTCGTAAGGTCACCAGTGTGGAGAGTTGTGAAGGACGAGACTGAGTGTATTCCTCAGGTTCAGCTTTATTCACAATGACATTCTCCAACATTCAAAAGCAGAAAAAGAGGATGAATCTTCTCACATCTGTCCTTTTATACCAGGACAGCAAACATACAATCACATGGTGCTTAATCAAACATACAGTCATACGGTACTTAATCCCAGTCACAATGTAACTTCCCCTGATCTTAACACCATCCACCTACTAGTCTCCGGTGGTCAGGAAATCTCTCAAGGCCATCTCCTTGAAACAAAAGGCCAAATCTCACACCCTCTCGTTACCTCTGGAAGGCTCAGTCCCTTTGTTCCCCTGAGACGTGAAATATACAATAAGCATACAGTGATATATCTGTGGAGCATCTGAAACCAACATATGTGCATATATGTGTGCCACAACATTTCTTTTTTTCTTGTACATTTTCAGTGATTGTTATAACTATTATTGCACATATGTATTAAATATTACATATCTCATGAATTTTGGATTTTTATCTTATAAATTTACCCTGAAACTGACTAGAACAGACAACAAAGTGCTAATAAATGGCACATTTTACACAGATTGTTTTTGTGTGGCAGTGATGTGCAGTTAGAATAGGTCGAGCAGACACCAGGGATGTGCAGACATTTAGAGGGGCTGTTGCTGTAATCTGAAACAAGGGCAAAGTTAAAGAAACAGGTTTCCCCTACCATTATATTGGGGGGGGGCGCCCCCCAACGGGCCCCCCTTCCCTTCCAGAGTGTCAAGTTAATCTTCTATCAATCTAAATGCAAGGAATCTCTGTGTAGAAAGGGGAGTCCCCACAAGTGATTCCCCATCAAACATGAAAACCAGTGTGTGTGTGTGTGTGTGTGTGTGTGTGTGTGTGTGTGTGTGTGTGTGTGTGTGTGTGTGCGTGCGTGCGTGCGTGCGCGCTGCTGTCTTTCTATTCTTGTGTGGACCACCCCTTGACAAACCACTTTGTAAGTGAGGACATTTTTCCTTGTGAGGACATTTGGCCTGGTGTTCATGAGGAAAAATACTAAAAATGCTAGCATCCATTCCCCAAAGTGCAAGATATGCTATTGTAACGTTGG